>OY744608.1:30257153-30857153 GCA_963556255.1 Allolobophora icterica | reverse complement strand
TATCTGAGAGTTTAATCGTGGTCTTGCTGTTTATCTCTATAGACTGCAAGACACATTCAAATCTAGTATCCAGGCAGTTGGAGAAGTTTTCACTTCAACTGACTTGGCTGATTCTGGGCAGATGCAGTGAAGCTTTTGAATCTACTGTGCAAGCAGATTCAAATCTGCTCTTCAACAAGACTGCCTCCTGTTCATAATCCTCAATAGTAGAATAGTGGAAGGTGACTGATGGAGTTTCACTTTGCACGAGAGTAAACAATTGATGGGGAGTCATGATTTGGTCACTGTATGATCACGTAGGCTGGCCCGAGCTGCCAGTTGTTTGACAGTTCCTCCTACTCCATCACAAGGTCTCTTGCCATGAGACGTGGCAAAAAAGACCACTTTGCAGGCATGCTAAAGTCAGCTTCATAGCAACATAGGTTGGCAAAGTAAGCCTAATTTTTGTTCAGCATGCTCAGTGAGAATATATATCAGAAATACGTGGAAACTTAAATATTTAAGATTCTCCACTTAGCTGTCTATTTTAGGTAGTTTCTCACAAATCCAGTTATAATAATATCAAAAAGTTCTATAAAATTGTAATTTATGTCATGTGAACATTCAGACAACAGGAAAGACTATGAAATCTAGAACTGAAACAAGATTTCATTTAAATAAGTAAATAAGTAGGCATGTAAGTAAGCCTAATTTTTGTTCAGCATGCTGTGTGAGATATTGTTAGTACATTGTACAAAGATTATTGGTGTCAACAGCTGAAATTCAGCAGTTAAACATTCATGGCATATCAGCAGTCGTGCTTATGGTCGCAAATCGCGACCACAACTGTACCTTTAAAAAATCACTGTAAAAAAACTATGAGAGTGCCCACTCTGAAATTTTCACCAAATGTTAAGAACAATGAAAGCTTCGCATGGGAAAAATTTGATAAAATTCCGTTTGGACAAACTGACCTAGGTCAGTGTCACTAGATTACAGTTGCTCAACAAAATTTTTATACTAAATATGAACTTTTCTGAGTTTTACCCAGATAGAGCTATTTAATACCTTCAATTTGGTATTTTAAATGTGTCTCTAGGTGCAATAGAAGCTGAGATACAGCAGTTTGAACGTCGGCGGTCAGCAGAAATCGGTCCGTTTTGGTCAATATTCACTGACCCATATCTCGGACACCGGTTGACCAAAAAATCAAAAATTTTGGTTTTGAAAGTTTTTCATGGTGGTTTATCACCATACCAAATTTCAACAAAATCAGAGATGATGATGCACGATGACTGTGTTGATTTGACATGGAATGCCCCAGCATGCCTAGCAAGGTGTCTATTTTATGCTGAGCACTGCAAGTCAATTTTCAACAGTAAAACAATGATATGCCAAACTCCCACCCTCTAAAGAAAATAATACACAAAGATAACATTTCAACCATATGATTTTGCAACTAAGGTGAAAATTTGAAGACTTCTAAGACAACTGGTCGTGGAATATAACCTGATGTCTGATGTTACAGATGCAGGGCTCTTACCCCATTCTGTGACTGAAATAACTGTAGACCGATGCAAAAATCTGGGAAATTATAGGAAACATTCCTGTAAGCGTTTGATTCAAGGTTAATGCTATCTCTCACATTTTTCTTCATATTTTACAGGTCATATATTTAAAACTGTTAGACAGAGACAATACTTTAAATTTCCTTAAACTACAGAACAAACTGAAACTATGTATTGTATTGTATTGTTTTGTATATGGGCATTTATAAAGCACCTTTCGCGGCATAGACCATTCAGAGGCAGTATCATGTAGTATCTATCATGCTTGAAAGTGGATCAGCTACTGAAATACAGTGACTTGAAAATATACCAAGAAATATCTAATTAGACAAGGCATAAACATATCAAGTGTAAGCTTATGACCTCAGGAAGTACAGTGTATTATGGTCTGAAACTTTGCATGACTTCGTGGAACAGGTTTTTCTACATACTGGCCAAAACTTATGAAACTCTTAGAGATGTTGCCCACTATGGATGTCTACAGAGGGATGAAGGGGTCATCCAAAAGTGGACATCAGCACTCCAAATGTGGAGAGAGAGGTCCAAAATAGGTTGGTTAATTGCCGTTTAATGACACTGTGTCATAACAAAGATGATTAGCATCGCCTTCCTCCTTTCTCTAGGCTTGGGACTGGCACTGCCAGAGTACGAGCAGTGGAATAGTTTCCAATATTAGGTCATTTTGCAGAATCCTTTACAGATGTCCCCAGATGGTTTGCTGGAGATTTTCCAGTAACTCACAGAACTGTAAGGGAATTATCCCACAGATTATGCTGTACAATTCAACAAAGATAACTGTTTCAATGCATTTCACCTCTTCACACTCCAATTCTTCATCATTAGTCTATTTAAACTAGGTTTCAACTTGGCTCATGCATGAAGAAAACTGTACAGTAACCATCAGCTATACCTTGACCAGTAAAGGTTTACGATGGCGGTGAAACTGTTCACAAGGTAAACATCATGGCCACTGCCCAATTGCATAGTATGCTCGCATGCTGTTATTGGTCAACGTCAAATATACAACGACTATATATACATAGAAGTCACCGTCTCATATGACGATGTCGATTCCTTCGTAACATTGGGTGGCTATGAAAAGGGCCATTTGATTGCCTTGAAGGTATTCTATAATGCTCAGTTTCTCCTTGCAAATGTTGTTGATTTCGAACAGATTCATCGTTCACGCATACGTAGAGACGAAGAAAGAACGGTTGAGAACTTTGCTGCTACTTATACTTTGTGTGTCATTTAACTGATTTGACTGCACCAACAGTGCAACAGCACCTGTGTAAATCGGTTGAATCCATGTATACTCCATGTGTCATTTAAATTGCCCATGCTGCGCCGTTTTATTGCAGCGAATTAGAGCATCCCCAAAGATACCGTATATAACGTACCCCGATTGTAAATGTTCGTTGTTATGGTGACTTACTGTTATCAGAAAATGAGATAATTAGACTGTATTTTTGGGCTTTTCTGATTTTAAAATGAACCCATTTTCTGCAACATTAAGAATTGGGGTTATGATGCACAATTCAATACTGGTAACTGCTCTAATAAAACAGTGCGACATTTCAGTGGTAATCTCCTCTGTATATTACAACAACACGTTTCTAAAATATGCATCTGTTGCTTTTCATTGTTTATTTCGGAGATACGAAACCATAATTATACCAGTGTTTGAAAACGAATAAAATTGTTATTTACATTAAACTCTCAATCACAATTAAAGTAAAGCATACCTTTAAATCAGATAAATCGAAGTCGCCTAACGTGTTATTACCAGTAGCCATGTTTCACGAACCAACAGTGGCTACCCCAGTCAGGTCTCTCACTGCTCGTAATCGTAATCTCCAGATTCTTCAGCGCTCCAATATTATAGCCAAGAAAGCAGTCTATTCACAGACACTAAAAATCGGTGCAGCAGCTAACGTTTTGTCCTTATAATATCAGTATCTTCTTACGCAGTAACTGATTTGACAAATTCGACAAAGTTAACATCGTAAAGAAATTACTGATTCCGCCTGATTTCCGGCATTAATATATTAAATTACTTAAATTCACAGTCAAAACTTAGCCTAAGACTCGACAAATAGACCTGCTTCAGCACTTCCTACTCATAATAGTTGGGCGTTTATGGAACGTTACTCGTTAACAAAGAATTGTAATTGTACTACCCGTTTTTCTTGAACGCCCAAAACCACAGCTAGTCTTAGAACTTTTATAGCGCCATCACTTTATGATCTAAACATCAATCGATGACTCTCTTAAATAGAAACGCAGAGCAGAGTAGACCTAATCGAACTTCATAACATTATCACTGGAAAGGAAGCACTTTAGTGAAAACTATTCTTTGAATTTTCTTATATTGCTTGTTTTGGCGTCCCATCTAGTGTTCATGGACATGCGGCATGCGGTTGGATGGGCAAGTGGCCTACCCTTAATTTATTTTGGTCTCCATGTAAACACAGTATAAATAATTACACAGCACATCGACTCCCGGCCGATGCAGCAGTCAGAATGTGTGACCGACCGCCATTTTGAAAATGAGCTTTTACACGTCGATACACCGGAACCATCCTACAAATATTTTTAAACGTTACAACAACATTGAGGACTACACGCCGATACACCGGAATCCATCACATAAAATATTTTTTAAACGTTACAACAACATCGAGGACTTCATTATAATTAACAATATTATTTTTAATCTTTATTTCAGCTTGAATCTATAATTCAAGATTGCACTTTCAAAATGGCGTCACCCCAAAAACAAGTCAACAGTTAGCAATGCGAGTCGACGTATTGTGTAATTATTTTATACTGTGATGTAAAGCTGCTTCTGGGTAGGTCTCATGGCTTAAACAATGTGAATTAGGCTCACCTTAACTCCTTAGGCCTACAGCTTGACTACTCGGAAGTAGAGCCCTGCGCCGACGTCTTAGTGTCGGCGGCGGCGCGCCGGTCATTTTGGGTCGGCGGCGGCGGCGCGCCGACGGACAAAAATCGGCGGCGGCGGCGCCCACGAAATATCGGCGGCGGCGGCGCGGCGCGGCGTGCCCTAGTCAGAACCATGAGTCGCTATGAGAGCTGAACAGCCGTTGGTCCTGTGACCAGTCAAGAGGGTCAAGTTCTCTAAAGTCAACCTATCACACTGAAGCTCAACTACGTACATACAAAGGGACTGAAGAGAAGACATCTTCAGACATTTGCCTTACAAAATATGAACATCCTTAATTACACTGCATATCTGCATAGGTATTGACAAATTGTAATCAGATGAAGCAACATGCATTTGCATATTGCATGAATACACTTGCATATGCACTGATACAGTACAGGCCTGCACACCACGTCACATGGCAGACGTCGGATAACAGTATCCTCCCAGTGAGAAAAGCTGCTGTCAAGTCATGAAGTGAAATGTAAATATATGCGTTTTCCTATGGTAATACAATAGACGAGTGATCTCGCCCCTGTTAATTTTTGAATGAATTTACCAAGTGGTCTGCTGCCCGTCTGAATTAGTGTCATGCCATGAAGGTCTCCATAAATAGACCATTGTTTGCACTTATAAACTCCTCTAACCTTACAACATTAAGCCAAAAATTTACACCGTTGTAATAAGACCACAGACATCAAAGTCTACAATTAATAAGTTATGGAAGCTATTCAGCATGAAGGTAACGAATGGGGAATACTGTAGTACTGTAGTACACATACAAAGACATGCATTGCATATTGCTTTTGTTGTCAGGTATTAAGCAAATGGCAACAGGAACAGAAGTATCAAAAAATGGCTACCTGTATCAAGATATCGCTTTACATGACTGTGTGTATCATGGCACAAAGACAAGATAATCAGAGTATAAGTAAAATGAATTTGGTCAGGAAGACGGTGCATTATTAGTATCAAGATAAAGACCACAACATTGTAATCAGCTATGTTCACTCTTTATCTTCTTCATTAAAACACGAGTTCCTACCAATAAAAGTGCCATTTCTGAGAATAGTTTGTTTAATAAAACATTTTAGGCTGTAGATAGCCTACTTATCAGCTTATCTTACATCTAATCTTTTAAGAACCGTTAGGTAGCCAATTAGCCGTGTTTTAGCTCCTTATATTGCTGACATTCGAGCTGCCATATGTGCAGAAATTTTATTCTGTCACAAAATAAGAGTTTTCACAGTGGCTGTTAGACCGGCAACAGAGAAAATTCTTCTATATTTTGTTTATAGTTATTTTAGTTCGTCTGTTTTTTTTCTTTCTTGTCAACTAGTACATCCCATTTCACAATCACGAGCATGTAAGTGAGCTTATAATTATGTTCTATGATAGCTGCAAAAGTCAACACGAATTAGTGATATCATACGCTCATAGCACTGACGACACCAATTCGTGTTGCCGATTAAGTTTCACATAGAAACCCAGAAAAATAAAATGAAGTACAAGATGTCCACTTCCATTTCGAACCAAGGCAACAATTTATTGCAATATCATGCAAAACATGAAAAATGCAACAATAACAATTAAGCATATCAAACTGGCATCGGCGGCGCGCCGACAGATTATCGGCGGCGGCGGCGGCGGCGCGCCGACAAACAAAAATCGGCGACGGCGGCGTCCACAAAATGTCGGCGGCGGCGGCGCGGCGCGGCCGGCGCAGGGCTCTACTCGGAAGTCGGAATGCGCAAGATTAGGCCTATAGTTTGGATTAACATCTGACTCCTCTATATATAGGGCCATTTATATCTGTTCCAGCATCCAACAAATATTTGAAGGGACCTGTGGCCAGGTAGGATTGTACGCCTTACATGAGTCGCATATAATTTATGGGAATATAGGCCTATGGGTCCGTTTATTGGTACATGTGGGAATAGGCCGACTAGGCGGGATCCTTAATTAATTAGTGCGGTTACCACCCAAAATTTGTTTAGGCCCTGTTCGTCTAACTTAGGCTATAGGCCCCTAAACGAAGCAAACGTCTTAGAATAATTGCTGCAAAACTTTAACCGCCCTCGACCATGTATACAGTCTACTTAGGCCTTTAGGCTATAAATAACCTCAGAATCATTCGTTTTTATTTCGCTATATTTATAAAAGAGCATGCATTTCTGTCTGTCTGTCTGTCTGTCTGTCTGTCTGTATGTCTGTCTGTCTGTCTGTCTGGCTGTCTGTCTGTCTGTCTGTCTGTCTAGAGTTGGCATTTCAGCACAGGGTCAGAAAGTGACGGTGACTGTCACCACCACTTTCAAAAGTGGGGGTGACCGGCGCCTAGGCCTATCGGACACTACCGTCACAATACAAAGTTACGATCATGACCTTCCCTGCCAGCATTTTCGTTGGCATTAGATGGGGAATATGGGTCTTATATGGGATAGGCTACATGTGGGTATCCTGGCAGGGTTAGTCCTACCTTAATTAGGACCTGACTACCTATAGGAATTGCAATTTCTACTGCCAAGGCATGCCTGCTTGTTGAATTAGCCAATAGTCCTTTATTACTACACGACAAGCCTGTAGCCTACCTGAACTATCTGCGTCTATTGTAATCGTAATCGCAAACTTCAAATTTCTTAAATGCTACTCTAAAGCTAAGAGCAGGGCACCAGCTTATTCACGAGTGCTGAGTGTGCAAACGTATAGGCCTATCTGTGAAAACTCCAAAATAGATCGTCCTTTCTGTCGAATCGTGATTCACAGCATCTAATTCTTTTGACTTAGACCTGGCCAGGGACGTATCTAGCGTTGGGCTTGGGGGGGCTTAAGCCCCCCCAAACGAAGTTGAAGCCCCCCCAAACAAGTCAAGCCGTTGTATGCTTACGGCTAAAATTCGTATGAACACTGTATAAATGTTGCCATGTTCAAGGTTTAAGCCCCCCCAAACGAAAAATCCTAGTTACGTGCCTGGACCTGGCCAATAACTATCTGGATCATAGATGGACATGAGTTGAATTGACGTCTAAGATTTTCTATCTAGTGTTGCTTTTGACTCTGCCTCTCCTGATCTGATACCATGGAAATCGGACTTGGACCTCTGTTGGACTATTCTCTGGAAACCCCTCTGATCTGACGTAGCGCTCATGAATAGGCTGGTGCCCTGCGCTACGTCAAATCAGAGGGGGTTCCAAAAGAGGTCCGACTCCAGTTTCCAGAAGGCCAAACCAAATCAGAGGGGGTTTCGAGAGAGTAGTCCAAAAGAGGTCCAAGTCCGATTTCCAGGGTACAAGATCAGGAGAGGCAGAGCAACTGTCAAAGTGGGTGTCGTTTACGGCGAGAATAATTGGAAGGCGGAGGATCAGATAAGCAGGGTAGGAGCACTTGAAAAGGTGAGACTTCAGTTTTGAGTGGAAGGCCCGAGGGTGATAGATAGAGGAACATGAGGAGGAGGATGAAGGACGGGTTGCAATGATGATGGAGGAACTGAGAAACTGCGAAATTTTATTGTGGTGCTATACAAATTAGCAAACTCCAGCGGTCTTGCAGCAATAGCTCTCGCAAACATAGGCCTAATTTAATTAATTGTATCGGATATGTTAGTACTAATATTTATACCGCTACCCTATTTTTTAACAAGCGCATTTATAAATTAGTTGACTCGTTTTAAAGGTTTCCGGGTTTTAAATATATATGACGTCATTTCAGTGTTTATTCGTATATTCCGATGACGTCATCCGTTTCTATAGTTTCCCGTTCTTGTTGCGATTTTGTTACTTAACGTTTTGGACAGACAGAGTTGATAAGCGTAATGGTAATTTCTGAGCAAATTTCTTATCGTTTCGCTTCACGAGTTTGTATAAACGAGTTGTTATTATTTTGCTATGTTGCGTCCAATTGGCGGTCGTCTGCTCCTGCTGGTGTTTTCTCGGGGACGGAGCATGAAGGGAAGGGTACGCGGTGAACGAGACGGTTAAATTCTCGTTTCGACGACGGAGCTTTCACCGGTGATCAGGTAGTATGCTTTCCTGTTACCCCCACTTCTGACCCTGCACTTCGTTACCTCTCTGATACGACCTGGCATACTGATGTTTCCGGCGATGGGACCCCAATTCTGTCTTGGATGGCGATTCGGATACTGAGTCCATCTCGCTTTTAGACTATAAGTCTAGTTCGTCTATCTTGCCTTGCCTTACTTTACCATCCATAAACCCCTCCTTGCTTTGCCTTACTTTACCACGCATTACCTTACTTTGCCATGCATTACCTTACTTTTACCATGCATTACCTTGCTTTTCCGTACTTTACCATGCATTACCATGCGTCTCCCAGGGCATGTTTTAAGGAAAACTTATCACTGCACATGACGAGCGCCGGAGCACATACAAATCATAAATAATTAGGAATTACAATTCTTCTCATGCACAAACAACGGTTAACAGCCTTTCATCACTGCACATTTTGTGTATCATTGCACGTTAAAACAATCCCTGGCGTCTCCTTACTTTTACCATGCATTACCTTGCTTTGCCTTACTTTACCATGCAAACCCTGCTTTGCCTTACTTTTACCATGCATTACCTTTCCTTATGTTACCATACCTTAGCTTATTTAATCTTACCTTACCTTGCTTTGCCTTACTTTACCATGCATTACCCTGCTTTGCCTTACTTTTACCATGCATTACCTTGCTTCGCCTTACTTTTACCATGCATTACCTTGCTTTGCCTTACTTTTACCATGCATTACCTTGCTTTGCCTTACTTTTACCATGCATTACCTTGCTTTGCCTTACTTTTACCATGCATTACCCTGCTTTGCCTTACTTTTACCATGCATTACTTTGCTTTGCCTTACTTTTACCATGCATTACCTTGCTTTGCCTTACTTTTACCATGCATTACCTTTGCATTACCTTTCCTTATGTTGCCATACTTTAGCTTATTTAATCTTACCTTACTTTACTTTATGTTACTGTAGTTTGTGAAGGTGAACGAGCAATCTTCCTTTGGAAAGATGAGTCGTCTGCTGTCATCAACTTCCGTCTGCTTCTGAAAGTGTCCTAAGCTGAAACGAACTGCTGTGGCACGAACAAGGACCAGTGAGAGAAACGTGTAGCAAGTATCACACCTCACTTTACCTTGACTTACCTTGCATCACGTTACCTTATCTTACCTTACCTTGCCATGCATTACTCCTAGCTCTTCTTCTAACCCCACTCAGTTATGTAACTTAAAAGATGTTGGATGTTAAGTGTTGGGGGTTCAAAATTAATTTTTTAAACGAGGACAGGTGAGAGAAACCTCACTTTACCTTTACTTACCTGACCATGCATTACTTTGCCTTGCCTTACTTTACCATGAATTACCCTACCCTACCTCAGCCTAATGTATTTTACTGTCTTACCTTACCTTGCTTTACATTCCTTTACCTTACATTACTTTGCCTTGCTCCAATTTAGCTTACCTTACTATACATTGCCTTATCTCACCTAATGTTATCTTACCTTACCTCACCTCACTTTCTTACCTTATCCTATCTTATCCAGAGGCGCCGACTTTTGCTTTTGTCTCTGGGTGCATGGGTCCTCCCTCCCATTTACCTACCCCTCCCTTCCCCCTTTCCCTCCCCTTAGGTAAGTGAGTTTTATGCGGATTTTCGGAGAAAGAAAATTGTTGTCTTGTCAAGGGTTACGAGTTTAGAAAAAGTAGGCCTATTGGAAATCGGTGACATTTGGACGTTCCAGTGTTATTATTTATTTATTATTTTAAATAATAAATAATTAAATAAATAATTAAATAAATAATTAAATAAATAATTTATGTACTGGCTGTGCCTGGGATCATGCATTGTTGGGTATTTGTGTTGCAATTATACTTCTCAAGTTGTAAAAAAATTTGAATTTAAGATCCGAATTCTTTTGGGTGCCACGCACCCACTGAACTTTCTCTCTGGGTGCATCGCACCCAAGGCTCCCAAGGAGTCGGCGCCTATGACATTATCCTACCTTGCCTGACCTTACCCTACTTAAACTTTGCCTATATCAGATATCTTACCTTACCAAACTTTGTATTCGACTGTCACCAGCTCAAATGTAAACTAAATTTTTTGCTACATGTGTTGCTGACTTGAGCTACTCTCACACAAATTATTACTACACACCACACTGCGGACAAGTCAACTGCATGTCAACTGCACAGTTTGTGTCATAACGGGCAGCCAGTGAAGGTTGTCGCGCAGCAGATCAGTTACATGATCAGGTCTTGTCCGGCCATATATATGATACGTGCAGCAGAGTTGAGCACCGACTGTTATATGTATTCGATCTAGTTGAGAAGTCGGCAGACCCGCTAGTAGGCTATTGCAGTAGTCAACCGTGGAAACTATGAAGCTGTTGACCAAGATGACGGCAGTTGAGGTTGGAATGAATCTGCGGGATGTAGGGATGATTGAGTGGATGAATGGATGAATGGATGGATGGTCTGGCGGGTGGCTGTTGCTGCTTGGTGAATGGACAGATAGATGAATGGATGGATGGTGGATGGATGGATGAGTGAGTGGATTGATTGAGCTTCTGTTCGCTTTCGATCTTTTGGCAGGGTTTGGGTGTTCGGATAGGGTTTCTATCTTAGGTTACTTCAATGGACTAATGGATGAATCGATGAATGGAGGGATGGATGATGGATGGACGCAGATCGATGGATGGATGTATGGATGATGGGATGTGTTGTGTGTTGTGTAGTGTATGTGTTGTGTGTTTTGTATTTTATGTGTTCTTTGTTCTGTATTGTATGTGTTCTGTGTTGTGTATTCTGTGTTGTGTATTGTATGTGTTCTGTGTTGTGCATTGTATGAGTTTTGTGTTGTGTATTGAATTTGTTCTGTGTTGTGTATTGTATGTGTTGTTTGCTGTGTATTGTAGTTGTTGTGTGTTGAGTACTGTAAGTGTTGTGTGTTGTGTATTGTAGTTGTTGTGTGTTGTGTATTCTATGTGTTGTGTGTTGTGTATTGTATGTGTTGTGTATTTGTTGTGTATAGTAGCTGTTGTGTGTTGAGTATTGTAAGTGTTGTGTGTTGTGTAGTGTATGTGTTGTGTGTTTTGTATTATATGTGTTCTGTGTTGTGTATTGTATGTGTTGTTTGTTGTGTATTGTAGTTGTAGTGTGTTGAGTATCGTATGTGTTGTGTGTTGCATATTGTATGTGTTGTGTGTTATGTATTGTAGTTGTTGTGTTGTGTATTGTATGTGCTGTGCATTGTGTATTATATGCGTTGTGTGTTGTGTATTGTATGTGCTGTGTATTGTAGCTATTGTGTGTTGTTTTTTGTTCTGTATTGTATGTGTTCTGTGTTGTGTATTGTATGTGTTGTGTGTTGAGTATTTTTTGTGTTGTGTGTTGTGTATTGTATGTGTTGTACGTTGTGTTTTATGTGTTGGGCATAGTATGTGTTGTGTGTTGTGTATTGTATCTTTTGTTTGTTGCGTATTGTATGTGTTGTTTGTTGAGTATTGTAGATGTTGTGTGTTGAGCATTGTAATAGTTGTGTGTTGTGTAGTGTATGTGCCCTTTTTTTTTTGCACTGTATGTTTTGTGTGTTGTGTATTATATGTGTTGTGTATTGTATGTGTTGTATGTTGCGTATTGTATGTGTTGTGTATTGTGTGGGTTGTGTATTGTATGTGTTGTTTGTTGTGTATTGTAGTTGTTGTGTTTTGTATTGTAAGTGTTGTGTGTTGTGTAGTGTATGTGTTGTGTATTTTCAGTTTTGTATTGTATGTGTTGTGTGTTGTGTATTGTGTGTGTTGTGTGTTGTGTATTGTAGTAGTTGTGCATTGTGTATTGAATGTTTTGTGTGTTGTCTATTGTATGTGTTGTGTGTTATGTATTGTAGTTGTGTTGTGTATTGTATGTGCTGTGCATTGTGTACTGTATGCGTTCTGTGTTGTGTATTGCATGTGCTGTGTGTTGTGTATTCTGCGTTGTGTATTGTATGTGTTGTGTGTTGTGTATTGTATGTGTTGTGTGTTGTGTATTTTTTGTGTTGTGTGTTGTGTATTGTATGTGTTGTTTGTTGTTTATTGTATGTGTTGTTTGTTGATTATTTTAGATGTTCTGTGTTGAGTATTGTGATAGCTGTGTGTTGCGTAGTGTATGTGTTCTGTGTTTTGTACTGTATGTTTTGTGTGTTGTGTTTTATATGTGTTGCGTATTGTATGTGTTGTATGTTGTCTATTGCATGTGTTTTTGTTGTGTATTGTAGCTGTTGTGTTTTGTATTGTATGCGTTGTGTGTTGTGTAGTGTATGTGTTTTGTGTTTTGTATTGTATGTGTTGTGTGTTGTGTATTGTAGTTGTTGTGTGTTGAGTATTGTATGTCTTGTGTTATGTATTGTATGTCTTGTGTTATGTATTGTAGTTGTTGTGTTGTGTATTGTATGTGCTGTGCGTTGTGTATTGTTTGCGTTGAATGTTGTGTATTGCATGTGCTGTATGCTGTGTATTGTAGCTATTGTGTGTTGTTTTTTGTTCTGCATTGTATGTGTTCTGTGTTGTGTATTGTATGTGTTGTGTGTTGAGTATTGTAAGTGTTGTGTGTTGTGTAGTGTATGTGTTGTGTGTTTTGTATTGTATGTGTTGTGTGTTGTGTATTGTGTGTGTTGTGTATTGTAGTAGTTGTGGGTTGTGTATTGAATGTTTTGTGTGTTGGTTATTCTATATGTTGTGTGTTGTGTAGTGTATGTGTTCTGTGTTTTGTAGTGTATGTGTTGTGTTTTGTGTATTGTATGTGTTGTCTGTTGGGTATTGTAGTTGTTGTGTGTTGTAATTGTAATTGTAATTGTAATTGTAATCGAGGATTTATATAGCGCCACTCATAATCAGAGGCGCTCCCGACCCGCGTCAGTGTCTTCACTGACAAAGAGAAATGTTTTCAGGCGCTTGCGAGACTGGGCAGGAGACAGAGAGAGGAGGACAAGCCTAAAGCCTTGAGGGAGGCTGTTCCAACTGGAAGGGCCCACAACCGCAAAACTACGGGACTGGGCAGTAGCAGTGCGCATCCAAGGGACTAACAAGAGGCCACGGGCAGATGACCGGAGAGAGGCCCGACCAGGCAAACTGGAAACTGGGGTGCAGTAAGCCCTGAGATACAGAGGAGCTGAGCCAACAAGACAGTTACGCATGAGGGAAAGGACCTTAAATTGAATGCGTTGGTGAATGGGAAGCCAGTGAAGGGAGTCCCGAATGTAGGAAGAGATATGGGCAAACTTCATGATGCCCCCTATAAGGCGAGCAGCAGCATCAAGGATGGACTGAAGTTTAGATGTGTTAGTAGAGGACAGGCCAATATAGACAGCATTTCCGTAGTCAATCCTAGTACAGATCAGAGCATGAACCAAGGTCACAATCGCATGCAGCGGAAGAGACTGGCGAATGGCACGAAGTTGTGTATTGTATGTGTTGTGTTTTGTGTATTGTATGTGTTTTGTGTTTTGTATTATATGCGTTTTGTGTTGTGTATTGTAGTTGTTGTGTGTTGAGTATTGCATGTGTTGTGTGTTGTGTATTGTATGTATTGTGTTGTGTATTGCATGTGCTGTGTGCTGTGTATTGTAGCTATAGTGTGTTGTTTTTTGTTTTGTATTGTATGTGTTTTCTGTTGTGTATTGTGTGTTGTGTATTCTGCGTTGTGTATTGTATGTGTTGTGTGTTGTGTATTGTATGTGTTGTGTGTTGTGTATTTTTTGTGTTGTGTAGTGTATCTGTTGTTTGTTGTTTATTGTATGTGTTGTTTGTTGTGTATTGTAGATGTTGTGTGTTGATTATTGTGATCGTTGTGTGTTGTACTGTATGTTTTGTGTGTTGTGTATTGTATGTGTTATATGTTGCGTATTGTATGTGTTGTGTGTTGTGTATGGTATGTGTTTTTTGTTGTGTATTGTAGCTGTTGTGTTTTGTATTGTATGCGTTGCGTGTTGTGTAGTGTATGTGTTGTGTGTTTTGTATTGTATGTGTTGTGCGCTGTGTATTGTGTGTGTTGTGTGTTGTGTATTGTAGTAGTTGTGCATTGTGTATTATATGTGTTGTGTATTGTGTATTGAATGTATTGTTTGTTGTGTATTGTAGTTATTGTGTGTTGACTATTGTATGTGTTGTGTGTTATGTATTGTATGTGTTGTGTTATGTATTGTAGTTGTAGTTATTGTGTTGTGTATTGTATGTGCTGTGCATTGTATATTGTTTGCGTTGTATGTTGTGTATTGCATGTGCTGTGTGCTGTGTATTGTAGCTATTGTTTGTTGTTTTTTGTTTTGCATTGTATGTGTTCTGTGTTGTGTATTGTACATGTTGTGTGTTGTGTATTCTGTGTTCTGTATTGCATGTGTTCTGCGTTGTGTATTGTATGTGTTGTGTGTTGTGAATTTTTTTTGTGTGTGTTGTGTATTGTATGTGTTGTAGGTTGTGTATTGTAGTTGTTGTGTGTTGAGTATTGTAAGTGTTGTGTGTTGTGTAGTGTATGTGTTGTGTGTTGTGTATTGCATGTGTTGTTTGTTGTGTATTGTAGTTGTTGTGTGTTGAGTATTGTAAGTGTTGTGTGTTGTGTAGTGTATGTGTTGTGTGTTTCATATTGTAGTTGCTGTGTGTTGTGTATTGTATGTGTTGTGTGTTGTGTATTGTATGTGTTGTGTGTTTTCTATTATACGTGTTGTGTGTGGTGTAGCGTTTGTGTTGTGTGTTTTGTATTGTATGTGCTGTGTTTTGTGTTGTGTATTGTAGTTGTTGTGTGTTGTGTATTGTGTGTCGTGTATGTTATGTGTTGTGTGTTTTGTATTTTATGTGTTGTGTGTTGTGTATTGTAGTTGTGTGCTGTGTATTGTAAGTGTTGTGTGCTATGTATTATATGTGTTGTGTGTTGTGTATTGTATGTGTTGTTTGTTGTGTATTGCATGCGGTGTGTGTTGTGTATTGCATGTGCGGTGTGCTGTGTATTGTAGCTTTTGTGTTTGTTTTGTTTTGTATTGTATGTGTCCTGTGTTCGTGTATTGTATGTGCTGTGTGTTGTGTATTGTGTGTGATGTACGTTGTGTTATATGTGTTATATATTGCATGTGTTGTTTGTTGTGTACTGTATGTGTTGTTTGTTGTGTATTGTATGTGTTGTTTCTTGTGTATAATAGATGTTGTGTGTTGAGTATTGTAATAGTTGTGTGTTGTGTAGTGTATGTGTTGTGTGTTTTGTATTGTATGTGTTGTGTATTGTGTTTGTTGTGTATTGTAGTAGTTGTGGGTTGTGTATTGAATGTTTTGTGTGTTGTGTGTTGTATCAGCTGTGTGTTGTGTGTGGCATGTGTTGTGTGTTGGGTATTGTATGTGTTGTGTGTTTTGTATACTCTGTGTTGTGTGTTGGGTATTGTATGTGTTGTGTGTTTTGTATACTCTGTGTTGTGTGTTGTGTATTGTATGTGCTGTCTTTTTTGATTGTTTGTGTTGTGTGTTGTGTATTGTATGTGTTGTGTGTTGTGTTTTGGTTGTTTTGTGTTATGTGTTTTGTGTTGTGTGTTCTATTTGTCGTGTGCTGTATTGTATGTGTTGGGTATTGTATGTGTTGTGCATTGTATGTGTTGTGTGTTGTGTATTGTATGTGTTGTGTGTTGGGTATTGTATGTGTTGTGAGTTGTGTATTGCATGTGTTGTGTGTTATGTTTTGTATATTGTATTTGGATATTTATAAAGCGCTTCTAGCGGGAGGGCCATTCAGAAACGCTCCCAGTGCGAGAGACCCCGAGAGAAAAAGCAAGTTTTAAGAAACTTAAAAGAGGAAGAGACGTTACCTGAGAGAATAGAAGAACGAACGTACGGATGAAGCTCATTCCAAAGAGCAGGGCCAATGGAGGCAAAAGACCTAGATTGAAGCAGAGAAGTCCTGACACGGGGAACGAGGAGGTCCAAGCGGTCAGATGAACGAAGAGGACGAAGAGAAGCAGCAGAGTGAGGGCGATGAATTAAGTCACATAAATATTTTGGAGCGAAACCAAGTTGAGCCTTACACACAAGGATGAGGACCTTAAATTGGATGCGGGCAGAAAGCGGGAGCCAGTGGAGTTCTTCTGTCATAAAGGTGGTGATATGAGAGAATCGAGGAAGACGGGCAATTAATCTAGCAGCAGCATTGAGAACGGACTGAAGAGGAGCAAGACGGACTTTAGGAAGACCAATGAGGAGGGAATTGCAATAGTCAGTCTAGAGCAGACAAATGCATGGACAATTGAAGTGAAAATTGGAGATGAGAGAGAGCGACGGATAGCTCTGAGGCGCCTTAGGTGAAAATAGGAAGTGCGAGTGAGTTTGGAAATGTGTTCAGTAAAGGTCAGAGAATTGTCAAGGGTCACTCCTAGATCACGAACGCTAGATGAGAAAGTTAAAAGCGGAAACCTTTGAGACAGCACAGCAAAGTCGAGTTTTAGAAGTTGCTGAGGAGTGCCAAACCAGATATATTGGGTTTTGGACGAATTAAGGGAGAGGCGATTGCAAGACATCCAGGTATGAAGATCATGAGAAAGAGCTTCGATGCGCTGAGCAAGAAGAAGCTGAGAGGAAGGAGGCCCATGGACATAAGCCTGGACATCGTCAGCAAAGAGATGGCCTGAAGTCCCTTGGATGGGGAGCAGAGATGGGATACCGGCCGTGTACAAAATAAAGAGGAGAGGGCCTAGAACAGAGCCCTGCGGAACACCCAGTTTGATAGGGACCCACAGAGTTCTAGATTCACCAGAGATAACCATCTGAGTGCGATCAGACAGGTATGACCGGAACCACTGGAGAGGGGGGCCCTTCAGACCGCAAGAGGTTTCAAGGCGCTGAAGAAGAATGGTGTGGTCAACCATGTCAAAGGCTGAGGAGACATCATATAGCGCCAGAAGAGTGAGTTCGGACCTATCAACAGCTGAATAAATTTCAGAAAGCAAAGACAGGAGGGCTGTTTCAGTGGAGTGGTGTGCCCTAAAACCTGATTGAAAGGGAGGTAGAAGTCCAGATTGTTCCAGATAGGGAAGAAGTTGAAGAGAGACAAGGCGTTCAAGGGTTTTGGAGAGGAATGATAGATTAGAGATAGGACGGTAGTTTTGGGGGAGGTTTGTGTCAAGATTGGGCTTCTTGAGTGAGGGAAAAACAATGGCCTTCTTTTGCGAGGCGGGGACACAACCTTCAGAGAGGGACCTATTAAACAGATAAAGCAGAAATGGGGCAAAATCGTCTAAAATGTCACTAAGAATGAAAGGGGGAAGAGGATCTAATTCACAAGAATTTAAATTAACTGATGAAAAAACTGTACGAAGGTCCGAGCAGGCCCGTAGCCAGTATGAGGCAAGACGAGGCGAGTGCCTCGTCTTAATTCTCAAGACGAGGCAAGACGAGGCAACCCATCACTCTCTGCCTCGTCTTACTTCGACATGATAATTAAGATATCGTGTAAAGAATAATAGAGTATTTCAATCTCTTCTGTAGACACAGACCCAATTGCCTCCTCCAGCACTGATTCACCCCCTTCTGTCAACCCTGCACCTAACTCTCAGTCATCATTCCAAGTTATCTCTCCCGCCTCCGAAGCAGAAGTATCTCTCCTCTTAAACTCTCTACCCAACAAGCAATACGGACTTGATCCTATCCCCACCTTTCTTCTAAAAGATTGTGCCTCTGTCCTCGTTGCTTTAATCACCGAATCTATCAACCTCTCACTCTCTACCGACAACTTCCCAATGGCCTTTAAGCACTCTCTAGTCACTCCCCTTCTCAAAAAAGCAAATCTTGACAAGGAAAACCTATATAACTACCGTCCCATCTCCAATCTTTCTTTCTAAGTTAACTGAACGAATTGTCCTTGCTTGGCTAAACGACTATCTCTCTTCTAATTCACTTCTTAGCCCCCATCAATCTGGCTTCACTAAACACCACTCCACAGAAACTATACTTGCTTCTCTGTACAATAAACTGGTCTCTGCCGTCAGCCACCAACAAGTCTCCTGCCTCTGACTTCCCGACATCTTAGCAGTATTCGACACCATCGATCACAGCCTCCTTCAACGACTATCTTCTTGGTTTGGCGTCTCCGGCACTACTCTACTCTGGTTCCAGTCCTACTTGACTTCCCGATCCTTCGCTTTTAAAGCCTGCAGCCGCTACTTGCAAGCTCTCCCTCTTTCCTGTGGTGTCCCTCAAGGCTCCGTCCTGGGTCCACTCCTTTCATCCTGTATACCACACCTTTAAGCCATCTCGTAAAATCCTCCTCTGTTGACCACCATCTCTACGCACACGACACCCAACTCTATTTGTCCTTCTCCCCAAGCTCTTTTTCCACCTCCATTACACAATTACTCAACGTGGTTAACCTAATCTCACAGTGGCTGTCATGCAATCTCCTCTGCCTCAACCCTTCCAAAACAGAATTCATCATTAAATCAAAAAAATCTCTTTCCCTATCATTCACCTATCGACTAACGTATCGTCTTACCTTCACCTCCGACTTCCCCGACAGCAATCTTGGTATTAGGCCTACACATCTCCAACCTCTCGCGCGCCTGCTTCATCCACATTCTTGACTTCCGACGCATCCGGCCCATGTTCGACCTTAAAACTGCCTCCACCATTGCAACCTCCATTGTTCATTCAAAGCTTGATTACTGCAATTCCCTCTTCCTCAACCTTGAATCCACCCAAATCAAGCGTCTTCAACTTATTCAAAACTGCCTAGCCAGGGCTGTCACTGGAACGCCCAAACATCATCATATCACTCCTATACTCAAATCACTCCATTTGCTAAAAATCCCATAGCGAATCCACCTCAAAGTCCAATCACTAATGTACAAGTCCAAATACCTCCGTGATATCTTCACCATCCAGGCAACCCGCTCCATCCGAACCTCCTCCTGTCTCGGTCTACTTCCGGCCACTTAAAGGGAAGGGGCTGGGGAGGGGTGGGAAGGGTTTTGGAAGGAAAAGGCAGAAGAAAGGTTGGGGACGTGCGAATCGGAAAGGCAGGGATGGGACGGTGAGGGAATGGGCAAAAAGGGAGGGGAGGTAAGGATAGAGAAGCAGAGAGGACGGAAGGGCAGAGGACGGGACGGGGGATGGGAGGGGTTTGCCTCGTCTTGATTTTGCTTCTGGCTACGGGCCTGGGTCCGAGTACAATATGGGTCGGAAATCGTCAAAAACAGAAAACGTTGTGGTAAAGGTCGGTGGAGGAGCATCCGATGTGGAGGCTCTAAGTCGATCAGTCTTTTCCGTGAGCATAGTCAAGAATTCATTTGCGGAGAAGGCAGGAATTTCTGAAGGGCGAGAAGGCCGGCCCAGCAGACCCGAGATGGAAGACCAAAGGCGTCTTGGGTTTTTGAGATTGCGTGAGACCAGCTTCTCCCAGTGAGCAGCCTCCTTGCGATGGTAGAGACGATGAAGGGCACGAAGCTAGGTAATCCAGGCCAACCTGATCTTCCTCCTATGACTCGTTCTCAGATTCTAACTGGGGGAATTTCTGCTACTTCTCGATGTTTTAAGACTTTTCTTTTCTCACGAAGCTCTGCGCACTGGGAGCGCCTCTGATTAGGTTGTACTGCGAGAGGCGCTTTACAAATGCATAAATACAATACAATACAATACAACCGGTCATTGGGATCCTTGGTCCGGCGAGATCGTCGCTCCAAGCAACGGGTGCGACGGCGAAGTTTATGACAGTCGGCGTCGAACCAGACGGCCAATGGTCGATGACGGGTCTTTACTTGACGACATGGAAGCATGGAATCCAGCAGACCGGTAACGGTGGAGGTGTAGAGATCAAATAGTTGAGGAACTGTGAGAGTGTCAAGTGCAGGACCCGGTGACGAAAGGAGGGTGTCTCTGATAGCGATGCTGAAAGCCTGAAAGCCTATGTTGTGTATTGTAAGTGTTGTGTGTTGTGTATTGTATGTGTTGTGTGTTCTGTATTGTATGTTTTGTTTGTGGTGTATTGTA
This sequence comes from Allolobophora icterica, assembly GCA_963556255.1. Classification (NCBI taxonomy): domain Eukaryota; kingdom Metazoa; phylum Annelida; class Clitellata; order Crassiclitellata; family Lumbricidae; genus Allolobophora; species Allolobophora icterica. The sequence goes on along the minus strand of OY744608.1, from coordinate 30,836,665 downwards.
TGTGCTGTGTGTTGTGTATTGTAGTTTTTGAGTTTTGTATATTGTATGTGTTGTGTGTTGTTTATTGTATGTGTTGTGTTGTGTCTTGTTTGTGTTGTGTTTTCTGTGTGTTTTGTGTTGTGTTGTAGTTATTGTGTATTGCATGTGTTGTGTGTTGTTTGTTGCATATTCGATGTGCTGAGTGTTGTTTGTTGTGTGTGTTTCATGTTGTGTTTTGTTTGTATTGTGTATTGTATGTGTTGCGTGTTGTGTACTGTATGTGTTGTGTGTTCTGTATTGTTTGTGTTGTGTGTGGTGCATTATAGATGTTGTGTGTTCTTTGTTGTTTTGTATTGTATGTGTTGTGTGTCGTGTGTTGTGCATTGTAGTTGTTTTGTTGTGTGTTGTGTGTGTTGTGTATTGTAGTCTTGTGTGTTGTGTATTTTATGTTTTGAGTGTTGTGTGTTATATGTGTTGTGTATTGTATGTGTTGAGTGTTGTGTATTGTATGTGCTGGGTGTTTTGTATTGTATGTGCTGTGTGTTGATCATTGTATGAGTTGTGTGTTTTGTATTGTGTGTTGTGTGTTGTGTATTGTGTGTGTTGTGTGTTGTGTATTGTATGTGTTGTGTGTTGAGTATTGTATGTGTTGTGTGTGTTTTGTGTGTTGTGTCTTGTATGTCTTTCGTGTTGTGTATTGTATGTGTCGTGTGTTGTTTATTGTATGTGTTGTGTGTTGTGTATATTATGTGTTGTGTATTTTATTTGTTGTGTGCTGTGTATTGTATGTGTAGTGTATTTTCTGTGTTGTGTGTTGTGTATTGTATGAGTTGTCTGTTGTGTTTCATATGTGTTCTGTGTTGCACCTTGGATGTGTTGTTTGTTGCGTATTGTAGTTGTTGTTGGGTGTTGTATATTGTATGTGTTGTGTGTTGTGTATTGTATGTGATGTGTTTTGCATGTGTTGTGTGTTGTTCTTTGTATGTGTGTGTGTTGTGTATTGTAGTCTTTGTGTGTTGTGTATTTTATGTTTTGTGTGTTGTGTATTATTTGTGTTGTGCATTGTATATGTTGTGTGTGTTTTGTGTGGATACACGGACATAGAGGAACCAGTTGGTTTGTGCGTGTGTGGATGAATGATTGAATGGATGAATGAATGGATGAATGAATGACTTAATGTGTGGATGGATGTAGTGATGGATGGATGAATGGGCGAACGAGTGAATTACTTGATGAGTGAATGAATAGATTGATGGATCGGTGGTGGGTGAGCGCATGGTTGGATGATTGAATGAATGACGTGATTGATGCGTGGGTGCTTATATTCTTGAAATTTCTGTTCTGTATGGGCACTGTTTGTCTGTGTGAGTGTGTGCGCGCGCGCGTGTGTGTGTGCGCGCGCGCTCTTGTGTGTGTGTGTGTGTGTGTGCGTGCGTGCGTGCGTGCGTGCGTGCGTGCGAGTGTGTGTGAATGGGGCCCATACAGAACAGAAATTTCAAGAATATAAGCTAAAAAAAATTGATGAGATTACGCGTATGCATATTGGAGAGTGTATGTACCGATATGAGCTTGGCCTATTACCATCGGAATACAATAAATTCTACCGCGCTGCTGACCTCAATTCGCACCAAACAAGAAACTTACCTCCCTCTCACCAGCCTTATGCTCATACGAATACCCGGCTATTCGTGCGATGTACTGGGATGGATGGATATGAAACGAAATACCACTACTAATTAAACAGTTACCTAGCCCATGGTCATTTAAGCGTAAATTACGATCCTTTATACTCGAGAGACACAATTAAATTATGTTCCCTATAGGCCTACTCGAGGGACACAACTAATACCTCCTAAAGAAAGAAAAAAGATTAAAGAATTGTAACGTACATTATAGTCTGAAAGTGCGATGTCGAGTTTTTTAGTTAAGTTTAATATCTCAATGTTATATATTAGGCCTATATGTTTAATATTACTAAACCGCATGGTTTAAAATTTCAGTTGTCTGTTTACTGATGTTAGATCAACTGCTCGTAATCTAACTGTATTACCATAATTATTACTACCCAAGTCCCTGGTATCGGGATCTATGACTCCTTTGGATCTCCTGTGCAGCCAGATCATGTTACTCGAAAAAGCATTAGGGGGCCTACGTGTATCGTTTATCCTCTTATGTTTGGTTACTAAAATAAATTGAATTGAATTGAATTTGTGAATGGATTCTCTAGCAAAAGTGATGTTAAAGGCCTTTAGGAGCAAAAGACCATCTGCATGCAATAAATAATGCTCAGATGTAACTGGAACAAGCCACCACTGGTGGGCTTTCGCACATGTATACGTAGACCTCACGAAACGCGCTTTACGACACACGTGTGCTTTGACATTTGCGTGGTTTGCAAGGGAATTCTCCTGTCAGGACATCGTTTGGTTCTTGGTGACCTGTCCAAAGCTTTGGAATTCGCTGCCCACCACCTGTTTGTATGTTCTATCAGTCTCTCTGATACATGTTACTCAGAACTAAACTTAAAGCTCATATGTTTCAGCTTAGGCTACTTACTCAGATTTTTACTCATGTACTTCACTTAATTCTGATTTCTCTGCATGCTTACGGGATTTCGACCTGGCTACTCCAATGGACGATGACTTTAACTGATCAGTGACCATCGATTGATACCTTTTGCATTATTATTTAACAGCGCTATATCAACTAATCAGCAGGGCTGTTAATATCGCGATAAAGTATCGCAATACTTGGTATCGCCGATACTTTTCTCAGTATCGCACCGAGTATCGCGATAGTTTTATTTTGTTGGTATTGCATGTGTATCGCCGATACTTTTTAGCCTGTAAATCACCAATACTCGATACCAATACTTTTTCCACTAAAAGACGTAGTTTTCTGGACGTGACAGTGAACTGGATTGATTCCAAAACCCTGGGAGGTCATGCAACCAGTGTTAGATATCCTGCAAGGGGAGTAGGAAAGAGTTTTAGGTTATCTGCTGCCAATACTTAGTGTCGTAGTGCATAGTGCGTGACACTTCTGGCACGTATTTATGTCAATAAACGTAAACTTACTTATCGAAAAGTATTGGTAAAAGTATTGGTATCGGTATTGCAATACTTTTAAAAAACAGTATCGGTATTGGTATTGCCAATACATTTAATAGGAAGTATTGGTATTGGTATTGCCGATACATTTTGGCAGTATTGTTAACAGCCCTGCTAATCAGAATACACTATAGAGTCTCCTTCCATCCTGTTGGTTCGGAGTCTTTAGCGTAGAGAATTACGGGTTCCTTTCAAGGTTGGTAGATATTTGTGTGGCTTTACTCCAGCGTGGGTTTGTATGTGCTGTTTTAAGATCATATTCCCGCGATTGCCTAGCCCTAGAGGGTATAGTCTGCTAGACAATTAGGCTAACCGAGAAGTCTGGGGTTCAGCGTCCCATCACAGCAGAAAGATGTTTAAAAACATCTAATCGTGATCGTAATGGCAATATCGGCATTTTAAAAGCGCTACTTAAAGCCAAGCACAGGGCGCTACGTGCGCATTCACGAGCACAGCGTCGTATCGGAAAAGATACCAAGTGGAGGTCCAAGAGATACCAAGAGGAAGTCCAAGATCCAGGGGCGGTGCCAGACACTTTTTGTAACCAGGGCATAGCTAGGGCAGTCATGCAAGTAACCAGGGCAGAGGGCGGCGATTCATGGCGAGCGTGGTAGCTGTTTTTCCTGAGACATTCACTGTTTTGTAGGTTGTATATTTTTCAGCACTGGAGCGATGTTCTTCGGAGTACATATGTTGGAGAAATGCGTTTGACTTGTTATCCGACCCAGTGCACCTGTTCCAGGCACGAAAACCACTGTGAATAAACACTTGATCCCCTTGCGTCGTTCTTGTGATTCTTGCCTGGTAGTCATGACAAAATGACGACAATAGAAGCAATAAGCAGAATCATTCACTTTTGAGTATTCCAACCAACTGTACAGCTTGAATTATGTGTAATTAAATCGCCGCTGTGTCGTCCCACTTACGTGACTCGGATAGGTTCTTATTATACAGTTGATAAACTTGATACTGGTAGCTCTTTCAAGTTTCAAATGATATTTTTAATAATGAAATTAATTAATTCATTTTATGAATAGAATTGAAAATGCAGATTTGCGTTACTTAAGCAATTTTACGACTATTTTCACGCAATATGATGCCATAATCACGTACGGTACATTCAGATTAAACGAATAAAGAATCGGGCGGCGACGCCGGGGTGTAGGACGTTGTTAGGCTGGCATTTCTATGCTTTGCTTTAAATTACTTACCGTCGTCGGAAGGTAAACGCGGGCGTTTCGGATTCGGTTTCTTCAGATACCGATCCATCCTAACGGTATCGATCACTCAAACTTCAAGAATTAAGTAGCAAAGATTATCAAGATATCGAATAAAAAATAATTAAAAATTACGATGATCGATGATAATGGATAGATCGCGTTTTGAGTGACGTCATTGTGTTGAATATTATGACCTTTTTCGACTGCGCAGACTTAGAGCGCGGACTTCGGACCCCGATATATATATGAAGTCGTTGCTTCGGACGGAGGGAACAGTAAGTAAGTAATGCTGTTGAGGCAAAGCAGGTCTCTACATTTACATTTAACTCACTCAATATAACGAATTATAGCGCCCATATTTTAATATTTTTCTAAGAATATAAAAAATACGCTCCGAACAAATTCTGGACAGGGTAAAAATAGTGGCAGGGCAACGACCAGGGCAACGACTTTTTTACCAGGGCATATGCCCTGGCACGCCCTGGTGTAGCGCCGCCTCTGCCAAGATCCATCTTTAAAAATGGAGCTATGAACTATAAGGACCCAATAATCCACTTTGGTTATAGTATTTCCTTTCCTACACCTGGATGAAAAAGATGATGCTATATACGCCGATAATAATTAATATCTCCATTAGGTTATCACATTATGATTATATAATAATCATGATAATGCTTCTAATAGGTCCTAGTATGGGTACAAGACAGTGTAGGACATCACGTCAATTGAGTGACGTCACAGTAGGTCTATGTGTTTTCAGACGCCATTTTCTATTTCAGATCGACAACTTCTTTAATTTTAATATCAAAGTAACTAATTAAGTTGCTTTTGGAATATTGTATTACTTTGTCGTAAGCGGTTTGCTTTTAATGTAACTAATTAAGTTGCTTTTGGAATATTGTATTACTTTGTCGTAAGCGGTTTGCTTTTAATAGCACTTGTGTTGGTTAGGCCTACGCTCTTTCGATTTGCTCAGCATTTAGTCCGTTTGCCCACAACCGTTTGGTATTTCTTGCAATGTTGACGTTCTTTGTGACAAGATGCGACGTTTATTCTTCTGCTATTCCTAACACTTTAATTCTTTATACTATGTCGAAGAAACGAACATCAGCTGAAGCCAATGATGATGAGCAAACGAATGAAGGCTCAGAATGTAGGCCTAAGCTTAAGTCAATACAAGAAAGTTTTCATAATGCGCTTTATATGCCTAATTGTTTGCAATTTCACTGACTAAGTCAGTCTTTTTGTTAGGAACACTTGGGAATGCCGGCCAGAACTTCTTAGCCAATCCTTCGCACAGTTTTTCATTGTTTACGCATATTCAGTAGTTTAAGCACCACGCAAGCACACTCGATTACGTCATCTTTTGTTACAATCTTGGTTGCGATGACGTCATCCTTTAGCCGATTGTTCAGAGGCATGGAGACAAACCGAACTTCATTTGGAAGGGCGACTTGGAAACGATGGCAAGGAATGTCGTTTCGAAAAGAAAATCTGCGATCAGAAAAATGCCAGAAATTGGATGTTCGACTGGAGAAGTGGCTGCATTAAAGCACATAACAAGCAGTGACTGACTGATTCGTGCTAGTATCATCTTGAACAGAAAAAATCATCGATCAGAAAGAAGCTAGAAATTCGAAGCCTGGCGTGAAAATATTTCCTCTTGAAGACAGATAGATAAATAACTAAATGATCAATCGATATATTAATTAGGACTACTCTCAAGGGTCATGCATGTTTTTATAATTAGGCCTATATGCAGCTCTGTCTCGAATAATCAAGTAGCCAACGTAATATGAATTTAAGACAATCTAATTCATATCCTAGCAATAGTACTGCTAGTCAGCTATTAAATTATACTCAGCCTGTACACACGAGGATAATGGAATAATGTTGGTGAAGTGTTGTCCAGCATTGTTCCAACGTTGTCCAAATTTGGCACCGCGTGTGTGTGTGTGTGTGTGCATATATATATATATATATATATATATATATATATATATATATATATATATATATATATATATATATATATATATATATCTATATATATATATATATATATATATATATATATATATATATATATATATATTAGGGTGTGTCTATAATTTGAAGTTTCAAAATTAATATCGGCCAGGTTGTTTTTGTGTTCCACCTTGAGAAACATTAACATTTGCCAAATTAGATGAAAATCAAAAGAAATTTAGAACTGGCGCAAAGCCCGGGAAAAACTACCACTTAGAAAACAATGTCATACATTGTAATTCTCGAAGATCCAAACAATTACAACACTTAAACATAAAAAATAAGGCTAAAGCAAACAAAGAACCTTCAGTTATTTGTCACTACTTAGTCCCTTTAGTGCTTTTGGGAATCTATTTCGATGGTATGCGACCATTTGAAGAACAAATTGTTTCTCTTCCTCATTTCGAAGCAGGGCTTCATTGAAGGACTGCATTAGAGCCACTCCTCTCTCCGCTAAATCGTTCGTCACACCTAGGGCGGGTATAATGTCTTTCACCTCATTGAACGAATGCTCTGACTCCCATTGTTGCGGATCTCGATCAAGAAAAGCGTAATCGAATTTGAGGAGCTGGAAAAGTTTGATGGTAGAAGTGGTAAAAAAATCGGATAGCGCTTTTGTAGATGGATCATGTATGGCAGGAAGCCTCTTTGGAGGTTCGTCGGATCCCTGATTGTTGCGCATGTTATAGACCATGCGCTGTTTTTCGTCGAAGGTGACTGAATCGTCAAAAAGGCTGAGGCCAACCAAGGTCTCCGACAAATACCAAAGGTGTCGGGAAAATGCTGTTAGGGCGACCTGTGAGACTTCCTTGTCTGGGTAAGTATGGATTGCCTTCAAGAATTGAAGATCGTTCCTTTGGGCTTCATTGGGTGATGTACAGGTGAACCAGTACTCCACGTAGGTTGTGGTCACAATAAGTGAAACTCGAAGTAGATGATTCCACATCTTTTGAGAGTAAGATTGTCGAAATGCCCTCTGGTGTTATTGAATGGGAAACTGCTCTCTGAAAAGCCACATCTTGATTGCATAAACCGCACGTGCCATCCAACGCGCGCGGTGAAATGCCTCTGCGTACCTGAACTTTATTCCTTTCGGTGGAATTCCTCCTAGGAAAATGACTGTTAGTTCTAGTATCTCTTCGTAGTCGTCTCTGTGGTATTCAGCATTCAGTTGCTGCAGTGCGAAGGTGATGACATTCTCTCGAATTTCTTTGACTCTTTGTGCTGCGCCTTTATCCTCCATTGCGATACCTGCTGTGCGATACTTGGTCTGATCGATTTGCGGCCAGAAGTCACGGAAATGACTGAGGAGTTCCAATTTTGGAGACCTCACAGAATCATGCAGAGAAAATACCTTTCCCAAAACAATTTCAGAAACATGATGTCGACAGGCAAGGTTCAAGAGGTCTTTTCCTAATTCCGTTTCCAGCTTGATGCATACGCCGCCCTTGCAACCCGTGTTACTCGCCGTTGTGTCGAAACACATGGCCACGATTCTGTCTTCCAATCCCCAACTTCTGATCTCGGCCAAACACGCATCTGCCATGAAGGCAGCAGTCCCGGATTGGGGTTTGGGGATGGCCAATAGTTTGGTCACATACTTACCAGATACCATTATTGGAAGACGATCAACGCACACTCGACCAGTTTCTGTAAAATCTGGCATGATCTTGCCGTCCCAGTGGATAGTATACAGGGGAACCTTCGGATCGAAAGATTCACAAATCTCAGCTGCACGGTTATCCTTCCTTGCTCGATGGATAGCAGAAGGACTGATGATCAGCTCACCATGGATTGGATGCAGCGAGAGTAGAGAAAATGTGAGAGGCATTCCTGCTGCTGGTTTTGGTACGATCTAGAGCTGCTGCAACATCACGGGTAACTACAGAGATTGTTCCATTTCGCCGCTTTGGTGGTCCAGCTGACGTTGAAGGTTCTGGTTATCTTTCTGAGCTATTTGATGACGCCTCTTCCTCAGACGATGTTGCCAACAGAGAAACCTCCGTCGCTACCGCCATGCTTGCACGATATCGTTCCTCAGGCTCTGCAACTGCTGCTGATTTCCGCGTATGTATGATCACGTGTTTCATCCAGAATTCAAAACACTGGTGCAAAAGATGGGGGCACCAATTTGGCAGAATCGACCGAAAAAGTCCTCCACCCCGGCGCCATGGGCGAGGGAATTATTGTTGTAGACAGATTGCTCCGATCGGAAACCACGACATTATCTGATTGGCACAAACTCATTCGGGGATCAAACACATACTCTTACCAAGGGGGACAGCCACTCGCGTTAAATACCATGCTATTGATGTAGCACCAGGTGTCTCCTCTAGAAAACCACAATAGCTTAATTAATTACTATAATTATGTTGAAGATCGAAAACACGAAGAACAGACATCGTAACGTCTAAAATTTTGGCCAAACCGAGACAGGTCACCGGGTTCCTAATTTCGGTCGCCTTGCGCCAGTCCTAAATGTTCAGCTATCGCGATATAATTTCGGATATGGTGTTTATACGCTAATTGGCATGATAATTCGACCTGGCCGTTAAAAGATCTTTGAGTTAAAAAAATCATGTGCATCATAAAAACACCCTAATATATATATATATATATATATATATATATATATATATATATATATATATATATATATATATATATATATATAGGTGTGTGTGTGTGTGTGTGTGTGTGTGTGTGTGTGTGTGTGTGTGTGTGTGTGTGTGTGTGTGTGTGTGTGTGTGTGTGTGTGTGTGTGTGTGTGTGTGTGTGTGTGTGTGTGTGTGTGTGTGTGTGTGTGTGTGTGTGTGTGTGTGTGTGTGTGTGTGTGTGTGTGTGTGTGTGTGTGTGTGTTTGTGGAGACGAGAGTTGGCTGGTTAGTCTATGAGTAGGCATGTATAAATTTGCTTTCAGTGTCTTAATGCAGGTTAGACCGTAGGTCTACGCATTCTGGTGGCGAAGAAGCAAGTGACGAGATGCGAATCCGCCCAACCCTACCCCGATCCATGGAGGCCAGATCTGATTTTGTAATGCTTAGTTAGAGAATGTGTATGGTCGTGAGGGCGATTCATTATTTATTCCATTCATTCGCTAATGTTTCCCAATCGTTGTTACGTTCTTTCATTCATTCAATCAATGTTTCATTACAATCAACTGAAATTACTGTTCAATATAGTTGCCTACAAAGACTTCAAGATCACTAGATAACAGCATGATGTCCTGAACATCTGGTCAATATACATTACCTCAACGTTTGACCAACTAAATGACGTCAGCTGGGTCAACTGCAATTACTACATCACCAGCTTATGGTCAATTACATCACGCCAGCTTATGGTCAACTACATCACGCCAGCTTATGGTCAACTACATTGCGCCAGTTTATGATCAACTACATCACCAGCTTATGGTCAATTACATCACGCCAGTTTATGATCAACTACATCACGCCAGCTTATGGTCAACTACATTGCGCCAGTTTATGGTCAATTACATCACGCCAGTTTATGATCAACTACATCACGCCAGCTTATGGTCAACTACATTGCGCCAGTTTATGATCAACTACATCACCAGCTTATGGTCAATTACATTGCGCCAGATTATGGTCAACTGCATCGCGCTAGCGTAGGATCAACTAAATCGCGTGGGGTTAGTGGATGTTTGTGGGCTGGGTGGGTGAATTTGGTGGTGGATGTGGTGGAGGTGGGGTGGAATGGGTGGGGTTTGGGTGGCTGGATGATCAGGGTGGGTGTGTATTGGTTGACGAACCACATTACGACAACATATGGCCAACAACGTGAATCAAATCACATTTACGACAAATGCCACAAAGCAAACCGGGTTCGGTATCTTAGGTAAATGGAGTTTAAGGTAATCCTTTCGAGGGCAATATTCCTTCTTTCTGGGTATCTCCTTCTAAGATAAATGTGGTTCGGTATTTTAGGTAAATGGAGTTTAAGGTAATCCTTTCGAGGGCAATGTTCCTTCTTTCTGGGTATCTCCTTCTAAGATAAATGTGGTTCGGTATTTTAGGTAAATGGAGTTTAAGGTAATCCTTTCGAGGGCAATGTTCCTTCTTTCTGGGTATCTCCTTCTAAGATAAATGTGGTTCGGTATTTTAGGTAAATGGAGTTTAAGGTAATCCTTTCGAGGGCAATGTTCCTTCTTTCTGGATATCTCCTTCTAAGATAAATGTGGTTCGGTATTTTAGGTAAATGGAGTTTAAGGTAATCCTTTCGAGGGCAATATTCCTTCTTTCTGGGTATCTCCTTCTAAGATAAATGTGGTTCGGTATTTTAGGTAAATGGAGTTTAAGGTAATCCTTTCGAGGGCAATGTTCCTTCTTTCTGGGTATCTCCTTCTAAGATAAATGTGGTTCGGTATTTTAGGTAAATGGAGTTTAAGGTTATCCTTTCGAGGGCAATGTTCCTTCTTTCAGGGTATCTCCTTCTAAGATAAATGTGGTTCGGTATTTTAGGTAAATGGAGTTTAAGGTTATCCTTTCGAGGGCAATGTTCCTTCTTTCTGGGTATCTCCTTCTAAGATAAATGTGGTTCGGTATCTTAGGTAAATGGAGTTTAAGGTAATCCTTTCGAGGGCAATATTCCTTCTTTCTGGGTATCTCCTTCTAAGATAAATGTGGTTCGGTATCTTAGGTAAATGGAGTTTAAGGTAATCCTTTCGAGGGCAATGTTCCTTCTTTCTGGGTATCTCCTTCTAAGTTAAATGGGGTTCGGTATTTTAGGTAAATGGAGTTTAAGGTAATCCTTTCGAGGGCAATGTTCCTTCTTTCTGGGTATCTCCTTCTAAGATAAATGTGGTTCGGTATTTTAGGTAAATGGAGTTTAAGGTAATCCTTTCGAGGGCAATGTTCCTTCTTTCAGGGTATCTCCTTCTAAGATAAATGTGGTTCGGTATCTTAGGTAAATGGAGTTTAAGGTAATCCTTTCGAGGGCAATATTCCTTCTTTCTGGGTATCTCCTTCTAAGATAAATGTGGTTCGGTATTTTAGGTAAATGGAGTTTAAGGTAATCCTTTCGAGGGCAATATTCCTTCTTTCTGGGTATCTCCTTCTAAGATAAATGTGGTTCGGTATTTTAGGTAAATGGAGTTTAAGGTAATCCTTTCGAGGGCAATGTTCCTTCTTTCTGGGTATCTCCTTCTAAGTTAAATGGGGTTCGGTATCTCGGGTAAATTGAGTTAAGGTAATCCTTTCGGGGGTAATGTTTCTTCTTTTGTGGGTATCCTCTTCTATGTTAAATGAGGTTTGGTATCTTGGGTAAATGGAGTTTAAGGTAATCCTTTCGGGGGTAATGTTTCTTCTTTGTGGGTATCCTCTTCTATGTTAAATGAGGTTCGGAGTCTGGAGTAAATGGAGTTTAAGGTAATCCTTTTGTGAGTAATGTTTCTGCGTTGTGGTTATCTCATTCGAAGTTAAATGGGTTCGGTGTCTAGGGTAAATGGAGTTAAGGGGAATTATGTTTCTTCTCTGTATGTATGTATGCATGCATGTATGTGAGTATGTATGTATGCATAGATGTATCAATTAAGCCACTTAATACAGCGCGTTTTACCTGGCTACCTCACTAAGGCGCTGCGTGAATGACTGTCTAATCTATAGATAGGCCCTATTTAAGTGCATTGTAAAGACACTTTGAAAATGCTTGCTGACCAGAGCTAAATGCAACAGGACGTATGTATGGTGGAAGACTGTTGCTAGAGGAAGATCCGTGTCATGATAAGTTACAATGGGTTTGAGTTGATATACGGGAGCGCGATAACTGCATGAGCAGCTGAGCAGAATTCAATGATCGCTGACCTGGTTGACTTGAGGCTGGAACATGACTTCCTGATGCATGTCAGTGCGGTGCCGACAAACGAGGATGATCATGTATATTATTCTTTGCTATAGTAATACTACATATCTGTCAAAACGTGTAATAATAACCTTCGTGGTTTTATTGTGTTTATATAGGTACATGTAGGCCCTACCTGTGGCTGGCGCCTGGCGGGGATGATTCTGCCCTTTGGCGAGATGGGATCGATCGTGATGCATGTTACGGTTGCACTATGACTCTGTGTCATCGCCTCGTCGGGGTGGTGGGTGGGTGTTAGTAAATGCTTGTGAGTAAGCGGCCCCATTGGCCTCTGGCGCGGCCTAAAATCCCGTAAGCTCATGGAGTTTGCTCGTTCGTTTTTGTATTTGTGCGTCAGTAGTTTGGCTTTGTGGCTGGCGGGGATGATTCTGCCCTTTGGCGAGATGGGATCGATCATAGGCCTGCTGGGCCTCTGGCGTGGCGTAAAACCCCATAAGCTCCTTGTTTGGCAGGCGGGCCTCTGGCGTGGCGTAAAACCTCGTAAGCCCATGCATGCTTTGTCGGAGTTTTGTGTTGTGCATTTTGTCATTGTCTTGGAGGTGAGTCAAGGGATAAGATGGAGGATGAGAGAAGACCAGATTAGAAGGCAGAGCGACGGAAGTGGAGTCGAGATGGGATGGCAAGTAAGTAAGTAAATAAGTAAGTAAGTAAGTAAGTAAGTAAGTAAATAAGTATATTCTTTTATATACCAGATGCATAACCGCACTCTGGTGTACATACATCGTAAAACAAACAGAACATAGAGCATGAAAACATAAAAACATAGAACATAAAATTAAATTAAAAAGTTAAGAATAGAAAAATGAAATAAAAGAAATTAAATAAACAAAAAATAATGATATCGGTCACTTCAGTCAGTCGCAGATCTACATGGGAGTTTAATGCCTCAAGTGCATATATACAGTTCATGATGGCCTAAAGTATAATAAAAAGTATGCTCTTCAAGTTTACCGTTTTCAACAAAAGTTTTCACAGGCGTAATTTACGGGGACTACGAGGGGTATCCGTAGCATACCCACCACATTTTGGACTAGAGGGTACCGTACCCCCAACTTTATTTACTCATTGTTTTGCCCATTATTATTTTATCTGAGGAAGCCCTCAAGTTTCAAAACAATTACCGAGCATTATCATCAGTGTGATCACTCTCAGTGTTATTATTATTATTACTGTTACTACTATTATTATCAATATTATCATTATTATTATCATCATCATCATCATCATCATCATCATCATCATCATCATCATCATCATCATCATCATCATCATCATCATCATCATCGTTATCATCATCATTAAGCCTATAATTATTATTATGCTTGTAATACAAACGATGCCGTTATAATTAATTAACAATCACGAAGTTGAAACAATGCGAAATTGGGTAATTGGTACCCTCACTTTCTAGACCAAAGTTACGCCCCTGATAGTTCCTATAGTTGGCATCTTAAAGCGCTATTCCCTTTCACCAGCTATCGGGCGCCTCGTGGGTTCAACCAACCTAATTTCTCCTCTGAATCATCCCTCGCTGGTCTTTCTAGCAACCGGACTAGGAACTTCCATTGACCATCTTTGGAAACCAATGGCGTAGCAATGGGTTGTGCAGGTTGTACAATGCACAAGGACCTCCGGCGGTCAGAGGGCCCCTGGCAGCGATCGAGTAGAGTCATTTTTGGCCTGAAAGTAAAATCTACATGTACATGTACAGCAAGTTAGCAATAGCGTACACAGTACTGTACACACTCAAATGACTCGACTCAGTAATTTTATTGGCTGAATCTGAAGCTGGAATGTCCAAATGCATGATTTAGTAAACAACCAGTGTGCCATAACAAAATTCTTTATGCAGTCTTTGGACGGAAGTAGTTTTACTGACGTATAAATATAGGCCCTATTGATGTCATGACCGACGGCGACATGTTTAAAATTTATAGAGCTTTTGTTGATATTTTTTACTATGCAGTATGGAATATTATTACTTTGTAGTAGGCCTACTTTATAATTGTGTAATTCAAATTGACAATTTCATAATGACTGTTGCCAGTGGCGTAGAAAGGTTTATGGGGGCCCTTGTGCAGAACTTCCATGGTGGGCTTCTTAAATCCCCTTCGATTTGAAAAAACGCTGTTCAAAAACGCTTGGCGCTTTTGCGATATTTGCATATTTTTCACCGTGATAAATATGCAAATTATCATAAATCGCACGGAAATTAAATATTAATTAAATAATTACATTTTAATTATTTCCTCCGATTTATTTTCATTAAACATTTTTTTTATTTCCCAAGTTAGCATAAAAAAATTGAACTAGAGATAATTAGGCCTATGCCTAATCTAAAAACATATTGTTCCATCTGCTATAACTGCTAAAATGAATTATCCACACTTAAATTCTGTCAAATTGTGAAACAGTTGCTTTGGTTGATAAAAATTACGAAACAATTTAACACATTAGACAAGAGTTTAGTCTACGGTAGTTTAGAAAGAAGAATCTGAAAATTCCGAAAAATTAAAACGTTCGTTTGCGCGCCTTCTCTTGCGCAAAAATATCTAGGCCTACCACTTTTGAAGTGTCGAGCTTTCTGGCATGTTCATTTTGTATTGACAACATTGCCAAGTCGCTCAGCCGCTCTTCTGACATTGTAGGCTACTTCGTAGATAGTTTTGATTAGCTTCAATTTTGAAAATGATCTTTCACATGTCGCAACAGAATGGAAACCCCTTTGACTTGACGCAGCGCTCATTAATAAGCTGGTGCTCTGCTATTATAGCTTTAGAGAAGCGCTTTAGAAATGGGGAGTTTTAAGACGATTACGAATTTCGAACCCTGGCCAAAATTTCATAGATTAATCTCTCTGTGTTCTATGGCCAATCACGCATGCTCCAGATAGTCCAGCACTAGTTATTTTCATTCACGAGACGTCGATATCCGCTGGATAAGCATATAAATAAGCTGGATAGGCCTACGCATGGCCTATAATTATAGTTATTCTTTCGACCTCTTCGAAATTCTCTGTCCGTCCGTCTGTCTGTCTGTCCGTCCGTCTGTCTGTCTGTCCGTCTGTCTGTCTGTCCGTCGGTCAAGATCATGCAAGCGGTGTTTGGTGCATCGTGTTCCAAAAATAGATCCACTTGACCGGACAATTGATACTCGTCTGAACGGCGACTGTATACGCCTCGCTGCCAATAATGTACGGCATAATTTAGTATCGTTCCTCTGCTGTAAGAAGCAATAGCCCCCATTTGTTACTTCTGGAACTGGTTTAGTTGGTGAGGTTTATTTTGAAAGCTACGAAACGCGAAAGAGAGTCACGAGAGTATTTATAATATCGGTTTCCGGTGTTCGTGGGTCTGTGTTCGTTTCCAGGCGAACAGCCGCCGCTGCCTGCACTGGGTGCATTGGCTTCGTTCCTTTATAGGCGCGGGTGTTGTTGTGCCTGTATATATCTCGTGTACCTGCGTCATTTCCGAATTGCTTGCGATAAAGCTCATTGTGTAGTCAATCGCATGGCGGTCGGATGCAGAGCTGCCACGTCACTGGTCTACCAGAGATGAAGATAGAGCCAGGCAGACATACCGCGTACTGCTGTCTGGCAGTCTATCCGCCTGCCTCCTGTCTCTGTCTTTGGACTATCAAATGCTCCTGCGATCAGAGGTGTCTAAGCAGTTGGAAAATATGAAGATTGTGGCTTAGAAGCCCGCAGGAGATGGACAGGCAGACTGGCAGGCAGAGAGACGGACAGGCAGACTGGCAGGCAGAGAGACAGACAGACATATCTCGACAGACAGACAGTCAGACAGATAGACAGGCATATGATGAGGCGAACAAACAATTGTGGCAGAGCGATAAAACGTTTGAAATATAAACAGATGCATAAGCCTACAGCCTGCAGGTCACATTTGGTAGATTATATACAATCACTTGATGTTAAGTTCTCCCAACTCGCAGCCTTCGACCTTATCGGCTTCAACAATGATCCTCTCTTGGAAATGCTTCCCAAACCCCCATGACGTTTGTCTGCCAATTTAAACACTTAATGGTTTTCAAAGCAGTATATTCTCAGGTGGGACTTGCTCATTAGAAGTTACCTATTCATTAAACCTGAACGTAACAGACAGTCTGGAGACATGGACTCTTATTACTAACCTAGTTTGTAATGTCTGGTGACAACAGAAACTAGTACGATTGGAACGTTCCTATAGAACTATAATAGTTGGTCTGACAATAAGATACGCCTATACCCTGCAATTGTATGGTCTTCAAGAAGAGAGTTTTTCATAATTGGCTAGGCGAATAATTCAACAAATCAACCTTTCTTAAAGGTCTTCATCTACCGGAAAGGATTTCACTTCTTCCGCGCTTCAATCTTCTCCAATCCGCAATCTTATGATCTGTTACTGAAACGGATCTAACAATGCCTCCTGATGACTTGATTTGATGTTGCTCCAGAGAATCAGCGGCTCTCCCGCACGCGGTTTTTGCTTGGCGCAAGAGAAATTTCGGAGATTTACCTCATGTAACATGACTTCATATAAAGCTG
Source organism: Allolobophora icterica (assembly GCA_963556255.1). Taxonomy (NCBI): domain Eukaryota; kingdom Metazoa; phylum Annelida; class Clitellata; order Crassiclitellata; family Lumbricidae; genus Allolobophora; species Allolobophora icterica. The sequence continues at coordinate 30,819,900 of OY744608.1, read as the reverse complement.
ACTTAAGCTTTAATGTTAAACGACGGAAGTTTCAGATTATAGGTTGGCTGTGCTTCGGTACCTGATTCAGTTAGCCGGTCGCAGTAGGGGCCTATATATCGCGTTTTAGTACCTCATATAAAGGCCATCTGAACTAACAGATTCTGAAACAGGAACTAAACATTTGCACGTAATTGTAAGCTCACTCAGCTAACATTCTACCTCATGTTTACTCCTACAAAAGCAGTTAATGTCTTGTGATCAGTTTCATTGAGACTTACACTGCCAGCATACCATTACCCATGAAGATTTTATGGAACCCATCTGTAGGTCCTACAAGGTTCCTATTTGGAAATATGGGTTCTATGTGAGCCCATATGGGCATGTTGGGTGGGAATATCCATAGAAAGGATGAAGATTTACAAGAAGAACTGAAAAGCGGACTGGAAGGAAAGGTTAAATAGATGCGGAATTGCTCTTCAACAGTTCGTTATGTTTTTCTAATTTCAACAGACGCACAACAAACTCAGCAGCGGTTGAACTCAAACGGTGTTCGAAACGCGTGCGTTCTTAAGCCGCCGATTCTATAGAAAGCAAGTTGTTCAAAGAGTTTGGCATGCACCTGGCACCCACTAAAGCAAATGGAACCGTCCGCAGTCGGAAAGCGAGAAACAAGCAGCAAAGCCGTCTTATCTTGGAGAATAATTCAGTCTGTCTTGAAGGTCATAGTAACGCAAGACTTATAGGGCGAGACAAGTATAAAAGACGCATTAACAGGAAGGTCGGTCTCCCCAGTACGTCAGCCATCGATGCATGCAGCCAGCTAGACGCCCTCGCGCTGCCTCACCAACTCAGCACCAGGAGCCGCTACCGTTCAAAGGGGAGTTCCTTCGTCGGCTGCAGAGGGTCCCAGAACACAAGGAGTTTGCCCGACTGAAAGCGATGCCTATCGTGGCTCGGTCTCCAACGCCTTGCTGCTGACTGCTTCCGCGTGTTTCGTTCGAGGGACAGTAATTCATAGGACAAGGCTACTTCAACCGACAGATAGAGCCACCGAACATGGATGACGCTCACACTAAGCCAATTGATGAAGTGATCGGCTTCTTTAAAACCGACGAAATCATAGGCTTGAGCGACGAACAAGTTCAAAGCGCTCAGGAAAAATACGGTCCCAATGGTAAGTGTGACACAACAGACGCATGCATATTATATGTCATGCACACAGTTAGTCCAGGGTTTTAGGCTTTTTAGGTAGTTCAGTGGCATCAGCTGAGGTCGATGGAATGCATGCTTAGATCTGTTGCTGATGCGTACCCATCAAGCTATGGTCATGTACCATATAAGTCAAGTTAAACATGACAATTGAATGTATACATTCTTCGTCGTATTAACACATGATAAAAGAAATTTACCCTTGAGAAAATTTATTTATTTTATTTATTCCGGGTATTTCTATAGCGCCTCTCGAAGTCAACTACTACTCAGAGGCGCTCCCGACTACAGCATTTGATACCGTGCCAGAATTTTCACGCCGAAGCGCCACGAGCAATTGCGAGTGAAGGACTTGCCCAAGGTACGCAGCGGCTAGAGTGGGATTCGAACCTGCAACCCTCCGGCCTCCGGTCACAAGGCGCCGAACTTACCACTGAGCCACCACGCCCCATAAATAGGACCTAGTTGCATATAACTGACCTTGGTCAAGGTTCTGGTCACGAGTCCAGTGTACAGCCTACTTCTTGCAAGTGACAGAAGTACGTTTGCGCATAATAGGCCTAAATAAAGAATTGGTTGACTGAAAATTGGTAGAAACTCTTCCCAGCTGATGTGTTGCTTTCTTCCTTTCTTGCATTATTATTCTTTCTCCCATTTCCTTATTGAAATTATTCCTTCATAATTTTTTTTCGCAGCTCCCTCCCCCTCGCTTGATTGTTCGCAGTTTCTTCTCTACTGCCTTCCTTCGTTTTTCCCTCGTTCAGTCCTCGTTTCTTCCTTCGCATAAATTTACCCCACCCGAAAAAGACGATAACAATTTTATACCCCGTATTCTCTACAAGAATGCCTACTGACGCTGATAGCTGCTCGTGAGACTATAATCCTCTGTATCTTGTTCTAGTTGCGTTATGTCAACTATGATGTTCACTAAACGAGTATTCATTCATTCATTCATTCATTCATTCATTCATTCATTCATTCATTCATTCATTCATTCATTCATTCATTCATTCATTGGTTTTTTCCTCGTTTCTTCTTTCGTTTCTTCTGGCTTTCGTTTCCCGTTTGATTACTGGCTTGATTACTTGCTACACTTCCTCCGTTACTTTGATTGTTTCCTTAAATTAAATTCCTTTTCCGTTTTTCCTTTCATGACCTTCACTCCTTCTCTTGTTCTTTGCTTTCTTTTCTTTCTTTGTGTTCTCGATTCATTTCTTCATTCATTTATTGATTTTGTAAAACTCCAGTTAATTTGTGCTTTCACTGTCGGATGACTATAATCACTGCATACTATTCGATCTGTGCTTAACCTATATGAATACGAATTTGGCTTAACTGCATCACAAACTCTGCTTCTCGAGTTCGAAACCCAATGCGTCATGCTCGTTTCAAAATGCATCATGTCTTTGACGGAAAAATCGAAATAGAAGAGTCACTTTAAACATAAGCTGTACAATTCCTTCTGGCGAACGTATAGGTCTACACATGGCGTCTTTTGGTTTAGATGGTTATAAAATATGAACTCCATACATATTAATCTAAAGTCTGATGTCTTCAATTCTACAATACAGTCATCATAATGAATATTGCATCAATTGATGGCGCACCATTCCAAATCTGGTTGATTCTAAAGTGTGAAACAGGAAAGAGCGTAAGAATGAAACAGGTAGGTCTTTAGTCGATTTGAGAAAGATAACGAAACCTTCGCGCGGAGGATATATCTTGAGCAAGAGCATTTCAGAAGCTTGGCACAGTCAAACTTGGCCAAATCACCGAAAGGTTCTTTTTGCCGAACCATTGAGTCTAGATGGTTATATATATATATATATATATATATATATATATATACATATATATATATATATACATATATATATATATATATCTTACCCTCGTTAGGTAAATAATGCCGTTGATAATTTCGCCGGAAAGGTGTGTAACGACGTTTTATTTAACAGGATTTTCAAGGAATCTAATCTAATGACTTCTATAGCGCCGTTATAATAATGGATGTCGCTTCAAACGAAATCATAGTTAAAGTCCATCGAAGAAGTCAAGTCTAAATTCGATAAGTCAAAGCAACCAGAAGTCAGGCTACAGAGGATAAGCAAGCAGAAGCATAATTACGAGGGTTTTGTATTTAGTTCTGAATATAATAATTAAATAATAGGGCCTACATGCATTCGTGTTTATTGATAAGCTCACTGACAAACCGCAGTAGGCCTAAGTAGCATTGAAACATGACGGTACAAATATCAAGACCTTATAGAACACACGTCTTGGCAACCTGTTAATCGTCCGCTCATTTTACAGCTGCCCCCTAGGGAGTGGAAGGCTGAGTCGACCTACAGGGAGCTTATGGGTATCGAACCGCGTCTTATGTTCTTCGAGCAAGAGTGTTACCATTCATCCATCCCCCTCCCTATGAATGGCATCAGAGAACTGATAGAACGCAAGAAAATGGGGCAGTGAAAGCTTCACTGCCAGAGGGAACGCCCAAGAGCCCAACAATGTTTCCGTGCATGGCACAGCAAGAGTCAAAGTATCCTTTGATCGGTCGCGATAGCTGTTGGCATGAGGATGATGAACAAGGAGCGGAGATAGATCGGCTCGTTTGAGTGCAATGTTTTGTGAACTATAAGACAGATGTTAAACTGAATTCTTTCTTCGATGAGCATCCAGTTTGGTACATTTTGGAACGATCAACACTGAATCCACCTAACTCAATTTGCGGAGTTTTTTTTTATTTGTGCCTAAGATGAAGAATTGAGTCTTGGAAGGATCTAAAGCTTGTTACTGGCCATCAAAGGCTGAACATCACAAAATCAAGAGCAACTATTTGGAGAGCTGAATTTGACGAAGAAAGAAATAGCTGGGCATTGTCGAATGAATAGCGAATGAAAAAAATAGCTGGGCATCGTCAGCAGCACACATTTGGTAGTCTAGACTCTAGAGGAGTTTTAGTGACCCGAGTGGAGCTGTATACAGGCCCCAATGTAAACAGGAACGTGTCCCACCGTTTAAGACAGTTGGCATCGAAGTGTATTGACTGAAATCTTCCTCTATGTATGCACTGAATGTGCTCCGATCACATGGTCTCTCGGTGTCTGCTACTCAAGTTGTTGCCAAAGCCACTACCATTGCTAACCTTAGGTATGCCTCGCCGGCCTGGTGGGGATATACCAGAGCAGCTGAACGCGACAGGATCGACCAGCTCATCGGAAGAATGAAGCGTCGCGGCCTTTTACATCCTTCGTCTCCTACCGCTGCAGAAATGGCTTCTGAGGCTGACGCTCGCCTTTTTCGGATAATTCTTACTAATGAAAGACATGTATTACGCCATCTATTCCCCCTAGCCGACCTAGTGGCCATGTCCTCCGACCTCGTCCTCATGACTTTTCACTCCCTGGCAAGGATGACTCTAACTTTATACCTAGAGTTTTATATAAAAATATATATTGATTACTTACATCAACTACCTTTATACAACTCATCTAATCCTTTATAACTCGTGCAGCAACCATTTTATTGTATTCAAGTTGCGTTCTGACAGCTTGTGTTAATAATAAACGAAAATTGATTGATTGATTGATTGAAAGCTAAACAGAGAACTGTTAAAAAATTAAAAATCCAGGCCTAATATAGTAACATGTATGCATGCATGCATATATGTAATGAATAGGCCTATATTTATAAATGAAGGCCTGTGTATGCATGAATGTTTGTTTGTTTGCACATGTTTCCTATAGCAACCGTGCATTTGTCAACAAATGTTTGTGTACACACGTATAGTAATACAGGAATTTGCTTAGAAATTTACAAGCTAGGAGCTAATATTTTCATATAATTTTTATCGTTGAGATGTGTCATATATCAAAACTTGGAGTTGGAGGTATTAACGATAAAGTTATTTGCAACAGACCATGAGTGAGTGCCCTCAATATGCATTCGTAATTGGATATGTGGAAGGCTTACTTAAACTCATGAAAAATAGTTTAAATGAGTTTTATTATTGGCTGCATAGAAATAATTATTCAAATAGGCCTACTGTATCCTAAAAAATAGAAGCTAGAAGGTGCACATGTCTGAAAGCGTGAAGGGAAGAGGAAAGAAGAGTGCCTCAATAGCTTTGCGTAGGCGCCATTGTAACGGCAAGGGTGTGTAACGGCGCCATAATAATAATAATTATTATTATTAGGGTTGTACCGAATAGGTGATTATCACTATTCGGCCGAATACGAATAGTTGGACCAACTATTCGGCCGAATACGAATACGAATAGTGTACAAAATAGGTCTACCGACAACAGTCAACATTTCAAATGTAAGCAAAAGTTTTAGTTCAGTAAATTTAATACATAAACTAAAAGTAAACAGTTAACTACATGTAATTTTTGCATCCTTCTGCCATTCTGTGTAAACTAGGAACTGATTTAACTAAACTTAGAAATTGTCACTTAACGTTCACTCCACTCTCTATAGCAGCCGCATATGCAGAAACAGATGTCGCGTGACCACTATTCGTTTTCGGTCCGACCGCTACTATTCGGCCGAATACCGAATAGCTATTTGGCCCACTATTCGGCCCCGAAGCGAATACGAAGCGAATATTCGGTACAGCCCTAATTATTATTTTTTTTGCCCCGAGGTATACAGGATCCCTCAGGGACTTCAATATTAATTAATGTAACATCCTGAAAATCAAACCTCGTCGTCCGGAGGCTCTGGGAATGTCCCGTTATTATTATTATTATTAATATTATTATTAATATTATTATTATTATTATTATTATTATTATTATTATTATTATTATTATTATTATTATTATTATTATTATTATTATTATTATTAATTCCTCTACCAATACAATTCCAATTAACCGGAAACCTTTTAACTTGCGAGATATTAGGTGGTCCTTTAGCAAGACGAACACCGCTGCTGAAGTTACCAGGCTGTTATGTATAACCTATTCATGTATACAGGCATCATGAAGGATGTTGTCTGTAAATGTGAATGTATTTATGGCGGGAGTGCTCAAGCAGCAACTGAATCGATAAACATGAATAGATCAGGCAGTATGCATCCGCAGGTTTCTATTTAAAAAACAAACAGCGAATATGGGAGCCAGATGTTCACGGTTCATCGCTGAAGCTTTTCACGTAGATATACATTGCTGTAGGTCTGTGTTATAAACAAGTGCTTGTTCATATAGTGTACCAGAAATTAGAGGAGCTTTTTTAACTGTAAGCATGTAACTGGTATAAACGCATTCTTGTTAATTCTACAAGATAGATAACTATGAAAACAGATGTGTCTAGGGCTGCATAAGTTTATTAACTAAGCACATTCCTGCCAATAGGACACCTATGTTCATTTTCGTGAACAATGTTGGTAAACTAATATTCTGTAATAAACAGTCTGAATGCAATGCAATTTAAGCATTACAATGCTTTTGTAATACAAAGTTTCGTAATGTTGACTATAACCAGTGCCGCGGAGTTATAGGCATAAGCTAAAAAAAACTACAGCTTAGGGCCTCATAATCCGGAGGGGCCTAAATAAATTAAGAATTTGGGGGCCTTTTAAAATTATGTATGTGTACTGTATATATATATATATATATATATATATATTTATATTTATATATATATATATATATATTATTAATTAGTAACTTCTATTGCGCCGGTGTCTAATGCACAAGGCATCAACCGATGGCACACCAAAACCAAGCCGTAATCAGGTCAAAATCCGGAAGGTCAGTCCGTAAGACACAGAGGCAGCCTATGGTGGATAAGCAATTTGAAAGAGGTAAGTTTTAAGTTGAGAACGAAATGACAAAAGCGACTGAGCAGAGCGGACAGACACAGGAAGAGAGTTCCAAAAAGTAGGTCCAGCAACCGAAAAAGCTCGTTCACCAAGAACAGTTCTAGATTTAGGTATAACCAGACAAAGATAATCAGATGACCTTGTTGAATAATGATAAGTCTGAGGAGTAAGAACTGATTTTATGCATTGTGGCTGGCCAGAATTCAAAGTTTTATAAGCGATGAGCCCCAATTTGAAAATGATTCTCTGCTGAACAGGAAGCCAATGCAAGGATTTAAGATTCACACAACAGGGGTAATATATTGATATTTTGATGTATTAGTTATGGCTCTAGCCAAAGAGTTCTGCACTCTCTGCAGCTTCAGGATGTTTGCCTTATTGATACCAGTGAGAAGCGAATTACAGTAATCTAAGCGACTGGAAACCAATGCATTTGCCAGAGATAACCTTGCAGACATGGGCACATAACGTCTAATTCTGCGAATATCACGAATGAACATATATGATGCCTTACAAATACTGTTAACATGTATAATGTAGAAACGTTTCACGCGGCTTGTGTAGCAAATTTCATCTCGCCTGAGTACATGTAAATGCAGCAGTTGAAAATAATTTGATTTTTCACTTTAAATGCCTTGTTATCAAATAATTTAAAGGCTTATATATTTTCCAATTTTTTAGATCTTCTGGTGTGATTTTTAACAAAGGCCTCCAAGCTTTATACAGCTTCATAGGGCCCCACCAAGTATAAATAAGGCACTGGTTATAACGCAACTGTAATTGAGCTATATAATAATTGTGAAAATTGATTTATATGGCGCCAGTGTTTAATATACGAGTCTTCAATCGATGGTGAAACTAGACTAAGGCTAAAGCAAGACCAATATTCACACAATAAGTCTTCCTAGACAGAGAGACGAGCTATGTTAGAAAAACCCGTTGAAAGAAGATCTTCAGATGACATCCTGTACTGCTTTAGTTTATAATAAGAAAGCTCAAGAGTAACGTACGTTACATGTAATAAGCATGTTTTGACGTCATGAGTAACGCATTGCAGCGTGGTGGAGCGTTACGCAACGTGTGCTGGTATCATGATGTAATGTCATTCCGTGAAATGCTATGTGCTCATAATGCACAATTTATGTACCAGTAAACCAGTAATAAAAAGCGCCCGTAAATATATCTACGCGCTGAGGCATCCCAAGAGATGACCTCAGTTTCACAACAAATTATGGATTACTTAGACTACTTGTGTTTACGGAGTTTATCGTCAGATCAGAGCGCTATAAAACTCATTCTGTGGTGCGGACAGAGACGTTTATGGGATTTTCATTGTATCACTCTAATGTATAACAGTCCAGCAGCTCCACTGTGCGTGATCGTAAACGATGAGCATGAAGATACCTCACATGCGCAAATAGACAGACAGACACACACACAGACACACACACAGACAGACATACAGACACACAGACAGACAGACACGCAGACATATAGACACACAAACACACACGTGGTAGCCGACACACGGAGAAACTCAGACATTGACACAATGCCATGCTGAATCTGTTTTCTGTTTGACATCATGTGGAAAATAAATTACCCAAACAGGGCTCTGCGTCGGTTTATGTGAACCTGCAGTATATTTTTACACGAGTTCTCATATAAATTTAGTGCGACGCGTGTTTATAGAATCATCTGCAATTTATTTTCTGATTGTTTCTGATTGCAGAGTTGCCTGTCGAAGAAGGTAAGCCATTCGTTCAGCTGACTGATCGAGTCTTATCAGAGCGACTTGTAGGTCCATGCATACATGCAAGATAATATTATCACAAAGAGAAGGCTGGAATAATTTATCAGCTGCACGCGGCCGAGTCCTTTATCTGCCTGCTTGTAGTTGCACTTATTTTTACGAGCAGAATAGGACTATAATAGAGCAACAGCTGTTTGGCAAACGTAAAGATTAATCTAAAGGTATTAAGGAAATTATCAATGGGGTTTGCATTTGTTTGAATAAAATCCAAGCCCAGCGCATTAGGTTGATATAGGCCGATAGATATAGTAACATAGGCAGGTGCAATATAGGTTTATGTTTATTCTATAACGAAAGTTTAAACGATTTTAGCTAATTTTTACACAAATAGAGACATTTCAAATAATCATCTACACATATGCGGGCTTTCAGCATGTACTAGACCTACTTCCATCCATCCATCCATTTCATCCACCATCCATCCACGCACCCTTTCACCCATCCACCCACCAATCCACCCACCCACCCACCCACCCATCCATCCATCCATCCATCATCCATCCATCAACCTATCCATCATACATCCATCCATCCACCCACACAATCATCCACCCATCAACTCACCCATCCATCCACCATCTATCCACCTATCCATCCACCCATCCACTTATCCATTTATCCATCCATCCATCCATCCATCCATCCATCTATCCATCCACCCATCCTTTATTTCTTGGATCTATCTATTCATCCACTAATACACATACATGCGTGCATGAGCCCTACATACTATGTTTATACCGAAATCACATGTAACAAAAGTTGAAGCGTTTTTATTATTGACGTGGATTTGGTCGATAGGAAAGTCGCTGTGGGAACTCGTACTGGAACAATTCGACGACCTTCTGGTGAAGATTCTCTTACTGGCTGCAATCATTTCCTTCGTAAGTATAATCGCAGTCTTGTTCTTCCTCATCATGTCCTCCCCTGATAGGGGTAAAGGTAGCTCCTGTATAGAACTCCTCAGGAGACGATTTCGAATGGGTTTTCGAGGTCAAAGGGTCATTCAGATGAGGCGCAAACACGACGACCACAGCAATCCAACGACAAAATACTTTGCTTATTCTTCTAATTAAATACTTTGAGACTCGTTAAAGGACTCCGAAAGGATGGAGGAATGAGTTGGTGGCACTTGGTGCCCGAAGTTGTAATATTCCACGAGCAGCCAGCCTGTTAAGTACTAACAGGGCTCAACTCAACGTTGCTTAATTTCACTACATCTGTCAGCGACGCATTAAGAACATCAAGTGGCCTGCCTGCCCTGACCTAATCATAATCATGACCTAATGTGTCCTGATCTAATGTGCCCCAGATTTGTTGTCCTCGAGTTCGTTTTTAAAAGTCTTGGTCTTGGTCTTGGTCTTGAGGTTCAAAGTCTTGGTCTTGGTCTCGAAGTTCAAAGTCTTGGTCTTGGTCTTGGTCTTGAGGTTCAAAGTCTTGGACCAAGACCAAGACCGGCTGTCAATATGAACAGTCATTTAACAAAACTCAAGAATTTAAAAAATTATCAAGCCTGTTTGCATCATAGCCTACGACAAATACCTACGGACGGATGCAAGTCTTGTTGGTCAGGAAAACCCATCGGCAGCAGCAACTAATTTATGCTGTGTCTGGAAGCCCTGCCAAGACTTTTTCTGAAGCCTGATAAATCATGGGAGGATTTCAAAAAGGCTCACGATTTGTACATTTACATCCAGTGCTTGAAAAGCTACTGTGTGTGCCAGCGACTTCAGCACCTGTAGAACGTATTGTTTCACATGGCAGAATTTTTATGAGGCCCACAGAAAATTCTGAGCGAATTGGTTTTTATAAAATACAAACGGCATCTGGAATAACATTTTGCATGAAGGACTTTTGTAAATACGAATTCGGACTTCTCTGCAGTCTGCATTTAAAGTTAATTTGCCTGAATAAAATAAAAGACTCACGTTTTCATTAAAATAGCTTGACAATTTAAAAAAAAAGTCTTGGGCTGAATGTGATTTTTTGGGTCTTGGTCTCGGTCTTGGTCTTGAGGTTCAAAGTCTTGGTCTTGGTCTTGAGGTTCAAAGTCTTGGTCTTGGTTTTGGTCTCGAGGTTCAAGGTCTTGGTCTTGGTCTTGGTCTTGAGGTTTAAGGTCTTGGTCTTGGTCTTGAGGTTTAAGGTCTTGACAACAAGACTGATGTGCCCTAACAATGTGCCCTTGCCTAATGTTCCATAACCTATTTTGACCTGATCTAATGCCGCAAACCTGATGTGCTCTGCCTTGTGTTCTGCGCTGTTGCTCTTTTCCCAGGTGTTGCTCTGCTCTGCTCTTCTTCTCTAACCTAGAGTAATTGCTCTGCTCTCTTGTTTTTCCCACCCTGTTCTGTCTTGCCTGTCTTACTCCTCACCTGCTTCCCTCTGAAGCCTTCTCTTCCAGGTTCCTCACTCTACTCCAATTCTTCATCCCGTAGGAATGTGCTCCGTTCTGCACTGCACTCCTCTGCTCTTCTCAACCTGTTCCACACTTCTCACTCATTTTCTAATCTCAACTACTCTACTTAGTCGATTTGTTTAATCGCAACCATTCTATGCCCTACTCTCTTCGCTCCTGTTCTTCTGTTCTCAAGGTCTTCATAAACATCTTAAGTGGGTCTTTTTGTGCACAGCCTACGCGTAATTCATGCTCACGTGCGATAGTGAACGGCTGCTTCAGCAGCGTTCTGTGATATGAATATGGCTAACTTAAACCGAAGATATGCAATCAGTATACGAGTGTAGCCCAGGATATTATGTCTTGGTGAACTGAGTTATACGAGCGAGAGACAAACAGACAGAGTGGAAGAGAAAGAAAGAAATGCTGTGGCGCCTAGGCTAACTATCGAACCTGAAGGTAACTGCCTGTATGGAGCATAGTTCTTGTTCCAACTGCCCAGCACATGCAAGATATATATACACATATATATGTGCAATGTATTTATACACATAGATAGGTATAATACATACGTACATATAATGTACATACAACTCATAAACCGTCATTCTCGACACTAAGATTAGATTACGTGCTAGTTGTTTGGTAGAGATTCAGGTTTTAAAGCCTCGTTGTTAAGCTGACGTAAATTTATTGCCGAAACGAATGTTTCTTTAGATATGTACTTCTCCTTCGCACCTTTTATCCTCTTCCTGGCTTTATAAACCTGTCATTCTTTTTTACCTCCTTCTTCTTCTTCACCTGCTGTTTCCTTCGTCCTGCGTCTCCTCATCCTCATTCTTCTTTCTATCCTTCTTCCTCTATCATCCTCTCCTTTTCTTCCTCTTCCCCTTGCATGCTGTTGTCCTCATCTCCTCACCCAGTGTGGGAATTGTAGAAAAAAGACGGGGAGGGGGTCGAACATTGTATCCGTATTTTGCAAACTGGTGTCAACAAAATTTGAAAGCAGCTGATTTCAACGCTAGCAGTTTGCAAGTCAGACTCAAATCAAAATCAATTACTTTGTTGAGAAAATAAAAAAATGCATACATGATACACCATAGAAATTTCTTCTTTGTGTCAAAGATTCAGAGTCAAATAATGCTAAATCACACTAGCACAACAGAGGGGGTTGGAACCGACTCCCTGGGGTGTGCAATGAAAATGTAACCGTGGGGGACCTAAGAAAGACTAGGGGGTTCAACCCCAACCCCTCCGACAATTTCAATCCTGTCCTCACCCTCATTCCTTCTTCTCTCCTTCTTTCTCTATCATCCTTTCCTTTTCTTCCTCTTCCCCGTGCATGCCTCATCTCCTCACCCTCATTCCTCCTTCCCTCCTTCTTTCGCAATCATCCTCTACGTTTCTTCCTCTTCCTCATGCAAGTTGCTGGTTCTCTATCTCTTCACCCTCATTCCTCTGTTTCTCCTTCCTCTCTCATCCTCTCCTTTTCTTCCTCTTCCCCGTGCATGTCCTCATCTGCTCACCCTCATTCCTTCTTCTCTCCTTCTTTCGCAATCATCCTCTCCTTTTCTTCCTCTTCCCGTGCATGCCACTGTCCTCATCTCCTCACCCTCATTCCTCCTTCTCTCCTTCTTTCTCTATCATCCTCTCCGTTTCTTCCTCTTCCTCCTGCATGTTGCTGGATTTCTATCTCTTCACCCTCATTCCTCTGTTTCTCCTTCCTCTATCATCCTCTCCTCTCTTCCTCTTCTCATGCATGCTGCTGCCTTCATCTCTTCACCTTCATTCCTTCTTTTCTCCTTCTTCCTCTTGATCTGCGCTTAGACGACGCTGGTTCGTCGACCAGCGCACGTGCACGCATTGCGCCAATCATGAAGATGGTTGAAAGCTGCTGAGGCAGGAAGGCATCTTGGCCTCTGCCTCGCTTCTGGAACGGGCGACGTGGGCTGAGAGTCATTGTTTTCTAGCTGAACGAGGGGGAATGGCAAGAAGCTGAAGCACCCGCTGCAAAGATTTCTCTGCTTCTGCCCCTAACCGACCAACCAGGCTGCTGCATCGGCCCGTTTGCTGGCATCGATGCTAGGGAGACTGGAGCCGGCGTTGCCATAGCAGCTAAACTGAACTACTTCCTAAAACGGAGCGTTCGGCTGTGTTAGGGGAGGGAACGAGGGAGGATAAGTTGCGATGGAACGATGAATAGAGCCGCCGAAGCTAAGAGCAAATGATTGTACGAAATATTACAGAAGCTGCCTCTGTTATTTACGAGGCACCATGATCCGCAGGCGCGTGCATTATAATAGCGCAGAGGCCAGAGTTGCTGGCGAAGAGCAAACATTCCAGCGCTACAAAAGTTTGCTTTGAACACTTACAAGAGCACCAGAAAAGCGGACCAGGAAGCAGGGTCACGCTCGATAGAAGCTTCTTTCTTCTCCTGCTCGTCTTCCTCCTCCGCTCTTCTACTCTTCTACTCCTCCTCCGCCTCCTCGTCCTCCTCCTTTTTCTTCCCACTCTTCTCGTACTTCTACTCCTTCTTGTTCTTGATGAGGAATGATGTATGGCATAACACAGGCTGTCATGAGAAACTTAGGACGGCCTGTGCTAAATATTTTTAATTGGCTACGGTCAAGCTGTAACCGACTCCTGCCGTGCAGAAACTGAGGCCATAGGCAAACGACTGCAGATCATAGTTTGAAATTTCACATTACAAGACAGTACATGACATTACGGGCCATTACATAACATTACATTACGCCATATAAAATCCATAGCAATGTGATTTTGATTTTAAAATTTGAAAGTGTCAACCTAAATCACAAAAAAAGAAGAGTTTCTTTTAGTCTGACTCTCCTAATTGTCGTGAGTCAACTTAACCACCGCTCGTATACACACTAATAAGATTCACAGCAAACTCACAGACAAACTCTATGTTCTGCTCAGAAGATCTTCGCCGTGTTGTCAATTCTTTTCTACAGCAGAAATTGCAAATAATCACTCGTTCGCTCACTTACTTCCTCACTCACTCACTCATTCAGTCACTCGCTTAATCGTCAAACGATCAATGACTCAATCAATCAGTCAGTCAGTCAGTCATTCAATAGGCCTATCTGCCTATCTGACAGCATACTTACCTAGTTACACACTACCTATCGACCAACCCACATGCCAATCTACTTTCTTGCTTGCTTGTTATAGTTCGATTATGGTTGTTAATTAGATGACTAAACTTAATTACTTAATTTTGTTTAGGTGTTAGCATGGTTCGAAGAATCCGAAGAACAGATTACAGCTTTTGTGGAACCATTCGTCATCTTACTCATTCTGATTGCAAATGCTGTAGTCGGAGTATGGCAGGTCAGTCAGTCATCGTTAGTCGATCAACATCAATAAGAAAATTCTAAATAACTTTTCCACTTAATTGCAAAATCAACGTATTTTTAAACTCGTGCAAGAACATAGACAAGAACTCGACCAAGGCAAGCAGAAAGCAGAACAGTGACAGAAACAACCTTAACAACAATAACAACAACAACAACAACAACAACAGTGCCTTTGGTCTTTGAGATTTTCTCTGGTCAAAAGAATAGAAATGTATTCAGATTAACAAGCTATAATAATTTATTTGGTATAATATAATGATGATGATGATGATGATGATGATGATGATGATGATGATGATGATGATGATGATGATGATGATAATAATAATAATAATAATAATAATATCATCATCGTTGTTGTTGTTGATTGTTTATTACCATAGTCCTGCAGTTTTTGTTCTTATATTACCGAAAGCATTTAGGACTATGTAGGATTGTAGGTCCAGTACAAATGCGTTTACAGGCCAATATTTCTTTGATCTACTATTTGGTTAATCATAATTGAATTTATTTGGTATAATATATTTATAAAATATAAATATGACTGAAAATAGGAGCGAAATGCGGAGAGTGCGATCGAGGCGCTCAAGGAATACGAACCGGAGATTGCAAAAGTCATTCGTCAGAATCACAAAAGCGTTCAAAGACTCAAGGCCAGGGACCTCGTTCCCGGTGACCTCGTCGATGTATCAGGTAGAAAATTAACAACACTCTATCGGCAAGTGCATTAATTAATAAACAAGTAATTAAGCAACCAACAACCAACCCATTTACTTGTTAGTTTTACGGCCTACGAGTTATGCAACTTGCAAGCATGCATTTAGAAGCCTTTAGGCCTCCATAGATTCCGGTGAAGTAAAGTCAGCGTATAATCTAATCTAATGATTTAATCTGATTATCAAATCTAAGGATCTAATCTAAGGATCTAATCTGATTATCAAATCTGATGATCAAATCTGATTATCAAATCTGATTATCTAGTCTGGTGACTTCTCAATCGTCGTCATCACAATTGCACCAGGCATTTACAGGCGACGGGTTTCATCATGTTTTTGTAATGTTACGCCGATTGTTGAAAATGCTTCATTAACGTCTGAGTTAATATTACAGTGTTGACTTAACTGACGGACATCGCTAATTGAGCTTATGAATATTGTCACCTTAATTTGTACTGTTCACTGTAATTTGACTTTAGTCGGAGATAAAGTCCCGGCGGATATGCGAATCATCCGAATTTTCTCCACAACTCTTAGAGTCGATCAGGCCATTTTGACAGGTCAGTGTAATCCAATGAACCATCATATATATATATATATATATATATATATATATATATATATATTTAGTTACTTATTTATATATGTATGTGTGTGTCTATGTATTCCTTGAAATGTGACCGATTGCACACATAACCTGGATAGGCCTCTTCTGGGTTATGCAATTTTAGTCATCTCAACTGTTAGCACATTCGCTAGATGAAATTCAAAAATTATTAAGTTTCATTTTATCTACCACAAGTTTATAAATTAATTTCGAGACCACGCATGCCGGCTTTGGGCTTAGAATACTTACCTTGGCCTACTATGCCCTGGGTCCTACAGAATCTTTTAACGATTCAGTAGGCCCATGTAGGCCCTACTATATTACATCTTATCTATTATATATATTGACCTTTCGTTTGTTGTAAAATCTCAGCACGCGTGCGGAACTGATAATAAAATTGAATCGTATTTCTATTTTCTAAAACAATCTGAATCTGAATCTGAATCTTACAGGGGAGAGCGTATCTGTGCTGAAGCACACGGAGGCCATCCCTGATCCACGTGCTGTCAATCAGGACAAGAAGAACATGTTGTTTTCTGTAAGTTTAGCTCTCCTTCTCTTCATCGTCACTAATCTACAACAACGCACTGAATAATACTCAAGCACTTTATAATAATAATAATAATAATAATAATAATAATAATAATAATAATAATAATAATAATAATAATAATAATAATAATAATAATAATTAATTCAGTAATAATAATAATTGTTGTCAAATAGGTGACCCTAATAAGCGGAACGTGTCCCTTCTGGGTCTGTCCTTTGACTCCGTGAAACATATTTGTACACTGCATTATGCAGTCGAATATTTGTTTTTTCTTCAACAGCCTCGGCCACCACCTTGAATAAATAACTGAGACAACAGATAAACTAAATTTCTGTACCAATGCTTATCTATGACCATCCCAAGCTTTTACTCAATCGCTATTCGCAGCATGTTGGCACCGAGCACGACGTTAAAAAAAATGACGTCTAGCAATTCCAAAGTGACTTGGCCACATTTCTATGCTATTATATTATTAATGCCACAAAAATGTCAGTGTAAAAATCATGCATTAAATCAGGTTTGTATATACTAAGATAGACCTAAGCGTATGAATAATGAGTTAATGACGCCAACGTCTTCGAGTTTGTTTTAATTATTACTATTACTTTATCTTAATTTATTGTAATTTGTTACGTTGCGAAAAATATCAGTTCCGAACGTTGTGTTACATTAATTTCACGATATTCAAGTGAAATTTATCTACATTCATAGGCGTCTACTCACTCTACTGAAAGGAAGATATTAGCGAATTTGAAAATATAGGCCTACGAATCGAAGCAAAGCATTCAAGAGTTTTAAAAACAAAATTCAAAGCTGAGATGCGTCTGCATTTATAGAGACGTCGATAGGACCTATCACAAAGTCAAATCAAAAGTTGATTTCTTTTTGGATGGCTCGAGCAAAGACAAACCCTTCGTGCAACGAGGAGTTAATAGTAGGCCTACTGTTGAAGTTTGACCTAGGACACGAAAGCCCTCTTTCAGAGGAGACGTCATTCAAAATCTATCATAGGATCAATGTCAAGAAGCGCACTTTTACTCTGGAAAGGTTATATACAAACCTTTGCAAGTGTTGCTGGTTGAAAATGGTTTTAAAAAGAAGGCATAGAATTGGGATAGAGAAATTTATCCGATGCAGAGGAACCACCATAATAATACTTGCTACAAGAAATTTTGTAAAGAAATCCAGAAGTAAAGAGGTGAATATGCACATATATATAGTTAATATAGTTAACATAGTGTATATAGTTACTAAGTCAGTAAATCAGTAGTCAATCAGACAGCCAATCTGCCCAACCGTCCGTCCGATCGTCCGTCCGTCTGTCCGTCTGTCCGTCTGTCTGTCTGTCTAGAGCAGAAACTGGTTATATCCTTCAGTTGTAACACATCGTAATCGTCTCCACTGACTGTGCGCATCGAGGCGCTGATTATTCGACCTGTGTTTAGACGTCTACAAATGTCCTGTCTGACGGAACTCTTTTCTTTGCCAGGGTACAAACGTATCGTCTGGCAAGTGTCGAGGAATAGTGGTTGGAACGGGGCTTAACACAGAGATTGGTAAGGCTTTCTTGTTGTTTCAACATACGCCCACGCAATTCTTTTAGTTAGCTTTTTTATATCAGGTTGCAGTGTGATGAGTCGGTGTAAGGGTTGGAAGATCAAGCATTGATGAACCGTTTTGAACGAATGCTGGTTAATTGCGGCTTTGATCTGATATATAGCGCCGCTGTTAAGCTGCATGGCCTCCCTGACGTGGCTTTTGTATGATGCTAAGAAATTAGGGACATTTACATTACATGACATTAATGTCAATGAAAATATGGGCTCAGTCGGTTGTATTGATTTAGTGAGGTTAAAGAGCAGAGCAGTTTTGTGAGAAATCAGTAGTTTTAAACGGTAACTTTTGATTGTCATAATGAGATGAATACTTTGTGAACTGCAGCTGATCTTTGCACCTGAAGATGCATTAATTTAGGTCTGTAAAGGAACTAGAGCTTAACAAAAAATCTCTTTTGAATTAAAGGAAAAATACGAACTGAGATATCGGAAACGGAGTCTGATAAAACACCTCTTCAGCAGAAACTGGATGAGTTTGGTCAGCAGTTGTCGAAGGTCAGATCTCCAGTCGATTTCTCTTAACTCGTCACTGTTAGCCTATGGCTAAACGATCGAGCGTCTTAGCACGACCTTATTAGTTAACATATAGGGCCTATATATCTGAAAGCGGCTTCAACACCACCGCTTTAGTAGCAAACGAATGGTTTCGCATAGTGTTCATTTATTATTATTATTATTATTATTATTATTATTATTATTATTATTATTATAATTATTATTATTATTATTATTATTATTATTATTATTATTATTATTATTATTATTATTATTATTATTATTATTATTATTATCATTATTATCACCATCATCATCCTCATCAACATCATTATCATCATCATCATCATCATCATCATCATCATCATCATCATCAGCATCATCATCATCATCATCATCATCATCATCATCATCATCATCATCATTATTGTTATTAAGAGTTTCAACACGCTTAGCTTAGTTGTAGGGTAACGCCTTCATATCAGTGAGCTCTGGGGAGATATCCTAGATTGGCGCTACATTAATTTACCAATACAATACAAGATACGATGCCTATATCGTGTGCCAGGACCACCCTAACGAACAAAGTATTGAAGAAATTCCATTGCGGAAGACGTATGCGTCGTTAGTACAGATCTTCGTATAGGACGTTGAATTGCTACAACTTTGCGTAGCTTAAGATATCTCTTCCAAGTGAGACTCAACGACTTTCTGTCTACAAATAAACCAGTAGTCTCACCAGCTGAAGTGGCGGAGTGTAGTTCCAGAGCCGGCTCCAGAGAGCGATCGCTCTTTCACGCAGAGCTGATTTACATGTATGAAGAGTACCGGTGAAACGTAGAAGCTTAACGTCGACTGCTCGAGTGTTTGGGCTGTATGCCTAGATGCAGCTTTCAGGTCTACCCAGCTTTCAGATCGTAAAAGTTGCTTTATAAACGCGGCAGCCATGATTTGTTCACATTGTCCATGTTTATTCTAATATAAAACTGTTTATGAAGAATTCTCGTGTATACAACGTGCCTGCAGCATGGACACGTTTTCCGGCAATGAAGCCGCAGTATGACTGGCAAAGCCGTAAAGGAGTCTCTGTTTGTTTTTTAGCTTATATGAGCATAAATGAGATTGAGAAAATGCAAATGACTGAACCTTCTCGAAATTCCGATTAAATGCAGATGAATTCAGCCGGTTCTTATACTTTTGTTTCTGCAATACTATCCGCAGGTGATATCGATTGTGTGCGTCGCAGTTTGGGCTATCAACATCGGTCATTTCAACGACCCTGCTCACGGTGGATCCTGGCTTAAGGTAAGATACTTTGGCAATATTGAGTAGGCCTACATTATTCGTGTTAATGTGGCTCACCAGTCACCACGGCTTAAAGGAATCGAATCAAGTTCTACCATTGCAATTTGTTGCTAATATTCTATATTAAACTTCTATTCATAGATTCTTCTTACTATAGCCAACCTTTTGTGGCCTTGACAACAACGCAAATTTTAAGCTTACGGAACCGCTGTCAATTTTTTCAAAGATATACGACCTGTGAAAAGCTGGTTTAACGCCTTTAACGATTCAGAAGATGTTCCAAAGACGACGAAGTTGCAGCTAGCCTCAAAATATTTTTAATGTTAGCTTAATTACAAAGATAAAGATAATCCACGATCTGGAACTAATAGGGGGCCAAATACTACAGTTAATTCAGACTTTGATTTCCTTCAGTGGCTGCTGCTGGCGTTCTAACTAACAGGCCGTATTATGAAATCTCTGATGCCATGGTTGTTTTGTTGTCCTACAGGGTGCCATGGTTGTTTTGTTGTCCTACAGGTTGCCAAGGTTGTCTTGTTGTCCTACAGGGTGCCATGGTTGTTTTGTTGTCCTACAGGTTGCCATGGTTGTTTTGTTGTCCTACAGGTTGCCATGGTTGTTTTGTTGTCCTACAGGGTGCCATCTACTATTTCAAGATTGCCGTTGCCCTGGCCGTTGCTGCGATTCCCGAGGGTCTTCCAGCCGTCATTACGACGTGTCTGGCGCTCGGCACGAGGCGCATGGCTAAGAAGAACGCCATTGTGCGCAGCTTGCCCTCAGTCGAGACGCTCGGCTGTACGTCCGTCATCTGCTCCGACAAGACAGGCACTCTCACCACCAACCAAATGTCCGTCTGTAGGGTCAGTCCTCCACATTACATCTCGTATACGCTATAACTGCAAGCGAAGAATGATAAATTGGATATACTTCACTCATCATGTGGCTTCGGCATAAGCGCTGTCATTCTAAGATATACTTGCTACGCAGGACAAATGTAAACTAGCATAGGGCCTAACTGAAAATTGCTTTGTCCGTGGTTTTTGTAGTAAAGTACTTAGAATGACATGGTATAGACTTCTCATTTGCTCAGCCACTCTTGTTTAAGTTTTGCCCATCTTCTGTCTAAACAAGACTTTCTTTCTTACAGCAAGATTACTTAGAGTAGGCTACATGGTCTAAAAATTTGCACGGTAAAAATAACAAGACTTAATGCGTATAAAAAAGAGATGATCATAAATGATTCCCGAAGTGGCCTTCACAATTTAAGATATGGCCTTTTGAATGGCTACTGCGAAAAGTTCGAACACCTGTTATGAAACGCTTTTTTATTTCTGTCCTTCCTTTTTTGTGAATCAGATGTTGATCTTTGACAAAGTCAGCGAAGGACAGATATCAACTCATCAGTTTGAGATCACAGGTTCCACGTACGCGCCTGAAGGCGAAATGTAAGTCGCGACACTCTATTATGTTTATAATGCAGGGCCGCATTAAGGCTGGTGCGGGCCCGGGTGCTGTGATTACCTATATAGCCTAGCCATCAGCGCGGGGCCCAATTACAAGTACAATAAAAACTTTTAATGTACTTCCGAAAATGCGGGCCCCTCAAAACTGCGGGCCCGGGTGCTGCAGCACCCTTAGCACCCCCTTAATGCGGGCCTGAATGTATATCTATATGTATAGGCTATGTATGTATTGTACATTGCGCACCTACAAGAACATACGCTGACGTTCCTGTGTCTGCCAACGAAATTCAGTTTATAATGCATTAAGAGATGGCGAACTACAAGGCGCTACGTAAATGTTCAGGTTTATGCATACATTTACACGTAGGCTACATATTGAAAATTGTTGGTGTTGTTCTGTCGTGTAGTTTCTCCCAAGGAAAGTCTGTCAAGTGCGCGGACTACGAAGCTTTGGTTGAAGTTGCGACCATCTGTGCCCTGTGCAACGATTCCAGCGTCGATTTCAACGAAGTCAGTCTCCGAAAATAAACAGTAGTCTGCATAACTGTGTATTTAGTATTTTGTGTTATAATCATAGCAATAGCAACTGCAATATAAATAGGTTAACCAATAACCACTGACTGATGAAAATGACGATTACAAATGAGAAATAACAAAATAAAACTAGCAAAATCAATCGTATACTCTACTTAGGCCCTATATTGCAAGGCAACGGCAAACGCTTAACAGCTTTTATGATAAAAATTAACGAGAATAATGACAGAACTAGGAGAAATTAGTAACACGCGTGGTTTATATTACGTACAGGCGAAGGGAATTTACGAGAAAGTGGGAGAAGCGACAGAAACAGCGTTGACTGTGTTGACCGAGAAGATGAATGTGTTAAACCAAGACAAGACTGGCCTATCGCAGAAGGACCTCAGCACGGTCTGCAACCAGGCTCTCCAAAGCTGCTGGAAAAAGGATTTCACTCTGGAATTTTCGCGCGATCGAAAGTCAATGAGCTGCTTCTGTCAACCGGTGAAGGTTACGAAACTCGGTCCCGGTCCAAAGATGTTTGTGAAGGTAAGCACACCCAGCAAACATTCGAGTAGAAACATACAAATTAGTGTAAAATAACAGCGTCTCAGAAATTCCTGTATAAGACTGAACTGCTTATTTCAGGGATGAGCAAACGCTGATACCTTGCGAAATCTATTCCCAATCTCTTATTCTATATGTGGCACCTCTTCCCGCCAGACATACTCACATTGGACGGACACGTACGGTTAGCCGATTTGTTAGAGCGCTCGCCTTGTAACGCGTAGAGTACAGGTTCGAGACTTCTCTGAGACAGTTCTTGTGTAGCGATGTTGAGAAATTCTACCAATTACAATTTGTCAGCACCATCGATTGATGCTTAGTTACATTTTGGCGTTTAATAAATGCATAATAATAATAGTTGTGTCGATATAGAGAGTGACGACTGGATGAACTTTTACGCGGATCATGCAATCACTTCAGGTTACTATAGCAGCAACATCGGGGTGAATTTTATTCCGAAAATTTAGTCTGAATTATTAGACTGAAAATTATGAAGTACAATCTTACGAAGTATTCGAGGTCACCATTGTGCTTGCGTCTGAGTGAAAGACGATGATTTTGTGTATGTGTTGACCTGTCAATCAAAGGGTGCTCCAGAGGGAGTGATTGACAGATGTCAGTTCGTTCGAGTGGGAACTCAGAAAGTCCCGATGTCTCCGGCCATCAAAGCAGAAATTATGAAACACGTGAAGTTCTACGGCACAGGTGAGTGGAAGTCGAACGTCTAACAATTAATTCCTTACGTCTCCCTAATAACTAAAAGGAAATTTTATTGTTAATTTGCAGTTTGTGCATTTATTTTAGGCTAATACGCTAAAAATTTTAAATGCGAGACTTTCACGAATCTTTTTAAAAAGCTTCACTGGCTCAGAGTTAATTAAGTAAGGCTACATAGGTGACTAGACCTCTCTTTTAGCACAACTGAATTGAAATTAGGCGTTCATATAAAGAAGGTCATGGTTCCCCGGCATAAAAATACCCTATGTATAATTATAGTGTCGAATAGGAGAGCATGTAACAAGCGCTCATGTAATGTAGGAAGAGCGTGTAATAGGGCCTATAGAAGGTGAGAACATCGCCACGTTACACGTCCCTCTCTCTTACATTACACGATCGTCCTATATTACATGAGCGCTTCCTATGTCTACTATGTTACATACTGTCCACCCCGACAGGGGTCAGCCTATTGATTGATGACGTTCATTGGTTGATGACACTATTTACGAAGCTATGTGCATCAGTCACTCTTCACGACGATTACAGCGACGACGAATCTCTTACTGTTGACTTACACGGACGTTTAAGATCTGCGACGATAGACCTATATACAGAAAGCACTGGCTGTATGCCGCAGTCACTAAGACCATGTTTGGTAGGGGTAGTCGCCTAGGTTACTCGCTTATACTCACATTACTACATTTGTTCATCTCTCTTCTTCTTTCCCTTCAGGCTCGAATTAATCCCTCTTTGGAGAGGGGTCATCCACTCGGATCCTTCTCTTCCACTTGTTTCTTTCTTGAGCATCTTCTTTCTTCAGTTTTAGGAGTTTTAGGTCTTGTTGTATCGTGTCTTCCCATCTCTTCCTCTGTCGTCCCCGGCTGCGGCGTCCATATACCTCTGCATTCATCATTCTTTTCACACAGCTATCATCCTCTTTTCTCATTACATGTCCATACCACCTCAGCCTGGTCTCTCGTACTTTGTCAGTTATACATGCCACCCCGAGCTTCTTTCTGATGTCCACATTTCTTTTCCTGTCCTTCAGTGAGATCCCAAGTATCCATCGTAGCATTCTCATCTCTGTTCTCTCCAGTAACCCTTCATCCATTTTTGTCAGCGCCCAGGCCTCCGCTCCATATAGCATCACCGGTCTTACCATTGTTTTGTATACCTTTCCCTTGAGTTGAGTTGGCATTTTGGCGTCACACAACACTCCCGTTAGTTCTCTCCATTTCTGCCAAGCCACCTTAATCCTGTTCCTGATGTCATGCTCGCAGCCACCCTGTGCATTCATGGTCGATCCCAGATATTTAAATGTTTCAACCTGTTTCAGTGACTTTCCTGCAATGTCTCTGATCTCAATTGCTTCCGTTGTTTTTGAGCAGACCATGGTTTCTGTCTTATTGATGTTTATCTTAAGACCCTTGCTCTCCACTGCCATCTGCCAGTCTGTAAAACGTGCTTGCATCTTCGCCTCTGCATCGTCCGCCAGTATAAGATCATCCGCATACAGCATGTCCCAAGGTACCTCTCTCCTTACATGTTCTGATATTGCATCCATCACAATAATAAACAGTAGAGGACTCAGGCACGATCCTTGATGTACACCCACTCGTATCTCGAATTCTCCTGTGTTGCCTATACTGCTCCTCACTGTTGTTCTTGCACCTTCATACATTGACTTTACCAAGCGCACAATTACCTCCGAGACTCCCTTCTTCCTCAAACTCCAGTAGACGACATCCCTTGGAACTCTATCAAAAGCCTTTTCCATATCCACGAAGGTCCAGTATCTTTTGTTGTTTCCTTCTAAAACCTTTTCCTGTACCTGTCTCAGTATGAACACTGCATCTGTTGTACCCCTCCCTGGCCTGAAGCCAAACTGGTTGTCATGTAGCTCAACCCGCTCTCTGATACGCCTCTCAATGATCTTTTCATACACCTTGAGTCCGACCTCCAACAATTTGATTCCTCTGTAATTCCCGCATTCCAGCACATCTCCTTTCTGCTTGTATAACGCAAGTATTTCACTTTCTTTCAAATCTTGGGGTAGTTTTTCCTGCTTCATGAAGTTGTTTAAGATGACATATAACCATTCAACCCCATTTTGTTCCAGTGCCTTAAACATTTCGGTCGTCATTCCAGATGGCCCCGGTGCCCTGTTGTTCTTCATCATTGCAATTGCTGTCTCAATCTCTTTATAGGTGATCTCCATCTCTGGTCCTGCTACAGGGTTGGTCTCCTGTAGAGGCTCCCTTGGGTTTTCTTCATTTAGCAGTTCCTCGAAGTATTTTTTCCATCTGGATCTGATTGCCTCCTCATCGATGAGTATTTTACCATTCTTGTCCTTAATAACATTTACTGACTGTTTATCTTGTCGACTTCTTTGTCTTGCCCTTGCTATTTTATATATCTTGCCCTCCCCTTCTTTGGTGTCTAGCTCCTGGTACATATGTTGTAACGCCCTATTTTTGGCTCTTGCCACAGACCTTTTAGCTTCCCGACAGCTTGCCTTGTATTCTGCTCTCCGTCCATCATCGTGTCGATTCATCTGCCAGTTCTTATAGGCGGTCTTCTTGCTTTGTATTGCCGTCTGCACCTCTGCCTCCCACCACCAAGTATCTCTCTCCTTCCTTTTTTGTCCCTTTGTTGTTCCACACACCTGCTTGTTCATCTCTCTGTCTCTATCTATATCTATCTCGTCTGCTTATATATCTCTGTAGACTCTGTCTCTCTGCCTCTGGCTCTGTCTCCTTGTCGTTCTGCCTACGTGGCGCTCAGTCAGTCGGTCTGCGTATAATTTCAGACTGTCGGCTCCGTGTGACGGTATGCGTGGGTGTCTCAGTTAGTCTGCCTCTAAATGCATACTATCCATCAACATATTGGCGCCTCAGAATTCAACTCCTGCATAATGTTACCACTTGCAATGCTGAGATTACAAAGGCTTGGCTCTATCCAGCGTCTTAGCGATTGAAGATCGATGCGATAATATTTATTTGTCAAGCTATGTCATCAGATTCCTTATAGAGTCCTATATATAGATGAAGGCTTTTAACGCAAATGAATGAGTTCTATGTGTTGTCCGAAGGTCGTGATACTCTTCGCTGTCTGGCTTTGGCTACGATTGACAGTCCAGTGAGAAGAGAAGATATGGACCTGGAAAATTCGACAAAATTCGTCAAATACGAGGTTAGTCTGCTTGTCTACAGTATGTCCAGAACGCCCTAAGGCTGCAAAGTTGACACTTCTATTTGCAGTCAGAAGCAAACTCAAATTGACTTATCGAGTGGTTCTATGAGTATCTGCAAAATTTTTGCGAAAGTGAAAAGTACTGAAACACATATTCAAAGCTTTTGTACATGAGCTTATGTACTGAGAAGCATCACGAAGCGTTGAGAGCCACGTTCGATGGGCCGACATTGTAAGCGTCTGCAGATGGTCGGTCACCAGTTGACCAACTGCAGTGACTCTGAGTGAACGATGAGAACCGAACTATAGCCTGCTGTCGAGGCAAATGCAAAATTAGCTGAAACTAATTAATTTCTCTCAATTTTTACTAATTCTTTCAGAGAATTTGTATAGCGCCCCTTCAAGAATTCTACCCAGGGGCGCTCCGGACCCAGCCCCAGCGAAAAACAACAAACTTTAGGTTATTACAGAACATGTTAGAGGTATCCCGGATACCCCGCAGCTCCAACGAGAGCTTGTTCCAAACAGTCAACAGAGAAAACGCGACGCTGCATAACAGTCTTTGCTACAATTTAAACTATTTTCTACGACAGGCCAAACTCAAATCGTGAGTATAATTTGGTAATAAGAGCTAACATAACCTGAAATCTATTTAGTTACCTCGGTAATTAAAACCGTATGGTATGCCGCTGCTTTACAGGACCATGGTGAGTACAAATTGAAATGCCAAACTCAGACCAGAGGACCATTTAAATCGTGAGAAATGGTGCTTTGTTTGTTTCAGAACAACGGTACGTTTGTTGGACTGATTGGAATGCTGGATCCGCCTCGCAAGGAGGTCATCGATGCCATCAGAAACTGTCGCCTAGCAGGCATCAGAGTCATCGTCATCACAGGAGACAACAAGGTCGGTATACCGTTCCGTGTAAACTGCAATCCAAGTAACAACTATTCCAGTTTATTGCCTGAAGCTTGGGGTCATTTAAACTGAGTAAAACACTAGAATAAGGTAAATCAGAATGACAGTGACATTGACGATGGTGTAAGCTCAATTTTTTTAGCCTTATTACTAGCCATACGTTATTCAGATAACGTCGCCAGTATAGTAGCTAATGTTTCCGCAGACCAAATGAAAGAGAAAGAGGTCATTATTAGCACACTACTACACAGAGTATGCATGGGTACGTATGTATGTATGTATGCATGTCTGTGTATGTATGCATGTATACATGTATGTATGTCTATTTATGTACGTATGTATGTATGCATGTCTGTGTATGTATGTATGCATGCATGTATGTATGTCCATTTATGCATGTATGTATGTATGTATGTTTCAGGACACTTAATGTAGCGCATGTTGAAGTACATGTACCTAACAAAGGTGCTAAGTGTACATGTAGTACTATAGCTGTATCTATCGTTGTCCATTTTCATAGCCTATTAGGCAGCTGGTCATCAAGAGAAGACCTCTCATCAATATCGTCATTGAACATCGAAAATAGTGAAATTTTCGATAGCTGGTGCACTTTTCGTAATTAACCCAAAATTTAAAATTTTGGCTACTGTTAGTAATAATGATAATAATCCTCTTTATTAATTCAAACTGACAAAAGTACGCAGTAATATTACATTGAAACATGACAGTACAATCAAGATCTTAATTAAACACCCTTTTTGGCAACCATGCAAAGCGTCCGCTCTAAAGGGTGGTTACGGTATCGAACCGCGATCTAATGCTCTCCGGGCTATGAATGTTGCCATTCATCTATCCCCCCCCCCAGCAAAGATGTTAAGTATTTAGTTATAAATATCATGTAGAGTAAAATAATGCCTTATAAACTATGAGCCTCAATATGAAACAAACCTTCATATCTGCCAAGAAGAGTTCATATCCCGTGGGTTTGGTGTTGACTGTATACAGGCAACGGCTGAGGCCATCTGTCGACGGATTGGAGTCTTCAACGAAACGGAAACTGTGGAAGGAAAGTCGTACACGGGACGTGAGTTCGACGACCTTTCACCCGAAGAGCAGGCCAGGGCTGTTCGCAACTCCAGACTGTTCGCCAGAGTAGAACCAACACACAAGAGTAAAATAGTGGAATATCTGCAGGCAGATGGAGAAATATCGGCAATGGCAAGTAACAAAACGTATACAACTTTTAGCGATTTTCCTATATATATATATATATATATATATATATATATATATATATATATATATATATATATATATATATATATATATATATATATATAATGTGAGTTTGTTTGTATAGGAAGCCTAATATGATGTTAGACTAAAGTTAAGTGAATATATGCTTATTTGATCAAATATAGCCTACTGGACTTCATCGGTGTATAGACCAGCATCCTGAGGCAAGAAATGATATTAAGGTTAGGCTATGGGGAACTGCCTACTGTGACCTGACTCAGCATGGAGAGCAGGGTCTCAGTAGAAGAATTAACGGTTGGCGCTTGATCATTTGGTCCAGAGCAGACGATCTCTGTTAACCGCTGCACGGCAGTCATGAGATTTCTTGAGTTGTACGTTTACCATCGAAGGACAAAGACTTTCCTTGAAAGACGATTCATATTAAACTCCATATCAGATAGGATTGAACTGTTAAATAAATGTTACAACCGAGTGACTTTGATCTGTATCGACGATTTGTTTAAAAAAATTGGGTTGTTAAATCGTGTTAGGCTAGTGTATGAAGCGATAAATCGACGCTAGCGAAGACGTCGTAGTTGGTGAGCGAACAGTGACGTTGTTGTGCCTGGATTAATCCTCGGAGTCAGTCACTAAGGCACTACCCACTGACTTAAAGATCTAGCGACTGACTTAACAACTTAGTCGCCTAATTCACATGCCTATAGACTGACTTAGTTGCTTAGACTTGTCGACTGGTTTGCTGACTAATTGCTACCTACTTCTTAGGTAATCCGGTATGTCTAGTAGTTGGCTAATAACATAACATAACATAACAGAGATTTACGGTGGTTCAGAAGACTAAAGCCTGTGTGAGAACCACCACTATATACATGTCCTAATATCCTATTTGCCCAAGCTTGGCCTTGAAGTTGTTGAGCGACTCCACTGAAACCGTCTCATCACTCAGCTCGTTCCAGGCATTAACTACTCTGCTGCTGAAAAATCTTTGCTTGTATATGTAATATATTTTACCGCGTATGCTGTACTTACAGACCGTTGACTGTGAAACACTAAAGTGAATTTATGAAAGCAGATGAACGATGCATACGACTGTTTATAAAAGAAATAAAACAGACGACTAAGTCCGAGACTGCACTGATGAAGTGCTCGTTCAGCCTGCGATCTATTCCGTACTGATTAATCCATTCAGCAGCAGCTGTGCAGTTTAACAAGTTTACTACAAATTACTGGATAAACGCAAAAACTAGCAAATGCATGAGTGGGCTCTATACGGGTCCCCTATGGAAGTAATATGAATCCTATAGGTGGGTGTCGTGTGGGCATGGTGGCATGACCAGCCAGAATTTCCACAGTGCAGCACAGAAGCCTGGAAAATAGTTAATACCGATGCTGGTATCGGTAGGATATAGGATTAATTGAATATAAGCTGTCTTTATGTTTTGTTGAATGCAAAATGTAGCTGATGTTTTATACATAACCGAAAACAGCCTATTCGTGATAAGCTAATTATACATAAACATCTATTTCTCTATTCTGTGAAAGTGAAGTATAATGTAGGCCTAAACTACCCTAAAGTCTTCGAGCAGAAGATCAACCGCGAGGCGTTTGGTCATGCGTATACAAAGCAACAAGAACTAGATACACAAATAACGTTTCTGTTCTCAGTTCTGCGCCTTTTCTTTAACTTCTTTGTAGATCCATTTGCTTCCTTCATCCATCGTCCAGTCCAACAGTTCTTGACCCTCCTGCAACTTTCTTTCTTTCGGTTCTTCTTCCAAGCACCGTCTTCCCATGAACTATATACGCTACTTCTTATTTTCATCATATTACTGACCAAGCTCACTTTAATTCATTTAAACCGATTTTACTTACTTAACCTGCTTGTATCTCACGTAAATGACTTTCCTTTCGCTTCGACTGTATAGACGGGCGACGGTGTGAACGACGCGCCGGCTCTTAAGAAGGCGGAGATCGGAATCGCAATGGGATCAGGAACAGCCGTTGCGAAGTCTGCCTCGGAGATGGTCCTGGCCGATGACAACTTCTCGACTATTGTAGCAGCGGTTGAGGAAGGCCGTGCCATCTACAACAACATGAAACAGTTCATTCGCTACCTGATCTCCTCCAACATCGGTGAGGTCGTCTGCATCTTCCTGACAGCTGCCCTTGGAATGCCTGAAGCTCTGATCCCCGTTCAGCTGCTCTGGGTCAACCTCGTCACGGATGGCCTCCCCGCCACGGCGCTTGGCTTCAACCCACCTGACCTGGACATCATGAACAAACCGCCCCGTAACCCGAAGGAACCGCTCATCAGTGGCTGGCTCTTCTTCCGCTACATGGCGATCGGAGTCTACGTTGGATGTGCTACTGTGGGAGCGGCTGCTTGGTGGTTCACGCTTTACGAAAAGGGACCACAGCTCAACTACTACCAACTGGCAAGTACAGCCCAATGCTCTGTTCTAATGTTGCATTCCACCGAACTCGTTCACACAATATATAGCGTCTCTTGCAGAAATAAAAGCAACACTTAGTCGTATGTATGTATGTATACATGTTGTATGTATATGCGCATGTATGTATATTGTATTATGTGCATATGTATGTGTGATACTATGTGTGTATATGCATATATTTGTACATATATATGTATCAATATATGTAAGTGTGTATGTATGTATGTGTGTGTAAACAGTGTAATACTGTGTGTATACTGTGCATCTGTATATATTTGTGTATGTATGCATGTAGGAGTATGTATGTATGCCTCTTTGTGTATCTGAATAATTATATAGCGCCTATTAGAACCTCACAAAGACGCTGTAAAATGTGTCACAGTGTACCAGTTACTCTGAGTATACCAATACTGGCAAGTTTTTTTTACTGTATAATGCAATTTCAAGTCATGGGCGACTATAAACGCATAGCTACAAGAAAATGCTATCTGCTCTATCCAGATTGACTTAAGACCTTCTTGGTCAAAAGAGAAATTAATGGAAGCATATATTGTTGTCAGCTCATCAACTCCATTTAATCTTTGCTTAAACTCTTTAACTAGAGGTCAGACAACGGGAATTCTTATGCGATAGAAGTTGTTCTACTGTAAACTCTATTGAGCATCTGTTTAAACCCATTCAACCCGTAATCCTAACTTCCTAACGCAGTCTTCATCTATTCACATCCAAACAAATTGCCGTTTCATGAACAACCTATTCAAACAATTCATCGCTTCCTGCATACTATTCTGCTCTCGTCTCCGCATTCCTGCGATATCTCCAAATTCATCAACCCCTTGGATATCTTCTTCCAATCCTCCATGGTCCGAACATCATCCCCAGCTTTCTAGTATCTTCCCGATTACATTCTTTAACCAAATTCTTCCATGGGCGTCTTCCCTGCAGTAACAGCCGGAGACATCTTATCTACCCTTGCTATATGTTTTCCTCGGCCGTATTCTAAGCTTCCAGCGATAGTCATATAACCTGATTACATGGTACAGTATATCGTACTATTGGCAACTCGTCGCCTGCTGAATTACTTACCCTGGCCTCGGCTAATCGGTTTACGATGAACACGATCACGATCGTCCATTGCATTCTCTACATAAAACCCATTTAAGCAAGTCTCTACATGAAACCATATCAGCAAGTCTGATCTGTTCATAGACTATTCTGACTATACCTGTCTTCATTTATACACCAAATATTGTTGTCATCACCTTCAATATTATTACCTTTCCGTCCTTAATCCTCCGTATTCCTTAAATTTTTCTAGCGCCAGCTATTTGTGTCATTGCTGTGTTTGTACAGAAACTTAATTAGACCTAAAGGTTAACAACGTACCGTCTCTTTTAATATTTTATTGCTCTGTTTAAATGGGTAAGCATAGTAAAATCTTTGAAGTGATGGGTAATGGATGTGCTTAAACTTGTTGTATGCAATTGATCTAGAACGGCTGTTTTAGTATAGGCCTCTTACATGTGCTCGTGACTTTATCTCCTGTCTTTTTCGAAGTTAACAAACTTATTTGATCGATTGCACTTGGTTCTACAGTAAGAGTGCCACAATTGAATTAATTCTCCTAACACCAGCCTCCTGCGAGACAAAGGTATTTTGAAGTAAAGTCTATAGGCTACTTCCCATCCTTGGTTAATCACGGTTCAAGTCGTTTTCTTTGTAATTTTAGTAGCAATTGTATTATTTGATTACGTCTCACACGACTGTGTGGCCTGTATGTGATTCAGACACATCACATGCAATGTCCGGCTGAGCCTCGTATGTTTCCAAGTATTGACTGCAACACTTTCAATCGCGCCAAGCCAAAGACAATGGCGTTGTCGGTGCTAGTTGTCATTGAGATGGCCAATGCTTTGAATAGGTAAAGCGCTGCCTTTGCCGGAGCCACCTCGGCTCTGGTTTAGCTGCCCACCGGACGCTAACGTGTTGGCTTCCTGCTTGATTTGCTTGCAGTGAATGATTGATGAAGCTATTATGTTCTGTATGCGATTCTAACGTCTTCTAACAACTCCCATCTTCCAGATGATCTGATGGTCTCTGTTAGCTCGGTATAGCTTTATGGTGTTTGCATTTGACGTGGATCAGTTTCAACTTTCAAGCAAATCTTCGACACAATTTTTGTGCCTATTGATATATCATATATAGACTAAAAAATTACAAAAATGCACGCACTTATATATATATATAATTATATATATACTTAAAATTTTAAAACTATTCAACGTCATAAGATTTTTTGCGATGGGCCCGTTTGTTTGGTGGACTTTCTCGTACTGCCTCAGTTTTGGTTAGCAACAGATTTCTTCACTTCAAGACTACTCCTTGAAAATATTACGTGAGCAACAAGCTGCCAAAAATTATAGTTCCTTTGCAAAAATACGTTTCTTTTTCTTTAATTTAAAAATGCTACGTGGACCTTTTATTATGCTCATTAAAGAGGCGTTATATAAATCATCTCAACAAGTGAATGAAACGACCAATCGATCAATCGTTGTAGATCTGATCCACGTCAACGCAACTGCCATCATTTCATTGGTGGTCGTTGTTTAAACTCTTTGCGTACGACTTTCTAAATTGATAGAAGACATGGCAGTACTTGTAGATTTTCTTATTCATGCAATAGAAATTATTATAAAATTACTGGAATACAGACTAATTTGTCCGATTAATTAAGCTTATTATAGATGTCGATACAAGTCCTCTATTCGTGTTCTTTTGGGGAGTAATTCGTGTGCTCTATATATATGCAACTAGACTCATCAGTCCCAGTGTCTCGTGCAAGATGAGCGATTTCGCGGCGTCGATTGTGATGTTTTCGCTCACGATAAGCCGCCGACAATGGCTCTGTCGACACTTGTCATAATTGAGATGCTAAACGCTCTCAACAGGTAAGCGAGTGTCAGTAGCAGCAGCAGCAGCAGTTGACCGACTGACTGACTGACTGCATGCATGCATGTGCAGAAAGTGGAGGAGCAGCCACGATTCAAATGTCTGCTGCCTCTGCCTGGTTTGTTGCCTTTTGCCTTTGTGGTGAGTTTACCATCTCAACATCTAAATATTAATCGTAGCGTCGATCAAATTCTCTATGCACTTCTTTTATACTTCTCACCTTCGCATTTCTCGGTCATACGAATCGACCTCCTTTCATTGACCTTTGCCAGCGTACCCATAAACACTTCATGAAATATATATGGGCCCTGCAAGCGTCCCATATTTGCCCCCAGATGGCATTACATGGGACCCTTTCTCTGCCAAGTTTCTCTCTCTTTTCCTGTGTCTGTCGGCAGCTTTTTCCTGAAAATATCTTTACATTCACCGCTATTGTCTTTCTCTAGTGTTTCTCTTTGTCTGCTTCTATCTTTGTCTGCCTGTCTCCCAGAGTCTGCTTCTGCAACGATTATTCCTGCGACGTTGTTTGTTGTTTTTCATCCCAAGTCAACAGCTGCTGCCATTTCGTTATCACCTGGTGAGTCCACTCATGGTTTCGTTTTGGTAAATCGCGAGCACATTTTACATTTTTCTGCTGCAAAAACATTTTGGTTTTCAAAATCAAATGCTTTCACAAAGTAGTTATTCGCGTTATTTATCAAATTCTGCCAAAGATTTACAGAAGTTTGGCATAATTTATCACGGTCTTGGAACAGAATGGCATAGCAGCCCGCACAAGTCAACTTCAATAATAAATCTTTGAACTTCTTCAAGCCATTTCGTTTAACAATAGCCGTCATTTACCTGTCTAAGGACACTGAACAGATTTTGTTATTGGAACAAGAATAAGACTTTAGTATGCTTATACTTATGGAACAACATCACTAAGCAAAATGCGGCTTGGCTGTCGTTGGTAGAAGGTGAACACGATGAATCTTAATTTGGAGGGATGGCAAGATGTCCATTTATCTATAATATTCATTGTTCTTAAGTCGTATTAAATTCGTATAACAGTCTAAATAAGTCTTTATTCTCAATTTAAATCCAACCAATATCGCACCAAGCGTGTGTCAATATGTGTCATGCTATAGGCCTATTTTATCGTTCCACGAATGGCGAAGAAGGCTGCAAAGCTGTTGACTGAGGCTGAAAAACTAACTGCCAGCAATTATCGACCAGCATTTTGTTTTCTCCGAATTTAATTTCTAAATGTGCATACGATTTTGAACAAGTTCGAAGTATGCCGAAGTTTATCGAAGTTTCATCACCAGGTGGTAAACCGACATGGCACAAACCAGCATGCCAGACTAAATGCTCGATCCTTTCTGCATGTGTCTGCATTTTATATTGGTTATGACACTCGCACCGTGTTTCTGTTTCATGGGGGGCATAATAATTTCAGGGCTCAGTTTCATCCGTGTTCTTCAATAAACACGTGCTACAGCTATAGACCTACTTTGGGTTCTGAAATCATTTCGGTATATAGCATCAAACTCCACTGAACGACAACTGAGATAATACTGTTGATTTCGTGTGTGGTTAGATCTTCCATTATTAAATCTTTGATCGACATGAAAATACATTTATTTCTAATGGAGTGTCCCGTTCTTTCCGTAGTTTTAGTTGGCTTTAAAAGTTCATACTTTCATAATGAATATATCATGTTGTGTCTAACAACATCGTTATACTCACTGGCTGAGAAATGGCATGGTTTATATTTAACAAACTAACTGAGTTTGATTTGCCTGGAGAATGAAACTAATCAGTCTTTTTCGATTAAAGTGAATAGTTGTTCATAGTTATTTATTATAGTGTGATCACTAACTATAGTCATGCACCCAGTTATAAGTTGCGTGAGTGCTAACTAATTAACTAATTGAAGGTCTTTAGCATGGTTTGACTTAATGGCCTGAGTTGTTATTAGTAGGCCTATAGTCAGCCATTTAGAATGCTAGAAATTTCGAAAGAATATATAAAGAAAGAATTAGTCATAGAAACGTTAGAATAAATTATCAAGACAAATGAAAACTTAATTGTTTGTTCGTGAGTAATCAACTGTTAATGCCAGACTTCAGACTTAAACTTATGATAATCTCGCTTACTAGCTCTATCGAATACGAACTATGCATTGGAAAGACAAGCCCCAAATCGCAAGTAGCGAGAAACATCAAATGATGATGAACACGACTAAGACAACGACGACGACGATGATGTTGATGAAAATGGTGATAAAGTTGATTATGAAGACGACGTCGATGACGACGGTGGTGGTGGTGTACTATAGTGATGATGATGAACTTTTAGGGAACCTATATATAGGTTTAGTTGATATAGCCTATTTAGTGACATTATGAGCATATTCAGCCAAATTGTATATTCAATAACGAAAACAACAAATATTAATACTATTATTAAAGTTAATAATGATATTAATAAATAAAGAAATAAATAATAGTACTGACAGTCCTAATTAAAATAGCAGGCTGTCTGATGACGAAAGAGAAGATAGACAGGAAAGAATAGGACGGCAATATCGCTACTTACACACCACCCTGCCTCACGTTCTCTATCACCCCTCAGGCTTTCCACTCCAAACTAGAGTCTCACTTCTTCAAGAATGCGTATACCCGATCCATCCTGTCCCCCGTCTTCCCATCATTCTCGTCCCAGACAGAATTCGCCATAGCAGGTCCTCTGCCTCCTTCTCTCCCTGGTCCTCCTCTTGCAACCTGTCTTGAACATGCACTTAATATCTCTGGACAACCCTCTGACACGACGCAGAGCTCGTGAATAAACAGGTCCCCTGCGCTTAGCTTTTCATTAGAGCTTTAGAAATTTTTCGAGATTGCGATTAAGAGACTGCTTGTAGTAGGCCCTAATTGATAAAATGACAGTCATAGACTGTCATAATTAAGATAGGATGTCGGATGACGAAACGCAACGTGCTTCACCAGAAATAAAAGAAGATGATATGTTGATTAGCATTTCAGAGAATCAGTCGCTGACACTGATGCCTCCCTGGTGCAACTTGTGGTTGCTCGGTGCTATGGCTCTTTCGATGTCTCTGCACTTTTTGATTCTTGAAGTGGACTTTCTATCGGTAAGTCCATTCAGAGCTTTGATTCCGAGTTGCATGGCTATCCGGCTATACATTGAGTCCTATACAAAAATCCCTCACAGCTTACTTCAACAGTTTGGCCTATACACGTTTATAGAGCTATTGTGGCTGTCCGAAACGTACAGCAGGCTCGAAATTTTTAAAATTAAATTAATCAATAAATTAAGTTAGCAAAACTTAGACATACACTTATGTATAATAGTTTCGACCCTCAGTAGTTGGAAATTATTGCTGCTTATTTTAAGAAGCATTGAGCAGAGTGAATTCGACATATTACCTTCGGTTGTGAAGAATGGGATATAGATCGTAAACGGCCCTTGAAATTTGACATCAGACGAGCTGAATATAGGGCCTAAATATTTTGGATGTGAAGCACTGGGCAACACGAGTTAACTATAGCTATTATTATTATTATTATTATTATTATTATTATTATTATTACTGAGGTCTTATGTAGCGCTCCTTCAAGGTTATCTACTCAGGTGCGCTATGTTGTATAGAGCTCCTTTATGGCCGCTCTAAGACGAGTCATTCATAAAGCACGACCAAATAATCGAAGCAGTTGCACAGCAATTATATTAGCAAATATAAAAAATGATACTTTCACGTTTGGCTAAAATTTGTGTAGCTTCAGTGACTTCAGATGAAATATGTCAATTAAGAATACATTTAGACAAATTAAAATTAGGTGAATGACTCAAAACATGTTTACAGCTGCACTGTGTTGCCTGCATCGTATTACATGCTGATTGTAAGACGGATATGGAACACATTAATATATCCTTGACTCTTCCATTTTGAAATGTGTCAATGGTCAATGCGCAGTTCATAAACAAGATCTCT
This sequence comes from Allolobophora icterica, assembly GCA_963556255.1. Classification (NCBI taxonomy): domain Eukaryota; kingdom Metazoa; phylum Annelida; class Clitellata; order Crassiclitellata; family Lumbricidae; genus Allolobophora; species Allolobophora icterica. The sequence goes on along the minus strand of OY744608.1, from coordinate 30,781,967 downwards.
GGCCTAATTTAGTTTATACATGTTAGCTGTTTATTCATATATGTTTTGACGATATTCTGATTGACTTGGCTCCTTGACACATCAATTTACAGTTTGAATAAAACTCTTTAATGTTTCATTTTAGGCTGTTTTCCAGATCACGCCCCTTAATCTTGAGGAGTGGTTCGCTGTACTCAAGTTATCTTTTCCAGTAATTCTCATTGACGAGGTTCTTAAATTTATAGCACGCAAATTCACAGATGGTAAGTCTACATAATAATATTCATACTTTTAAAAGTTAATACGTAAATTCTTATTCCGTTTGAAATGACGAAAGACAAGACGAGATGCTTACTAACACGAGTTATACTTTTCAGAAGGAATGAAGTATTTAAGATCCTATGGAATTTCCAGCAATGGCTTGGCGTTGTTGACATGCTGCTGTAGACAGAGGCGGGGGCATTGACGCAGCAATGAGTCCGATTAGAACTTCGACAATTGACGGTCCGTGGAATATCACCCCACTTACCAAAGCTTCTGTGTCTCTGGGGCAGTCTTAAACTGGCTTAGGGCTAGTTTATTACTTCCGCACTCTGTCTCAGAAGTTGGCCCTGGTACTGCTCGGTCTGATCCTTCTCTCCGCATTGCTGGTGTCCCACAGGGATCTGCTTTCAATTCCCTATTTAATTTACAAGCCTCACGTCACCAATCAGCCACACAGACAAACACTTTGGCGTCTAGATACAGAAATATGCCGACGATACTCGGCTTATAATTGCCCTTTCACCAACTGATCAGTCCGGCAAAGTAAAACTTGATGAGTGACTCTTTCAAAGTACTGCATGGTTCTGATTCCATTGTTTGGCCATAAACCCAGAAACCAATGATGCAATCATGTTTGGCTCACGCCAATGCCTGCGCGTTCTCTTCCTTCTCATTCCAGCGTTGACCTTGGTGCTCCGCTGTCAGAAGGCCTAATTTAAATTTCGACCGCACATAAAAACCTTTGAAAATCGTTTTCTATCGTATCCGGTCAACACGTCAAATCAAATCTGCTTTTACGATAGACATGTCACAACCCATAGCTGCAGTGGTTAAATTCAGCCGGATCCCGCCGGATCTGAGATCCGGCACCTCTGATTTGAGATCCGCCACCTGAATTGTGAGACCCACCACCCAAATTATGAGATCCGGCACCTAAAAAGGGAGACCCACCACCTCAACAGTGAGACCCATCACCTCAATAGGGAGATCCACCACCTAAGATCAGATTAGCATTCGTCACCCTGGGTGCGGCCTGAATCCCCGAAACCCGAATCCCCGAAACGAATTTCGACCGGATCCCCGAATCGATTAGTGATGAAAATGTAACTGAAAGTAGAAGTCGGACGAATGCAAGGCCACGCTCGATCTATGTCACGTATAAGAGTTTACAATTTAACTTTGAATAGTTTTCGGGAGTTCGGCCGCTTTCTATAAAACTATTTTCGGGAAATCGGACTTTTCTGTATTTTCAGCGTTTTCGGGGATTCGGGTTTCGGAAATTCGGGCTGACCCGTCAGCCTCACAGTGCGGTTCAATATTCACTAGCATCATAGAAAACTACAATTTGAAAGTAGTCTGCATATTTTTTGGTATTTGTTCATTATGTGCTTTGTAAGTTATTGCATTGACATGTCGATCAAAGCCTAGACCCTATATATATAGTCTTCTGTAAAATGTTATGCAAAGTAATATTATGCTTCAATCTTAATTGTTAATATTTTTACTTTCAATTATCGGTGATGTGTTGTGTTTCATGCATGCTGTAATTCAGGGACGTCATTTGGGGGGGGGGAAATGGAGGGCATTCCCCAAATGACGTCCCTGAATTACAACATGACGTCCCCCCCCCAAATGACGTCCCTGAATCGGTGTACTCATTATAGCAGAGTTTCTGAGAGTTAGCTAGGGGCACAAGTGGAGCCGATTTTTGGAAAAAAATAAAAAATAATGTAAAAAAGAAAAGGAGGAAAAAGAAAGGGTAAACAAGAAAAAAAGAGAATCATTTGCAGCACTGGTTTACAGTTTTGTAGACTAAATACAAAGCATTTTAAAGGAAACACGAAAAAGGTGAAAAATTGTTCGCGCGTCAGTGTGGAAAAGTTTTTTAACCTCTTTTTTGCCTCCCCCTGGAAAAAGCTGAAATGACGTCCCTGTTGTAGGGCCTAATTTAGGATTAGCAGTTGGTTTTTTGGATTTGCAAATATCTAGAGACCCACCACCTCTGGATGAGCAATTTAACCACTGCATAGCTGTGGTCTAGTCTCACCTCGATTATTCCAACTCTGTTTCTAGAAGTAATTCAGATCTCGAACTCAATAGGTTTCTATGCGTCCAAAATTCTCTGGCTCGCTTGGTTCTGCCACACTCTATTAGAAGAAAACGTCCTTAACGCTACTCGATCAGCTGCACTGGCTCCGTGTAGAATTCAGAATGACCTTCAGACTGGCCTATCTTGCCTAAACAATCCTTACAACGAGTACTCCTACCCATCTTCCAAAACTCGCTATTTCTTACTCACTTTGAAGCATTTGGACATCTACCTATGAAGTTACTAATCGCGCCTCAAATTAGCATTTGTGACTGCGTGCGTCAAAACGTTTCGTAATAGTAATAAGTAGTAGTAGTACATAGTAGTAATAGTAGTAGTAGTGATAGTGGTACTGGTAGTTGTGGTAGTAGTAGTAGGCCTAGTGGAAGTAGTGGTGATTGTAGTGGTAGTAGGCCTATAGCAGCAGTAGTAATAATAGTAGTAGTTGTAGTAGAATACTGTTAATAGTAATGATGATGATGATGATAATGATGATGATAATAATAGGCCTAATAATAATAGTAATACTTATTGAAATAATAATAATAGTATTAATGTTTCTTGTCGTTGGATTTCGATGGTCCTGATTGCGCCACAGCCGCTGTTTAGTTTATATGTAGAAACTTTGATACCGTTGCAATGCTTTTGTTGTATAATATTATAAGTATATATATTCTGTATTATATAAATCTGGCTTCCTACCGTAAAATAACCTACTATTCGGGATAAAACTAAAATAGGCTTTGTTTTATGCTTTCAGTTGCCATTGCTAGGGATCCGATGGCCGACAAGAAATAGACAAATACTGTACAGAAAACGTCACAACGTATGTTGCTGTGCTTCGAAATGTCAAGTCCGGCTTTCAAATTTTCGACAGGATTCTTCTTTTTCAAGAATAAAACTTTTAATGTAGATTACCTGAAACTCCTTAGCAACATTGACAAACTACATGCAACGAACTGATGTTATCAGCAATTAAGAAAAGTCTACATTTGACCAAAAAAGCTGCCCTCTTGTTCTTGTGTCTTAATTATCTCTTGAACAGACTTGATCTAGCTATGGTATAGGTCTACGCTCGCTCTTCAATTGTTTTACACTCTTACCTTTTTTGGAGACTTTCTTTTCTATTATTCTCCTCGTGCATATTCCTGTTGTACTAAGCAAGCGACCTTTTTAACACTACTTGGAAATAATGCGTAAATGTCCTCGTTTTTTCTTTTACCGACTCCAACGTGACTACGGGTTCAGAGGCATGTAACGCCAACTCAAATATAAGGCTAAAGCGTAAAAACTAAAACTTAACTCGTAACAATCGTGTGACACCTTCTACAGGTCTGACTTTAAGTGAAGTAACGTTTGATTTTATTGTTATCTTGTTTTCGGTGTTTAATTAACATGTCTGCAGTTATAACAAATCTCTGCGTATTTTCGCTGTTGACCTCGGGCTATAATGCCGTGCATCCCGCGGTAGGCCTACTAAACTACGGGTTGAGAAACGTTATCGAAAGTCGTTTCGATGCCTGTGATTAGGACCTACTTTGCGAGGCTTCTGCTGGTCTCATGATATTCGAAGTGGTTAATTTCTGTAAAAATAAAAATTACTCATGTTGCCACAAATAAAGTATAGGTTTAACACCAATCGATTTGTGTGGAACAACCATGGCATCTCGATATGTAATAACGCTATATTGGACTGCTCTGCTATCGTTTTTTACTGACTCTTTGCTCTTGAAGGCAAGGTACAGTAGTGATATTTTGCAGGTATTCGCGGTCAATTTGCAGCTTGAGAACTGATAGCTAGCTTTGCATGTTTGTACAAAGAAATACACCGTCATTGTGTTAACCGTTTAAGTAGCGACAGTTGTGTGATCCCTCTAGAGTTTGCAGGGTTAGGGTTAAAATTGCAGGTTGTTGATTAGGAAATAGAACATCTTCGTGTATTTTGTTTTAAAATAAAAATGATTGTTGCATATAATTTACTTAATGACATTCATTCACTACCCTGCCAACATATCCATGCATAGCCTGCTCTCTTGTCTGCTCTCGCATGCATCGACTATGCCAACTCTGTGTTTGCAGATATCTCAGATCTTGAAGTCAACTAGCCTATAGGCCTCAACGCATCCAAAATGCCCTGGCCCGCGTGTTGTTATGTGACTCATGCAAATTCTTTAATCCTGCCCGATCAGCAGCATTGGCTTCCTGCTCAATTCAGAATAAGATTTAATTGGCCTGTTGACCCATAAAACCTTCACGACGAGCACTTCCATTATTATCTCCGTACGTCCCTCCCCGCAGTCTGAGATCTCCGGATATGGGTCTCTTGGTTGAGCCTCGATGTAGCACAGTCATGGGCTCTCGTGCATTCCATGAGGCTGCCCCCAAGAAATGGAATCGCGTACCAATGTCTGTTCGATAGGCCTACTCGAACTCTATCCCTTAATAATAATAATAATAATAATAATAATAATAATAATAATAATAATAATAATAATAAAAATAATAATAATAATAATAATAATAATAATAATAATAATAATAATAATAATAATAATAGTAATAATAATAATAATAATAATAATAATAATAATAATAATAATAATAATAATAATAATAATAATATTCGTTTATTAAATTCAAACTGACAAGTACGCAGTAAGATTACATGATATAGACCCCGAGTAGTAAGTTTAACCAGAGTCGAATAATGGTATGGCAGTCTACAAGGCGCCCATTTGCATCTGTCCTACAGTCCTACTGCTCATTTTACAGTCGCCCCCAGGAGTGCAGGGAGTGAAAAGGCTCAGTCAACCTTTATGGGACTAGCGGGTATCGAACCCGCGTCCTTCTGATCTCCGTGCCAGCGTGTTACCATTAATCCATCTCCCTGCTTACTGAAAGATACGCCTCAAAATGTTTCATTATTGAAGAGACGTGTGTCGATCATAATTGAAGTGACGTAACAATAAGCGGCATAGGCGTATTCCCTAGATTTAAACCTAATAACAATAGACTTCATAATTGACGTGGCGTAAGAAAGGCCTTTATTCTCTAAATCTAAAATAACAAACAATAGATGGCATTTCGCAATTGAAAAACGTGACAATAAATAGATCCTTATTCTCTAAATTTATACTTGATATTTGAAAACCTCTATTTTTCTAACCTTAAAGTTAATAACAGCAGACTTTTTCATAGCTGAAGTGACGTAACAAAGGCCTTCAATTGTTCTCTAAATGCAAACTTTTCATTATTCAAGCGACTTAACAAAGGCCTTTATTCTCTAAATCTAAAATTACTAATTATAGACGTGTTTCATAATCGAAATGACGTTGGTCTACGTAACAATTGCTAGTCATATTCTCTAACTTAATTTTAATAACAAGAAGCTTTTTCATAATTTAAGTAACGTAACTAAAGCCTATAGGCCTATTCTCTAAATCCGAGAATAAAAATAATAGACGTTTTAACAATTTGAATGACGTACCAATAAGCCTCTATTTTCTAACTTTAAAGTTAATAACAGCAGACTTTTGCATAGCTGAAATGACGTATCAAAGGCCTGTATTCTCTAAATTTAAACTTATAATGACAATGCACTTTTCGATAATTGAAGTGACGTAACAACGGCCTATAGGCCTATTGTAAAAATCTAAAAATGACTAAATAATGCGTTTCTGAATTGAAGTGACGTTACAATAGGCTTTTGGTTTCAAAAATTAAAAATTATACAATCAACGTGTTTCATAATTAAAGTGACGTTAAAAGGGTCTTTATTCTTAAAATTTAAATTTACTAACAAAAACGTGTTTCGTAATTGATATGATGTGAACGCGACTGTTAAATAATTATAACTGCATCGTTTGTATTACAAGCATAATAATGATCATAGGCTTAATGATAATGACAATGATCCTGATGATGATGATGATGATGATGATGATCAGATGATGATGATGATGATGATGATGATGATGATGATGATGATGATGATGATGATGATGATGATGATGATGATGATGATGATGATAATAATAATAATAATAATAATAATAATAATAATAATAATAGCGGCAATAATAATAATAATAATAATAATAATAATAACAATGATAGTGATGATGATGATGATCACACTGATGAAAATGCTCGGTAATTGTTTTGAATATTGAGGGCTTCCTCAGATAAAATAACACTGGGCAAAAACAATGGGCATGAAAAGTGGGGGTACGGTACGGTCGGTACCCTCCAGTCCAAAAGGTGGGGTACGGGTACCCCTCGTTCCATCGGTAGGTCTAAATGACGCCTGTGCTTATTACCAAAGAAACAAAGTCTAGTAACATTTTCAAACGACATGAAGTCGCACCTATTTCATCTTTAGATAGGCTAAGCTATGTTTTGGGACCTTTGTGAAGATCCTAAGAAGCGCTCGATAAATAGCCAGCTACATATGTTTACATACTTGCATGCATATATACATACATACGACGTCTGTCGTCATTGTTCTCCAACATCCTCGGCCGCTCTAACTCGAAGAAAAGTTTAGTACAGCCCAGTGTGAGAATTGAAGAACAAAGACTTAGACTTTGATGAGTTTGATCCATGTGGATCCGTATGTTGCAAACTGAGATAATTCAAAAATGCAGTAGAAAGCTTAAACTCCTTAAAGTGATGACATCACCAAATTTATTAGTATGCAATTCACACCGTCACAGATCCAACAATAAACCAGAGCATTACTTTATTAGTAACCCACAAAGTGAATTATTCAAGAAAATGCGCAATATGATCACACTAGCACAATTGAGGGGGTTGGAAACGACCCCCTGGGGTGTGCAATGAAGACTTAACTGGGATCGAGTCAAAGAAAGACTAGGAGATTGAACCCAACCCCCTCCGTCAATTCTCACCCTGATGCAGCCGTCATTCACGGCAACGGACTTTCTCGAGTTTATGCACGCGTAGATCGACTCGGTTCGACGAACTGCGGAAAGTGTTCCGCTGCCGCCACTGCTCTTCAACCGATTGCAGAATCTTGCAACTGGAGCCTACCTCTATTGACGACCTGCGCCGGTTGCTTGCTGCTGTCCTCACCATCGAAGTCGTGTGAACTCGATCCTCTGCCATCATTTCTGATTATAAGAACTTTCTGGAAGAACTTTCGCCGTATTTACATTTGTTATATAGGCCTAACACTGTGTTGACCATGAATGAAGGGTCGCTTCCCGGCTTCCCGCTTCTCAGAGAACACCACAACGTGTAGGCCTACCGCTTTCCTTAAGCGCTGCGGTCTTGATGTCAATTACATGGCCAATAATTATAATTATAATCGACCTGAGGCTAACTCCCTTCTACATAAACAGCAATGCTCTTTTCTTGGACGATCTCTTCAATCTTTACATGGATACCATGTCTCAGCTAATCAACCACGTGCTCCCGCTTTGGAGAGTTCGCACTCGACATAGACCACTTGCACTATGGTTTGATGCCGAGTGTCGTGGACTTCGTCGTCGCACGCGTTGCCTGGAAAGGCGTTATCGACGATCTCGCGACCCTACTGACCATCGTGAGTGGGTGACCCAACTTCGAGCGTTGCATCGCCTCTATCGCCAGAAGGAGGCTGACCACTGGCAGGGCCTGGTAGAACAACATAAAGACAACCCAAAACGTCTTTGGTCCTCGATCTCCAGCCTACTGGGACAGGGCACACGCTCAGTGGGTTCTCCTGCCTTCTCTGCTGAGGATTTTCTCAAGATGATGACAAGGAAGATTGCTGATCTTCGAGCGAAGACTCACGATGCCCCTCCTCCGCAATTCTCCCACATGGACCACACTTTCGAAGGATTTCGTCCAATCCTAGAAACGGAACTTCGTAAAATAATTGGATCATCAAACAAAAATCATGCGAACTGGATCCTCTCCCCCCATTTATTTTGGTGAACATATTAGACGATTTAGCTCCATTTCTAGTTTACATATTTAACAGGTCGCTTTCTGAGGGTTATGTACCTGCTTCCCAAAAACGAGCTATTGTTTTCCCAACCTTGAAAAAGCAAAACCTTGACCTGTCAAAATTACCGGCCCATTTCCCATCTTTCTTTCCTCTCAAAGACCCTTGAAAGACTAGTTTCACTTCAGCTAGTCCCTTACTTTGAGCATTGCAAGCTGGGCTTCTGCCAGCCGCCCAATCTGGTTTCAGGGGCCACCATTCCACCGAAACTGCTCTCTTATCCGTATACTGTCTGATATTTATACAGCTATTGATCACTCTCATCTCTCTCTTCTGGCGCTTTTTGATGTCTCATCTGCGTTTGACATGGTTGGTCATGAGATCCTGCTTCAGCGACTGGAACTGTCCTATGGCCTCTCTGCATGGTATTCCTCTTCTTTGGTTTAAATTCTACCTCTCTGACCGCTCACAGTTGTTGTGTCCTCGGTGAAATCAGGACTCAGTGGATAGAGGTTGAATTTGGTGTTCCCCAGGGCTCGGTGCTCGGTCCCATCCTTTACATCCTCTTCACTGCTGATATCCCGTCTCTATTTACTAAACATGGGGCAAATGGCCATCTTTATGCAGATGATGCTCAGGCTTTTGTACATGGTCCGTCAACTGATCAACTCTCCCTTGTTTGCTCTATTGACCATCTTGTCTCTGACCTTCACTACTGGATGTCAACTAACCGTCTCTGCCTAAACACTGCTAAAACTCAGTTGATCTGGTTTGGGACTAGACAGCAGCTTGCTAAACTCAACTTTCCATTGCTGACTGAGAAATTTCCTGCTTACACCTACTCTTCCACCGTCCGCGACTTGGGTGTCAGTGTCACACTTGACTCCTCCCTCACATTCAAAGAGCATATCTCCAACATGACTCGCTCCTGCTTCTTTCAACTGAGGAGTCTCAGGGCCATCAGACGCTCGGTCTCACCTTCTGTCTTTACCACCATAGTTCACGCATTTGTCTGCTCACGCTTGGACTACTGCAACTCGCTTCTCATGGGTCTCCCTAAGCAGCGTCTTTCCCCCCTTCAATCTGTTCTAAATGCTTCTGTTAGGCTCATCGCGCGACTCCCCCGGTTTGCCCATATCTCTACTTACATGCTTGATGTCCTTCACTGGCTCCCTATTGCTGCGCGCATCCGATATAAGATCCTTTTCCTTGTCTCTACATCTCAGCAGCCTAGTGCCCCGAAATATCTCTCGAACTATCTGCGAAAACCGCTATCTGCATCTTCTTCTCGCTCATTACGCTCTGTAAATCGGGTTGATCTTTTTGTTCCCAGGGCTAAAACTGCCTTGGCCCAGCATCGGGCGTTTGCTGTAGTGGGTCCCACGATCTGGAATGACCTTCCTCCTGTGCTCAGGGCCAAACTAATGACTGGCTTTTCCTCATCGGTGTCGCGTTCCCTAAAGGCATTTCTGTTTCCCCGGGGCTTCTGTGCTGAGAGCGCCTCTGAATAGTTATTCTGTGAGAGGCGCTTTATAAATTTCTAGATACAATACAATACAATACACGTGACCAATCTGGTTCTTTTTGATGTGAGTGCGGCCTTTGACACTGTTGACCACAGCATTCTACTAGACAGAGCTCGAAGTGGGAAACAAGAGGTGCCAGTATGGCTAAAAGAACCATTCCCTCCCTCCTCTCCCGTTTCCCTCCCATCCCTTTCCCTCACCACCCCTCCTCTCCCTTTCCCTCCTCTGTCCTCCCCTTCCTCTCCATACCTATCCATCTCCCTCCCTCCCTCCTCTCCCCTTCCCCTCCCAACCCTTCCGTCTCCTTCCACACCCCTTCTACGGCCGGGAATGGATGAGACCGAAACATACAACTCTCTAAGATAGGCCTACGATGGAGCACAGCCCACAAAGCAATTACGCATGATTAAGCATTAAGATCTTAGGGGCCTATACTCAGTGCGTTTTTACATCGACAACCAATCAGGGGCGTAGCCAGACTTCATTTCAAGAGGAGGCAACTACTGCTTGTCAAAACTTTTATACAGTGGCGGCGATCTTGTTTCAGAGGTGAGGGGAAATTTTTCAGCGTCCGAAGGGGCGGTCGCAAAAAACTGAGAATTAATTTAAGAATTTCGGTCTGAGAATTTAAAAAAAATGTTAATTTATGTTACGAAAAAAGTTGATGACCTTTTTTTAGTCATTAACACATTCGAAGACTTACTTTCTTCTTCAGATCAAGAGGAGGCAAAATGGGGTGTACTTGAGGAATTGAGGCTATAACCCATGGACAATTTTAAAATCCACAAAACCAAGAGGAGGCAAATGCCTCCTCTTGCCTCCAAGCAGCTACGCCTATGCAACCAATGCAGTTCCTCTTTGCATGAAGATCAGTATATCTCCAAACCTAGGTATACCTCCAGTCAGATGTGCCGCAGCGTTTAAGATAGACTGCAGTTGCTTAACATATATAGGAACATATATAGGCCATAATGCATATATGTCTGTCTGTGTTTATATAAATATATGTTGGTAGCAGAAAAATATGTATACGATTAGCGGTTGTACACCAAAATGCGGGTAGCAATTGGTTTAATAAAGAATATTCTTATCTTATCTTATCTTATCTTTAATGTGGGAAAGATCGAGCTAGCTCTACACACACAGCGTTGCCATAATCAACCTTTGAGCAAATGAGAGGTATGAAGTAGGCCTATGAACGCAGCCAAGTTAGACCACGACGACTCTTTAAGACAATAAAATTTTACCTTCATGGTTTAATATTTGTCAATTTCAAACGCAAATCTGGTTTGAGTTCAAGTTTTGTTCTGCATTTGATTTTTTTCGCGTACTACTAAGCGACACCACCGTTTGAAAACCGCTGCTCTAGGCCCTCTGAAAGACTGAAACTGTAGGCCCTAACATGGTGTCGTTACTATTAACTTTTATGTTTATCCAGTTCAAGGGCGGATCCAGGGGGGCCAATCCGGCCATGCCCCCCATTTGAAATTTACACAGGCGTTTGTTTATGTTTACACAGGACGTCACAGGACGTGCCCTCCCCCGTCGGCGTAGATGAGTAAAATGTACAGAGGACGTGGTCTCCGTAGACGTAGATGAGTAAAATGGCGAAGAAGTAGATAGGAGAGAAAAAATGTTAGAAAGAGGTTAATGACTAAAAAAGGTCATCAATTTTTTCGGAGACAAACCTTCTGGATCCGCCCCTGATCCAGTTATTTGTAGTGAACGGTCTTATACTTGTTAAACTGATCGTTCAGCCATTGCTGACTGCTAAATGGGTTAATCCAATGTTTCCTAAGCTGGGTGCCGCGGCATCCGAGTACCGCGTTGCCCAAGGCATAGTTGTTAAAAATGATAGAAACTAAATAAAAAACGGAAAAAAACGTCGTTTTTTTCGAGAAAAAAAACGAGAAAAAACGGGGAAAAACGACAAAAGAAAATAATTTGATTTTATCGCATCTTGTAGGCCCTACTGCAATTTAAAATTAAAAACCTTGTTTACAGAATTTAATCAGCAAATAGCACAACTTTATTTGTAAACACTAAATAACATCATTCTACAACAATTATTTTATTTCTTATAGGTTTGGTTCAATAAGAAATTGAGAAATTAAAAATACTGAAATCATTTCAAATTTAAATTGTAGCCTAAACATAAGTCCAGATAAGTCCATGCTGACTAAACTAACACAATTAAAACCTAAACTTTGTAGGTATGGATTATATAGTGTAAAGGGCCCGTAGGCCTACCGTGAACACGGTTTAAGGGGCCGCGGCTGGATGACAGAATGCGTAAAAATGTGAAAAACTATTCAGTATCATTGGTGACATTGCTAGGCCTATAGGCTGAACGCGGACCGCACAAATAAAATAATTAAGGCCAGAGGCCGTTGAATGAATATAGGCCTAAGGGCCCGGTGCCTTGCTCTGAAAAAGGTTGGGGAAACAATGGACTAATCAAAACAGAATGGATTGCAGACTGTAGCCTCAGACTTCGTCAGATGTTTTATTCCTTTTACTAATAGTGGCGGCCAGTGCCCCACCAACTGAGTTTATTGCCCCATCCCACCCTCACCCCCCCCCCCGTTGGCCTCTCAAATTTTAACCCGATCTATTATGAAAACTGATATCATTTAACTTTGATATTTTTAAAGGTATGACTTACTTAGTTGCTTAAACATGATGCATGATGAAATCCTATATTTTATTCGTGGTATTTTCACAAACACGACCTACTTACTTGCTCAGAGTCTTTCTTTTCATAACATAGAAACTCTTTCCGGCTAATTCTTTCTGGTGCATGTAGCTCAAGGACCTTTTTTTAGAGGATTGCATGTAGCTATTAATAGAGATCATGTATATGATCGAAATTCCTCTCGTGACCGTTGTAGTTTCTCTGTCTTTGGTCAATTTGCTGCAAGATGAGCGATATGCGGGAAATGTTTAATAGTCCTTAATCGATGGGCCTACACTAGCAAAGACTATTTAAAACATGAAGTAGGCCTAGTGTAGAAATAGTCGCAATTGACAATGGTTTAAAGCAATTAAGGAAAGTTGCTCGCCATTGAGATAAAGAACTATATCTATAGGGCCTAACCAGAAAAGAAAAGAAAAATTAAATTAAGGCCAAGGACCATTGAATGAATGAATGTAATGACCCGGTGTCTTGCTCTGAAAAAGGTTAGGAACCAATGGACTAATCAAAACGGAAGGGTTTGCAGAATGCATGCAGTATAGCATCGGGATCGACTTCGTCATGTATTTTATTCCTTTTAAAAACACCATAAAATTATGTGTCTGTCACTTTGTAACCTTGTTTCATAAATTCACACCAATATTTCACAGTCATGTCGGGTTTGTCAGTAGGTAGGCCTACAGTAGGGCTATGCGGCAAAATGCAGTACATTAGGCCTATTAGGTAACTAGGCCTATACTAGACGAACCGGATTACCTAAGAAGTCGTTAGGGGGCCTAGGGCCTAGCAAGTCGGTAAGCAAGTCGAAAAGTCAAAGCGGCTTAGTCATTGATAAGCATATGATTTAGTCGACTAATTAGTTGTTATATCAGTCGATAACTCGCTAAGTCAGCCGGTTTGCTATAACGACAGACTCCATGGACTAGTAGGAGTGCATTAGGCTTAGGCCCCTATGTGGAATTTGATCAGCTGTCATTCGCTCTACATATCCAAATCATCTAAGTCGTCGGTAGACGACTTTGTCTAGCAGGTTTGTTTGGACATAATTTTATAGCCTGATAAATGTCTTATGTCGTCATTTCTAATTTATGTAGTTTTGAAATTCCTACAATTTTCCGTTTCGGCTAGACCTACTGTGAGAATTCTGTTAACAATTGCTTTCACATTGTCACAAGATATCACAATAATAATAATAATAATAATAACAATAATAATAATAATAATAATAATAATAATAATAATAATAATAATAATAATAATAATAATAATAATAATAATAATGATGATAATAATAATAATAGGCCTAATAATAATAGGCCTAATAATAATAATAATAATAATAATAATAATAATAATAATAATAATAATAATAATAATAATAATAATAATAGGGCCATTCCGGACACTTTATTTTCCATTTTAGTTAATATTCAAGTCCCTGAGGGATCCTGCAGTGTATACCTCGATCGGGGCATAAAATAATAATAATAATAATAATAATAATAATAATAATAATAATAATAATAATAATAATAATAATAATAATAATAATAAAAATAATCGTCTAGTATAGTTACCTAATAATAGAAATAAAATAATAATAATAATAATAATAATAATAATCTTCGTTTAATATCTTCAAACTGACAATAACGCAGTATGATTACAAATCAGTATGAACGGATGATCACAAGTTATTACAGGAGTCGAATTTAACTGTACACGGCAGCCATGCAAGGTGCCCATCACGTCCTACATGTCATTTTAACAACGCGCCATCTCGCGAATGAAAGGCTGAGTGGACCTAAATTTGAGGAGGTTGCGGGAAGCGATCCCGCTACCTCTTGCTCTTCACGCCAGTGATGTTACCACTACTCTATGGACCCCCAATGCTAAAAATTTTTTTAACAAAATGCGGCATAGTATGATTGTAATTCCGATTATAATCGAGAATTTATATAGCGCTACCCAAAATCAGATAACTGATAAGCTACATTAAGACCAGTCATTGCAAATAATGACCATAGTGAAAAGGTAACGTGTGTTTGCGGTCAATCGATCGATGTATGCGTTGGTAAACAATAAACACCAGTTTACGATGTCAAAGGAACACGCCATTAGGAGAACACACGGCCATCTTGTTAGAATATTTGTTTACCTGTGCCTGCAGTGCTAATTAACGGGTTGATTTAAAAATACTTGAATGGATGGATTTGCCTGCTGCCGAATGACTTTTCAACACTGCTTTTAACATGCTCTGCACTTGTGACATTTGCCTTTTGATGTGGTAGGCCGACTCAGTACTAGTAGTAAATTTTTTCGTTAGTATTATTATTTATTTAATTAATCGTAATCTCGAGACTGCTACAGAGCCCAAAAAAGCAAAGTCGCGGGAACCAGCTTACTCATAGGCACTCAGCCAAAACAAAATCGATAGGTTCCAGGTCGAAGTTCAAAGGGGTCGGGCCAGGCATACAGTCAGACGGCAAAGGTGGATGGTATCTAGAATTGAAACGGTGAGAGAGGTAAGGGGAAGAGGAGGAATCAGGATAACATTTATGAAAGATCAGTGTTTTCAGTTTTGAATGAAAGACATGTGGACATGTAGCAAGGGATGTAGCAAGAGACCCGAATTCCCGAAAAGAATTTCGCCCGGATCCCCCAAATCGATTTTATATATTATATCTATATTCTATATTATTTCGAGATACATCAAGGCCAACTAGGCCTATGTCATGTATTAGAGTTTACAATTTAACTTTGAATAGTTTTCGGGAGTTCAGCCGCTTTCTATAAAACTGTTTTCGGGAATTCGGGCTTTTGTGCATTTTCAGCGTTTTCGGGGATTCGGGTTTCGGGGATTCGGGACGGACCCAAGTAGCAAGAGGTGAGGTTTTGGTGAGTTCTTAAGACGGATCAGCTAATTGTCATGGTTCTGTTGGGAGTTTGTAGCAGAGAGGCGGAACAGCTCTGGCTATGGAGCGGTTTGCAAATTTCAGTGATGAGGTGACGGCAAAGTGTTAGGGCGGAAGAAGAGCAGGTTTTATGAAGTGGTTGGACCGCGAACAACTGGCGAAGATAGGAGGGTTTGGAGGATTGACTATGTTGTAGGTTAAGTTATCAACTTTTGGCGGAGAATGAAGTGGTTTCAATGATTTCTTATTTGTCCAGTCTACAAAATATAGGTTGCTGCTTGAATATGTAGTTAGCATGCTAGTAGTAGTCCATACCAAAAAGACAGTGTTTGAAGTTGATTTCTACAATCGACCTCAAACACTGACAAGAGTGAATCTGAGATGAAAGGATTGGGGATTCATCCAGAAGCAGATTTGAGTATTCACGGATTTTATGTGATAAAAGTATCATAATACGTTTTGTGACCACAGTTACTTGTTTGTTACAAAGAAGTTAGACCTGACTTGAAAGAGTAAGAGTGACGTATGGAAGAAGAAAAGGAAGAAGAGGAGGAGCAGTTCCTATAAGTTTCATGGAGGATCGGCCTTGGACATATAATGCTAGGCGCTCATTTCCTGAGCCTGCTGACAGTTTACTTTTGGTTTACACATTTTATAGCCAAGTTTGAAGTAGAACAGAAATGTCTCTTGTTGGGGATTTGAATTCCGAACATCTAAATTGTCAGTTCAGTACGCTAACAATGAGGACAATGAAAGATGGCTATTAAGTATGAAGTTTATTGTGTCTGTTGTCCTGAATTTGTCCTGGATAAAAAATTTGTTTCCGTTTCTCTACCAGTTATGTTAACTTGTTTTAGTGCTGATAATTAAATGAGAAGGCAAACGTGACCTTGATCATAAATAAATTGACAGCATTGACTGTGAAAGAGGACTTGGACAAAAATTATTATTAAACTTTAATTTTTTTCTCCAGTTTATATAGGTGCGGGGCAAAAATACTGGTCTGTGGCAGTGATAGTAATTAAACCTGGAAGAGAATCAAACCACAATGCTGCTGTTGCCTTTGTGTTGATGTTTTGAACTGTCTGTTGTATGCTGTTTCATTCTTTATTATGCATTCTGACCTTTTTGCCCTTTGATTAGTCAACTACTACGAAAAAGAAACAAGCTCAAATTCATGTCTAATACTGAGTAAAGGTGAAAAGGATAGAGTCAATAGACTCTTAAAGCGCATGCGCAAAATGGATTTCCTTCCTTTTTCCATCCAGAAAGCAGATGATCTTGCTCGCCTGGCTGACGTCCGGCTATTTAATGCTGTGATGACTAACCCACAACACGTTCTCTGCCCTTACTTCCCAGAGAGCCGACTCACTCCTTACCTTTTTCGCCCTAGGGCACAATTTTTCACTTCCAACGAAGAATGATAAAAACTTTATATCGAGGGTATTATATTATAATTTGTATTAGTTTCGAAATGAGTTAAAATTAGCAGATAGATTTCAATTTATTTTTTACCTATCTATGATTGTTACCTATTGTGTTGTGTCAACTGGTTGATGAATAAACGAAAATTTGATTGATTTGATTTTGATGAGCTAATACATACACTTTTAATTTTGTAATCACAAATTTATCTAACACTACTTAACAAAAGCCAAATTAAAGATGCTCAAGTAGAGTACATGCTGGTTATTTAATTGAAGTATAGGGGCATTGAGCCCACTGAATTAGGGTACTGTAGAGATGAAATTAGTTTAGTAATATATTTTTGCTTTCTCCTAGCTGTTTTGAACTAATTTCATATTTGTTTTATAATATTTAGCTAATTTAAAATGCACTGGCTGATGACCTTTTGGACTTGTTTGTAATATGAATTAAAGCAGCACTTGTGTGCTGTTAGCTTCCTTAGAAGTGTTTGTTTGCTTATGCATGTGACAGTAGCCCCAGCCTTAAGCCCTTGCTTTACTTCAACTGAAAAGGAGACCAACTAGATTGTCTTGGTGATTATATTATGAAAAAATTATCTGTTAGCTGGCTGGTTAGAAGAGTAGCTGTGTTTGTCTTTCTGTTTATCAACTGGGTTTACAACCAATGTATGCATCTTGTGTGTACACGGGGTGTATGTACATATGTATCTGGGTACTTTGCTTTCTGTTTGATTATAGGACAGGATGTTACTGGCTACAGATACAGTCAGGTTTAAATTGGGTTTGAAAAGGTTTGTCAGGGCACAGCATTTAAAAAGTGGTATTTAGTGGTATGTGTTGATAAGATATGTAGTCTAATACCGTGAATATTTAAAAATTAATATGCAAAAATGTGTTATTTGGTTATTGTTGAATTTGTGTTCAATGAAAGATATCTGAATATTGGAAGGCATTCACACAGGAAGTTAATGGAATTTTCAACAGAGGTTTAGGTTTGATCCTCAAAGCCATTTAAAACCACAGATTGTTCAGATGTTTTATCTGCAAAGAAGGACATTACTGACATTTTATTATCAAAGAACATTTTTATTTTAAAATTCATGATTGTTTTTTGCTATTTACTTAGAGTATAAATATTTTTGTCCATTTTAGGTCAACAACTGAATTGTCTTTTTTGAGTTTGTGATTTTGAACATTCCACAATGAGTTCAGCACCTCCACCACCACCTCCCCCTCCAGGGCCACCAGTGATGGCATCAACATCAAAGCAGACATCAAAGAAGGCTGGACAGAATCGATCCGTACTACTATCAGATATTCAGAAGGGAACAAAACTGAAGTCATCGAAACATCTCACGAATGACAGAAGTGGACTTGTCATTGGTAGTATTTGCTAACCATCCTTAATTACCCTTTTGGCTCAGTTCAGATATGACTCAGAAGCATTGTAGAATGTGGACTTAATTGTTTTGTGGTGTTATCTCGTAGACAGGCTTTGAATGTTATTTTGCTCGATGGTCCTGTACATTTGTTAGTAGGGCTGTAGTGGCAAAATTAGAAGTGAGTGCACGGCGCACGCTACCGGTTAGTTTTCCGAAACAAATTAGAGGTGAGTACAAATATTTTGTTAGGTGAGTATACGGTCTCTAGAGGCGAGTACACGCTGTATACCCGCGTATACCCTCAACTACACCTCTGTTTGTTAGAAGCACAACTGAAACTACTCTTGCCTTAGTAAAACCTGAAAACGTCATCATATAACCCTGATGTTCAAATCCCTGCAGTTGCTGAATGTCACAAGCAGATGACACAACAATCTGTTCGGTTATCATGCTGAGACTACCGGTTTAGGCAAAAGATTTTTGATTCTTCCCTGCTGAGTGAAATCCATGTAATGACCCTGGATCAGTTAACTGTGCACATGTGTAGTATGCTCAGAAATTTTGGCCATTTACAACACACTGCACTGCATCTGAATGTTGTTGAAAAGTTCAAAACTTAGGTGAAACCCAATTTAAGCTTTTTGTGCAAAGTTGCAGGCCTGCAGTGTTTTCTTATGAATTTTGTCTAAAATGCAAAATGACTTCTGGAACTTTTTGCAGCATCCAGCTGTTTATGGTCATAAATTTTGATGAAATCAAAAAATGATGAAATAGCATTTTATGGATTGAAACTTAGCCTCACTTCCAAGTGCAACTGTGTTAGTTTACTCTGGATTGCAGCAACCAATGGAAAACCATCGCAGAACAATGGGACTGTTGGTGTTTATGGTGGCAGCAGTGGTAGGAATAGTGTTGGTGCAGTTGACGGTGTCAGTAGTGGCAAAACAAACAGAGGTCCACCAAATCTTGGTGACTTATTTGCTGGAGGCATTCCACGGTTGAGATCTACTGCCAACAGCAGCCAATTAGGTGAGTGTAGTGACTAAAATATTTGAGAATATATTGTTGATCTAAAAAATACCTATTTAATAGTATTTATAATATATATTCTCAATCCTAATTTTCTCACCGTATTGTTGTATATTAATAATATAATCGAAGAGAAATATCATGAAGTCATGAAGTGAACATTTGCATGTTATGCTCCTCTCATTGGCCGCTTCCAAGTAATGAATATTAATGACCAATGATGTCACTGTTTACAAATGGTGACATTCCAAGGGGCGTTCGTTTCACACTTAATTCAGCGTAAATTTAAATATACCGTAAAGGGCTGCTGTTTTAAAATAACTGCTTCAAACGGGCTTCAACTAATTTATTTAGGTGGCGAAAACGGGCTTAAACTAATTTACTTAGATGGTGAAAACAGGCTTGAACTAATTTACTTTGGTGGCAAACAGGCTGAAACGAACGATGTTAGCAGGTTTAAACGGGGGAATTTTCACAAATTTTTTAACTGTAAAGGTCATAATAAATTTCACGCACATTGAAAAATAATTCTTTTTAAACCATCTTAGGATGGCAATAATCTCGTTTTATATATATTAAGAATATATAGAATAGATATTGGGTGGTTTTGGTGGTATGCCTGTATATATCAGTAATGTCTTGGTAGTTCTCAGTCCTTTTTAGTTCCGCACCAGACAGGGTATCTAATGCCACTGAAGACTAACCTAAATTCTACTGATGAGGATTGCTACTGTGAACTCCAGATTTCTTTGGTGCATATGAACAATCTAGGTCGCTTATTCACTGCTGCCTTAGGCAAAGATGATCTATGTGTTATGTATTTTATTCAGCGGCTAACTTTTTGGTAATTTCTTGCAACTTATTCACTTAAATTGTAGATCCTTATTTATTCAGTTCAATTTTGACACTAACATTGTTCACCTGTTGCTTTTATTTTTGGCCTTCGTATCTTAATCGCTTGTAACTGTAATTCAAAAGTTGTTGTGTAGTGCATATTCAAGAGAATTCTCAGTGTTTCTTCTGACCAGAAAACACACAACTGTGATTCAACAGATAACTTTTGAATCAAATGCTGACAGAAATTATATAGTTTAATTATAGTTAGAAGCAGCTTTGATTTTCAGTGCCAGTAATGGTTGTTTAACAGAGGTGGGCAATATGCAACTCCTTGTAATGAAAAAATTTCTCCATGCTGCTACACAGTGTTTAATCTAGAAACCTTTGGGGGGGGAATTGCCCCCAGGATTTATGTTTCCCCCAGAGGCCAGCAATATTTTAATGTAGACACCTTTTTGGGAGGGAAATTCCCCCCCTCCCCCAAGATACATGTTCCGCCCCCTACCCCCCGAGACGAGTGAACGAGTAATAAAATAATAGAATAAGATATATGACAATTTTTGAGAGATGAATTCCTAAAAAAAAGTCGTCAAAGTTTTCAGGGATGATATTTCCGAAGAAAGTCATGAAAGTGGGAGGAATTCCTTAAAAAGGTCATCAACTTTTTTTAAGATGAAATTCCTAAAAAGGTCGTTGGATCTTCGAAGACTAATGAAATTTCCAAAAAAGGTCGCCCTTGTTGGCCCCCGCCACAAACCTTGTATCCCCCCTCAGAAGAGGGAGACTAGATTAAACACTGGCTGCTACATAGTGAGAAATTTTTGCATTGAAGTGTTGAATGTTTCAGAGAGTTCTGAAGCACCAGATGGGCTGAAAAGGAAGAGTCAGGTTGCCAGAAGCATCACTCAGGAGGACAGTCCAAGGATGAAATCTTCAGAACCATCATTGACGAATAGCAATACAAACCATGTTTCTAACATGTCTCTCAGAAGAGTTTCTACTGGTACTCTGAAAAAGCCTCCCATTCCTGGAAATAAGCCTGCTTTACTAGGCCCTAAGCCCTCTGTGTCGTTTTGTCAGCGAACAAGTACTCTCACTGATGCTGATAAGCCATTCTCAGAATCTCAGCCAATTGCTGCTCAGCCAGCAAAACCTCCAACGCCTCCTGCGAAACCTTTGTACATGCAAAATCTTAGCAGAGAGAGTCAGACCATTGGTAGAAAGAACCGTCCAGTTTCTTGTGCTCCCTCTTTTTCTACTGCGTCCCTTGAGGCGACATCATTTTTAAATATGGCAGAGTCTCCTTTCGCTTTTCCAGTTCCTAGACCATGTGTTGCTGAACCGGCCAAAACAGCAAAACATCCTCAAAGCACTGTGTCTGGTGCCCAAACTCTAAATCATGTGAAGAGCGATCATGTGCGAGTGTATCCTCGTCCATCAGCTACTCCGCCTCCTCTTCCGAAGAAAGAAACAAATGGGTCTGCTATGTCAAATTCTGTAGAAGATGCAACAGATTATTCATATAAGGCAGTTTCACCATCTACCAGTTCATGTAAGGCAGTGTCACCATCTACCAGTACTGTTAAAGAGAGCAGTGAATCCAGATCACAACGTCGAACGCGGCAAAAGCGGTCAAGTGTAGCAGAAGTGCCTTCAAAGCGGTCAAGTATAGCAGAAGAGCCTTCAAAGCGGTCAAGTGTAGCAGCAGAGCCTTCCTTGTCATCTTCATTTCTGATTTCTTATGACAGAGGTTATTACATATTCATTACTTAGTACATATTTATGGATATTAAAATACTAGGGCTGGTACTGATTAAAAAAATTAATTGATTAATCTCCTAAATGAAACTTCGAGTAATCGATTAAGTTCATTTATTTGGCATCTGTTACGTAAGGGGTGACAAACTGTTTAAAATGTAGTCGCTGAGTCAGTTACTACTTTCTTTCACGATAAGCAAACTGTTTATTGCAATGAAGACAGTTAATTTTGTTGCCATATTCGAGTGCCTCTGATGATTTTGTCTTGAATTGGCACTATATAAATTTCAATTACAATTACAATTAAGTGTGTATGATTACTCACATGTGACTCTGTGGACAATTTGTTTACTATTGATAGACAGAGTGACCAAGAGTCAGATAACTGCTGAGTATGAACTCGGACACTCGAGCCATATTTTACGGAGTTTTCGATGCCTCTATAATTCATTTTCCTTTTTCTGAGTGGATTAAAGGCTTAATGTAAGAGTTAAAATTTTGTGTTTATTATGTGGTGTTTATATTCAGTGGAACTTTTTGAATTTGAACTTTACAGATTTTGAAGGACAGTTTCGTTTTCATCGAGAGAAAGAACTTCCGCCACCTGACACGTTTAAAGATTCGCATAAAACTTACCCAAGTAAAAATGCTAAGAATCCAGGTTAGATTTTACTTATGCATGTACTTATGTAATGTTAATCTAAGTCTGGATTTCTTTGATCACAGTATTCTTAGAATAGGCCATCGTCTACTGAATGTCCGAGATGTACATATTTTTTTTGCTTAATATATATCTCTGTTCATTGCAGCACACTGCATTTTGTTGTTAGTAATCGATGAACATTGACATAACATTGATTCATACTTTAAAAAGGACAATATTCATTCATTCATTCATTCAAAAATTTATATAGCGCCTCTTCAAGGGAACTACTCAGAGGCGCTCCCGACTCCAGCACGGCGAAAAATAGCAGTTTTCAGGTGGTCGTAGAAGGTACCAGAGGAAGACCTAGGATGTAGGCGCAGCTTAGGAGGAAGGCCATTCCATATGGTGAGGCCAACCACTGAGAAGGCGCGGGTCTGCATGATAACAGTACTGGCAAACGGGACAGAGAGCATCCCCCTCCCCACCGAGCGGAGGACTCGAGCAGTGTGAGAAGCCGGCACAGGCCGGAAGAGGTCTCTATCAGGTATATTGGTGCGAGCCCCAGTTGACATCGCCCTGGTTACTTTCTGTTTCAGCTAATGAGAACATGTATCTAATAAATGGCTTTTTGTGCATGGTGGCAATATAGTTAGAAGAAATTATTTATCCAGGCCCTGATGACTTTCTGTTTCAGCTAACAGAGGCAGTTTTGCTGTATGGTAACATTTGGCAACACTCGTGAAACCAAGCTGTGTTCTCTACTTGAACAACCCTCTCGGCCATACAGCTGTAAACTATAGATGAAATCTCACTTTCTTATTCATGGAGTACAAGGATATTTTAGCATTGGTCTTTATTGTGATGCTAACTGTACAAGTTTTGCTTCCATATTTTAAATGAACAGACATGCTCTCTTCGATGCCTTCCACTGATAAATATATTTTTTTAAATCTGTGTTTACTTAAGGAAGGTCCCATTGTGGGTATATATGCCATCCCTTTCATTTGGCAATCTGTACAGTGTCATTAGAAGTTGTTAAATCATGAGAAAATACATTCCAGAGTGTAAAATGTGAACTTGTGTACTTTGATCTTCCGTCCATTGTTCTTCAAATGTGTTGTCATGTTATCGCTAGCTGTTCAGATGTGAAGCATTGGTCAGAGGGCTTTATGTTTTGCCAATTAGTTGTTTGGATTATGGTTTTCTTGTGTCAGATAAGATCTTTTCGTTATTTTGGCAAATTGAAGATTGTATTCTTGTATGTAAGAAATGTTTATCTTTTGCAACTTATTGTGTATCTTGGACTAATATTATAACTGGCATTCATTTAAAAATAATGATCATGCACAATGGTTGTGATTTTAAAGGTTGTCTATTGATTGGGGCATTTGACCTGCATTTTATCTCCGTTGTTCTGTTGAGTTTCCTTTTAGTTGAACTTTCCTTTAACTGTTTTTAGACTTTGCATTGATTTCAGCCTTTATGGGCTCAATGTTAGGATCAATCAGGATAGAATATCGTACCTTTATCATGCCTGCTTCTAAAATTCGACTATTGCTATATTGTACTGCTTGAAGTGCTTATAATGCTGTTTGGTAACATAGAACAAAGGTGTGATAGGAAGTTGTTGTACACGTAACAAGACTTAAAGAGTGGTCTAGGGATGGCAGAATTGGGGCTAATGTCTTCTTCTTTATGTTCTCTGCCCATTGGCAGGTTCGTATGACCAATGACGCCATCGTTCTCTGTCTTGTGCTCTTCTCTTCAGTCCACTGTATCCTTCTTCTTTTGTCATCATCCAGTCTAGCAGCATTGCCCTCGGTCTTCCTCGCGTCTTTCTCCCCTCCATCCTTCCCTCCATGATGTCTCTTAGCAGTGTCTCACTCCTTAGGATGTGCCCGATCCATTTCCTTTGTCGTCCGCGTATAGTACTTATGAGTGATCTTTGTTCTTCTACCATTTGCAGGATTTCCTCGTTCGTCCTCCGTTCCACCCAGCTAACTCTCTCCATTCTGCGCCACACCCACATCTCGAAGGCCTCCAATCTTTTTATGTCGTCCTTCCTCATTGTCCATGTATGACATGCTAAATAATCATGAAGAACTGTTTGATGAGCTGGCAAAGCCTAAGACACCAGGTAAATTGTCACTCAACCCATTTTATCTATTGTTTTGTATCATAGAAATGGAAAACTGCCCCAAATGAGCAAATGTATGGCCAGATTGAAAAAAGTGAGAGTTACCAGTACCATTTCAGGGTTTGAAAGCTTGAAAATTGCCCAGAAATTGTTAAACTACCCCTATATAAACGAATTCTAATACGGGTTACATTGATGACATGCGAGTATATTGAGGAGGTGTAGACTTGCCGTTGGTCTTATGCTTGTGAATAGACTAAATTACATAGTTTTAAAATGTTCTGTAAATGAAGTTAATTCGTGTGTTTCAAAATGTTTTACAGTTAGAAAGATGTACTGTGGATCTCGTTTCATACGTCTTTCTGTTTGTTAACGGGTTTATCGCTGTTATTTTTTATTATCATTCCATGATGCCAGAACTTTCTTGTTGCTTAATGAGGTCTTGTAAGTTTATGTGTAGTAGTTTGCTGGTCAAAATGATATGATATAATTTCTTTTTGATAGTGTATTTGTATGCATTCTGCAACACTATATACTACTTCCCTTACTTAAATTTACCGATATTCTGTGTTTATTTTTTGATTGTACAATTGAAGTTCAACATAAGTTTATTATTTTATCAAGGAGCATTGATGTTAGGCATGAAGGCCTTGCCCTTATCTTCTGGCCTCGGCTCATTTATTATGGCCTCGAGGCCAGCATTTTGGAGCTGCAGCTGCTTTGATTTGGTGTAAACCTTTAAGTATCCCAGGCTGTTTGCTACATACTGGTATGTGAGGATGAGATGCAATTTGTGTTCAAATTATGAAGTACTTTATGTAGGCCGTGGAGGTGCACTATAGCCTAGTGGTTAGCAAGCTGGACAGTCAACTGAGAGGTCAGAGGTTTGACTCCCTGCCAGGACAGACGTTTCGAGATTTGTGCTCCATGTGCACCCACTCGGCTATAATGAATACACTGACTGCACATGGTTGGTGGGAAGATCAGATGGCAAGGGGTCGAGGACCAGCCACCTGCCCTTAGATGCTGAGGCCAAGAAAATGAAGTTGCTAGCACTTCTTCATGTGTAGACCATAGACCGTAGTACTCATATAAGTTATTCAGCAGTTGTTTTGAATTGATGCCTGGCCGCCAAGGCGCGTTGGAAAAAGGAGGGATATTGCATGCGTGGTGGGAATGCCATATTACTTGACAACACTGGTGGCTGATACGAGGGCAAAGGCTTTCTTTACATGAGTTACCTACATGTATAGGACTTTGTTGGGTCCTATAAAACTGGCTGGGCTGAAAAGCCCCTCTGACAGCCTGTGTCTAATTAGTTGTATCTGTGATTCTTGTATCGGTTTCTGTCTTTCACTAGCAGTGATCATAGCTTCGGCCATCTAGTGAAATCAGTTGGCTAGCCTTCACATAAGTTTAAGTTGTTGACAGCTGACTTATGTCAAATACTTTGTTTATTTATACTTGACCATATTACAGGTACTTTAATTATTATTTTAACATTACCATACTCTGTATTGATCATTAAGAAGTATAAAATAACGTACTGGGAGCACAAATTATACTGATGAACTTCTAATATAATAAAGTTGTTATTATTGAAAATATAATTAAAACCTTAATTGTGAGTCAGTGCCTCTGATTTGTGGGTCTCGGCCTTGTGAGTCTTGTGATCATTAACAACACTGGAGGATAGAAGTACACGGAACACAAAAAGTCAATCACAGTTATAATTAACATGTATTGCAAACCTCTTACATTCATCAACTATTAATTATCTAACCTCCCAGAGCTAATCGTTCCTCATTGTAGCTTTATTGTGGTCTCAAGTCTCCATGCTGAAAATTTTGCAACCACTCCCTAATTTACACTGCATCAGCTTTTTGAATAACCTTCCAAAAGGTCACCAGTTCGCTCAGCCCCCTCTCTCGTCTTTCAATCTCGACTCTCCTCACCTTGCGCTCTCCTGTAGCTTTCCACACATGACTGAAAACCAAACTTCAATCTCCTTTCTTGGTTGTACTTCACCACCCGATGACCACCAAGAAGAATTTCCACCGTAGCATCATGCTGTCTCCTCGGCTTGACCCCCAGATTCTGACCTGGCACAGAAACGGACCAAAACAATGTGGCTATTTCGAAATGATTTCATATAGCGCCGGTTACAAGCTGGTCTCTTATGTGGCCTTTGTCTGGTGCTGAGAAATTTTAGAGATTGACATTACATGGCATTACATAAGCTTATATGTGTATATAGGCATATATACATAATTTCATATATAGCATATATATATATAATTTAAAGGAGCGATCAGAGCCCAACAAGATCCTAGAAGAACGTCAGTAGGCCAACGCGATTTACTCTCCTACTTACTTACGTAGATATGCTCTAATGCTTATAGTCCTTGGTTACAGGTGCTAACCAGGTAGAACGTTGGTCATCTGTTAACAAAGGCTGTCAATATAATACAAATACGGGCTTGTATGTGGGAATGAGTGTAATTTGATATAGGCTGACGATGATGACTTGTGATTAGATTATCATAAAATAATAGGTGACACTTAAGGATTTATTAGTTTGATATTCATAAAGGTAGGAACTATTTGGCTGATGTTTTATTTCTGGTGGCTGCCTTAGTGAAAAACATCGATACTTAGCAAAGCGAACCGTAGGGATTTAATCTGACATAATTTAAATAGTGAAAATATTTAAATAGTATATGATTAAGTTAACTACACGTACTACAGTCATGTGTTTATTTCTACCCGACATCGAATAACACACAATTGGTTTTCATTCTACATGGACATAGCTAGGCCTGCTCATTAAAATTCTAGCACTTGGACTCTGCTTCAACTCACCTTTAAAATCCGTCAAGTTGGTTAAATTTCGGATATTGTATATTCTGCATTTTTTGTAAAATGTAAATACTGTCATATTTCTCGACAAAATTTCTTAAAAACGCCAATCACCAGCAGTTATTCACTTCAGAAAGTCTCAAACAGCTTCCAGGTAATGGCGTAAACATGGATCTACTTTCACACAGTTTCTCTCTGTATATGCAAGGTAACCGTTCCAGCTAAGCTTTTTATGCTTCCTATCATAAGTCAGCCACCTAGGAAATCAACAATGAATTTCATAGATAAGTAGCAAACCATTTCAGTGCAGGACCAGAACCCCAAACCAATGCTGGAGGCAATGCAAAAGAAATGAATGGTCCACAGTATCAAAAGCTGCAGACAAGTCGTGGTGGCTCAGTGGTAAGTTTGGCGCCTTGTGACCGGTAGGGTTGCAGGTTCGAATCCCACTCTAGCCGCTGCGTACGGACCTTGGGCAAGTCCTTCACTCACAATTGCTCGTGACGCTTCGGCGTGAAAATTCGGGCACGGTATCAAATGCTGTAGTCGGGAGCGCCTCTGAGTAGTAGTTGACTTCGAGAGGCACTATAGAAATATCCGGAATAAATAAAAAATAAAAAAAACAAGTACTGTCTCCTTTCCCTTGACCTTAGAGCTATGTGCTGATAATTAGGTGTCTTTGTTATGGCTTTGGCCAGAGAATTTTGAACCGTTTGTAGTATGTGGTCACCAGTTTTAGATTATACCGTCGAGAAATGAATGACAGTAGTCAAGTCAGCTAGACACGGGCTTTTTCCAATGAGACCATCACAGTCTGTGGCCAGTGAGATATGATTCTGTGAATATCCCATATCCGTGAAAGTGAACAGATTTGCATATGGACTAAACATGGCCAGAGATTGACACGATGAAGTAAAATGTTATGTCTAATCTTAACTAATAAGGGGTAATCCATAAAGGACGTCCACAATGGGGAGGGAGGGGTCATTCAAATGCATACAAATGCAGACAAGCGAGGAGAGGGGGTTATGACCAGTGCGGACGTCCGGATTTAAGTTTTTTAAACACCTTGTTTCAACCTTCCCTGAGAGATGAAAAGGTCACTGAGGTGATTGCCTAAAACCTCATGCCTCACTAGAACTTTTAAACACTCTGGGCTTACTTTTCAATTTTAAATATCATGTACTGGTTGACATTTGAAGTAAGGTGATGTTGAATAAGATAACATTGGTAGCTTATTAATGACGTTAGTCACAATGTTGGTTTTTTGTTCATTGGCTTTGGCGTGCGGACGTCCGCTTAGGGAAGGGGGAGGGTAAGGTCAAATGTGGACTAGGGGTAGGGAGGGGTCCAAAGTAGGTCATATTTTGTGGACGTCCTTTATGGATGACCCCTAACTGAAATTTTATAATGCAGCTGTGTTTAGTTATTGTTGCTGTTATTAGTTAGTAGGGTGTCAAAATTTCAGTAAAACACAGCCCATGTACCCGAGTCCAGTCTGAGTGATACCAGAATACCCATCACAAGATAAATACTTAATGTAAACTATGAAATATTTGTGTGCTATAATACACTGCACATATAGTGTAGGCAGTTGGATGCTTGCTAGTTGTTAATTTGGTACTAGAGGTGTCAATATTTTCGAAAAATATAGCCCTGAGACTTTAATTCATTCAGAACTGGCACTCATATATCTGTCACTCCGTCACTTGATAAATTAGTACTTCAGTGTTATACTTCAGAAGTGCAGATTTTGGGTCACAATATTTAACATGTATAGAAAATAAAAATATAAAATGAAATATAAAATAAAATAATATAAAATATAAGAGGCAAAATCACGAACCTTGTATAGTCTTAGATACATTTCTGCATGGTGAAATTCAATTGTTGTTCCAAGCATGTGAACTTAGCATAGTTGCAAAATTAATTAGCCAAGATACGATGAAAAAGCTAGACCTACGTTCAGTGGTGTCACCAACTAAGCTAAATTATGGTGTTGCTTTGCTTTTCCTGCCTGCCACTAGCCTAGTCAGCTAATGGAGGGTCTGTGGTGATGCCAGCCTGAGTTCAGCTGCTGTGTGGGCAGCAACCAGAACTATTTTTGTATGTTGGCATCCTAGGCCATTGTCTGCAGGTTCATCACACTTAGGTAATTTCTTGAAATGGTCAGGTATCGGGGATTATGTTCATGGCCGGGATATCTGCCTTTGAATGAGTACCTGGGTTTCCGGGTGCCCAATGACAGCCTTATCAGTTACACAGCTATTTTCTTTTTGCTGTTTTCAGTTTCTTTTATTCTGAACCGAAAATGAATTCGAAGCGACTGCAGCGAGGCAGTTGTTCTCTGTGTCTCAAGTACATCCTTATTGTTACCAATGCTGTATTTGTTGTAAGTATTGACTAAGATTAATTTGTAGCTATTATATGCCAGTAAAGATTTTCTTACTTGTGTACTTTCCATTAAATTATTTCTCAAGTATTTCGTTAGGTTTTGGAGTGTAACATATGGTTGTTTCATATGCTGACATTTTAATCTGGCATACTTTTGTTATAACTTTTGTTGCAACTTAGCTTACATACAATTTCATTAAAAGCAAACTTGGCAATACGACCTGAGTATGCTGTGTAGGCCTACTTGGAACATTAGACGGTAAAGGAGAATATTGTTGACCTGTCCTGAATGTCCCTGAAATACCAAGGCTGGACTGGGAGCAACTTTGAGTACCTAAATATGTTGAAATGGTGTTATATAGGTTTACCAAATAAATGAATGATTACACATATTTCATGTATTTTTCGCTAACTGGTCATTATCTATAAATAAGACTCAAGTGATCCTAAAACATGTATTTTAGCATGGTGCATTTGAAATTCATGTATTTTGGAAATGTTTGTGTGTTTAGTTTTTTCTTCTGTAGAGCCACGTGTGTTTATTTCTTCTCTCGCTTCACTTGGATTCAAGAACTTTGTTTAATCTTGTTTTGATGATTTTTCCAGATACTCGCCGCTGCTGTGGTTGGAGTGGTCGTCTTCCTGTGCATAGATCAGATTGGTTTCATCAAGGGAGTGTTGGGCACTGATCTTGTGGTTGCTTCAGCAGGTCTCATCATTGTAGCTGGGTGCCTTCTCTTCATCTTTTCCATCTTTGGTTTGATTGCTGCAGCGCTTGAACATACGACATTGCTAGCCGTTGTTAGTATTACGTCTATTGTGATTTTAACTGATTTAACTTGCTGTTTTTCAGTTTTCTCAGCTTCCCAAAATTAATTTTCAATTAATTTCCATTTACTGTCAAAAGACAGGACTGTATAACCTTTTGACTTGCACGAAATAGTTGAAAATTGGTTAATCTGCTAAACATTTTATATTGATTTAATTTTATAATCTGTCTGACAATGCAACATTGCTTCAGAGCATGCCACAATTTGCCGTAACTCGAAGTGTAAATTATCCTTTCATCAATTGCCTGTTATGGCACAACAATACACATTTGAGAAATACTTTGAAAGGGCTATTTGAATGTCCAGCTTACTTACTTACTGACTGTACTCATCATTACTATGAGAGATCTTTCATAATGCAATTGTAAATATTTATGGCTTTATTCAGCTGTAGAATATAGAATAGAATAGAACAGAATATTCTTTATTGGAACCAATTGCAAACCGCATTTTGGTGTACAGCAACGTACACATGTTTATACAGATAATATACTAATAATATGTTAATATTAGCTACTAATATTTGTCTCGGTTATCCCCAATTTATATTGTTTTTTACCCATAGCATAAACTAAGCAGCTTTGATAAAGCATCCTGATGATAAACGTTTTTCTGGACAAGCTATCAGCGGTCGGGATAATATGGTTATGTAAATTTACTGAATGAATAAATAAATGATTGTATGAATGAACACTGACATGCCTGTTAGAAGTCTGATCCAGTTTACATGAACCAATGTTGCCAAAATTCTGTATTTCACACTTGACAGATTTTCATTTCAAAGTGTAGCATCAGGTTGTGTATCTGCTAGCCAGTTAGCATGTAAAATTAAGCATTGTGTACTAAAATTTGCCTCCATAAATTGGCACTGAAATATGCGGATTTACGTATTAGAAATTGACATGTTTAAAGCATTAAAAGGCAAAAGTTCACAATTTATTGCAATCCAAAAGCAACTGTTGTACCTATGTAATGTAACAATGTAAGTAATCATAACAGCATCAATGTTATAGCCCAATCATAGCCAAATGCTGTTGGTCCGAAAAGTAAATGTTTCTCGAGAAAATTTGGCGACCCACTTGCCAGAGCTTCGCGACCCACTTTTGGGTCGCGACCCACAGTTTGGGAAACACTGCTCTAAGTACTATAATTAACCACTGCATTGTAACATGTCCTTTCAGTAAGACTGTGTTTTATTAAGGCGCGTTATAAATATAAGTTGTATTGTATGACTGTATGTATATATTATGTATCTGGATTTTTATAAAGTGCATTTTTGGAACCCTCAAAAGCGCTAAAGTACATTAACTTGCAGATGGATCTACCGAGTGACTGATAGGTTTTGAATTTTCGCTGTGTTCTTTTACTTTCAGTGCATTAACTTAACTTGCAGTTGGATCTTTTGAATTTTCGCTGTGTTCTTTTACTTTCAGTATTTCTCCTTCATGATTATCTTATTCTGTACCTTCATATGTGGAGCAATTTGTGTTGCAGTGTATAAGACACAGGTATGTTTCTTTTTCATCGGAGACTCATATTTTTCACGTAACCAACTTCTATTTAAAATTTGCAATAGTTTGGATCTTAGATGCCTATAGTGGTGGTTCTCAGTGTGTTGCAAACGTAGGCGTAATTTACGGAGGGTAGGAGGGGTACCCACACCTTGCACTTTTTGGACTGGTGGATACCCCCAACTTTTCATACCCATTGTTTTTGCCCATTATTATTTTATCTGAGGAAGTCCTCAAAATTCAAAACAATTACCAAGCATTATCATCAGTGTGATCACCATCATCATCACTCTCATTGTTAGTTTATTTACTAAACGAGGTGGCAATATATTATCTGTGAAATCACAATGTGATTGTTACAAAATATTGCTATGGAAATATACCTTGTATGAAATCACAATGCGATTATTACAAGAAATTGCTATGACAACATATCCTGTATGAAATCACAGTGCAATTATTATTAGAAGCTGCTAGTGCAGTACATCCTCTGTGAAAATATAATCACAATGCAATTATGCCCAGAAGTTAAAAAAGGCAACAAGTCTTCTATGAAATCACAATGCAATTATTACAAGATGTTGCTACGGAAATATAGCTTGTATGAAATCATAATGCAATTATTACAAGACGTTACTAAGGCAATATATCCTCTATGAAATCACAATGCATTTATTCCCAGAGGTTAGACAATCATTGCTACGGCAACATGTTCTCTATGAAATCACAATGCAATTAATACAAAGGTTGCTATGGAAACATAATACTGTGTGAAATCACAATGCAACACATCCTCTATGAAATCACAATGCAATTATTCTGAGAAGTTAGAAGAGTTGCTAAGGCAACATATCCACTATGAAATCACAATGCAATATTATTCCTAGCAGTAGCAAACAATATCCTCTGAATATAGCTTGTATGAAATCACAATGCAATTATTACTAGACGTTGCTAAGACAATATATCCTCTTTTAAATCACAATGCAATTATTACAAGAGGTTGCTAAGGCAATATATCCTCTATGAAATCATAATGCAGTTATTAGAAGACGTTGCTAAGGCAATATATCCTCTATGAAATCACAATGCAATTATTCCCAGAGGTTAGACAATCATTGCTACGGCAGCATGTTCTCTATGAAATCACAATGCAATTATTCCGAGAAGTTAGAAGAGTTGCTAAGGTAACATATCCTCTATGAAATCACAATGCAATATTATTCCTAGCGGTAGCAAACAATATCCTCTGTGAAGTCACAGTGCAATTGTTCCCAGCGGTAGCACTATCCTTTGTGAAACCACAGTGCAATTACTTATAATACCTACCGATAGCAATTGTATTGTATTGTATTTTTAGTTCGGTAATCAAATATTGCAAGGATAAACAAAACATATAATGCTTATAGCCTTATAATCAGTTAACATAATCTGGCTACACAGGAGACCCAAAAGGGGTCATAGACCCCGCTGCCAGGGCCACCTAGGTAGTAATAGGGCCTACAATTTGATGAAGAGCAGTCGATCTAATATCATTAGACATGTAATGGTTACAGTATACTTAACTAAAGACTCGATAGCACACCTTAAGGCTATAGGCTTACTGTGTATACTAACTGTATTTCAGTTGATAAACTGTGGGGTGTGCTAATTAGTGTCACTCGAACGTGGAAGACCGTAGTTTTTGCTAAAACGATCATAGGCTGGGTAGTTGCTGAATTAATGGTGAATTAATATATTGTCATTATTATTATTATTAGTTGTTGTAGGAGTAGTAGTATCATCATTATTAAGCCTATAATTATTATTATGCTTGTGATGCAGACGATGGCTTTATAATTATTTAACAGCTGCGAAGCTGAAGTAATGAGAAATTTGGTACCCTCCACTTTCTAGACGACCAAAGTTATGGCCCTGGTTGCAGAACTAAAGCCATAATGATTAATTTTGACTTCACAACTGAAATCAAGATGTATATTTTAAAATAGTAGATCCGTTTTTGAACAAATGCTTATAAAAGAAATAACAAAACAGAAAAGTGCTGCTGACCAAAATAGCCTTGACTGCCATAGCAGAACTGAATTGGTGATTGCCGGAGCGCAGACAGCTTACTTACTACTTCAGGTTCAGCATTGTCGAAACAAGCTTGTTTACAATTTATACGTATAGTGCACCTGTACATCTTAACCCGAGTTAAATTATTTCAACCCATCTCGTAATCATGAACTCCAAATTTCTAAAGCACCACTTGAAAGTTTAGTGCAGGGTACCAGCTTATTCACAAGCACTGAACACCAATCTGTGTAGCTGTATCATAATGAATGACAATTATATACTTGATAGTTGCAGAGTTTGTTTTCTTATTATTCAGTTAAAATTGTCTTTTCTTTTGTCAGTACCGAAGGAGATAAGACGATGGTAATGGCTAATTTATTAGACACAACTCTTGATTTGCTGATAAGAATAGCATTTACAGCATCACTTGGCTGTGAGATTTACCTATGGTAGTTTATATGAGTTTGTATTTTACAAATTGGCTGTGCAAAACTGGGTAGAGCTATGCAAAATACTGAACATAATTTTTATGCTTTTCTCTGTTCCAAGTTATCAGACCAAGTCCGTTTAGACATGGAGAATAACCTTAAAAAGTTCTACGGTGTTAACTTAGACAATAGCTGGAATAAACAAGTAACTGACAGCTGGGACAAAGCACAATCAACGGTAAGTAATATTTCAATCAGTTTTAACAATGTTAACTTAGACAATAAAACCAGGGCTGTAGTCGAGGGTGTACACGGGTATACACCGTATACTCACCTCTAGAGACCGTATACTCTCCTCACAAAATATTTATATTTATTTATATTAAAATACTATAGCAGATACTCACAAAATACTGTAGCGTATACTGACCTTTAACTTGTTTTGGAAAACTAACTGGTAGCGTGTACTCGCCTCTAATTTTACCACTACAGCCCTGAATAAAACATAACAATGGAATTGATAAGTAACTGTTAGCGGGGACAAAGCACAGTCAACGGTTATTTATATTTCATGCGGTTTCCTTTAGATTAGAGTAGGAATATTTTCTATTTGAGAGACATTGTTACATGTGGTTACTTAACCCTCAGTCAGTGGTTGATGATGCGACCATCATCCTTAGTAGAGGAAGGAAATAGTTGGTGACGCTGATCATTATTTGATGCAAAAAGAAAGCTTTTCATTGGTGTCACATCCCTTTTACTGTGTGTGTACCTTCATGGATGGCACTGTTCCAAACTGCAGATGCAGAAAGTTGTGAAATTTATCTCTGTCTTCCAACCTAGATTTGCTGCATTGCCACGGTTAATTATTTACAATGACGACGTGGTTAATTATTTACAATGCAATTATTACTCTTTCCTGTGCACATTCTTTATGGAAAATCCTTCTGTGCAAATTTCCATAGTCCAGCTTGATGCAGCTCCTAGTTCTTAGAAACTACAGACTAAACTGGTTTTCTGTATGACAGGTGAAGCAACTGAACAAAAGGTGTCTTTTGTAATTACTTTGTGATACCTTACTTATTCAAGTGTTATGTAATTGTTTTAGTGGCAATGCTGCTCTGTTGGTGATCAGAGTTGGGCCATCTATCGACAGTCTGAGTGGTACAAAGTTCAGCCTGGTGTTCCAGGTATTTAAAGGATTTCTGCCTTCACAGGACTTCTGAAAGGACAGTAGTCATTCTACTGTGGGTATATAGGCAGGCCAGTTTGCTTGACAAAGAAGTCTTCTGAACCAAGGCGTCATGCACATCAGGAGCTTTAACAGTCACTTTTATAGTGGCATCTTGTCATGAGTAGAATATTTCAATTTCATATGGAAGCCCAAGAAAAGCTTATATTATGACAAAAGTTATAATCCTCTGACATCGTAACTCATTTGTGTTATTTATGTTTTCGCATCACAGTTCTTAAAAACTACAGACTAATTAACTATGCTTATAGTGCCTCTGTTCTCACATCACGTGTGAATTTGGAAATGCATTTCAATATAATTATAATGCTTATTTCTGTCATGATCTGTTCTGTTGGTGCTAACCTTGTGGTTTGTTTCATTGTGCCTGTAGGAGTGAGTAAGCCTTATGTTCCTTCGTCCTGCTGTGTAACGGATGATAGTGGACAGATTACAAATCAGAAAGAGTGTCAGACCAAGCAGGATGGTCCTCCAGGAACGGATCTTGGAAGTCAGTATGCCGGAAATGTAAACACGGCATTGTACTACCGGGTAGGAATTTATTCTTTCTTGATTATTGATTTTCTGTTATGCTTGAATTAGGAATATGTATGCATACTGACAGTGTATTGAAAAGTGCGATGTAGGTGTTTTTGTCAAGTGGTGTGATATCTTAACACTTTAAAGATGAGCGTGCACTGAAATGTATGGAAAACTAATCTCTCTCATCATTAAAGGGTTAACTACAAAACTGTTTTCTGTTTGTATCCATATATATATATATATATATATACACTGTGAACGGAAAAAAACCAGACCTCTCTTATTACTACGATAATTTTTGTAATAATTTGCATATTTTAACAAAACGTGGTGGAACTTCAGTTTAAAGGATATGAATCATATAACTATTATTTTTTAGTTATAATGTGTGTTCAACATCTCCTCCTTTGGCCTCAACACACGCACACGGCCGCGCTCGCCACTGACTAATTGCTGAATCGATTACAGCTTGATCAAATTCATCCCATGCCTGAGTTATACGTTCACACAGTTCTCCGACATCGCGCACCTTTGTCTTGTAAACTTTTTCTTGCATCACACCCCAGATTTTGTAGTCCACGGGATTGAGGTCCGGGCTATTTGGAGGCCAAAGTGTAGGGGGTATGAAATCTGGAGTTTCGTTTGTAAGAAGTTCAACGGTATCGCGAGCTCGGTGTAACGGATGTTTTATTACAAAATAATGTCGTCACGGTCACGTCAATTTTTAACTGCTTTAGCGTATTATTATCTGAGATTATAGTTTGGAATAAAATAGTTTTAGACTCAATAACATTTTCAATATTTGGTGTTTATTTCCCTATTTATTGTAGAGGTCTCGTTTTTTTCCGATCACAGTGTATATATATATATATATATATATATATATATATATATATATATATATATATATATATATATATATATATATATATATATATATATATGACTATAAACATCAGTAGATGTACATTTTGTGTATGTGACCTTGCCTGACAACCCCCTTAGAAACTCGGTACTAGGTTTAGGATTGTGCTGGATATGCTGATTAAATTAGGTGAAAGAGGCTGAGAAATCACAATTGCAGCTCAATTCGTCAAACTCAGTTTCTCTAGTGCTCGTCCTCATGTAGGGTGGACAAATTAGGTCGCAGCCCTTTCATCATTGGTACGGATGCTGTCGAGCCAAAGAATGAGGTTCGCAATCTTGGTTTTTCCTTGACCGAGACCCATTAGTGACGTCACACATCACAGAACTTGTGAGGACCAGCTTCACTGACTGAGAAACAGCTGAGGACTGTTTCTCAGTTTCTCTCAGAGCGTGACTCGCCATCTCTTGCAAAGTTTAACCCTAAGCCAAATCGATTACTGCAATGTCGCCTTTGCTGGCTTGCCACAGCGCAGTATCATTCATCTTCAGCTGGTCATCAATGCTGCTGCTTGTCTGGTCATGTGATTAAAAAAATTCGACCGCATTATAACCACAGTGCAAGATCAGCTTTAGTGGCTCAGAACAGGCAAGCAGGTAAAATTCAAACTTTGCCTTCTGATATATAAACATCTAAACAACTGTGCACCATGCTACCTAGCAGCCAGCATCAGGCATATATAGGATGACCCTAATAGGTCGCGGTCATCAAAGTCTGCTGACGTATTCGTTCCAGGAACAAAAACCAAAATGGGTGATCAGACCTTTTGGGTTGCTGATGCACATGCTAGGAACAGTCTTTCTGCACTTACTTAGGAAGCCAAAAGTCTTCATATTTTTAAAAAGCAGGTAGAAGTGTACTTGTAATGTAGTAACTCTTCACATTTGTGCTGACATTTGACAGTTTAAAGCATCCTAGAAGTATCTTGCTACTGACAATATTGTATAAATTGTCGTAATTACAGTTACAATTCTGTCACTGTGTTTTTTATTAACCAAACAGGGCTGCTATGAAGCTGCAAAAGACTACATGCAGAATAATCAACTTTCCTGGTACACAGTTATGATCGGAATTGGAATTGGACTTGCTATTTTGATGGTGAGACTCTCGCTTTTTTTACTTTAGTATTTTAACTAAATTTCCTGCAGTTTCTACTCTTCTGCATCAAATTCCAGTTGTACATCAGCACCTGTTTTGTATTAGACCAGTGGTACCACATGATTTTTCTGGGGCAACTTGGGCAGTTTGGTGGCCAACTTTTATAGAACTGAGACATGTATTGGCCTGTTACTACACTTATTGCTCTCAGGGCTGTTGGTTTCCAGCGATTTATAGTAGTTTCAATGCTGCTTATCAGCTTAACAAAGACAGCTCCATCTAGTTTATGTAAGATGTTTTTGGTCTGGTATGATGGTTGCTATTTGCCAGTTGGTTGAGCATTAATTTTGCCTTCTCTACGCCCAAGTATTTTCATATCAGAGTTTAACTTCATTCCCTGCCTTATTGTTTCTTTTCACTGACTGTTTACTGGCCAACTAAGTTTAGGGAATTCTGGCAGTCAGTTCTGGGACTGACCGCTGTGAATAAAACAGAGACTGTTGATCAGTAGATGTATGTAGACTTCTACGACACATGTCAATGTGTGCGTGTGATGTCCCACATTAGTTTCAGCTCTCTGTTGGAGGACTTTTTCAGGTCAAATTGAGTGTCCAATGAATTCTCAACATGTCCCCCTTACATGCATCCTAAACATTGTCTTTCACACATGTACAGTAGTCAATTTTCTTATTATAAATTTTTTATTTGTGTATTATTTTCAGTTGATTGGTCTATTTCTATCGATCGGACTGTTTTGCTCTCTGAAGAAGGAGAGAAAAAGAGAGAGAGAAAGGTCGACCATTATGATGTCAACGTACCAGCCGAATTCTAAACATGATCCCAGCTATTATATGTATTCTGTGGCGTAATAGTACAGTTCTGTCCGCTTCTTTCTACCAATACTCATGACTGCACACATAAGAGACTGAACCACTTTTATGCTGACAGCGTGAAGCAAACACCAGTGTAAATTCTGGTTGGAATTCTGAGCCTTCAAACATACACAGCGTGCCGTGTGGTTTCCGTGTTAGTTTCAGCTATCTGTTGTTAACGTTTTTAAAACTGAAT
This sequence comes from Allolobophora icterica, assembly GCA_963556255.1. NCBI lineage: Eukaryota > Metazoa > Annelida > Clitellata > Crassiclitellata > Lumbricidae > Allolobophora > Allolobophora icterica. Next base: position 30,742,391 of record OY744608.1, on the reverse strand, counting down.
TTCTTACCAAGACTTATAGTGCAGTTGAAAACTGTATTTTAAGGTGCTTAGTGTGTGAGCACAACTATCCATGTTTGCATGAAGATATATAGCAGATGCTTTTCTTGTGCTGTTTGAAATAGCATTTTATAGGCCGCAGTTTTACTTGCCAAGACATATAGGTTAATACTTTCCAAATGAGAGTTTTTTGCATGGGACTTCGTGCCAAGAAGTGCCTAGCTACCAAATTGACTTTTAAATATAACGTCTGATTTTTAAAACATGACATTGGCAATCAATAAATACACTACCATGATGGAATTTAATTTATTCCACAGCCACTAAAGCGATATTTTACGGCACTTATAAAATGAAGTCTTGGAGAGAAAATTTCTGTGCTTATTGTCACTGTTAAACGATAAAGCGATATTTTACTGCACTTATAAAATGAAGTCTTCGAGAGAAAATTCTGTGCTTATTATCACTGTTCAACGCAATTTAAAATCTGCAGACCAAGTGGAAAATTCCTGTTTATTTTTTAATATCTACATGATAATCTAGAACTGTGCTTATGATCCATGCCATTCAGATGATTATTATTTTATCTTGCAAGTTTTGTAATGTTGGGATCTCATTTTTCTGCAACATGTGCACAGTCTAGTGTTCAGTACTGAGCAATGGATTATCCACCCCACAGGGTGGTTAGATTTTCATGGCTATAGGCTGCTTAAGGTTCTTTAGGGCAACTGATGTTAGCAAGGGCAGGAATGCTACATAGATAGCTTTCAGTTTAGGGTATTACAATGACCGGCATAGTATGCGCGTTAATGTAAGTTGTGTGAAAACTGAGACTGATTTTTTTATGACATTGGAATTAGACGTGCAGTTTAACCTTAGAGGTCCAGTATCCAGTTTTGCTTTATTAATTTTATCTTACAATGTCTGCAGACATGACATTTATGCTAACTGAACTGTTTTGTAAAATGCTATCAACTGGCAAGAAAGCTGTGACTAAATCATAGTTGTAAATTAAACATAAATAACTGCCAATGAAGTGATATCATTGCGGCTGTTCACTCGTCGAGATTCAATTTTCGGCTTGAAGTTGGAGCAATTGGTTTTCAATTATTGGCACCAACATGCCTCAGACATTGTTACTTACAATTTCAGAATCAGTGTACAGTAGCTTATATGTATTATGTTTATAAATATGTGTGTTTACTTGCATATGAAATTGTTTTATTTATAATAGTTTTTAGTAGATTTCGGTGAATTATATTATAGGAAGAATGCCATTTTTATCGGTGATGCCACCAGAGTTAAACTTTGGAATCTGGCCTTCTATGCATTTTGATATTTTCTCGTTTTGTGTCATAAAAGTAAAATAATCTGCAACCTGAGTTATTATTATTATTATTATAAATTTTTACACCCGAGGTATCAAGGATCCATCAGGATTTGGAAAAAATTATTGTTATTTAGGAGCAGAGATAGTGTCTGGGGGGTCAGGCCTCGTCTTCAGGGGAAAGCGTGGGAAAAGTGCCTTTTTATTATTATTATTAATCAGATATTTATATCATGCTATTTTCTGGTTGACCTCAGAAGCATGGATAGCTGGAAGAGATGTCGTAAATTGAGATTAATGAAATAAGAGAAAGGTTCCACAAAGCTTGTGGTACTGAATTTTCATGATGCCCAATGTGCAAAAAGGTACAACGTTGAGTTGGAGCAATTAGTTTTTCAATTATTGACAGCAACGTGTTACTTTATAATTACAGGATCAGTGTACAGTAGCTGTATGTATTATGTTTTTAAATATGTATGTTTACTTGTATATGAAATTGTTTTATTTCTAACAGTTTTTACTGGATTTCAGTGAATTATAATGTATTGCCATCAGAATTAAACTTTATGCAAAACGGCACGGAAACTCTAAGTGTTGTTGGCAAAGCGTGGATTTTCAGCTGGCCAGATGAAACTGATCTTAAGTTACCACAGACATTGATGACAGTGTAAGGCACAATTGGCTGCATAAAACTGGCTTTATTAATGGCTAAGGATATGATACCAAATACAGACTCGTCATAATGGTCACACAGGTACATACAGTGCAGACCCATTTACGTCATTAGGAGCCAAAGTCACTATGACCCCGTGTTAACCGATCTGACCTCGAGTTAAGAGGATCATACACTGAATTGCAGCAGTGCATGGCTAGAAAGCTCAAAGGCATAGGATGTCTGATGTGAAGGCAATTCCACAGTAGCCTGCTTTGAATTGATTTTTTGTACAATGACTTTAAGACTACATTGCTGTCTGGTTATAAGCAAAAGTGATTGTGATATAATAACAGACAATTTTTTATGATCACAGTAATATCTATTGGTTCCAGACATCATTTCAGAATATGAGAGTGCCTGGATTGAACTGCCAAGTTTGGGATACAAGGTTGTTGTCACCTTGGCTGAGACAGCAGCTACACCATGGTGTTATGTCTCATTAAGTGGATTCATGCATAAACAGCAGGGTGTATGTAAATGTATTTGCACCACGAACGAGAATAAAATCATGGATGTCCATAAATGCCAGTGCATTTTCAGTTGGCCAATAACATTTCCTTCCCAGAATCATAATACAATAGAATTTCTTCAACTGAAACTTATCAAGGTTTTGATTAGTTAGGTAACAAGCGAACAAAATAATTACGTCAAACATAATTTACCATTGAAATTGTTTAAAACTGAGCGAATATCACAGTTTTTTTTAGTACAAGTAATTACAAAGAACATAATTTGAACTTCTATGTTTGTATGCAGATACTGCAAGGTTAGTCGAATTCAGACTTCGCCATTTGCTTTTTCTCCATAAAGTGACATTTTTAGATTGTCTTCACTCTTCATAAAATTATCCAGACAACTTTCAGAGCAACAGTTGAACAAAATTGGAACATGCTTTACTCCAAAAACTTTCTTTACTGGTCGAACAGTTTGAAAAGTGGTGGAACTGCTTATTTGTCCACCACAAAAGTCACACGTCATGCCCCTAAAAAATTAAAACCAACTTCAGTCAGAGGCTAGATAATGTGTCAGAAACAATGCTAAACTTTGCTTGATATCCTACATGGCAGAACAAAAATTGTTGAGCAATTCTCAGTTCTTCCTTTTATAGTTTAGCAACAACTAGATACATAAGGTCAGTCTATATACACAAGGTCAGTCTAGATACAGAAGGCACAACATCAATACATTGAATTATATAAGTAAGGGTACAATACAGCTTATGACAAAAAAGGTGAACGATTAGAAAGCCTGTTGAGTCTGTCCTTCTGCACTTTTGTATTGGAATTATTAGTGAATGTCAAGTAATATACGAGCAAAACAGACTACCACCAGTTTCACAATCACTGCCTTCCATTGTTCGCTCTATGCAAGCATACACACTGTTTTATAGTTCATTTTATAGTTTATAAAAGTGTGAACTCTAGCCAGTCACAATAATTACATCAGTTCTTATTACCCAGACTTATCATTATTCAATGAGGTAATCTGATTATCTATGTCTGGTCATAGCGAAATAAAGAACTGTTCTTGGTGAACAGCTTTTTCGGTTGCTGGGCTTACTTTCTAGAATTCTGTCCATGTGTCGGTCCGCTCTGCTCAGTCGCTTGTATCATTTCGTTCTCAACATCAAATTTACCTCTTTCAAATTACTGATCCACCATAGGCTGCCTCTCAGTCTTACAGACTGATATTCTGGATATTGACTTCATTACGGTTTAGTTTTGGTGTGCCATCGGGGTGCCTTGTGCATTAGACACTGGCTCAATAGAAGTTATTAATTATTATTATTTTTAGAGTTTGGCTGAATCTTATCCAGAAATCAGTTTTCACCGAATTTTGCCCTAGACCGACTAATCAGAACCAGTGCATCCCTGGACTACCAATACAAATTCCACAAGAAGTAATATATTTTTGACCAAAAACAATTTCTTTTTTCATTAATACAAAAGTAGTAACCTGTTTCGGCAACCTCCTGCAGTAATTTTATCAATGAAAATCCATGTAAAATAATAAAATTATGAGTCAACGTATCAACAAAAATGGCGGACAGTCGGTCTTTTTTCTTAAGCCATGAGGTTTAAAATGTAAATTAGTACTTTAGAACCAAATAAATATAAATATTGCCGATTTATTGGTTTGAATCTGGAAAAGGCAAAAAAGCAAGCCAAATGTTCGGAAATCGACAAAAAATGCCAATCGGCCAAACCCTAATTATTTTCAATATCAACAGCTATTACCAGCAGTATTAAGAGGGAGGGGTCACTCAAATGTGGACAAGGGAGGGGTTTTGTACAATTCAGATGTCCAACTCTAATTTGGTATACATTATTTCAGTACAGCCTATGCCTTAACAACCAACTTCACTCAAATAGCTAACAGTCTGTACCACTTTGGATCAATGAAGAGTCCACTGCTGGACTCTCAGTTTCCCAGTACAGTAGTACCAATCTCCTCGAACAGTTAGCCAAGCAAGAGCATCCCAGGAGCTTTGTTACACAGGTCTTAACATACTGCTGGGGTGCAGAGGACTTGGGAAGGGTAATGCCAAAAAGGACAGGTCCAAAGTAGGCAATTTTTTGCCTATGTCCCTTATGAAGGACCCATAATAAAAAATTCTAATGCTGTCACACCAACTGAAACATAATACTACTACATATTTTGCTTTTTGTTTCTTTGCATGCATTGCTCTACACTTGTCAGTATGGATGTTAGACTTGCAGTTTCATATGCACAAAAAACTGGAAATATTTGTACATGGACAAAATGACATACACATTGTATTATCTCAGAAGGCTAAGACTTACTGTTTTTGAGGAAAGTGTGCCTCTACGTCAACTGGTTCTGAATCTACGCAGTATTCATCAATTCGTGGCTAATAAAGAAATAAACACACTCAGAAATGCATAGTTATTAGTACATGTAGCTAAACCCATATGTTTCTGAAGTGTACATGCAGAAGAAGGTTGTGTTTTGAAAATTTACAAGATGCATTTGTAGGAAATTAAAGTCATGATTTCAGTTGAATAGTAAAGGATATAGACAATTAAAAATGAATGCAAGTGCACATTTAACAAAGCTCATATAAATTACCAAAGAAGCCTCCTCTATTAACAGAACTTTCTAGTGATATGAAGTTCAGATCAACTGAAATAATGTCTTATGGACTACAAAATGTCATGAAATACATTCACACTGTTACAACGATGTGGTTGATGCACAAAAAAGACCCTGGGCATGGTTGATAGGCTGCATGCACGTATGTACTGTATGGATCATGCCATATAATATAGTGTTTCTAGGAGTTCTCACAGCCACCTTTTACCTTTAACCAAAAAACCTATGTTATAGGGTCAAAGTTTCTAAAATATCTAGTTTCATAGTGGCTAAGTTCTTAGTTTAGTGTTTAATAAGTTCTTAAGTCAGGAGAGAGTTCCTTATACAATTATTTGAAACAATATGTTTCTGTTTTATACTTTATTGTAATAGCAAGATACACTGATTTCTTACAAACTTACAGTTAACGATATATCCTTCCAGAAAGCAGGATGCATGTAGTTATGTATCACTTGCAAATTAGTCAAGTTGTGCATCTTCAGCATACTCGCTGGCAGTGCGTACAATCTGTTACCAGCAACATTCAGATCCTGCAATTTTCTACAAGCAACAAACAAACTGAAACAATCAGATCAGTTGCACTTTCTGGATTTACTCTCAACATTAGAAATTGTTCACCATATTGATTTTCTGAAGTTTCATCAACTGAAGAATTCTTTTGAGCCAGTCACATATCAAATAAATTTTTCTACTTCCTCAGTTATTAGAAAATTGGCAGCTGGCATCTGACATTTTAAAGTACAATATATTTGTTATGTAAATCAAAATCTCCGATATTTATCAGCACCTCACAAATGCTGTGTTAGATAGACCAGCTTATTATTATTATTATTATTATTATTATTATTATTATTATTATTATTATTATTATTATTATTATTATTTATTTATTTTTTTTTTTTTGCCCCGAGGTATACAGGATCCCTCAGGGACTTCAACATTATTACAAAATAGATTTGTCTGGAATGGGCCCTATTCGCCTCAAATTTTGGGATGCCGCCCACCAGCCGGGCAGCGGTGCACAGGACCCGATTGAGGCACCTCAATCGGCAGGTTGGGAGCCCATCATATATGGTGCTACAGTAATTGAGGCGGGAGACCACAAAAGCATGGACAAGTGTAGATGCTGAATAAGGAGACCCTGAGCTGTTGCAGCTGGTAGTAACAGCTGCGGCAAGGAGATGAAATATGTTGAACAAATGTAAGCTTCTGGTCTAAGGTGACTCTTAAGTCTCGGACTGAAGCTAGGAAGGTAAAATGTGGGTATTCCTTGGCAAGGGATCCAAAGTCTATCTTTGCGAGCTGCTGACGGGTGCCAAGCCAGATTAGCTGAGTCCTGGCCTAATTGAGCCATAAGCGATTCGATGACATCCAAGCATGCAGGGTTTCAGTTGCCTGGCTCATCAGTCATCATTCCTGCTGCAGCAGCAGCCTGGACCACAGGGCAGTGGACATAGGCCTGAAGGTCATCGGCGTATGATTGGCTATGAACAGACTCAGCTGCAAGCAGAGGACCCAGGTCAGCAGTAAAAAGAATATATAGAAGGGGGCCAAGGACGGAGCCCTGGGGAAGACCAACAGGCGCTGGGACCCAGGGGGACCTAGTGGGACCATGGGGCACCATAAAGGAATGGCCCCGCAGAAAGGACGAGAGCCAGTCTAAGGCATTGCCAGAGAGGCCAAAAGATATAGACAGGCGCTGCAGAAGTATGTCGTGATCGACAGTGTCAAATGCAGCGCTCACGTCGAACAGTGCCAGAAGGGTAACCTGGAACTTATCAATGCCCCATAAATGTCAGAGAGGAGGCGCACGAGAAGGGTTTCCGTGGAGTGACCCTTCCGGAAGCCTGACTGATAGGTTGGGAGAAGGCAATTCATGTCTAAATAGTAAATAAGTTGGCCAGCTACAACCTTCTCTATAACCTTAGAAAGGAAAGAGACATTGGCTATGGGCCTACAGTTAGTAGGCTCAGCTGGATCTATTCACTGGCACTGTATCAAACCAAGTCTGCAAAAGCCAGGTTGTTTGGTCATTTTTGTATTGGTGTCAGGTCAGAGTCTGAGGGGTCAAGCCGGGGATACAATACAACACTAGGATTGAAATCATTGGTGATAGTCCTCAGTTTATCATCTCTGCCATCCCTATTAATTCAAATACTACCTGCTCTTTTATTCCTATGAATAAAGTTACTATACATCCTAAAATTTCCTGTGTGTCTACAAGAACTTGTTTCTGTCCATTTCCTAGAAATTTGTGGCAACATTTAAACATTCACTCAAGATTTTGTAGTCTAGATAATGGGTGTCACACACTATCACACTGCACATGGGCCACAATTGTACTTTTTGGCCTATACATGAAGTTAGTGGCCAAATAGCATAAAATTCAATAGCAACTATACTAAAATTCAATGTCAACTGTTCTATTTTCATCTGTTTACTTCAAGCCCTTATTTGTTAGTTGTACTGACCTTTTAGTTATTTTAATCAGTATTGACCTATATTTATTTTGCTATCAGTCTTATAATCACTCAAAACACTAACATTAAACCAGGTTTTTATACAGAAAAATAATCTTGAAAAAATTATATGGACCAGCGCAGCATATTACTAGATTCTTACAGCATATTTGCCAAACCTTTCTGGTCAAAACTGAGTGCTTCTTCAGTCAGAGGCTTAATTAATATTCTTGGTTTAGACATAAGAAACTAAAGCAAGTTCAGTAAAAAATTGATTGATTTAAACATATATTCTGTATTGACTATAACTAATCAAACATTTGTCATATAAAATTTCCAAAGGAAGACATATTCAGAGTAAATGCCATGCATAAACGAAACTGGTAAGATGGACTCACTGAAGACAGGAAATTTCATATGGAATGCATGGAATCCTGTTATAAGAAAGGTCCAGCTGTTCCAGTAGTTTCAGAGCAAGCAATCTAGACAGAAATAAACAGCTAATACCTGAAGAGTGTTACTATCATAAGAAGATTCATACAGTAGAAGCTAATATAACTAAATACATGACAGATGAGCTAGTATCTATTGCTAGGACTAATACGCAGTTAAGGTAAGGGACCGTAAGGTAATCTCTTATTGATTACATGCCTTGATCAAAATATTTCTTCAGAGACATGGTCTGCATGGCTGACGAATCTTACAGCTGAGTTCAAACAAGTCAACAGCAACTGAACAATTAATCAATTAATACTCATTAACTTCCATCATTATTATTATTATTAAAGCAGTTTTATATAGCGCCCCTTCAAGACTGTCAACTCAGGAGCACTCCCAACCCAACCACTGAGCACTCCCAACCCAACCACTGAGCACTCCCACTGAGCCACCACGCCCCCTTGTGGGGCGTGGTGGCTCAGTGGTAAGTTCGGCGCCTTGTGACCTGAGGGTTGCAGGTTCGAATCCCACTCTAGCCGCTGCGTACGGACCTTGGGCAAGTCCTTCACTCGCAATTGCTCGTGGCGCTTCGGCGTGAAAATTCCGGCACAGTATCAAATGCTGTAGTCGGGAGCGCCTCTGAGTAGTAGTTGACTTCGAGAGGCGCTATAGAAATATCCGGAATAAATAAAATAAAAACCATGGTCAAACAACGCAGTTTTGAGGACAGTAAGAAACAAGGTGAAATGACGGAGCTTGGTTGGGAGCCCATTCCTGGTCATGGGGGCAGCCACAGAACATGCCAGCATCTAATGCACAAGGCATCAATCAATGGCATACCAGATGCAAATCCTTCACCATAATGCCAAGCACGAAAGCAGTGTGGGCATTGGTGAAAAGACAAGACTAGATCCAAGAGGACATTTAAACTGGCTTACTGTTTAGGAAAAAGAGTCAAAAGAGAAAATGAAATGACAACTGTCTTCAGTTGCTGCAGCTGTGAGATTTCATCTGGAATCTCAGTCAATGGGTTGTTCCTCAGCTTCAGCACAGACAGATTAGTAAAGCCAAAGACCTCAGATGGAACCTCCTAAAAAGCAGACAAAATACAATGCTATAAAACAACAAATGGCAATTATTCCTTAACAAAAACCATCCCACATATCAGCTCCAAAAGTTTACAAAATTGTGTTACAAGGTACTAAGTGACAGCGTGAAACTCATATTAAACAATATTCTTCACAATTCGAATTAAAAAAATTATTTATGAGTTACAGATTAACAAAACGAATATAAGAAAGTGACTTCATAGCTGCAAGTACTGTTGATATAGACAGTTCTGCTACAATCATCATATCAAAGTAACTCTTCTACTCTATTTAAAAACATTCGTAAAAACATATTACATTAAAAAATGTAAGTGTATAATTAAAAACAATATTAAAAACTTGCCAGAAAACAATTATATGACAGATTCAGGTAGGTCAGTGTGTCTTTTAGTGGCTGAGTATCTGGCAAAACTGATATAAAATGAGCCTGAAACAATCAAAAGACACTCAATCATAAAAATGTATGCTAATGTATGCTAATATATACTTATTCATAATCAAGTCCATACCAAAAGTAACCACCTCTTATCTTTCAACAATTGCCTCAACAATAAAACTTGCCTCAGCAATAAACTTGTAGTCAGATAACAATGCCTGCTTCTAAGATTCCTCCAAAACCTTTTTGTCAGCCTATTTCATCAGTGTGGCAAATGCAGCTCATCAAAACAAACATTAACACTGATGGAACCATGAGACATATGAAGCCAGAACTCTCCTCACCAACCCTAGCCCAAATGGTGCCCCAAGCAAAGCATACATTGGCGCCCTCTGACCCCCACTCCACTGTCCATCCCACATCACAATCCAATGAGGAACCAGCCAAAACACAACGCTGAACTGAGTTATTTATTATTTGAATTCAACTTAAAATAATCATTGTAATTGAAAAAATGGCTAAAAAAGTGAAAAACATAAAACTGTTAAATTGCATTTTTTTTAAATGGCCCCATAGATTTTGGCATTCCAGGCAACTGTCTGCTTTGCCTGTGCCTAGGGCCGGCCCTGACTGTGGCTTCAGAATATGCCACAGCAATCTGTATTCCAATCTTGAATTGAGGATCAATGTATCATGCAGCCTGTGGAGATCTGCTGATCTCATACATCAATGAACCAAAGCCTGATTCTCTTATCATGGGTCAATTTCTTTGAAGACTTATGTTGATAGAATCGTATTACTAGAGAGCATTTACCTTACTTTACATTCTGATGAAGCCCTAGCAATTAATATTGGCTTGTAAAGAAATATTACAGAAGCCAACAGTCGCTTTCATCATGTAGCTGTAACCTGTAGCACAGTGTAGCAGCAATTAAATGTTAATACTGCCTCTTCATTAGCATTTTTATTACCTTCAGATTTAAAGCTGTTCCACCATTCATAATAGAATCCAAAACTGATACTTCTGATGGAGTTATCGTATCACCTTCAGCCATATCTTTAGACAGGAAAATATAAAACATATATTTTAACACTTTAAAGGGGAGCATGCACTAACATATATCGTTAAAGGGTTAAAGAAGATGGATGTGTGAATTAAGAAGGTCGAATAAGAGTTGTTAAGGAAGAAAGAAATTTTTTCAGTGAACTGGCCATGCAACCTGGTCACCAGATATCACTGATGTCATTCACATTGACAGTCTGCACATCAATGTGGTTCTCTTACCCATTCCTGCCAGATCGGGTCCGTACAAACCCCAAATGGGAGGCATTGAAACAGGCTAGAAACTATTTATATTATCAGCATGTCATACCTAAATATAGCATCAGTATCGATGTCCTGAAAATTTCTTGCATTTTGGGGTCTAATTTGTTGACAAAAAGTCAGATATTGCAGTGGCAAAACAAGTTTGAAGTGATGGGTAAAAGTATCCCGAGCCCTGAAGTTTTGAGGCATGTCATGTCATGATATTGACAATGAATTTTCATCTTTTGATGATGAATTCATCGGAGATTTTAATATCGCCGGTCACCGCATTGAAACAGGGCCTGGTTTGGGATTTGGAGCCATGTCTGTTACTAAACCTTGTCTTTTGAATTTGGGATTGTGACAAAAATGCAATGTCCATTTGTGTATCGGTGACTGTTTTGCAAGTTGGCATTCTAAGGATGCTATATAAATCAAGTTTTGTTCACAATAAAATATAAATTTCAGAGCCAGAAGTCTGCTGATTCAGAAAATATATAATTTAGTATGCTTAGCTGCAACCCTTGTATGCATTATTGTTGTTGCACCATATTGTTGTTGTTTAACATCAGTTTACTCATTTTACAAAAAAACAATTCAGGCGGGAATAGGTTAATATGCAGTCATAACGGTCACACATAAATGAGTCTGCACAGTAATTAAGTAATTTAGTAAATGAATGAAACTAACCAAATGGAGAACTACTTCTTTTAGTGCCCTGAAAGTACTTTGAAGCTGCACTATATATGTACGTGCTTTTGGCAGGTGCCTCAGTCTCTCTGACAGAAAAAACAACACACTTTTAGTGAACTAAGATATTTCACTATGCAAGTAAGTGACTTTTGGTTCTGGATGGCTGCTTGGCTCCTGTTGATACGTTGATGGTAGATGCAGTGAGGTTAAGCAAACCATCTGTAGAATAACATCCTTTATTTGTAAGAAAATGAGTACCACGGCAACAAAGAAACTTTTAAAAGGTGCTCTAGCTTGGATTACAGCAGGGGTCATAGTTGTGTCTCAGTCAAATGATCTTTCAACCTCAGGTCCAAAAAAGAAGAAACAGAAAGTGAATATATAGCTGAGGAGAAAAACAATTATATGAGATCAATAAAGGTTTTGCCGTCAGAGAAAGTTGAAGTTAAGTCCTTATATTTCTCCAATTTTACATTGAGCTCTTGCCTATTGTAGAAACAACATACTTCACACCTTGTCACCTTGTGCTGTCAACTCCTGGAGCTCTAGCGATCGCCATGACACACATTCTCCATTGCTTCCTATTCGAAGTCAGGTCCCTTAGTACTTCCAGATTCATGCCAGTTACATCGTGAATCTCATCCATCCATTTCTTCCTTGGTCAACCCGGTCTTTTTTTCCCCTCACCACAAGCCAACATCATTTCCTTTTCTAGCCCATCAGATCGCATAACATGACCAGAGAATCCAAGCTTCAATCTTGTCGCTTTTTGTTTTAATGACTCTTCATTCTCGACACCAATCTCCACTCGTATTGATTCGTTCGTCCTTTTCTCTGTCCATGATATTCTCAACATCTTTCTCCATATCCACATTTCACATGCGTTGACCTTTTTCTCCATGTTCTTTGTCATTGTCCACGACTCACAACCATACAGAACCGTTGGAAAGACTAGGGCTCTCACGAGCCTTTTTTTTGTATCTATGCTCACATGCTTGTCCTTCCATATCTTTTCCAGTCCAATCATTGCAGCTTTCCCAATCGCAATCCTTCGTTTTATTTCTGTATCACATTTTCCTTCTTTTTCGACCAATGATCCCAGGAAAGTGAAGCTTTCTACCACCTCTATTTCTTCTCCGTCAATCTCAAACGTATCCCATTCTGCTGTTGTCATGACTTTTGTCTTCTTTATGTTGAAGTATAAGCCAGCTTTTTCACTTTCTCTCCTTACCCTTCTTATTAATTCTATCAGCTCATCTTTTCTTTTTGCCATTAGTGTTGTATCATCCGCATATCTAAGATTGTTCAATGTCCTTCCCACAATTTTTACTCCCTCTTTTGCCCCTTCCATTTCCGCCATTCTCATTATTCTTTCAGCATATAAGTTAAACAGGAATGGAGACAAAATGCATCCCTGTCTCACCCCTTTCTTGATATTGAATTGATCAGTGTCTCCGTATTCTGTTCTTATCACCGCTATCTGATCTTCATATAGTCCCCTTAATAGCCATATCAAGTGTTTCGGAATTCCCATCTCAAGTAGGGTTTTCCACATTAAATCGTGGTTAATGCAGTCAAATGCCTTACTATAATCAATGAAGCATATGTGCACCTCTTGTCCATACTCCCTTTGCCGTTCCATTATCCACCTTAGGTTGGCAATATGGTCTCTAGTTCCTCGAGATTTCCTTAAACCAGCCTGGTTCACCGGAAGTTCCCTCTCTATTGTGCTTTCCATTCTTTTGTGGATTATTTTCAGTAATATTTTACTAGTGTGTGATATTATTGCTATCGTCCTGTAATTTTCACATTCCCTCGCGTCGCCTTTCTTGAATATCGGTATGAAGATCGACTTCTTCCAATCATTTTTCGGCCATTCTCCAGTTGCCCATATTTGATTGCATAATTTTGTTATTGTTTTTATCATTGCATCGTCCCCTGCTTTTATCAGTTCTATAGGTATTCCATCATGACCCGGCGCCTTATTATCTTTGAGTTGTTTTATTGCCCATTCTACCTCTGCTTCAATAACCTCCGGTTCCTTTTCATACCCTGTAACATCAATTTGCTCTTTTTTGACTCGTTTATCTATACTATATAACTCTTCTGTGTATTCTTTCCATCTTTTCTTCATCTTCTCTTCGTCGCATATTACGTTTCCATCTCCTGTCTTCATTGAGCCCATTCTAGGTGTGAATTTTCCCGTTATTTCCTTTACTTTTGAAAACAATTCTTTAACTCTCCCTTTCCTTCCTTCATCTCCCATTTCTTTGCACATTTCATTTAAATGTTTTTCTTTATATTCCCAAGCTTGTTTTTGGAAGGCACTATTCAGTGCCCTTACCTTATCTTTGTCGCCTGCTTTCTTTGCAGCCTTCCTGTCCGCTGCCATGCCCACAGCTTCACTCGACAACCAAGTTGCAGTTGTGATTTTCTTCTTCTTTGGGATATGTTTCTCAGCAACTTCAACTATGGTTTTCTTCATTCTCTCCCATGTGTTGCTCGAATCATCTTCTGCCTCTATCTCATCTCTCTCAAGTACTTCAAATCGATTCTTTATTTCCATCCTGTATTCCGGTGTAAAGCCCTTGCAGTCGTATCTAGTCATTCGATCTCCTTTCTTCAGTTTTTTTAATTTCGTTTTCAGTGTTGCTACCAGTAGCTCATGGTCGGTACCACAATCCGCTCCTGGTCTAGTTCTCACATCTCTTATCGTACTGTTCCATCTTTTATTTACCAAAATGTAATCAATCTGATTCCTATATTTCCCATTCGGTGACGTCCATGTGTACAGTCTTCTCTTTGGTTGTTCAAAACATGTATTCATGATTTTCAAGTCATTCCCTTTGCAGAATTCAACATGTCTTTCCCCAGCTTCATTCTGTTCACCCAGTCCATGAATACCCATTGTTCCTCTATCATCTCCTTTGCATTGCCCCACCTTCGCGTTAAAGTCCCCCATGGTTATCAGTACATCTCCTTTCGGAGTTCTATCCATTGTACTCTGCAAATCATTATAGAAACTATCATGTTCTTCTTCTGTTGCTATCTTCTTCTGTTGCTTTGGGTCCGCAAAGGTTCATCAGTCACTCTGGTTCAGAGTAAAGCAGGGAGGCGACCTGACCGACGTCTCTTTGAGCGTAGACTCCGATCCGACCTGGGCTGATGAACCAAAGTCCTCCGTGCCCACCTTCACGTGGTGCGGACCGTTAATACCCTTCCATGGGAAGGGCAACGAACGGGCACGGCAGGCAAAACCAGGGGAAGGCAATGGCAAACCACCTCTGTTAACATGCCAAGAAAATCGTCATGAGACACAGCAAACCAAAAGCACCGATAGTCGCAGATGGTGGGACTCCCAGGCCGGAGTGCGACTCAAAAGCTACTGGGAAAGAGCAAGACGGTGAGTCAATGACCCTTCGGTCTAATGAAGCAACAGGACAAAAGCCGAATGGACGTTATGAGGTGGATCGTATTGAGGGGAAAAGACTCAACCTGAGCTGCAGTCAAAAGATGAAATTGGGTACATGGAATGTACGTTCTATGCAAACTGGAAAGATGGATGTGATTCAAGGAGAGATGAAAAAATTGGACTTAGCGATATTGGGATTAAGCGAGACAAGATGGCAAGGACAAGGACATTTCAGCTGGAATGGATACAAGATAATAATGTCAGGACAAAAAGAGAGAGGAAGAAATGGAGTTGCAATCATGTGTGATAAGACAAGTACAGATGCGATAATGGGTTATGATACGGTGAGTGATAGAATCTTGAGTGTAAGATTTAGAGGAGCAAAGGTGAATACAACTATTATACAGATATATGCTCCAACATACTTCAGAGCCTCTTTTAAAACAATATTCATCACAATACTCCTGCTTATCACTCAACTTCATTAGAGCTCAAAGTATTTACTGTGGCAATTTTGTGGCAAACTAAAGTTTGGATCAATAACAGATGATCAATAGATAGATTGATTGACTGACCAAGTGGCTGGCTTACTGACTGACTGAAATAATATTTAATTATTATTATAATTATTATTATAATTCTGAACATATTTAACAAGTGCAAAGTCACATAGATATGCAGTCAGTCATCATATTCACCGTATTATGTCAAATGAAGACAGACCATGAAAGTTGGAAACACTAATATGTATTTCTTAAGCAAAGTGGTTAAGTAACTTTACCTTCTTGATCTCACTTCTGGCTTTTCAAATTGCACATGTTTGCAAATTCCTTATGGCTGAGAAACAGCTGTAGGAAAATAATTTTGCCCAGCCTAGGTTTCTACAAACAGCACAGAAAGTAAAGAATCTTACCTTAAAGATTGTAACGCCTCTTCCTTTTCAGTTGATGGACAATTCTCATAAAGTATTATTTCTGCCAAAGGAGCTGAATCAAGTGGAGCACAGGGACGATATCGAGGCACATTTTGAATAACAGACCTCAATTCTACTCCTGCAGACTGTAAAATCAAAATTATCTGCTATCATTTGTGGCAAAACAGACTGCTGAAAACAAATTCAAATAACATTTTAAAAACCTTGAAAATATAAATTATAAGCTCTAAAACTTAGCTAACTTTTCAACAGTAAATGAGTGCCAACATTTTCTGAGTGGAATAAAGCATTTTAAAGATACAATTAAGAATTTTTTAATGCTCTGACATTATTTTCAGCAACTTTAGTTCCTATTACTGTGCCTCTTTCTACAGAGTTATCAGTAACAACAATAAAATGACTGTACCTAAGTTTTAACACATTACACTAAAATCTTGACATACCCTGCTGACTTGCTCTTTGATAACTGCAGCCATTTCTATGAGCAGCTGCTTCTGAGGAATGCGGTTTATAAATGACGGGAAATCATCAGGCAAATGAAGCTCCTGTGTGTGCATTTTGCCACACTTTGGTTGGCATCTGTCAAGGAGAATCTTCTGCAGGGTCTGGTAATTATTTCTCGAATAAATAACCTTCTGAACCGTCTCAAGAGGAATGTCTTTCATTTCTGACAATTTAACTACGAAATCTTGAAGTGTAAACTGATTTGGCGGGTAGTGCTTTTCTTTTTCTTCTTCTGACTCCACTTTAATTGTAAAAGGATTGTGCTTAACGTCTCTGGCTGGAAAAGAACTTATTCCTTTCACTCTCAGAGGCCGCATCAGAAACTGATTTTCCACATAATTTTCCAACAGTTCATTTGGACGTTTTTTTACAGTTGACGTTCTTTTTGATCTGTTCGATGATAACAAGACGTCATAGTTGGCACTGTATAAGTCAACAGAACGAGTATCTGCGGACAGGCAGACGGAATTCCCGTCTGACGACTTGCCATAGCTGACAAAGTGTTCACTGTTTTCATATTTACTGAAAAGCTTATTCAAGCCTTGCTTTGGCTTAGGTAACTTCGGCCTTCTCAGTAAAACTGTGCTTCTTTGTTCATCCTGCAAATGCTGAAACAATATACCAGTACTTATGGTAATTAAAAATGGTTACATCCATATGGGTAACATAACTGATCCCAGGCTCATAGAATACATGGTTTTGTATATGGTGTAAGGCAGCAAACTATAACAATTTAAACTTACAGATGATATAGGAGAGTTTTCAGCAGAGACAAGATTTTTGACAAACATACAAATTTTCACACATATCTTCAAACAACCCCGCAGCAACTTTTTACTCACTACATACAGCCTCAGGGGACAAAGCTGAAAAATGCCCCAACTTTTGTTTATCATACACTGAAGTTTTGTACCTGAGACAATATAACACTGAAGTTACTATTTATATGATGGCAGCTTTTATGCAGTGGTTAAAACACCAGCAGATGCAGCGAATCTAGGCAATGCTGAGCAAGTTAGTACTTGGAATGTTACCATCCATGTAAGGTCAAGCGTCCAAAGTTTGCTCGACCCTCCATAATTTTGGGCTGCGTAAAGTAATACTGATACAAGCTGATGTCTTTAGAATGATGTCCAATAAATATTTGTATTCATATCTGACTTAATGTATTGTCTTTAATTATCTCAAAAGCCCTGCACACTAACCTTTCTAACTGATCTAAAATGTGTGTTAAGGCAGTCTGGAAACGCTTGCTGAGCAGAGCCAAAAAACAGTACATATCATATGTTTTATGTATAATGGAAGACTGTTCGAAAAAGAAGGTCCAACACACATAAAAGTAGAATGAACTCTAGTACAACTCACTGCACCTAAATATCCCCACAGGTAGCAAGGAGCACAACCAGGTCACAGATAATGAATTGTTGATTCCAGCTAAATAAGCATGCCTTTGTAACTTCCTTATCACTCTTTGCATGTGCCTGGCTGGACTTGTGCCTAGCTTGGTGTAATGCGTCTTCTTCAGATTCACCCGATCTAATTGGCAAGCATCCATGCCTGTACTTCTGCCACAATAGCCAATACAGATGATGCACAGACAATGAAAATTATAAAGTCAACATTTCTACAACACCCAAAAAAGTAGTCATGGGAACCAGCTTATTCACAGGTAGTTAGTCAAAACAAAATCGATAGGCAGGTAGGATCAAACTCAGTGCCAGGTCAAGATCCAAAGAGGTCAATCAGGCAGACAGTCAGATGGCTAAGGTGCGCTTGGTGTTTAGAATTGAAGCGTGGGGGGAGGTAAGGGGAAGAGGAGGAATTGGGATAAGATTTTTGAAAGAGCAGTTTTTAAGTTTTAAGCGAAACACCTGTGGAGAGATAGCAAGAGGTGAGGTCTGGTGAGTTTGTAAGATGGATCAGATAATAGTTGTAATTCTGGTGGGAGTTTATTCCAGAGAGGTGGAACAGCTATGGGTATGGAGTGATTTGAAAATTTTAGTGATGAGATGACAGAAGGGCGGAGAAGTGTTAGGGTGGAAGATGAGTGGGTTGTGCATTGTGCGAAGTGGTTGAACCGTGAACAACTGACAGAGATGAGGGTTGGGAGGATTACTGTGTGTTGTAGGTAAGTGATAGGACTTTCTATTCTATTCATTTAGTTATTTTAAGCCAGTAGAGTGATTAGAGGACAGAAGTAATGTGATGGTGTGTGGGGGTTGTAGAAACAGCACAAGCAAGAGCATTTTGGATATTTGGGTGGAACATATTCAGGAAGAACAAGTTGCAATAGTCAAGTTTTGCATGGACTATGGATGTAGTGACAGTAGATGCAGTTTTGAAGTTGAGCATAAGGCAATTCTGCCATCATGGATATGCAAGAAACAAGAGCAGGAAAGATTAGTGATAATGTTCACAGAGGCTAAGGTTTTAGTCGAAAATAACACATGTAAGTTGTGGACAAGAGAATTTGCAGTGAATGTGTGAGTGGATGCAGAGTCTAGGCTGAGGGAAATACAGGGATCAGCAATGTTCTTAAGCTGGTCACATAGGCCTATAAGTATGAATTCAGTTTTAGACTGGTTCCCACACAGGAGTGCTTAAAATTAAGAGCAGGGTAGAATGTTATCCAGGAGGAGATTTGGGTAATCACATGCAGAAGATGATCTATTGAGTTGGAGAAGCTGTTGGGAGAACCGAGTGGAGTAGTGTAAAGATGAACAAGAGGTCCAAGAACAGAGCCTTGTGGAACACCACAAGTGAGGCTACCGGAGAATGAGCTGTGAGACAAAATTGAATGCAGAGGAGAAAAATGACTGAACCTGGTTGACAGTCTTAATTTGGAGTAATATGTTGTGATCAATGCTGAAATTTCAAGGAGGCAGAGACAAGAGACTTGTTGATGAGAGAAGGCAGAAACAAGCTTATTGTATAGGGCAGAGAGTATGATTTCAGTTGAGTGGCGTTTCATAAAACCAAATTGGTCTGGGTTAGGTGGTAAGTTGGAAGTCAGAGAAACAGGACTATACATTCAGCTAACCTGGAGAAGAATGATAGGTGAGAGACAGGTCAGTTCTTTGAGAGCAGTTCTTCATCGAGTGATGGTTTCTTGAGGAGTGATATAACAGAGAAAAGTAAAAGATTATTCATGATAATTATAGATATATATTTTCTAAAAGAACTTGTGATCAATAGCATGAAATATGGGTGTGTGAAAAGCGATCCACTTGTAAAGGAGGAGTGTGGACAAGCGGACTTGATGGCGAGGTTGTAAAAACAGTAGGCCTAACAACGCACAATCACGATGCGAAGGGCGAAACTTTCGAGGGGTCAAATCTGGGTGGGGAAGCTTCCGGGGCTAATTGTCCATATCCCGATTTAAGGATGCGAGTGATATGATGGTTGGGTGTTCTATTGACAGCACGGGTTAGTGAAAGATAGGAATAAGAGACGATTAATGTGGGTGGATTCAAGTTTGAGGAGAGGGAATTGCAGTACTCGAACTTTAAATGTAAATTGAGTGAACATAAGTAAGTAAGTAAGTATTTTCTTTATTGAAAAGCACTAGCAAACGCACAGCGCTGTACATGGAAAACATATTAGTCAAATAATCAAACAATATAACAATTATATAAAAACAGAAATTATTGCAAATTAAGTGATACATAAGAAGGATAAGAGAGGAGAAAAGCAAAGTAGCTGAATCTTGGAGAGCATAGTTAGGCCTATTTGTATAGCATCCTAGCGAGAAAGCGTTTCTGAGACAAGTTGTCATACCTTGGGAGCTCACGGTTGTGGGACCGTGGTCGCATTGAGTAGCGAGTGTGCTTAATCGGCGGCAGCATTGTATGTAATACATGGCAAGGATTGAACAAAATACTGGTTAATAGGCTAGTGTCAGCATTATTACAAAGTGTCTCAAATAAAGGGGATGATGAAGGTAAGTACCCCTGACGCACCAGCCTCCGTATTACTCCCTCCAGGGCCTCCCGCTCTTGCCCGCTCGCAAAACCCCACCAAGCAGAAGAGCAATAAAGCATCCTGCCAACTGTAGTGGCGCATACCACGTCAAATAAACAATCCCCAGAAAGCCCATGCGACTTCAAAACCCGAAGAGCGTAAAAGGACTGCCTTGCCTTAATGGTCAGGTGTTTGATGTGGCTAGAGAACCCAAATTTCTCATTAAGTTCGACACCCAGTATATTAAGAGTGTGCAATACCATCTAGAATAGGAGGTGGGGGCATACCTATGGTTCCCCGAGGGCGTGTGAATAGTATTTCACTGGACTTGGTCGTATTAAGGCTTAGGTTGCATCTGTGTGCCCAGGCAGTACTGTGTTCAAGTTCCATCTCAGTGGTAGTGATACATGATGTGTGGACTGCAAGGTAACAGTCATCGGCATATTTAAAATGCGGTTGTTTTTGTCCATTGGTTTTAAACCTGAGATGGCAACTACAAAATCAATGGGGCCCAAACCGGATCCCTGAATGATGCTTGCATTGATTTGTGCAAGGAAAGATATTTCTCCTCGGAACTTGGTGCAGTGACTTCGATTATGGAGGAAGTTTAAGATCCAATTAAAGACATGATCACGGATTGGGAAGGTGCCACATGTGGCAAGCTGCTCGGCCAGATACGAGTGTCTGACCGAGTCAAATGCTTTGGAAAAATCTAAGGAAACCAAGCGAACATAGGGTTCATTACCTAGGATATCAAGGATGTGGCTAGATATAGCGATCAAAGCAGTAGTCGTTGAGCCCGTAGGCCTAAAGCCGTATTGATCATCAAACTTGCAATTAGTGACCGGGTTTGTGATTATCGGATACACAGCGGCGTCCATCCTATGGGGGAAATGAAGCAGAAATCTTCCTAGCCTTTTCAGGGGGGAAAGAAGAAATTTTTTAGTACATCAAAGTTAAACGTCTGCTCATTCTTTCCATTTCCGTTATTAATCGATTAGTCAATTTCATAATTTTGGCGTATCTTACGCAGCATATTCAATCTCGGACCATAGGAGATTTCCAGTGTTTTAATGTAACAGCCCACACACATACATCCCTGCATTGCCCTCTCCTCCTCCACGATCGCTTGTAGCCCAACCAACCTTGCAGAGCTGACTCCAGGCCGGTAGGGTGGAACACAGGCAGGCAGAGAGGAAGGCAGATAGCAGCCGGATTTGCACACAAGTCGGCCGGTATCAGATTCCTCGCCTCTGGGGTGATTGCGGCATAGGGTGAATGGAGGGGTATTCTTTGGTTGACGCGGCCTCCCGCAAGATGAGATACTTTGATTTATAAGCGTTTCTTAATTTTGATGTGCTAATACTTTGCAATTTCATTTTACTAGTAATCATGCCCAGAGACAATGTTTTAATGAAGTATAAATGTTGCGAGCCGTTATGCGGCATGCTTATCCGCAGTGACAAATGGCGCATACATTGTACTACACACCACAAGTGGAAGACTACAAGGTATGTATAAATTGCACACAATTTATACATAGCTCGGTTTGCACTATACCCACAGGTAGTGCAAACCGAGCACGAGGAGTTTCGAAACACATATCGCGCCGTACAAGACCTTGTGCCTCTAAACGACTTGATTCCAGACGATGGAAAACTGCAACTAATTCAACTAGACAGTGACAATGATGACGAGCAACAGACACATCTGTCGAAAGGACAGTGGATTGAAATCCTGATCTCCCTTTGCGGTGACCAGCTGCTCAGCTGAGCAAGTAATGAGTCGCATCCGCAGTGTGAAAAATCGACTGAGATCAACCATGGTTGATGACTGGTTTGCACCTCTGACAGTATTAGCCTGTTAACGAGATGCTACTCTATCACTAAAACTAGACGAAATTGTTGATCGCTTGGCTACGCACACTGCTGCTCTGAAGAAGCACCTGTTGTAATTTTAGTACTTATGTTACTACGTTTGTATACTGTCTGGCCGCTATGGCGGTATGCCTCTGTCTTAACATAACTACTTTCAATCCACTGTCCTTGCGCCAGATGTGTCTTTTGCTCGTCATCATCGTCAAGCCTTCATATTTATAATGCATACGGTAATGTTGCTTTATTAGCGAACTGAAAGTTACAGAATTCAAGAGTAAAATTGTGCTTCAGATTTCGGTAATCGATATTTTCTCTTTTGGCGACAGTCGGCCAATCGTCTGGGGACGTCGTCGTGGGGGGACTGATTACATTGGGGGCGGGGGGGAGAATGCGTCATAGGCGTAAGGGGGATGAAGAGCAAGAGGTAGCGGGATCGCTTCCCGCTACCCCCCAAAATTTAGGTCCACTCAACCTTTAATTCGCGAGATGGCGCGTTGTTAAAAATGAGATGTAGGACGTGATGGGCGCCTTGCATGGCTGCCGTGTACAGTTAAATTCGACTCCTGTAATAACTTGTGATCATCCGTTCATACTGATTTGTAATCATACTGCGTTATTGTCAGTTTGAAGATATTAAACGAAGATTATTATATATATATACAATTTTTTTCTAGAACTCTACAGAGGATTGAGGTAATAGAGATCGGACGATAATCCGATTCCGTTCTACGGCAGGTATCAATGGTAGAGGCAGTTTAAAGTCGACTTTTAAAGGTGCTTATACTTTTAATTAATTTGGTGAAATCTACACTAACCAGCTTCTCGCTATTCATGCTAAAAAATTTAGAAATTCAGCAACAAACGACTTTCATCTCATTTACTTAAGATGTAAACATCACGACGCCATATTTGACTCAATTTCATTACTAAACTGTCACTATGGAAACCATAGGCGCGAACCAACGACCTCTTGTATATAATTATAACACACGAACCACGTCGATGGGCTCAAACCAGTGTGTCAACCGCAGAGCCGTATATTATATTCAAGGATTAGGCCAACTGCTGTGCCAGATGTTCATTGGCTGGCCAAGTCACGTGGTTGCTGGTCGCCATTATGGGTCCAGTCGGCGATCAGCCGTTGCGTCGGCAATGCGTTGACAAAGTCGCCAGCACAAAATAAATAGTCTACTAGACTTTTTAAAATCTCCATTGAAAAGTCAGAAAAATTATGACAAGCGTATAACTTTCACAATTTGTTCAGAAAGGTATATACATTGTAAGAAGCGGAAGGATACACAAATTTTCGATCGTTTGCTGTGCTTTTTATTTTATTATCCTGTTGTTGATCTCATGTCCCGCCGGCCGATCTAAACAGGGCAGGGACTTATTTACACACGGCACTCCGTATTATCCGGATAGCTTTTAACATAAGCATCCTTAATTCTAACCCAAATTTCCCCCAAATCGTAACCATCAAACAACATAATAACCGATGTACGTCTGTCTGTCCCGTAACAAACACTATTGTGACGTCACTATACTGCCGCCTTGGCGACGGCTGTCTTGACGACGACAATAGGCCTATAATATGACGTCATAATATAACGGGGAAGTAAGCTTAATTGTTATCACTGCAATAATTGTTTTATATACCGTGATTTTTCACGGGTTACAGCTAGTTATTAACTATTAGCCATAACCGTAACTATTATTTACCAAAATATAGTGTGTGGTTAAACCACATGGCGGAGAATTTTTCTGGGTTTACATTATTAAAATGGCATTGATCTGTACCTATGTACGGTATGGACATCTTATCTGTAACTGGTGCGCGAACTGGTTGGGGTTCATGCATTCTGGGAAGGCATTCTGGTGCTTCATCTGTTCAGATGCTATCTATTGTGGATCAGTAAATTCAAAGTCCGAGTGCTTGTGACAATTATGGTCGCCACTGACGTCGCTCCAATAGAGCGCCGCTAGCTAAAAGCCTTGTCGGAGAATGCAGTTCGCTAAGTTTGTAAGCAACACGAGCTTTAATTTCCTCGAAAATTATAATAATGCAAACATCTTAAGAAATTGTTATTTCTTGGAATATATAAGATTGTTCTTATTCTGTTAAATAAAATCATTTAGTTCTGTTTGTAATATAAGTTCGTGTTCGTTACTTACTTGCTTAGCTAATTGCATTATGAATGTGACTGTTAGGTAGGGTGTTTTAATGGTGCACGTGATATTTTCAACTCAAAGATTTTTGGAACGGCCAGGTCGAATTATCATGCCAATTCATGTATAAACTCTATATCCGAAATTATATCTTGATAGCTGAGCATTTAGGACTTGCGCAAGGCGACCGAAATTAGAAACCCGATGATTTTTCCTCGTTTTGGCCAAACTTTGTTGTCACGCTGTCTGTTCTTCGTGTTTTCGATCTTCTTCTTCTTCTAGTATTTAATTATTATGTTAGCTTATTGTGTCATTTCGCCTGTGAGGTGGTAAAATTTACTGAAAAAAAAAACAAATTTGGTTGATTGGCAATACCTAAGAGTACTTCAGCTATGGGAAGCCACCTTCACGATGAGAGGTTAAGGGTGTTTTTCAGTTTCCACACACTAAAAACTCAGTCTGGATGACAGCGTTAAAGAAACGGTTGTATGACACTTCTAATTTGGGAAGATCACGGATTCCAACGACGGATAAGCATCATGTTTGGAATCAGCTACGATGTCTTTGCAAGGAATGTCAAAATCTCCAAAAATATATTTCTAGGAAACCTGAAATCGAAGAGGGAAAGCGACGTCGGCTTCCAGTTGTATCTCTTCACTTTCGCGTTCCACAAAGCACAGCGCGTCTTGTTGCTCGGAAAACGGAACAACTGACACCACTTTTCGTGTCGATTCGAGCAGTTAACAGCAGCGCAACAAGGCATTATTCCCAATATTCCACAAACAAACAAAAATCTAGCGCAGACTTCCAAAGGAGTCAAAATGGCGCCCAGTAACCACGTGATCATCAGTAGCCAATCAAGAACCGGGACCGTTCAACATCTACACTTGGCCTAACTCCAATTATACGGCACTCGGTTTGGTTTATAATTCTGTGCGAAATAGAACAAAATTAACAAATATGGCGGCATGCATGTTGTTTTAGTAGTCTACTAGACTTTTAAAAATCTCCATTGAAAGGTCAGAAAAATTATGACAAGCGTATAACTTTCAGAATTTGTTCAGAAAGGCATATACATTGTAAGAAACGGAAGGATACACAAATTTTCGATCGTTTGCTGTGCTTTTTATTTTATTATCCTGTTGTTGATGTCATGTCCCGCCGGCCGATCTAAACAGGGCAGGGACTTATTTACACACGGCATTATTATCCGGATAGCTTTGAACATAAGCATCCTTAGTTCTAACCCAAATTTCGGCGATCATGTACAATCGGGGTGACTATGTACTATCTCGGTGGGTGTCTTTGCATCGTGAGGGTCGGTTAGGGTCAGGGTAAGCGTCGTGAGGGTCGGTTAGGGCTTAGGGTTAGAGTCAGTGTAGCCTATGTATTTGTGCGATTAAAAAAGCTATACCTGCGAATGGAAGCTGGATTTTAAAATTCAGGGCCAGGGTTAGGCACCCCGATTGTACATGATCGCCCAAATTTCCCCCAAATCGTAACCATTATTAACTATTAGCCATAACCGTAACTATTATTTACCAAAATATAGTGGGTAAAACCGTAGTTTACGTTGCTAAATTGATAGTGGTTGGAAATCCGTATTTTACGTTGCTAAATTCTTTGAGGTTAGGTCTATTGCCGCGTATGAAAACTGTTTCATTATAAAACTAGAAGTTGGATTATAGATGAAAATAGTATACTACTGAAACTAGAAGTTGGATGAGCGATGAAAATATTTCATATTAAAAATCAAACTAGAAGTTGGATGATAACGTGAAGACGTGGCATTAATTTAGCAACGTAAACTACGGGCCTGAAAACACGTTGAATTTAGCAACTTAAACTATGGTTTTACCAATATAGTGTGTGGTTAAACCACATGGCGGAGAATTTTTCTGGGTTTACATTATTAAAATGACATTGTAATTGTAACTGAACATTTGTATAGCGCCACTCAAATCAGCGGCGTTCTCGACCCGCATCACTGCCAAAACCGGCAAAAAGATAGGTTTTCAAGCGTCTACGGAACTGAAGAGGAGAGAGGACAAGAAGCTCTTGGCGGAGGGACTGGGGAAGACTGTTCCAGGTTGAAGGACCCACATAGGCAAAGCTCCTGGATTGGGCCGTGGAAGAGTGCATACGCGGAACAACCATAAGGCCGGGCTGAGGATCGCAAGGAGGCCCTCTCCAGCAGGGAAGAAACCGGGGTGCAGAAATTCATAACGTAAGACGGAGCAGACCCAGTGAGACAGTTGCGCACGAGGGTGATGGTTTTGAACTGAATTCTCTGTTGGGCAGGAAGCCAGTGGAGGGAGTCACGAATAAAGGCAGAGATGTGGGCAAACTTTGGCATATCACCTATAAGCCGAGCAGAAGCATTGAGGATAGACTGAAGTTTGTGCATATTAGAGGAGGAAAGGCCAGTATACACAGCATTACCCAAGTCAACCCGAGTGCAGATCAAGGTGTGGACCAGTGTAGAGACAGCATGGACCGAAAGACACCTGCGAATGGATCGAAGCTGGCGTAGATGATAAAAGCAAGATCGCGATAAAAGGCTAACTTGATCAGTGAAGGAGAGGGTAGAGTCAAGGACAATCCCCAAGTCACGAACAGAGGAGGAGATTGATCTGTACCTATGTACGGTATGGACATCATATCTGTAACTGGTGCGCAAACTGGTTGGGTTCATACATTCTGTCAGGGAAGGCATTCTGGTGCTTCATCTGTTCAGAAGCTATCTATTGTGGATCAGTAAATTCAAAGTCCGAGTGCCTGTGACAATTATGGTCGCCACTGACGTCGCTCCAATAGAGCGGCGCTAGCTACCAGCCTTGTCAGAGAATGCGATTCGCTAAGTTTGTAAGTAACACGAGCTTTAATTTCCTCGAAAATTATAATATATGCAAACATCTTAAGAAATTGTTATTTCTTTGAATATATAAGATTGTTCTTATTCTGTTAAATAAAATCATTTAGTTCTGTTTGTAATATAAGTTCGTGTTCGTTACTTACTTGCTTAGCTAATTGCATTATGAATGTGACTGTTAGGTAGCAGCGCTGTATTGGAGCAAAGTCAGTGGCAACCATATTGTCTATATACACGGGCACTCAGTCTTCGCATTTACCTGTGGATCTCAATCCATCTGACGACGATTGTATATATATATATATATATATATATAATTGCTTTTTGTTCAGAATGAGGCAAAGTGTTTTAACATTGAAACACCAAATATAATGTCATTTGATCAGCCACTTTATGTAATAGCTGTCAAAATTGCAATGAAAGCACGTTTGGACATTGTTGTGTGCTTGGGTGGCATTCGCACGTTTGTGAGTTTCTTGGGATCAATTGGACATTTCATGAAGGGCTTCAGTTTAGAGGAAGTTTTGCGGAAAATTTTTGGCCCGAAAACTGTTGAACATGTACTCAGTGGAAAGGCATATATGCCAGGTCCATTATGAGGGCATTTTGTAATTGATGTAGCTTTTGGGCAGGTTTATCTCTTGACCTGGTCATCGAGGAGTATATAATGAGAGCCATTAAAAGCCAATGTGGTTTAACGAGAGGTCGTGGATTACATGAAACGGTTAGAGAAACATAGCTAAGTACTTTCACTGAATGTGCAGCAGTGCATGCAGCATTATCAAAAGTCAGATACAGTCCCTTCAGATTTTCAGACTAGAACAAACTGGTTAGCCTGTCATTGGGTGTCATTGTTTCTGCAAAATGCATGGTAACTTGTGATATAGCAGGTGAGATTGGATTTGAAGCTCAGAAGAAATGGGACAACAAAAGCTTTGTTGATGTCACTGTCAGCTTTATCGACCAACCAGTTGAGCCAAACACAAGTTATGACTGATTTAATAATGTCAAACACGAATTTTATATACAGTACACTTTCACAGTCATGCGCATACAGCTCTTTTGATTGGCTAAAGCCGTATGCACTATACTAATTATAATTTGTCCAATCCTAGCAGAGTCTTTACTAGATATACTGTCATTATACTATGCAAGCATATACATAATTACATATAAACCACGCCTACCCACTCTAAAGCCTAACAAAAACACCTACCCCCAATTAATGCATATGACAGTCACATTTCTGAAAACTGACCATGTGAAGACAATGTCTCAGATGACTAGTGTATGTTTTGTCAAATCTGAGAAGGTTTCAATTGACCCCAGCATGCTCTTCCATAGACTTATCCTGGTGGCAGAAAGGGACAGCAGTGTGCAAGAATGTTTTCAGTGTGAGCACACACCATACCCACTCTCTCTTTTCAAGGACTGTCTGATGCATAAACCAATAAAAGCACATTTGTATCGCATCTGGCTTAACTGAAGCAAATCTGTGGTCATGTGTTCAGTATGTTGTCGATGGTGAATATCTTATACACAAAGTGAGGTGGAATCCAAAAATGAATTTATGCAATATTCTCCTTGTTTTTGACTTTCATAAGTAGGTTTGGCAGAGGAGAGCATGTAGTGTTTAATGGCTATGCTTCAGGGCTATCCATTAAAGACCATGAACAGTTTTACAGGAGTCGAATATAACTGTTTAAACGGCAACCACAGGGCGCCATCACGGCCTACTATTCATTTAATCACCGCCGCCGCCTAGCGAGTGTAAGGCTGAATAAACCTTACGGGGTCTACGGGAATCGATCTTGGTACCCACTGCTCTTCACGCCAGTGTGTTATCCATTACTCTAGGGGCCCTCCAGTTAACCCTTCATGGGCCAACCGTATCAGCGTCTCTCGTCGTGTAGGTGGCGGCACCAACTGATAACGCTTTACTTGACCCGTAACGGCATCAATCCACGCCCGGCAGAGAACATCATCTTTAATCACCAGCTGCAGCCATTGAGCGATTAGTGTTTTTATCATTCCGCTCTGTGATGGATTGTTTGAGAGTTGATATCACTGGGCCATCCTACTTCATCGTAGGACGGAGCATTCTCCGACTCAAGCTTTTTCGCGATCACCCAACAAAAATCTGGGTCGGATCGTTTTTCGTCGCGTAACTGTTTCCGCTCCCAATCGTTCGGTACGGCAGCAGAGGTCGTCGTTTCCGCAGTTGCCGTTTTTATCGCATCAATTGAATGTTGGCGCCTAGACGTTGCATCGGCATTCGAACGCGCTGTTCCCGCTCGGTGTTTAATTTCGAAGTCAAATTCTTCGGTCTCATCTTCGGCCGCCACATTTGTCCACAATGTCGACAGAACATTCAGTTCCTCCGACTCTGGTGTAAGCTCGGTCAGTTTATTAACAGCCGCTCCTTTAACAGTGCAGCTCTAGATCTCGGCCACATCCACTATCTGCACTTCTTCCAATGCACATTGGAGTCCACGTTTCATTCGAAGCTGTTGGCACGTCGGATTCATGACTCACCATCAGTTCCTGAGTTCTATCCGGAAGCAAGGTTCGAGCAACTATAAGGCCAGTTTCCAACATTTGAGGTTGTGCAGTAGGGTGGGGCAAAAAGTAATAAAAACTCGAGTTCAGTTCCCGGACAAACCTAAATCGAAGGTCCATGTTAAAGTTGATATTGCACCAAAAATGGATTTTTGATATGTATCACCGTTTTCTAGCAACTTTGTCTGAAACACCAGACCGAAAACGCAATATGTTGTAAAATGAGAGCTGGTCTTACATCAGCCGGTTTTGATGGTTATGACTTTCAAATTAAGAATCCAAAGTTAAAGCTACAAACAACAATGAGTAATAAAATAAATGAAAAAGCATCTGACACAGTAGCCTACTGCAGTGTAAATGTTTTAACTTAGTTCAGGAAATCAGCTTTAATTTCTGTAGTTGGCAAGTCCAATCTTGATTTCTTCATTTGAATGATAACACCGTGGCGTGAGTCATGTCCGTGAACTCGGCCTCAGACTGCAGAAACTCTACTTAAACTGTCCTCTTATCTCTCCTCTCTGGTTGCTACACTGCGTTTGACAGATCCCAGATCTCGTTGCTTGCTCTATTTGACATCTCTGCTGCCTTTGACATGGTTGACCATGAGATCCTCCTGCAACGTCTCGAGTTCTCAAGTGGTCTCAGGGGCTCATCTCTTCTTTGGTTCCGGTCCTATCTTACAGATCGCACACAAACGATAATCTGGGGTGACTCCAGAACACACTGGGTTATTGTCAAGTTCGGTGTCCCCAGGGATCAGTACTTGGCCCACTCCTTTACCTGCATTAATCAGCTGATATTACCTCCAGCTTTGTAACGCATTTATCCACTGGCCGCCTCTATGCTGATGACGCCCAGCTCTACGTGCATGGGTCTCCGTATGCTCAGCTGTTTCTTACTGCTCGCATTGATGCTCTCTCTCATGATCTTCAAGCATGGCTGTCCTTAAACATGTTTTCTTTAAACCCAGCAGAGACCCAATTGATTTAGTTTGGCACTCGTCAAGAACTGGCCAAGGTTGACTACCCTCTTTTATCTCAAAGCTTTCCTTTTTATACATTCTCTGCATCTGACCGCAACCTGGGTATAATTCTTGATAGCTCCCTTTCTTTTTCTGACTATAATATTATCTCTAATCTCACCCGCTTGTGCTACTACCATCTCCGACGTCTCAAGGCTATCCGAAGATCTGTCTCCTCTCCAGTCTTTACTCCCATTGTCTATACCTTTATCTGCTCTCGCATTGATTACTGTAACTCCCTCTTTGTTGGCCTCCCCAAAGTCCATCTCTCCCCTCTACAATCTGTTCTTAAAGCAGCTGCCAGACAAATCACCCGTCTCCCACGATTCTCCCATATTTCCACATTCATGTTTGAACATCTTCACCGGATTCCTCTTACTGCCCGCATCCAACTAAAGGTACATATATGACTTATTTGTTCCCCAGTGAGAAAGGTGATGGTCCAGTCTCGTTCCAACTAAAGGTACTTATCCATATTTGCCGATCTTACCTGGGTCTTGCTCCTAAATACCTCTGTGACCCACTACGTCTTCCTACTTCAGCTAGCTCCCTTCGCCCTCTTCGCTCCTCTGATCGACTTGACTCATTTGTTCCCCCAGTGAGAACGGTGATAGCCCAGTCTCGTTCCTTTGTTACTATTGGCCCTTCATTGTGGAATCAGCTTCCTCATTCGGCCCGGTCTGCAGTACTGTCCGGTGGTCCTGCCACAGCTTTTCCTTGTCTTTAAGCTTGCCTTTATTCCCGAGAACCTTCGCACTGGGAGCGCCCTTGATTGGTGGGAACTTGGTAGAGGCACTTATAAGTTTTTAAATACAATACAATACAATATAGTAGTGTACTGTGTAGTGTGTAATTTGTGTATTAAAGTGATTGTGTAATATATTATAGTCGACATTAAAGAGTTTCTATGACCCTATTGTAATAAGATTAATGCATTTGTTATTTATTTCTAATGAACTATATGACGTCACACATTTTTCAAAGTTGCGACCCCTAGACATGATACAAAATATGAAAATTAATTATTTCATTAACCAGTAGATGAGGGAGCTTCTATTTATCGTTGTCTGGTTGAGGGAACCGGTATTTGCCCCCACCCTATTGTGCAGCCCATTCTTTCACCTCAGCCCGAAGATCTGGAAGAACCGAAAATACTTCCTCGTCTAGTTCGCTCATGGCTGGTACTCTTACGTCGTAAGTCGTCGCCACTTTTCGACACTTCGCCGAGCGAGGTATCGTATCGTATCGTATCTGGTAATTTATAAGGCACCTCTCGCAGTATAAACTATTCAGAGGCGCTCTAAGTGCATGGGCCCCGTGGAAACAGAAACGTCTTGAGCAAGCGAGTAGATGCTGGGGAGATTCCCATCATGAGTTTAGTTCGTAGTCGAGAGGGAAGACCATTCCAGGCAGAGGGACCTGTGATAGCAAAAGCTCGACGTTGGGCCAGAGTGGTCCTAGTACGAGGGACAAAGAGATCAAGACGGCCAGTAGAGCGCAAAGGACGAGCAGAAGTTGCAGAGAGAGGTTGCCGCATAAGGTCAGAGAGGTATTTAGGGGCAAGCCGTAGCTGGGATTTGGAAACCAGAAGGAGGATCGTATACTGGATACGCGAAGTAATCGGGAGCCAGTGTAAGACTTCAATCATATATGTGAAGATATGAGCAAAGCGAGGAAGACGTGCTATGAGCCTAGCAGCAGCATTTAAGACTGATTGGTGTAGCATGGGGAGACCGAGGAGAAGCGAGTTACAGTAGTGAACTCGAGAGCAAATGAATGCATGCACAATGGAGGTAAAGAAAGTAGGTACAGTGGATCGCCTGATAGCTCTCAGGCGTCTCAGCTGGAAGAAGCAGGAGCGAGTCAGAGTCGAGATATGTTCAGTAAAGGTGAGGGAGGAGTCAGGAGTGACACCCAGATCGCGTACACTGGAGGAGTAGGTATAAGAAGGAAACTTGAGTGCCAGCAGTGAATAGTCAAGCTTATTTAGTTGTTGCTTAGTGCCAAACCAAATCAATTGAGTCTTGGTGGAATTTAAGCAAAGTCGATTTGATGACATCCAACGGTGCAAGTCTTGGGTAAATGCATCAACCGAGGAAACAATGGACAGTTGATCAGCTGGTGGACCATGAATAAAAGCTTGTGCGTCATCAGCATAGAGGTGGCCCGTCGCAGTATGTTTGGTAAAGATCAGGGAAATGTCAGCCGTATAGAGGATAGGTCCAAGTACTGAGCCCTGGGGTACGCCAAATCTAACCCTAACCCATTGAGATCTAGAGTCACCAAAGACAACCATCTGGGAGCGATCAGAAAGATATGATTTAAACCAAAGAAGAGGAGTGTTTGAGATGCCACGTGATAGCTGCAAACGACGAAGAAGGATATCATGATCGACCATATCAAATGCCGAAGAGACGTCAAAAAGAGCTATGAGCGAGAGATGGGATTGATCAGTAGCCATATAGATCTCAGACAAGAGAGGCAGGAGGGCAGACTGTATAGGTATACTGTATAAGGAAAAGACTTGACCCTGCAGCTGGATCCATCTTTCGCCAAAATTCCAGGTAGCTTTTTTCTGCTCCAACCAATTTAAACCCAGTATCATCTCACTTAACTGTTCTGTTACCAAACAAGGAACACTGAAAGTAACTCCGGAGATCTCACTTTTTTACCTCCGTTTCCTTTAGCCCCGGAATAGAAGTTCCGTTGACAGCTTTCAACATTTGCTGAGACTTAATCATATCGCTCGGATGTACCAAAGAAGCAAGAATCAATGACAGCTCGCTCCCCATATCCACAAGAGTTAGAATATTCTGTCCATGGATTCTCATTGGTAAATATGCATTAGCACATCCTTTAATGTATCTTGCATTGGTCGTTTCTTCTTCTTCTTGATTATCGTTCTCAACCCGTAGTTGTGGCGATCTCCATGGACATTGTCGCTGGTAATGTCCTGACTGATGACACATATAACATTTATCGTTTGAAAGGCGTTTCCCTGCCCCCCCCCCCGGACGATGATCTCGATTTACTTCATTGGGCGTCGAATTCTGACCCCAAGACGATGACCACGGATTCTTTACAAAAGTTTGTTCTGTTTCTCTGGTCGGCTGTAACCACATAGTTGCTAAGCGTTGTTCGATTTGACTCTGCCGACGTTCCATGCTCGCCATCTGATCGGACAGCTGGCGTGTCAGTTGTTCTAGAGTACTTCGCTTTCTCTGAAAACTTTAACCCGACCAGTTCGTCGATCATAATCCTCTTTCCCGTGTCCCGACCGCTGATTAACTTCCAACCGACAAGCCAAGTCTAAAGTGTTAGGCTTCCGCACTCTCAACGCTAAATCAGTGTCAAGCAACGCATCCAATAAGGCGTCAATGGCAACGGTTTCACCTATTTCTGTTGCTGGTACTGGATAGGCGAGCACCATCAAACGCCGTATGTCTTGAGCTACAGCAGGCAGACTCCCCATCCTTCTGTCTCCTGGTTCGCAACTGAGTTCGGTACAAGGCAGTCTGCTCTGAACTTCCATAACGAGCTAAGAGTCGACTCACCAAATCAACCCAGGAGGTAACTCCTGAGGCGTTGAATTCCCATAACACTTGTGCAGCCCAGTGAACACATCAACTGACTCAAATGCTCGGCGTCACTCCATTGGTTGTGTTTGGCACAAATCTCGTACTTGGCCAAAAATGCTTCTATCGGAGTTTGCCCGTCGTATCTTTCTAATTTTATCCATTCATTGCCGTGGCTTTATAGCAGTTCTCCTTAGTATTTCTGTTATGGGTGAATATTTGAGAATGTGTAATTTTAGATGCTCTAAAAAAATGAAGTTATGATTTTTATTGTAAAAAGTTACAAAAACAAAAATACAAATATAGTGTAAAGATAATAGAATACTAGCTGGATTACCCGGCGTTGCCCGGGGTTATAAGTTTCACACCACCACCACCACCACCACCACCACACCACCAACAACAACAACGACTGCTTGGCAATCTTGGCAGTCGCCCTCTGGCGGCGACTGCTTCGCAGTCTTGGAGGCCCTTGTGGCGTCTGGCGACGTCTGGCGGAGACTGCTTCGCAGTCTTGTAGACGCCTTATGGCGTCTAGCGACCTCTGCCGTGGAGTGACTGCTTCGCAGTCGCCCTCTGGCGGCAACTGCTTCGCAGTCTTGGAGGCCCTTGTGGCGTCTGGCGACCTCTGGCAGTCTTGTAGACGCCTTCTGGCGTCTAGCGACCTCTGCCGTGGAGTGACTGCTTCGCAGTCGCCCTCTGGCGGCGACTGCTTCGCAGTCTTGGAGGCCCTTGTGGCGTCTGGCGACCTGTGGGGGAGACTGCTTTGCAGTCTCTCGTGGACTGACTGCTTCGCAGTCGAAGAGGGTGAACCGGGCGTTGGCGTGTTAAAGAAAACGCCAGAAATCTAGCCCTCACTGCCGGTCTGTAGTCGGCCTCGCCCTTAATAAAGCAGACTGGTTGTTTGATATACTGTAAATAATTTAGATCTTTGTCTTTGAACATACATGTGTTAAAATTTTGCTGTAAAACGATGAATATACTTCGAATCGATCGTCATTAAATTTTGTGCGAAAGTAAACAACTTATGCGCATTATTAATGACGTTGGGGAATACCGGCGCCATAAATAGAACCGCGGTGTCGTTATGCGCATTATTAATGACGTTGGGGAATACCGGCGCCATAAATAGAACCGCTTCGCAGTGGAATAGGCGAGCTTGCGCGTGATGGACGGTCGAGTGGGTAGAGTTATGGGGCATTTTCACCATGGTAGGGGTAAAAACGGGGGACGCTGGGTGTCCGAAGCCGAGGCCGACACAGTAGTGAAGGTTTCGAGTGAAAAGGTGCAAAATTGTAGAAGTTAATCCCGGTCAAACAGACAGACACACACACACACACACACAGAATTCTCGCTTTATTTATATAGATGGTTCATAATGGATATGCCCTAGCTCCCCATGAATATTGTTTTTTAAAATTGTTGGTGTACCACACCCATGTCAGCACCGCAACCACATTATGTCAACACCGCAACCAATTCAAAATGTCAGGAAAAAGCTGAATAAGAAAAATTTATCTGGTAGTTTCATACTTCATGTAAAACTGCATAACATGGAAATATTGAATATACTATCAAAACATAATGGTTATTTATCTTCAGAGCTACTGAAACCCTAACAACTAAGTAAGTGTCAGAGCCGCGACCGTGAGGTCAGCACCGCGACAGCTTGCATGGTTGCGGTGCTGACGGTTGCGATGCTGACAAATTGTTTGAAATATAAATGTTACGCCAACTCGGCTTGACAGGTGTGCAAAATGATAGATCCAGTTTCTTCAGTATTTTCTTGCGATCTGATATATTACAAATAAAATTACTTAAACATTTGTGGTATTTGTGTATTATCGGTTGCGGTGCTGACCTTCAATAAACATACTCGTAAAGCCTAACCGAAAATGTATTGAAAATAAACTGTTTTAAATTATCATAACTTACTTTGGCAATATGCAATCTCTAAATCAAGAGACAGTTGATACAATGTACCAAAGCGCATGCGAAATCAATATACACGTAGCTCACTAATAGGTGCGCGCTGGTTGCGGTTGCGGTGCTGACAGAAATAATTGTAACACACCTTTAAAAAATATTTTAAACTGAAAACCAATCCTTGATGCATATTTGTTACACACGTTAATGAAAAATTATAGTTTCTATACAAATTGCTAACATTTTATATAATTATTGCAATGCGTCAGCTACTACTTGCAATTAAAAATAATGAACCTACATTGGATACCGGTTGCGGTCCTGACATTTAAATGGTTTCTTTCAATGATTTAATATAAAACATTAATATTCCAAATTGGTTTTTAAGAAATAAATCTACCAGTTAATATTTAGTTAAAAATGATTTGCTTTTTAAAATGTGATTACCGGATTTTGACTTCTAATGCGGTAACTGAAAATGACCAATTCTCAAATATTCACCCTTATCTCCGCAGTCACTTCTGACGCAATAAATTTTGGTTTACTCCAAGGAGAAATTGGCTTAGGTTCAGGAGCGGACTTAACATCTATCTCCTCTTGTCTGGTTGTTACTACTGAAGACGTCACAGCCTCAGTTGACCCAACCGGTTCTGGCTTTAAATTTATCGCCTCAGCTTTTGTTTCGGATCCACTGTGTATTCTGTCCACATTGTTCAAGAATACAGGGCTCACTGTAGTTCTTTCTGCACCGATCCGATTTTTGTCTGATTTTATCAATTCATTGAGCCGACCAACCACTATGTCATGTTGCTCACAGCCTCCTTTCATTCACGATCAGTATTTTGAATTTCCCTACTTGACACCTCATCCACACCAGTCACACTATTCGAGCATGACGCCATACGTATTTCTGGGACAACCCTCTGACTGGACATCATCGATAGGTTCCCGTAAGTTTCCAATTGAGTTGAATGTTCCCCTGGTGGAAGATTAGTGGAATATATAACTGGTGATCGGGTAGGCATGACCATGGCTGTCTGTGTCATCACTGGTAAAATGTTTTGCCTTTCTCCAGCACAAAAAGAAATGTCCCTCCCACGGCTTGCACCCAACCCCTCTGGATAACCAGGTTGCAATTCATCCACCCTAGGCAACAGGACTCGCCCACCCATATGCTGGACAAAGGGACAACTGGGCCCCAGTCGGTTCATTGTTAACTTTTTCGGGTCACCGGACTTCCACATGTTACCTGCGGTGGTCCACAATACATCATTACCACCATGATTCGCATTGGTTAGCACCGGTTGCGGGGCCAAGATCATCATTACCATTGAACTACGGGCAAGTAGGGGTGGTGTGGTTACAGGCAAGGACATAACACGTCATGGAGTGGAAAGAATCCCATGTGTCGTTGTTGGTTCCTCCTCTCTTTCCATCCAGCACCTTGACCCAAAGAACGGGTACCGGGACCCTCATGGCCCAAGCTCCCTGGCTGTCGGTTTCCCACACGGGTGGTTCTTTGGTCCCCTGCCCTTTTACTGCCCCCTTGTATCTCCGGGGTAATCGTGTCCCCGTGCAAACGACGATCTTCTTTTCCTGAAACTAGACAGGCTGCATTCAAAACATGTCCAATAATGTCAATTTCTACACTACATCTATCCTCTGCTTACGACTACATTATCAGAAAAATTGGTGGCACTAGCTATGTTTCCTATCTCTGTGACACATTCTCTCTCTAACCAAATTTTGCAATACTTCTTGATCGTTAACTAGGTGCTCACCCTCTATTATTTCCATTTCACTCCACTCTGTGGTACCAAACTGTACCTCTCCATCTTGAAAATCTCCCAGCTTCTTGGGATCGAACTGTACCTTGGGATTTTTAGAATTTCCCCACTTCTGGATGCCAAACTGTAATGCACCCCTATCGTCGGGACCAGCTACTAAGGTTGGGCCTTCATACGCCTTCATCTCATCAGGACATAAACCTATGGAGCCCCTTCTTCCGGCACCGACCGCTCAGTGCACTCCCCTCGTGCTGCTGCTAACCCTATTTGGCTTGGGCTGCCATATCCCGATCTGCATGGTTATTATTGGTCGATAACCCCATCTATAGCTCCAAGGCAGGCTGATCACCTGATAGAGTGAATATTCTTACAACTTCTTCACCACCAGACCATGGTACCCAGGATGACAGGTTTGTGGTATTTCGATTAGGCATGTCCACGACCATGTCCACGACCCTCGAATGGAGAGTAACCCATCCCTCAGATGAATCAGGGTTCGTTGTGGCCCAACCTGCCCCTTGGGTGCGTTTTATAGCTGAAAGCTCAGTGGCCAAATTATCCCTCTCAGCCTTCAGCATTCTCAATTCACATATCAGTTCGGTAGAAACATCAAGAGTATTAATGGGAGGATCAGACAAAGGGGAACATTCTCTCTTCTCCATATCTTCCTCCTGTTCTCTTTTCTTATCTTCTAGCCTGAACATTTTCTCAGCCTCACCTCTATTCAAGTTTTAAGTGAGCAAATATTCGAACTCGGTGTTCTGTAACAGAATTGTGTTTAATTACAGGTAAGTAGCCAATGCCACAGTTGTGCACCAAATAAAGACAATCAAAAACACTTCAGCAAGCAACGGATTACAATGGCACCATCAGCCCATCAGTTACCACAACGTAAACGTACTCTATGCAAATTAACTCTTAACACCTTAATGGCGTCAGAGTATCAAATTAATGCTCACAAGGGTTCCAGGCTAAATTTCTCCGTGCCACATTACCCAACCTTATCGACTACAGAACAACCAAGCTAAGCTAAACTACCATTAGCGGGTTTCCATATCCCGATCTGTAGGGTTATTAATTGTCAATTAGTCTGACAATTAACTAAATTTCACTGTAAGAAAAGGATATCATCTCGAAAAATCAGTCAACAAGATCTACAGGTCCTTTTCGACCTTCCCAACAGTAACTCACATCATATTGTGATCAAAACAATTATTTTGTAGCAGTTTTTGGCAACGCAAACACAGATGCGTCCTAGCATCTAGAAAGAACACAAACAAGAGAGCGTGCCTTAGTTCGGCAGCCAACGTCAAGCGAATTTTAACCAATCCGATAAGGTTTTCCCTGGCCCGTGATTGGACGTCTAAAAATAAAACCAAAAATAGGCCGAAAAAGGTGGTGCGATAGGAACCAACCGAAATTGTGAAAGGCCGAATCTTCAGAACATTACATCGGTGCCTAACTTCAACAGTTCAACTGGGATATTGTCATATTATTATTATTATTATTATTATTATTATTATTATTATTATTATTATTATTATTATTATTATTATTGTTATGTTATCATTATCCGGTAACATTGAAATCAGGATTCTGGTTCCCCATCGTGCCTAGGCACGCGACAGCATTGAACCTCTGGATTGTGATGGATATCTTTTGTAACAGGAAGAAGGTTTCTCATGGATCTTCTGTTATTCTTGTCAACCGTCGTCCGAGTTCTTTGATAAACGCCGAACCTTCGTGGTCCATCGGTCCCATCGTTTCTAATGCTATTGGTGTGAAACTGTACCTCGTCAATAGCTCCGCATATTTGGTCTTCTTTCGAGTTGCGGCTATTTCTGCAGCTCCCCCTGCTGCTGTAGACGTCTCGGCCAAGTACGAAGGCGCAAAAGTGTCAATAATCGTCACATCCCAAATTAGGGAACGTCCGCTGTTCCACGGAATCAGAGTTTGACCATCAGGTCTTTTCCCGTCTAGTCGGGAGAGGCCAGCCGGTTCCTTGATTGAAGGGGTGCCTGCCTTTATGAGACTGCGCAGCACGATGTCATTTATTTATGCGTGTCTAGCTTGTCTGCCGAAGCTTTGTGAGCAAGCCAATCCGTGTGAGCCTCTGGCTGAAACCGCCGTTCCGCATGCGCATGTGTGTGGGGCACAGATGACTGCACCCAGTCTTAGGCCCACAGCCACTCTCAGCGACTCGTCATCCAGTCTTAGGCCTTGTGCTGCAAGCGGAAGGGCATGGAGCCAGTCTGAGGCGTGCGGGGCCTGTATAGCATTTAGCCTGGCCCGATCGTACGGGTCCTGAGATCGAGATGCGATCTCTGTCATGGCTGCTGATAACAATGGTATGTCCCATGAGGCCTGTTTGTAGTCTAAAGACGGGAAAGAGATCTTTTCCACGATGCTCTGCTGCCAACGAGTTCTCATTGTTTCCACAACAGAGTCTTCAGGCACCTGTGTAAGGGCGAGGATGTGTGATTGGATGAGGTGAGATCTTGCGGCTGAAGCTAAAAAAGCTGGAAGTGCCAACGAAGAAGCTCTCCTTATTCCCAGCCCGCCCATCCTGATAGGCATGGAAGCGAGTGTCCATTGATCATCAGAAAGAGAGATGTTAAGAATGCTCTCGATGCCCGAGCGTAGTCTTTCGTCGAATCTTGTGAGGCCCGGGTGGTCATGACAGGGCGTGCAGCGCAAGATGTGGATGAGCCTCGGCGCCCCTATTGAGCTTCGTAGTATCAGGAGCGCATCCTGTCTTGGTATTTGTTCAAGTTTCTTCATGGCTCTTGCCAAGTTCGCCGTGACTGAGTTGAAGGATTCGTTTAAGGCCTCTCGTGACGATAGTGGTGCGCCTAACAGTTTAGCTGATCGCAGGAATTGATTCGCAGGTTCTGGAAGGGCGATCTCTGCGTTCTTGGCTATTACCTCGCATTTCGAGTTGTTGATAGTTAAACCCAGAAGGGCGCAACCTTTCACTATTGCCGCTACGTCCTCACAGACCACTTCGTGCCCGCCGCACACGGTGAGATCATCTAAATAACCAAAGACTAATGGCGTTGTAACTGAGATAGAATTCCTTGAAGCGGTAAGCAAAAGAGGACCGGTCCCAAAGGGTCGCCTTGTTGCGGGCCTTCTTGCGATAGTAGAGTAAAGTTCCCGTATTTCAGGTTAGATGGTTCAGCGTACGCCAGATGGCAGTACGCGGAGAGTTCGGGGCACTGTTCTGTTAACGAGGCCAACATGCTGTCTCGGTGCAAGCTGTTGAAGGCGTTTGCCAAATCGAGTTTTATGATTATGGAACTTTGGCTCATGTCTTCCAAGAATCTTCTTGGAAGATTATTATTATTATTATTAATTATTATTATTATTATTATTATTTTTATTATTATTATTATTATTATTATTATTATTATTATTCGTTTATTGACACGTTGGCAAACCGCAACATGGTACATGAACATGACTAATTAGACAAAAATAAAAAATAAAAAAAATATTGACCCTCAATCCGAATATTATGAGGAAGAAGTTTAAGTTGACCTTACTGTGCTGATAAATAAATAAATGAATGTTTAGTGCAAATCAGGAACATAGCCTATGAACTGTTATTCCACCCCTTCTTTATGTAATATATTTAAAAGTGATACAATAGCCATTTGGAGCAGGAAATGGTTGAATAATACCAGGCTGGCAGGAAGATCAGAAGGACGCAGGTTCGATACCTGCTAGACCCATTAAGGTTGTCTCGGCCTTTTCACTCCTACACTCCCTAGGGGGCGACCATAAAATGAGCAGCAGGACAGATGGACGCCTTGCATGCTGCCATACAGCTAAATTTGACTCCTGTTAACCCATTGCACCTGAATTGTTTTTTCGTAAAGCGAGTAAATTGATGGTACTCATGGTTGAACAACAATAATGCAGCAAGGGTTGCAGCTAAGCATAATAAATTATACATTTTCTGAATCAGGAGACTTCTGGCTCTGAAATTTGTATTTTACTGTGAACAAAACTTGATTTATATAGCAACCTTAGAATGCCAACGTGCAAAACAGTCACCGATACACAAATGGACATTGCATTTTTCGCCACAATCCCAAGTCCAAAGACAAGGTTTGGTATCAGACTTAACTCGAAATCTCAAGCTAGGCCCATCCAAAAAACGTGGTCACCCGCAATCTTCAAATCTCCAATGAATTCATCATCAAAAGATGAAAATTCATCGTCAATATTATGTCATGACAAGCCTCAAACTTCATGGCTCGGGATACCTTTACCCATAACTTCAAACTTGTTTTTCTACTGCAATATCTGACTTTTTGTGAACAAATTAGATCCTAAAATGCGAGAAATTTTCAGGACATCGATACTGATGCTATTTTTAGGTATGACGTGTTGATATTATAAATATATTTTGGTATGTTTCAATGCCTCCCGTTTCGGGTCCGTACGGACCTGATCCTGTGGGAATGGATTA
Organism: Allolobophora icterica; assembly: GCA_963556255.1. Taxonomy (NCBI): domain Eukaryota; kingdom Metazoa; phylum Annelida; class Clitellata; order Crassiclitellata; family Lumbricidae; genus Allolobophora; species Allolobophora icterica. Next base: position 30,699,787 of record OY744608.1, on the reverse strand, counting down.
AACTTGGTGGCTGGCTTGACGTGGTCGTGACGCGTGATGACTGTGAGATTACTAACCTCCGCGTCAAGCCTCCATCCATTTCTGATCATGGGCTTCTCCTCTTCACGGTGCCATTCCTCTGCTCCGCGCCTATCTTTGCCCTCCGCCTGTCCCGAGGCTGGGGTCGCCTCGACCGACGGGCCTTCCGCCAGGGCCTTCTCAGTAGCCCTCTCTGCGGGGACCTCTCATCCTTAACCGGCTACTCGACCGAGGATCTCTTCGCTCTCTACGACGCCACGATGCTGCTTCTCGTCACAGTATTATACTGTGCTCTCGTCGACTCCCTCCTGCCGCTTCGTCATCATCGAGTCCGCTCCAGACCATTGTAGCCGTGGCTTGACTACCAATCAAGTTGTCATACATATTCGTATTCACATTCATCCTCATATTCACATTCAAAAATCCATTGCATCGAACTTCATGTAAGAAGCCCCAACTTCGCCAGTTGAAAAAGCATACTCATCCCCATCATACCACAAAGATCTTCGAGACTCACACACTACACTCAAAGAACTACTTAATACACCCTACCATATCAAGAGCAAAGACCCATATCTCAACGGCAAACTCTCAAAGTTCCCATTATATTGCATTGAAAGTCATGGTAAAAATAGCGACTTCGCCAGTATAGCAGACCTACTCATTCCCAAAATAAACCAAAGATTTTCTAGTCCCATACACTACACCCATAGCAGAACTTTATACACCCATCCCATATCCAGAGCAAAGACCCATATCTCAACGGTAGCCTCTCAAAGTTCCCATTATATTGCATTGAAAGTCATGGCAAAAAGAGCGATTTCGCGAGTATAAAAGACCTACTCATCCCCATCATAACCCAAAGATTTTCTAATCTTATACACTACCCCAATAGGACTACTTAATACACCCAGCCCCATATCTCAACGGTAACCTCTCAAAATTCCCATTTATCCTCATATGGGGCCATCCATATATTACGTAGGCAAAAATCCGGGAAAATTGGACCGCCTCCCCCTGTTCGCAAGCGTACTTTCTTCCACACCCCCTGCGTACATACACTTGACGCACCCCCCTAAGTGGTGGTGGTGGTGGTGGTGGTGGTGGTGGTGGTGGTGGTGGTGGTGGTGGTGGTGGTGGTGGTGGTGGTGGTGGTGGTGGTGGTGGTGGTGGTGGTGGTGGTGGTGGTGGTGGTGGTGGTGGTGGTGGTGGTGGTGGTGGTGGTGGTGGTGGTGGTGGTGGTGGTGGTGGTGGTGGTGGTGGTGGTGGTGGTGGTGGTGGTGGTGGTGGTGGTGGTGGTGGTGGTGGTGGTGGTGGTGGTGGTGGTGGTGGTGGTGGTGGTGGTGGTGGTGGTGGTGGTGGTGGTGGTGGTGGTGGTGGTGGTGGTGGTGGTGGTGGTGGTGGTGGTGGTGGTGAACCTTATAACCCCGGGCAACGCCGGGTAATCCAGCTAGTGGTAAATAACCGGAAGTCGAAATAATTATCCAAAACAGCAGTAAATTAACACCGTGTAAATTACTAAGGCAGTGAATGTATTCGTAAGTATTGGATTTTTTAAAATCTTGCCGTTTCTTAAATGACTTCATAAATATCACAAATGTCTTGGTCTTGTAAAACCAAGACCAAGATTTTGAACTTCAAGACCAAGACCAAGACTCTTGATTTCAAGACCAAGACTTTTAAAAACGAACTTAAGTGCACTCGAGACCAAGACCTTGGTGTTGAGGACAAGAAGACTGTTCATCCCCATCAGAAACCAAAGCTATAGAACTAAAAGATCCAAAAAGCTGCTGCTTCTAGCGATGATGATCATGATGTGGAGAAAATTGCTTTTGCTCGGGAACATTGGTTCCCCATGGCAACTGCTCAAATCGACGTTCAGGCAAGGGCGGCGTGCTTTGAAGTAGTGTGGCCGACGGCTCTTCGCTGTACATATCTTCTCTCCTTTCTCCTCCGTTTTTCGTGTATGTGTGCGACTCGGTCTTTGAAGTGTGTAAGCGATTTCTTCAGCCTTGATTACGTCCCCTCGCTCTTTTTTTGCTCTCTCTACAGCGTCTCTTCATCAACAGCCGGCGCCGTTTGTGTTCCTTTCCCTCTGCTCTCGTTACGACGTCTTTCGAATGACCGGCGGCGTCCCTTTGATTCCCCTTCCCAGCCGCAGTTCTCTTCGATCATAGAGGCCCTTCATCCCCGCCGATACCCCTGCGTAGCGTTTTAAGAGGAGCGGAGAAACTGCAGAAAAAAAGAGAACATAACAATTTTAACCGAGTATTTGGTCGTAGATGAATAACGTTGAAGTAGATCGAATCGCAGCCGTCTTGGTCGTTTCGCAGTGACTAGTCTTCCTTTTCGCAGATTTCCTGTATTCAGTATTCGTCTGTTGAATAAATGATGAACTGTTGAACTTTCGATCAGTACGATAAGTCCTCTGATACACCACGGAGGCCGAACCGTCCTGCATGCTCTCCCCGTCCAACAGCGCATAGAGTACAGGATCGCCTCCCGTGTAGGCGGTGTCAAATGGGTCTCGCACGATCTTACTTCCTGGACCTCTTCCGGCCAGACTCGGCCTCACGGACTGCTCGCGTCCTCCGCTCGAAGGGGAGGGGTGCTCTCAGTCCCGTTTGCCCGAACTGCAATTCAGCAAACACGCGCCATCTCGGTGGTTTGCTCGACCATATAGAATGGCCTCCCTCCAGAGTTGCGCTTACTTCCTAGCTCTTCCTCTGACACTTTCTATGACCGCCTGAAAACTGTGCTGGAGTCTGGAGTGCCCCTGAATAGTTCTGTTGAAGAGGCGTTATATAAATCCTTGAATGAATGGCCCTGGAGACACTACAACAGAGGTCGTGCAGGCGCTTGAGAGACAACGGGATATTGTAAGGCACGACGTCCTGATCCTTTTAACATACTCGCTTACGTAGTTCATCGCTACTTCTCCACACATTACGTTGCTCCTGTGCGCGGACAATCGCCCGTCGCGCTATTCGACGCGGCCTTAAGGTCGGGACTGAACGGGGTCCTAAATGAACTTCTGACACAGAGTCCATACTTTCAAACCTCCCTTACAATCAAAGTTGGTAGACTGGCAATTCGATCGGTAACCTTGCTGGCACTTCCCGCCTTTTTCGCTCCAGCCGTAGGAACCCTTTTGCCCCAGTCAATCATGTCAAGATACAAGATACACATTCCCTGACGACCCACAACATGAGCGTTGGTCATTATACTTTTAAAGTCGCTATTTATATATACAATGCCCTCCCATGCAATATAATGGGAACTTTGAGAGGCTACCGTTGAGATATGGGTATTTGCTCTGGATATTGGATGGGTGTATTAAGTAGTCCTATGGGGGTAGTGTATGGGATAAGAAAATCTGTGGGTTATTATGGGGATGAGTAGGTCTTTTAAACTTGCGAACTCGCTATTTTTAGCATGACTTTCATTGCAATATAATGGGAACTTTGAGAGGCTACCGTTGAGATATGGGTCTTTGCTCTGGATATGGGATGGGTGTATATAGTAGTCCTATGGGGGCAGTGCATGGGATAAGAAAATCTTTGGGTTATGATGGGGATGAGTAGGCCTAGGTCTTTTAAACTTGCGAACGCGCTATTTTTAACACGACTTTCAATGCAATATAATGGGAACTTTGAGAGGCTACCGTTGAGATATGGGTCTTTGCTCTTTTTATGAGATGGGTGTATTAAGTAGTCCTATCAGGGTAGTGTATGGGATTAGAAAATCTTTGGGTTATGATGGGGATGAGTATGTAATTTAAACGGATGAAGTTGACCATGCAATGGAATATTGAATGTGAATATGAGGATTTATCGGAACTTTGAGAGGCTACCGTTGAGATTTGGGTCTTTGCTTTGGATATGGGATGGGTGTATTAAGTAGGCCTATCGGGGTAGTGTATGGGACAAGAAAATTTTTGGGTTATGATGCGGGTGAGTCGGTCTTTTAAACTTGCGAACTCGCTATTTTTAGCACGACTTTCAATGCAATATTATGGGAACTTTGAGAGGCTACCGTTGAGATATGGGTCTTTGCTCTGGATATAAGATGGGTGTATTAAGTAGTCCTATCGGGGTAGTGTATGGGTTTAGAAAATCTTTGGGTTATGATGGGGATGAGTATGTAATTTAAACTGATGAATTTGACAATGCATTGGAATTTTGAATGTGAATATGAGGAATTGAGGATAAATGGGAATTTTGAGAGGCTACCGTTGAGATATGGGTCTTTGCTCTGGATATGGAATGGGTGTATTAAGTAGTCCTATGAGGGTAGTGTATGGGATAAGAAAATCTTTGGGTTATTATAGGGAAGTGTATGTCTTTTAAACTTGCAAACTCGCTATTTTTAGCATGACTTTCAATGCAATATAATGGGAACTTTGACAGGCTACCGTTGAGATATGGGTTTTTGCTCTGGATATGGGATGGGTGTATTAAGTAGTCCTATGGGGTTAGTGTATGGTATAAGAAAATCTTTGGGTTATGATGGGGATGAGTATGTAATTTAAACTGATGAATTTGACAATGCAATAGATTTTTGAATGTGAATATGAGGCTGAATTGGAACTTTGAGAGGCTGCCGTTCAGCTGTGGGTCGTTGCTCTGGATATTGGGTGGGTGTATTGAGTAATCCTATAGGGGTAGTGTGTGGGATTGAAAAATCTTTGGGTTATTATGGGGATGAGTATTTCATTTTTGTTGGAGAACTTGCAAGAAATCTTTAAATGTTGTGAAGTGCCTTGAAGGAGTTTATGTATCATCATCATCATCATCAATCACCATGAGCATGCTCGTAGACGTCCAATGTCAGCTTCGTCTTCCTCCTCCAGCCTCGTATGTCCTGAGCCAGATGAAACAGTTTTTGTAGTGAGTCTTCACACCAGTCCTCTATGTCCTCCCTCCATTCCCGATGTGGTCTACCTTTCTTGTTGATTCCATCCATTATTCCGAAAACCAGAGTCTTAAGTTTTCTGTCGTCCGTCATTCTAGCGATATGCCCGAAAAACCCCAGTTTACGCCTCATAGCTTTTTGTAAGATCGTCTCTGCTCTGTCCACTCGCCGAAATATCTCCTCGTTGGTTATTCTCTGCGTCCATTTTATTCGTAGGATCTTTCTGTAGCATTTGTTCTCGAATGCCAGGATCCTTCTTTTTATCGAGGCAGTGTACACCCATGTCTCGCAGCCGTAAAGCGCTGTGCTGAAGATCGTGGTGTTGAGGACACTCATCTTTGTTGTCATCTTGATGGTGCTGCTCTTCCATATCTTGTCCAACGATTTGAGGGCCGTGTATGCTCTTGCTAGGCAGGTCTTGACTTCTGTTTCGCCATCCAAGTCGAATGTGAAGTTGCTGCCTAGATAGGTGAAGCTTCCCACGTTTTCTATTTCAACGCCTTCTACCTTTACAATGGATTCGTTGGTCTTGCATCTGAATATCATGGTTTTCGTTTTCTTAATGTTGATGGTGAGTCCAAATTTTTTTGCTTCCTCATTTAGTAGTTCTAGCGAGTGTCCCAGCTCCGTTCTGTCTTCTGCTAATAGGTCCACATCGTCTGCAAACTGTAAGTTGTTAATTCGGGTGCCGTGTACTGTTATTCCGCTATCTCTTTCTCTGATCTTGTCCATTGCTCTCTCCAGATCTGCTATGAACACTGTCGGTGATATCGGGTCTCCTTGTCTGGTCCCTCTGTTGGTTCTGAACCATTGTCCTAATTCTCCGTCCATCCGCACCGCTGCCTGTGACGTTCCATTAATGTCTCTGAGCAGCTCCACCAGTTTGTCATCTACTCCGTATGATTGTAACGTGGCCCAACTGATTTCCTGGTCTACACTGTCAAAAGCTTTTTTGAAATCCACAAAACAATTGTATACCTCTTTGTTTTTCCTTCTCGCCTTCTCTGCTATAAGCTTCAGCATAAGGATTTGTTGTATTGTGCTTCTGTTCTTGCGGAACCCCGCCTGCTCATCCGATATGTATTCCTCCAGGTGGTTTCGCAGTCTCTCTGTTAATATCGTCATCAGGATCTTTCCCATATGGCTGATAAGCGAGATTGTTCGAAAGTTTTCGCAATCGAGTGCGCTCCCTTTTTTGTGGATGGTTATTAGGATGCATTTTTTCCATTCCTCGGGGGGCGTGTCCTTGCTCCCATGCCTGGTTACAAAGTCTGTGTATCTCTTTGTTTAGTGGTTCTCCACCTTCTTTTAGAATTTCTGCTGTGATGTTGTCGTGTCCTGGGCTTTTGTTGTTTCTTAGTTTCTTGACAGCTTTTTCTACCTCTTCTACTAGGATGTCCGACTCTCTGTCCGTGCTCGGGGGCGAGATGTTTTTCAGTTCTTCAATTTTCTTTTTGATTAGCTCTTGATCTGTTTGCTCGGAGTATAGTTCACTACAGTACTCGGTCCATCTTTGTCTGATCTCTCCTTTATCCGTGCGGATTCTCCCGTGTTGGTCTCTGATTGCCGACAGTTTTGGTTTCCATTCTCTGCTCACATTTCTGATCATCTTGTACACTTCTCTGAGTTTGCCCACCCCATAGTTCTTGTCAAGTTCCTCGCACTGTTGTTCGAGCCAGTTTGCCCGGTCTATTCTTACTGCGGTCGTAACCTTCCTGCTAGCCTCTTTATACTCTCTGTGTGCCGCCTCCGATTGGTCCATATTGCCTCTGAGTCTTCTCTTTTCCTGTATCATCTGTAGAGTTTCTTCCGTGATCCAATTTTTCTTTATTTTTTCTGTGAGCGGTACTGTTCTTTCGACCGCGTCTTGTATTGCCTTGGTAAGGCCATTTGTCCTCACGTCTAGATTTGTCCTCACGTCTAGATCTTGTATCCCGTTGAGTCCTTCCATGTTCTTGTACAATTCCTCTCGGAACCTGTTCCCCGTCTCCGTTTCAACCGTTTATGTATAGGTGTGGGCAAAAGTGATGATTGTATATTGTATTTTGGGTAGAATGGAGGTTCAAATTTATTTTTAATTGAATATAATTTTCGTTTTGTTTCAATTTCGTTTTACTTGCCCTGAGTTTTCCATTTTCTCCAACTATATAACTTTGCGGTAATAATTGGTCTTTCACAGAATTAGTTGGACCCGCGAATATGTGTGATAGGCTCGAAAGCGAATATGAATGACAACTTGACAGACATCAATGCCGTGCGTTGCAGCGGAACGTTAGACGTTTGGAACGTAAATTCCGACACACGCACAATCCGTCCGACCGCTTATTCTGGATAGACCACCTGCGGAACATGCAGCAGGGGTTTCGTGACAGAGAGACTGCTTACTGGGAGTCTCTGATCGAGCATGAGAAGGGGAATCCGCGCCGTCTCGGCTGCGCGTTCCGACGTCCTCGGCTGCTCATCTACTCCTCGTCTACCGACTCAGTCTGCGTTTACGGCTACCGATTTCTTGGACTTCTTCCAGTCTAAGATTGACTCTACACGTCACGCGACTGCTAATGTTCCACCTCCATCGTTTCTACCCACGACCTCTTCGCTTTCAGCCTGGGATCCTCTTCATTTAGCTACTATCCGTCAATTAGTTCTGGATTCCTCCTCTAAGTCTTGTGAACTGGACCTGTTACCTCCCTTTTTACTTAAAGAGTTCATAGATGACTTTGCTGGGTTTTTGCAATTAATTTGTAATTCCTCTCTGGCCCAGGGTTCTATTCCGGTCTCTCATAAGCGGGCTGTTGTCTTTCCCTCCATCAAGCGACAAGGTCTAGATCCTAATTCTCCCGCTAACATTAGGCCCATCTTTAACCTCTCCTTTCTTTCTAAGCTCCTGGAAAGATGTGTTGCTTTTCAACTGGTCCACTGCCTCGACTCTAATTCCCTCATGCCTCCATTTCAATCTGGATTTAGGAAATCTCATTCAACTGAAACCTTACTAATTCGGCTTCCAGCAGATGTTTCTCAAGCCTTGGACCGTGGTCATGTCACCTTGCTAGCTCTCTATGACATAAGTGCAGCCTTTGACACTAGACCACTCTATTCTCCTAAACCGGCTATATATGTTTTGGTATCACTGACAGTGCTCTCTTATGGTTCTGCTCTTTCCTCTCTGACAGATCCATCTCTGTGGTCGTTGGAACACATCGCACTCCTTGGGTCACTATCCTCTATGGTCTCCCTCAAGGCTCTGTTCTCGCTCCTTTGCTCTTCATACTCTATACTTTGGACCTCGAGGGGATTTTACAGCCGTTTGGGGTTTCATCCCACCAGTATGCGGATGACACTCAGTCTCTGCTGCATGGTCCGGCCTCCTCTGCTGTCCAAATGGTTGAACGCACCTTAGCAGCCTCTTCTGCTCTTGATGCTTGGCTTCCTTCTAATCACTTGCGGCTGAACCCTAATAAAACTCAGTTTATCTGGCTCGGTGGTCGCCTCCAACTCACCAAGATTGATTTTGAATCTCTTCATCTCAGATTTCCCCTCATTCAGTTCTCCTCCTCTGTTCATGACTTGGGATTGTCCTTGACTCTACCCTGTCCTTCACTGATCAAGTTAACCTTTTATCACGATATTGCTATTATCATCTACGCCAGCTTCGATCCATCCGCAGGTGTCTTTCAGTCCATGCTGTCTCTACACTGGTCCACGCCTTTGATCTGCACTCGGGTTAACTTTGGTAATGCTGTGTACACTGGCCTTTCCTCCTCCAATATGCACAAACTTCAGTCTATCCTCAATGCATCTGCTCAGCTTATAGGTGATAGGGCATAGCCGGGTGCCAATTTTCAACCGGGTACCGGGTCCGGGTAGTTTGAATAAAACCTGCCGGGTCCGGGTATTAAAACAAAGTAATCTCTAATCCGAATCCTAAGTCCCCAAAAAATAACTCCACTCTACCCTCAACGAATCAACTTCAAAACATTTTAATAAATAAGGAAAACAGCTGCAATGGTCGAAAAGGGTGGGAGAGAGGGATTAGCTGGCTTTCTCAATAATCAAAGAGAATTGTCTGCGTATAGGTAAAAGGAGGAGGGAGAGGGACTTGCTGGAGCTCTCAGTAATCAAAGGAAATTGTCCGTGTATAAGCGAAAAGAGGAGGAGAGGGACTAGCTGGCGTTCTCAATCATCAAAGGAAATTGTCCGGGCATAGGCGAAAGGAGGAGGGGAGAGGGACTCGCTGGTGTTCTCAATCATCAAAGGAAATGGTCGGGGCATACGCGAAAGGAGGAGGGGAGAGGGACTCGCTGGTGTTCTCAATCATCAAAGGAAATGGTCGGGGCATACGCGAAAGGAGGAGGGGAGAGGGACTCGCTGGTGTTCTCAATCATCAAAGGAAATGGTCGGGGCATACGCGAAAGGAGGAGGGGAGAGGGACTCGCTGGTGTTCTCAAGCATCAAAGGAAATTGTCCGGGCATAGGCGAAAGGAGGAGGGGAGAGGGACTCGCTGGTGTCTCAATCATCAAAGGAAAACGCCAGCAGATCATGGACAGCAAAAGGCCGTCGCCAAGGCAACTTACTGTTCCTGATGTCATTACATAATGTTACTGTTAGTTGACATTTACCCACCCGGACCCGGAAGACCTTTCATCTCCGGGTCCGGGTGTCTTCCGGGTGTTCAACACCCGGAATTTCCGGTTATCCGGGTCAGTACCCGGCTATGCCCTAATAGGTGATATGCCAAAGTTTGCCCACATCTCTGCCTTTATTCGTGACTCCCTCCACTGGCTTCCTGCCCAACTGAGAATTCAGTTCAAAACCATCATCCTCGTGCGCAACTGCCTCACTGGGTCTGCTCCGTATTACCTAATGAATTTCTGCATCATCTGTTACTATTATATCATGTAATCTTACTGTGTACTTCTCAGTTTGAATTTAATAAACGAATATTATTATTATTATTAATCATATTGTAAGTTGAAGTTTAAACCATTCAATCTCAGCCAAAAGTGCCATCACTATTTCCCTGATTTGCACCTTCCTTTCTTTAAGTGATTTTCAGCATTACTTCAATAAATGTCAGCATAATTGTAGTTACAATGAAAATATCTAATTTTTTATTTTTTTACATTTTAGTCAATTGCACCTTACATATATCATAGATGAAACTATTGGTCTAGCCTTGCCACCCGCAACTTAATTTTTAGTATTTTTTGAAGGTTATGTAATTTCTTTTGTATACATTGTCGAAATACCAGCTTAATTTTACAGTTAATTTTTATTGTAACAGAGGTCATGAATCCAAGGTGTGGTCCTAGCTGTTGAGGGCAAAGTCGCTGAGAGGGGGGGGCAAAGGGGGCAAATGCCCAGGGGCCAGGCGAGTTTTAGTGGCCCGGCCGGCCGGGCCCGCAATCTACTTATGAAAAATAGTAGAATCAGTTATACAAAGTTTATGCTTTGTGACTGTTTAAATATAATATTACTGAATAAAATCATAGTTGTATATATAAATATAATATCGTACGGTCCTACCCACACTTTTTTATTTCAATTTGGTTTTTTTATTTTCTCATAAAGTATAAAGATAATTTATGGGCCCGTGACTGCTCTGCCTAGGTGCCCGGAATTTCTGTCGTCACCCCTGGTTGAGGGTCAGCAATTAAGGGCACAGTGTTATAAACCATTTTGAAGAAGTCCTTGGCCAAGAAAACAGGTGTGAAAATATTTCTTTGCTATCATCAGAAATGCCACAGTTAGCCACTATTCAGAATTTCAGGAGTGGCCCTTAAATTTGGTCCTATTACTCTTCTTACATGGGCGAGATTATAGCATCCTTAACATAGTCCTCTTCTGCATAGTCCTCCGGTTCTAACGATGTATAATTTATGCTTGTCATATTTTTTCAGGGTTCTCAGTATTTCAAGTATACTACATGAGTGTCCAGAAGAATTTTTGATTCAGCAAGTAGATTTGATGCAAAATTGTGTCAAACGTTAATTTACCGACTTATTCTCCATCTCGAGACTTTTTATCGACCTGTTTAAGTTTCTCGCTAACGAACTTAAATATGGCTTCGTTCCCCAGTCAAGAGCATCGGCCGTTGAAGAAGCCTCGACTGGGTTTACTTGGTCCTGACGTTTATCCACAGGATAAAAAGCAAAAAGAGGTGAGTCGTCTTTCAACCTTGTTATCGATTTATTTTAATATATAAAAGCAGTTTATGCAGTCGGGCATATCAAGGAAATTGTAATTATTGTAGTCTCCAAACTTCTAAAGTGCCGCTTAAAGACCAAGCTCAGGGCACCAGCCTATTCATGAGCACTGTGATATTTAAGTGCTGAAGTTTGAATGTGACTGACGGCCGGTAATCTTTGCCTTTCGATCTCTTGCGGCCAGTGGCGTCTAACCCCCCCAAAAGTAAATGGAGAATCAAACCCCCCCCCCAAATTTACCCTCTGAAATACACATTTTGGTGTTTTCTGAGATTCTGCAGTGGGAGAGACGCCAATCGTCTTTGATATGACAGCGTCGTAAAATAAACGAATTAATCAGTCATTCTGAGACAGTTAGGCCTACAGATTAATTAATTAGTGGATGACTTAGCTGAATGTTTTCTACTTTAGGCCCTAATAGGTGCTGAGTTTACGTCTAGACTGACAGTGCCCAAAGAGAGTCAAAGCAAATATATCGCGCGCAGCGCGAAATTTTTTTTGGGACCTTTTCGGATTTCAAATATTTTTGCTTTGTTGGATTTGGCTATATTATCACACGGGACAAAAGAGCTATCATGAAAAAATGCAAGCCCCCCACTTTCAGTCAAAATATGTCAAACCCCCCCACTTTTGAAGTTCGATGGAGATCGTTCTCCACACTCCACCATTGGTAGACGCCACTGCTTGCGGCGGTTCGCCGTGTGAACTATATGGCCACCCCAAAATCAGATAGAATAGAGTGCTGGGTATAGTGCGTAAATGTAAAGACCTGCCGCCTATCAATGCTAACAATATGGCTGCCCCAGACTTTGACTGAATAGAGTGCTGCTACTGTCGCGTGAGGAGATCGACAACAACGACGAGATGGCATCATCATTATGATGTAAGCGTCGTTGCCGGTCGCGATAGGATGATGACGGACGAAAAGCCAGTCTCCACTTGGGCAACAATGAAGGCAGCGAGGCCCAGGTGTAATCGGACACCACACAGCCAAGGTGTAATAGGACACCTCGCGGCTATGGTGTAACCAGACACCGCCCGCGCTGCAGGCGAGCGACGACCCGCGTATCGAGGAGCAATCTGACACTAATTGACGATAGCTTGACGTGGGGAGGGGGGCTGACTGATGCACGCTGGAGTTCCTACTTAACAGAAGGGAACGGAGAACACGGGACTTGTACTGCTGACGAACGCGACGTGTGAACATCGGTCGAGCGAGAAACATCGGGAGGAACGACCAGCGGGGCGGCAGAGTATTAGTCCGTCAGATTCAGAGACTGACGCGAAAGAACGATCTGTAGTTAGGCTGTACGAAGCAACATTTGAGATAGTCCGATTTAATATCTAAACGCTTTAATACTACGTGGAAGTTCCCGTAGAGTTAGTGTATATATATTTGTTTCTTTAATTAAATTCATTTATTAATTAAACAAAGTGCGTCGTGAATCTTCTATAGAAAAGTTAGGCACGTTAAATAAAAGTGCAAGTAAAAGAACAAGCAATCGAGGGTCGACATCAACACACGGCAAACACACGACAGGGCGACCTCCGATTGCGACATTGGCGCAGTCGACAGGATTTTCTACTGAAGACGTCACGACGAAAAGCGGAACCGGAAACGGAAAGAGGAATCTCAACAGATCGGGACCAGCGGCGAATACAACCCTTCGCAACTGGAGAAATCGAGTGCCGGACTCCGGAGACGAAGGACTCGAAGGAACCGACAGCAACAGGCAAGGACGAGGAACAAGAGCGCCAACGGACGACCGACCATCGCTAGCAACGACGGACGGGAGTGGCAACGGAGGACAGCGGATCAGCCAAGATACCAAAAGACGGAGCACGCTCGACGTATTCAGAGGGTAAGTCCTTACTGGTAGTCGTGGTAATCTGTGAGGTTGCGGTTGAGGTCTGGATGAGGATTGGTGTGCGAATAGCCGAGGCTTTTGCGTAGCTCCTTTTGCTCAGTTCTGTTCTTGTTGTATTTGTGGTAGAATTTTAGGACGTTGTTTTCTTTGATTTCTGACCAGCGGTGACTCTCCTCTAACTTACTTATCTTTTTCTATTAGTGAGCGGACTGTTGGAAGATGGATAAGTTGTCGATAGGGAAAAGAGTGAGGGTGCTGAACATGCCCCGTCACAGACTAGTCGCATATCTGATAAAGATGAGACTAGGAGAGGAGGAATTGGGTTCCATGAGGATGGACCAGCTCCAAGAGGCTAGTGCTGAAATAATTGTTTCTGGAAGGGAGATCCCGCCAGAAGTAAGTGAGAAAGTAAGCACAGGTAGCCCAGGTAGCAGTATGAGCCCGGCAAGGCAAATGCGGCGGGTCATGTTAGAACTAACAACATACCAGAGAGAGGAAGCGGAGAGAAGAGTGAGGAGAAGCAGTGAAAAGGAACGCAGGAGGATCGAAGAAGAGAGAAAGAGGCTACTAGAAAGGAGAGAAGAAAGGCTGAGAGAAGAAGCGAGAGAGGAAGCGGAGAGAAGGGAGAGAAGAGAGGAAGAGAAAAAGAGGAACGAAGAAAGACTCAGAATGCTTGAGGAGAAGTGGAGGAGAGAAGATGAGGAGAAGCAGGCTGAGAAGCTCAGGCTGCTTGAAGAGAAGCAGAGGAGAGAAGAGAAAGAGGAAGCAGAGAAAATAAGGCTTCAGGAGGAGAGACGAAGGAGAGAAGAAAGACTCAGAGAGCTTGAGGAGAAGTGGAGGAGAGAAGATGAGGAGGAACAAGCTAGAAGCAAGCAGGTGAACGCGTGTGCGGTCCAGCCAACCGTGACCAGAGCTCAAGACAGACAGGCAGACAGACAAAGCGAGACGCGACAAGACGGACCGCCATTGATACAAGAGATAGACCAGCATGCATTACCGACAAGCCCGGATTGCATTGACGTGGAGGAGACTTATGTAAGAGAGTACATGAAAGTGTATATTACGGGGCTCCCTGTGACATCGTCTCTAATAGATAGCGGGGCCGAATACAATTGTGCGCGAGCAGAACTAATCAGGCCGCTCAACCTACCTGTGGTCAAGCAGATAGAGGTGAAGGGGCTGAACGGTCAATCAATGATTGTGGACGTGGTGCGGCTGAGACTAAAGGGGTCTCAGGCCGGCGAGGACAGGGAGGGGGAGGTAAATTACGCCCCTGATGTTCGGATATGGGCGGCACTCATTAAAGACCTTAATGAACCGTTAATTATCACGCCCACTACAGCCGACTTGCTGCGCGAGACAGCGTTGTACTCGTGTCTCGCGGCCAGCGCTCCTGAAATAGATCAAATTTCAGAAGCGCAGGCGGTCGCAAGGACTGAGACGAGTGAGGAAGAGGAGAGAGGGGAGGAGGTAGAGGGACTTAGGACGCTGATAGGCGAAGATTACTTCACGGTCGCTCAAGCAGACAGTGGGAGTGTAGGAGAAATCAGTCCCGAAGAAACGGATAATGAAGAGCTATTCTTCAATCCTGAGATACCACCCCCACCCAAGGAAGACACAATAGTAGGCAGAAGCAAGATGGCGGCCGAACAAGCACAATGTTCGACACTAGCACCATTCTTGGCCCACGGGAAAATTGGGGCGAAAAACTTCTTCATTGAAGACAATTTGCTCTTTCATAAAGACAAAATAGCTGGGCATTCTGTAAAACAACTGTGTTTACCTAAAGAAAGAATAGACAAGGTCTTAAACTTAGCACATGACGCTGCGTTCGCAGGTCATATGGCGTTGAAAACGACTAAGGACCGAATCAAACTGAATTTCTGGTTTCCCAACGTGGAGGATATAGTGAAGGAATATTGTGCATCTTGCGACATTTGCCAAAGGCATGCGCCGCTGCGAGTGGCGCAGCGGGCCCCCATAACTCCTATCCCTCGCAACGACGAGACCAGGTTCGGTTGTCTAGTGGCAGATTGTATAGGGCCTATAGTTACCAACGTAGACCCCACAAGCCCAAAACCCGAGTACAACTACGCCTTAGTGGTAGTTGACCAATTTTCAAGATGGCCGATGGCCTATCCTCTGAAATCATTAACGGCAAAAGCGACATGTGATGCATACATGCAAATCTTCACGACCTTCGGTTTTCCAAAAACGATTAGGTCCGATAACGGGTCGAATTTCAACAGCAAATTAACCCAAGAGTTTCTGCATCGTATGGGGTGCTCACCACGCTTTGGGCCAGTCGCACATCCTGAGTCACAAGGTCTAGTGGAGCGCTGCAATGCCACACTGAAGACCATGATTCATAAATTGGCAGAAGAAAACCCGAGGGGATGGCACAGATTGTTACCTTACGTGCTTTGGAGCTTAAGGGAACGCCCCTCGGCAACCACCCACGTGAGTCCCTACACCCTGGTGTATGGTACCCTGCCTAAAGGACCTCTATCTGTCCTTTCTGAGGAATGGGCGGGAGAGCGGGATTCTCCATTAAGTCTGGGCACAGGCGCCGCAGCTTACTTGGACCAATTAAGGGATAACCTTGAAATGTCTAAATTATATGCCGAATATTATTCAGACATTGAACAGCAGCGCTATGCTACTCATTACAATTTAAGAAGCATGGACAGGCGTTACGAAGTAGGGGATAAAGTCATCATCCAATCACCGGAAGTGCGAGGAGCAAAGAAGGAGGGCCAATGGCAAGGCCCGGCCATCATCGCTCAGGTGAAATCGCCCTACACATACATCGTGGAAATAGGGGGCAAAAGCCGCTTATTACATGCAAATCGTATTCGCAAATATAACGAAAGAATACAGCAAGCATTGATTAACAATTGCTCCATTCTGTTCGAGAAGGACGAAGACTTCGGTCACGTGGAAGCGGTGGGTAGCGTCGTCACGAGTCAGACACGGCCCAGTGAACAAGTAGACCCTATTGCCGTTGCACACTTAACGGTACCCGAGCGGAAACAGCTGTTTAGTCTGTTAGACAGATTTCCAGATGTGTTCTCGGACAAACCAGGTTTCTGTCCCGTCCTAGAACACACAATCACTGTTAGCGCGGAGTTCAGGCCGAAGAGTTTGAGAGCCTATAAGGTGCCGGAACTGCTCAAACCGGAGATGGAGAAGCAGATCCGCGAACTTTTGGCCCTAGGTATCATCACTCCCTCTCATAGTGAAATGGCTAGTCCCGTTGTGTGCGTTGTGAAAAAGGGAGGTCAAGGCGGTTTAAGACTGGCCATTGACTACCGATATGTAAACAAGTTCTCGGCGGGTGACGCATACCCCACCCCCGACATCCAGGAAGTGTTACAGAAGGTAGGAAGTGCAAACTTCATATCCTGTTTTGACGCACGTCAAGGATACTACCAGATTGGACTCCACAAGGACTCTCGTTGGTTATCAGCCTTCGTATGTGACGCTGGCCTATTTGAGTTCGTACGACTGCCCTTTGGTTTAAAGTCAGCCTCAAATTCTTTTATCCGATGCATGTCAAAGGTCCTTCATCCCATTCGCGACTTCACTGAGACGTTTGTGGATGACATGGCAGTACACTCGATGACGTGGCCGGATCACATGAAACATCTAGAGAAATACTTAATGACTATTCAACAGTCGGGTCTGACCCTTAACATTAAGAAGAGTTCGTTTGCTAGGCGACAAACAACGTTTGTAGGTCACCTGATCGGATCAGGGAGCATTGAACCGGATCCTATGAAAATCGCAGGGCTAGGGAAAATCCCTCAACCCGAGTCCAAAAAGGACATACGGAGATTAATTGGCTTCTTCAGTTATTTTAGGAACTTCATCCCTAACCTGGCTGAGACAGCCAGAATTCTCACTGACTTGACCCAGAAATCGGTGCCTGCTAAGATACCCTGGCGAATTGAACACCAAAATGCGCTAGATAAACTTACGCACGATTTAAATAACGCTGTATGTTTGCAGACAATTGACTACGGCAGAGAGTTTGGTTTATCGACTGACGCTTCAGACAAAGCAGTCGGTTGCTGCTTATTCCAAATTCAAGACGATGGAACAGAACGGCCAATATGTTTCGCCAGTTCTAAATTAGATGCTACGCAAGCGCGTTGGTCCACTGTGGAACGCGAAGCGTATGCCGTAATCTTTGCGTTGAAGAAGTTTAGGAACTGGATTTTTATGTCAAGGACCACCCTCTATTCTGATCACAATCCCTTGACTTTCCTAACTGCTTCTACGCCCACAAGTGCTAAACTTGCGAGATGGGCTCTGGCACTCCAGGACTTTGATATCGCTTTTAAATATCGTCCTGGGGCGCTGAATATTCCCGCTGATCTTTTGTCCAGACTATGATTGAGGAAGAAGGCGGACTACCATGTAAGGCACCGCGATAACTGTAAATATAATTTCTAACTGTGCTGATATTTTGTATTTTCATGGGAACGACGAGGACATGGTCTGGAGGAAATCGATGGAGGGAACGACATCATTCTCAGCCGGGAGGCGAACCAATGACTGGCTTTGTCCTCCCCCGGGAAGGGAGGTGTCGCGTGAGGAGATCGACAACAACGACGAGATGGCATCATCATTATGATGTAAGCGTCGTTGCCGGTCGCGATAGGATGATGACGGACGAAAAGCCAGTCTCCACTTGGGCAACAATGAAGGCAGCGAGGCCCAGGTGTAATCGGACACCACACAGCCAAGGTGTAATAGGACACCTCGCGGCTATGGTGTAACCAGACACCGCCCGCGCTGCAGGCGAGCGACGACCCGCGTATCGAGGAGCAATCTGACACTAATTGACGATAGCTTGACGTGGGGAGGGGGGCTGACTGATGCACGCTGGAGTTCCTACTTAACAGAAGGGAACGGAGAACACGGGACTTGTACTGCTGACGAACGCGACGTGTGAACATCGGTCGAGCGAGAAACATCGGGAGGAACGACCAGCGGGGCGGCAGAGTATTAGTCCGTCAGATTCAGAGACTGACGCGAAAGAACGATCTGTAGTTAGGCTGTACGAAGCAACATTTGAGATAGTCCGATTTAATATCTAAACGCTTTAATACTACGTGGAAGTTCCCGTAGAGTTAGTGTATATATATTTGTTTCTTTAATTAAATTCATTTATTAATTAAACAAAGTGCGTCGTGAATCTTCTATAGAAAAGTTAGGCACGTTAAATAAAAGTGCAAGTAAAAGAACAAGCAATCGAGGGTCGACATCAACACACGGCAAACACACGACAGGGCGACCTCCGATTGCGACAGCTACCTACCAGCGACATCCCATAATGCAATTCACTAAGGAAGTAAGTAAGTAACAAACACAGTGTATTTAGGAAGGTGAAACATTAACTTGTATTTGCTCGCAACTTTTAAGAAACAGACTTTGATTTGTTGTGTAATTTAAGTAAGTAATTAAAACGACAGTTCGGCACAAGTCGCAAGCTGTTTAACATGTACCTTCAGGAATTCATGTGGTGAAACTCATTTTGGCATGAGAAGCTTTTTCAGAACATTCTTATATCCATTTCAGTTAGCTCTGGACCAAATAAAAGTTTATTTATTTCGATGTTTGTACATTTTATTATTTTTGAGCAAATACAAGTTTCACCTTTGTAAATACAGCATGTTTATTACTTAGTGAATTGCATTGTGGGATTATGCCAGTTGTGTACTGTTGCCCGCTAACTTACTCCCTCTGCTACATCCACACTGGTCCACTCCTTTGTCACATGTAGACTTGACTATTGTTGTTCACTTTATGCTGGTCTCCCTACTAGCCATCTGAGGTGTTTGGATCGGGTCCTATGCTCCACAGCCCGCCTCGTCGGCCGCATACCCAGATTTGAAATTTGGCCATGTCTCGAGTTATATGCCACTGGATCATGTCATGTATAGGTTAGCTGCCCTAGTCTGGCGCTGCTTGCTAGACATTGCTCCGCTCTATCTGCCGCCACGTTCTCAGCACACGGGGCTCTCGATCCCTTCGCTTGTCTGAGCAAGGCTTGCTCTCTGTTCCTTTTGCCGTACCTCTACCCGGCAGCATTGCGCTTTCTCGGTGGTGGGCCCCCTAACCTCGAATAGCCTTCCCGTAGCCCTGCGCTTGCTCCCCAGAACCTTGTCTTCCCCTTTATTTTCTTGCCTTAAGACTGCCCTGTTCAGCCGTGCTGGGGTCGGGAGCACCTCTTAGTAGTTCTCCTTGAAGAGGCATTATATAAATGTCTGTTATGAATGAATGAATGAATGTATGAGTGAATGAATAACTGATGATCAAGAGTTCATGTGGCACAGAATAGTTTGTTATGATAACAGCAATGAACATTTGAGTTGATTTGACATTTATTGAACACCAATAGCAGTCGATATTACATTCAAAGGAGGAAGTGTTACTGTAACTGTTATTGCCTTCTTATTGGAAAAAACGGGTATAAGACTGTTTGCATAAATTTTAAAGATCTATACTTAATTGACTTAATTATTAAAATATTAGAGAATTTTTTTAAATTCTAGGATGAATTGACACCATTGATTGTAAAGCATGGGTTCAGCAACATGCCACCAACCAAGGATGAGGTATGTTACAAAATGCTGTTTGATCTAAAACTACCTTTTGCTAAACTTAACCTTCAAACCTGATTTACAGGTACCATCAGAACTTTTTTAGCCCAGCTTGGTTGGTGCTGGCCTTCTTCTAGACATTAGCTAGCTTGTCTACAGATAAATGCAGGCATAATAACAAAATATAGAATGAAGCACATATACAGTATAAACCTAACAAAAATGTACGTGTAGTACCTTTAGAAATTTAGTAGGACTTTCAATTTTGAAAAATTTAGTTTGCATCAAGGAGAAGCAAGTTTGTACCTTCTATGGATTATCTGCTGATTTTTAAGAGAAAGTATTAGGACATTACAGCTTTGATTTTAATAGCTGTTCATTTGAATTTTCAGTATGGATCTGCCAGGGAGTCTAATCCACCTTCCTCTAAGGTATTACTTTTGTTTTTGCTTATAATCTACATGGCCTGCATGTATGAGTAAATTGAGTATTGGTTAAGTTAGTTGCCCATATGAGGTAGTCTAAATCTGCAGACTAACAGCCTTGGACAAACAGTGTGCATGAGGCTGACATAGGCAACAGACTAATAAACTAGGCCCTAAAATATGTGAGGTAATTTGTGCGCACAGGTATTTCTAATGATAACATCATTTTGGTTGTTTATGTCTGATTGTGAGATGGACTTGCATTAGCCCAGGCATAACATGCTAAAATCATATGACCTTATGTGCATGCAAGAGATTGTGTTGTGGCTGTGATCAACTATTCCAAGCAGCAGTTCCTGAATGTGTTCACATGATGTTCATAGTTAAACAGCTGACCCAGACGATGTGCTTGCACCATGAATTCACACTGGTGGTGATAAAGAGCATAATGAAGAAACCATTCCACCTTCATTAATTAACAGTCTACCAATCGTCACATTTACCTTTGACCACGAGTATTTTGACTTTTAATGCAACTAACCTGACTTTCATTGGTCTTACATTCTCGCATATACCGAACATCAACAGTTGCTAGTTATTAACTTTTGATAACTGGTATGATGCAGATGTACGTAGAATATTAAAATTTATGTGGTGATTTTATTAAAATATAAGGCATTAAAATTTCTATACTTAATTATTTCACTTTTTGTCTTTTGTGAGCTCCATGAAAAGAAAGTCTTAAATTGTTTAAACTCACAGGTTGGAGCGGCTTTCAGTGCTATTATTGCCAAGAAGTTGGATATCAACACGTTTCAAGATCAAACGAAAAAGAAACTGCAACTTAACATTAAAGATAATTTCTATCTTGTGAGTAATGTTTAACAAAGAGTAACAATAAAGTGACATTATAGTTTGAAAGGAACTGTTGTGGATATAAGAATTGGCGGTGCCCTTGAGTAAAAGAAGGTAATTCTGGTGAGAAGAAATGGTGGGTGAAATATTTGACAAGATATTAATCTATCAAAATGAAATATGTGTATTTTGGGAGTAGTGACAGTGCTAAAACAGTTATTGCACATATTTTGTTTCCTTGTGCTTAAATGGCATCATTATAAATCTTATGATAATGAACCAGTTGATTGACTGAGTTTATGTGTTTGGTACTTTTGATGCCAGTCCATTAGATTTTTCTAATGTGCATGTATTTTTAATAAAGGAAATTCAGTTTCTTTATTGACTTAGGATTTTCCAGTGAATGAAGAACGTGTAAGGATAGATCTTGCTGCTGTCGACTCAGTGCTGCAAAGTTTGCCCTTTCATTTCTAACTCTGTGTTCCATTTTGCCTCAACTCAGTTTTTAACATTTCTTTCTTTTGTGAAAAATTAAAATTGTCTTTAACTTAGCACAAACTATCGCAGAAATAAGTTTCAGGTGAAGAAGTCCATTAGAATTGTATTAGATTTTAGTATATCAAATGATTTTTTCTAGCTGCGTTCTGTCTTCAGATGCTGATAAATGTTTAACTATTTGTATTTGATATCTTAGGCTATAATTCCTCGTGGAAAACAGACAATGGATATGTGGGTTAAAGACTTGTCAACTACCAAATCGTTGACTCATTTAGCTAAAAAGGTGAACTTTTAAGTCATAAGGAAACAGGAGTAATTAGAAGTATCAGAACTTGTCCTCCATGGATTTGCCTGTGTTATTTGTGTTAAATCTGTGCCTCATTAAAGTCATTCAACAAAGTTAATATAACTTTGGAATTGTTAATTGTGAATGGCTAATTTTTTAGTGTGGCCATTACTTATATAAATGAGAATGAAACAGTGGTGTAAGACTTGCACTTCCTTCATGCCCACTGATCTAAGTGAAACATAAACCTACAATTAATTGATTCATGTACGCGGATAAGGAAGGAATTTGAATTACAGGGTAATTTCAGAGTTGTCTGTGAAAATGAGACAAAACTTGTACATTTTAATTGGTAATTGCTGATGCTAACTAACAGACAAGACAGAACATGATTGTCATACCCAAGGTGGTTGTATAGTAAATTACGACAATGCTGTTCGGTAGCAAATAATTTAATTCTAGTTACTGCACCAAACTATGTATGTTGTATTCGTTTTCATGACCAGTGTGTTTGCACTGGTCACATGGTCACAGGCAGTTTTGCAGTCAGAAATTAACTGTACAGGAATACAATAGGATTATTTGAAACTTACAATTTGATCATCCTCAAATCTAGACATTTTGCAGGTCCCTCTGTTATGTAATTTCTGTCAAATTCAAAGTTTTCATTTGTTTTTTTGTGATTTCTTAGGTTCCAATATTGAATAAAAAGGAAGAGCTTTTTCAGAAACTCTTTGAAGAGAATGTTCCTCTGTTTCGTGGAGCTTGGTTCATCAAAATGACGAATGCTTATAACACTGTGATGTATGAGTCAGCTAAAGCCAAGAAAAGGCAAACAATGGATCCATTTCTTGGCAAGTACTGAATGTTTTTTTTCAGTGTAACTTATATAATTGACTACAGTATAGATGCAGTTAATAGTTTACCCATGATTCTACAAAATGCAGTGATATGTCCCCCAAACTTAACATGTTCTGCAGAATAGTGGTAAATATCCTAATATAGGAAGTAGGTTTAATTAAACTAGGTATAAGTGTGTAAGACTTATATGTTTATCCTTTTTATTACCAGTTTGGTGATTTATCGCCAAACAATGATAAAATAATCATGCTACATATTAGGGCATAGTTGTGCATTGTATTCATGTATTGTTGAGCAGAATTAGTTGTTATGGATCAGTTGCATAGTGATGAATGCAAGCCAAAGTTTCCAGATAAATTGTATTGCAGGTTCATATGTATGAGGTTGGGCAAAATATGCGAAAAAGATGTGTAGAACTGTGAAGAATGTAGGCTTGTTAATTGAATTGGAGAGAGAATGCATGTGCCCGTTGGTGCAGCATTGTCAGGGAAGTATAACCCTTGAGAGCTCACTGCTGCTGCTATCTGCCAAGTGCTTGCTAGTATGGCTAGACTAATATTTGCCTTAGAGAAATTGAGTGTTGGGTTTGTAGATTTGTGTGATAGAGCTTTCGATTTTGTATGGTGGTTTCAAATTTTTAAGGTGAAACAAGTGAGTAATTAATGTATCAGCTTTTGACATGTGTGATGTGAAATCAACATATTCCTTTTTCAAATTGCCACATCAGCATTGCTACGAGTGCTTCCTTGAATCCAGTTCTCACGCATGCATTTTGTATTTTGGCAAAAATCATGTCAGTTTACACTTTGTTATTATGCAGCCTAATAGAGAGTTATCACAGTTAAATCTGATTTTAAAAACTCATGTAGCTGAAGCACAGACGTGGTATAGCATAAGAAACCATGTAGAGCTTAACAGGACTTTTTTTTGCCACTACACCTCATTTGAAACATTAATTTTTACTCCATCATATAAATAGAAGAAACTGACCGTTAGACTAAGAGTGTGACAGTAATTTGAGTAAGGATGCGTAGACGAAGCTATGAATTATGTCCTATGTTTTATGTTTTTAGAGTGGTCACAGGCAGTTGCCAAATATCTTCGTGAGCAGCTACAGAAAATCTTAGAATACTATCAGGGAAGTAATACACAGACAGGTTTCCTGACAGCAGGTCCAACAGCGTCGGTTATTGGTATTGATCAAGCCACACGGCAGTGGAATTTTGGAATGCAGTTGGCTCAGTACATGTACGAAGAAGGGCTTCTGGATCGTCACGAATATCTGACGTGGCTTGTGGAGTTGCTGGAAAAGATGAAAGTCACAGACGATACTGTTCTAAAACTCATAGTTGCACAAGTTATGAAGGTTGGTTGAAAAGCTTCCAGATACAGAATAATATTTTATGTTTTTTTAAAATATGCATGGCATTGAATCAACCATATTTTCTATGCAGGCTTTAGTGTTTTGTTAATACTTGGAACTGCAAGCATGGTTACCTTAGAAACTTACCTTTGTAATCAGCTGAACAAATCTCTCTGAGTTGGTCTGTGAAATAAAGTCAACAGTGAGATAGATATTATAATAATAATAATAATAATATTTATTCTTTAATTAAGCGCCTGCAAACGCACTGCGCTGTACATGTACATGTTATGCGATAAACCTGTGCTCTGTACAGTGTGGATACATTTACTCACCACTGGTTTAGCCATGATTCCGCATAACGTGAAGTTACCTCATGTCCTCCAAAGCTATTAACTTAACACACTGTGTAGTTTAACTTGCGGTATAAAAGAACAGCATTGTAGGGCTATACATATAAATTTTGGAAGAAGGTTTAATTAAATCGCATGAACAATTGAACATGGTACGATAAGCTTGTTTCCTTTCCATTTCATTGCCATTTTCATAAGATGTATAGTGCCTAATCAATGTAATCATGCTATATATATTTGGATATTGTTATTAAGCCTTTTTTTCATAATGGTAGAGTGAAGTGTCATAATTTAAATCTTAAATCATGAGAAATGACAAGATGTCCCTAAAATTTTGGTGGCAAAAAGGTTTGACGAAAGACTTAAGAAAGTTGACAAACTCTTTGAAAGTGGGTTTAACTCAAATTAGTTGACGGAAGTTTAATGCTGTTAAGAATGACTGTCATTGATTGGGCTGTTGCATTTTCAAAACCTGTTATTATTGGTGTTAATAACAATGCATGTAATGGTGTTTTTTACAGTACATGTCAGAGTTTGTGCAGTCACAACTGCTGTCTCGAAGACTTGCATACTTTTGTTGTAAGAAGTTAGCACAGATATGTTCAGATTCAGCCTGTCTTTCACCAAGTTCACAATCTCCAGCTCTGCCAAGCTCAAATGAGTATGTCCTTAGTATTAATTGTTGCTGTTATTACTGTATTATTTTTATTGTTATTATTATTTTTATTATCGTTACATTGTTATTATTGTGTACCAACAATTAAAATTTATTGTTTAATAACCCTTTAACAACGAGAGGGATTAGTTTTACATAAATTTTATATTGCACACTTGTCATTAAAGTGTTGATCACATTGGAACCTACTGAAACAGTTAAATTAAGTAATGAGTCTGATTTTGAGGTGGCTTGTCTTATCTCTGGCCATTATGTAGCACTTTGAAAAGCAGTTTCATTGTGGAGAGATTACATGGAAGTTGATCATCCACCTAGGCTATCTTGCCTTAGACAACCTTCTTCTTAGAAGGTCAAGGAAGCATAAGTTATTGCAAGTAATTATTTCAAATGGCTCTATGAACATACAATTTATTGCATTATAATTATAGGCATATCAACTTAATTGCTTAGCTGTTAGTTTAAAATTGTCTGTTACCAAAGCACACCTGTTAACATACATTTGTGATAGGCTATATATGTCTATTGCATTTTAGCCCTGTTAATGTCTTTTTCAGAATGTATTAGTACTGGAGTGGTTATTGAGCACTTGTAAACGCAGTGTTATTACTGGTAATGTTACATTGTCTACTTGCTTTTCTCATCTGTTTTCAGCAGTGGCAGTGGAGTTACACCAATGCAGATGCCAGCATCACAAATGTCGTCATCATCATCATCTCTGTTTGCTGACTACAGCAGCTGTCCTCAGCATCGCAGTCTGCTTCTTAGCTTATGCGCCATAGTACAAGCTGTAACTCTGTCCTGTCCCAGCGCGCTCGTGTGGCATAATCTTGGTGAGGGCAAATCTTCGTCTTCATTGAGCGGCTCTCCTTTGGACTTGCTGTCTTGTTCACCGTCGTGTTTGCCTATGCCTAGTGGCAATGATAACAACCAGGTGCGTTTGTCTCTCAAGTTATATGTACGATTTTTAGATCATGGTGGGTAATTGATCTACTATTTCATTTTGGAGGAATAAGCCATTACAATCTATGAACTGGGTTATCTATGTAAATAATGAGAAGACTGTCTGTCTGTCTGTCACAGTGATCTTTGACCGCGATGCATTTCTACAGCTTTGTACCTTTTCACTCCAAACCTTCACTACTGTCTCGGGGTGGGCATTACACACCCAGTGTGAGGCTTCGCGTCCCCCGTTTTCACCGCTACCATGGTCTCCCGGGCCAAAACCTACCCGGGCAATGCATTTTTAGCTGGTAAAAAACTTACACTCAACCTATTTTCACTCGCCAGATGGCGCCGCCGGGTTAAGCAGCTACAGTATGGATTCGCTAGAAGAATTGAAACTTTCACTGAACTAAACCCGGCCAACGCCGGGTTAAGCAGTGTTTTGGTGCTTATTCGCTAGAGGGATTGAACACCCAAAACGCCGGGTTAAGCAGCTTCGCGTCCCCCGTTTTGACCGCTACCATGGTGTCCCGGCCCAAAACCTCCGAAACCCGGGCAACGCTGGGTTCACCAGCTAGTCCATAATAAAAAAGACTTTAAACCGCTTAACTTTTATTTACATGTAGAAGGAAGGAACCAAATTACAGTCTCTGAACTGCAGATGACCTGCCTAATTTTCCAATTTTACTTGAATTATTTTGAAAACTTCTAGATGCGGTTACAGTTGAAGGCCTGTGAAGAGCAAATAGTTCAGAGAAGCAGAGCAGCTGAAATTCGTTGGTCATCCGATAAGAGACAACAGTCTACAACTGGTAGGGATCCAATGATTTAAATCATTTGTATATTTTGCTGATATTTATTTTTATGCATTTTTTTCTTGTGTTACTCTGAATTTGTCAGTTATTTGCCCTGTGTTTTTTGGAAATATTCGGCTTTGGTCATTACTGTATGTCTGAGGTATCGATTTTTATCGTGCAAAGGTTATTTCGAATAATTTTTAGAGCTAGTACTTTACAATAAACTTCAGATTAAGTAACTTTTATGCCAGCAGCTGCATGTAACCTTATTTTCTGAATTTGTAGGTTTAGTGATTAACAAGGTCTTGGCTGGGCTTGAGGTACTAGATAGGCATAACTTTGAGAAAGCCG
The DNA here is from genome assembly GCA_963556255.1 of Allolobophora icterica. Lineage (NCBI taxonomy): Eukaryota > Metazoa > Annelida > Clitellata > Crassiclitellata > Lumbricidae > Allolobophora > Allolobophora icterica. The sequence goes on along the minus strand of OY744608.1, from coordinate 30,672,765 downwards.
AGTCAAACAACTGCCTGGACAACCTGTACAATAAGCTATTTAATATAACAGGACAACAGCAGCAACTGTGCAAAGATGGAAGCGAGGTATAATCATAAATTATTCTCTTATAATTCATTTGTAACGAACTTTCTCCTGATGTTAGTTTGATGTTGCTGTGTTCCATCCTGTTCAGATTCTTGTTAATGTGAAAAGAAAACAATGATATCACTTGCATAGATAGAAAAGTTTACTATATATTGATTTGAAATATAGCTTTAGCAGCAAGTTTGCAAATAATCCTAGATATGTTGAACTGCTGACAATGGTCCCTTTAAATTCTTTATAACAAAGTTTTGCTGTACAAAAAGTTATGTAAAGAACTTAAAAGTAATTCATGCCACTGATAACAGCAGCTGGTGTTGTCTAATTTGTAAAGAGTTATCTAAGAACTTGAAGCTAACTCATGCTGCTAGCGTTGTGTTATAACATGATAATATAAAATTTTTATCTTTCTGTTTTAAAGAATGCAGTGTTAAATGAAGCCATTGTGAACTTACTTTGCGAATGGGCAGTCAGTACAAAAAGAACTGGAGAACATCGAGCTGTTGTTGTTGCTAAATTGCTTGAAAAATATCAGTGTGATATTTCGTCTGATGTGAGTTTTTCATTGCTTCAATTTTAATAAAGCTATAGCTAGAAAAATAAGCAGTCAGTATCATCTAAATAATCTGAATCTGAGGTAAACCAGTAATTGAATTATTTTGGTTTTTAATAGTTTTTTTATTATCGTCCAATTTGTTTCTTTGAAATTCCATTACATAGCACAGTTGTATGTTGTAGTAGATGTAAAATCGTTTGAGCTCCTAAGTTGGTCATGTATGTATGTATATATTTATCTGAACACTTCTATAGTGCATTTTATGAACCATAACAGTCTTGAGCATAGCAGTGCTTTTATCTTGATTTGTTGTTTAAGTTCCTGCTTTATCTGTTCTTCTTATACACATGGAAATATTATGTCCGTTATCATTCTAGATAGGCACTAGATCCTATTCACATTTAACTCTGCTATCATTTAGCAACTGATTTGTTTACACCCCAGCCCCACAAATAATTTTTTCTTTCCTCTTCCAACCTCTTGCTGCCATAAACCAACACTTTAATTGCATTTGTGTCCCACAGCTTGTTCAAAGAGCTAAACAGCTGCAGTTCTACGGCTGCTTTATTCTACTCTTAGCTTAGCTCTTTCACCCCTCTGGATCTGATTGTTGGTTTCATAATTATGATCATTGTGTAATAACTTATTCTGCTGAATGACTTTAATGTAAGTTTGATGATACATATGTTTTTCTAGAAATTAGGTGACAGTGATGGCGTGGATGACCGAGAGTCGGTGGGTTCGGACATTGGTTCTTGTTCTAATCCTCCATTTCAAAACCTTCTTATGCAGTTTCTTGATAAACATGCACCAGTTCTGGGTTAGTGGCTTTTTTCTAATTTGTGTTCTTAAATATTTTAATGAATTAATTGAACGTATATTAAAGTGTTGATATAAGGTTACTAGGTTGGACAAAATTTTGCAACATTTTTGTTTTTGCCTTAACTTGACTTTACCATGAGATGTGTTGGAAACTTTATTTTGATTTCTGGAATGGACCTGTTGTTTTGTTGTAACAATTATTTAGCAACAGCAGCTATGTTGGCCAAGTTTTGCCTATGTTGGCCCCTCTAGTTGGCACCATCTTCCGCAAGAATTGTGGCTTGAACTCCTCAGCCTTTCTCTTCCCCTGTTCCAGAAACACACGAAGACCATTTTATTTGTTAGTGATAGCACTGACTTTGGTCAGGAGTGCCTCTGAATCATTGAGAGGCGCTTTATAAATGTCGATTACGATTATGATTATGTGTTTTCATGGACTGCTCTGTGCACTGGGTGATTTCCATTTCTGCAGCGGTATTATAAACAGGAATTGTGTTATTCTTGGTCATGATTTCTATTGTTCACTGAAAAGGACAGTGGTTGAGAGGTAGCTAAAGGGGCCATCTATCAAAATGAAACCAGAATCTGATTTAATTTTTTGTGTGTGTGAAAAACAAGAACCCATTCTGAATTATTTGAGAATTTTTATTTTACACAAATCAAAGCCTTTTATAAAATTTTCTTTGAATTCACAAAGGATATGTTTTTCCATGGAATGTGAAGTAAAAATATTGTTGATTAACATGGGCATGGAAGTTGAGACCTAGGAATTAATACAACAGCCATTAATGACATAAACATTAATTAATGTAAATGTTTGCAATGAATTACTTTTCTGTTCATTTTCTGTGCATACAGAAGTAAAATGCTCTTTCATGGAACAGACTGGAAATTCATAGTTGCTGAAATCATCCTTCATCTTGGGATGGATATTTCATGTAAATTTAGCTCCTCAGTTCTTTCACCACTACTTGATTCTTACATGGATTATTTAGGTTACTGTTCTTTGTTGTACTGTTATTGTATGGTATCATTCACAAAGACACACTCCTACCATCACACAAGTCTTATGCCCTTATCCCTCAGCACGTGACTTCATGTTGGAATGGTCCGAAAAATTTGTATAGCTTCAGTGGACACCAGTTATCTGTAAAGTTGTTTTGTCTTTTTGTTAAAGTATTCAGCATAATAATGAAGCTTTTACACCTGTTTTGTTTATGATTATTGTTTTTCAGATGAAAATAAAGATGATACTGTGGAAAACAAACAGGCATTTGCCAATCTGGTTCTTCTGTTTTCTGAGCTTATTCACCATGACATCTTTTCTCACGATGCTTACATCTGTACCCTCATTTCTCGTGGAGATCTTCAGCTGTCTTCTTCTTTATCAAATTTCCATCATCCAGTTGCGTCTGTCACTCCCTATCAGACGGACAGCGTAAAGAGTGAAGGTCTCAAGTTTGAGGTTAGCTTGATTTTATAGTTTCTGGACTGGGAATGGTAGATATTATTCTCTGTCATTGTACATTGTCTTGGATGCAATAAACCTGTGGCCAGTTGTGCCACACTATAGTAAAACACTTTAACGATGAGCTGCATTGGTTTCTCAGTCGCTTTTAGTACACTCTCATCATTAAAATGTTATTTGATGCTGAAGGGATGTTTGGTAAATCTTGAGCAAAAAATTAGTAATAGGTCATTATTGAGCTCCATTTTGTGTGCTGTTATATTCTCTGTATTTTTGGCTAGACTTTTTCTAGTTTAGGCACTTAAATGATGCATAAAGTGTGTTGCTTAGCTGTATGTCAAAACTGCTTACAGTGCTGTGTGTACATATCTGCACAGTGCACATAATGGATTTTGTCATAGTTATTGTGTTGTTGTTTACTTTAACTTGTCTTAAAAAACAGTACTGCATGAATTAATCACGTAATATGTTTTGCATTATTTGAATAGGTAGTGAGATGGTAGTTGATGCATTTTACCCAAAGATATCGTAGAAATTACAGCAGATACTTGGCTTTTATTTATAGATACCAGATGAAATAAAGAGTGAAATGGAGTGTCAAAATCTTGACTCTGACTTCAGTATGTTTGCTTTCAAAGATGATCCAAGACCTAGTCCAGATCAGCCTGGTTAGTAACTTTGAACATTTGCCATTAAGCCCCAACAGCCTAAATGTGTGCTGAGCTAAAGCCTGAACTTTAATTTCTTGAAAAATGGACTGAATTTACTTAAACCATTAACACTGATATGTCCCTAGAAGTCAGTGTCACATTAGAAGAATGTAGAATTGTATTAGTGTTCAAAGTAAACTTTCCATATCCATATCTGTCTAACTTGGTATAGTAAGTCACTAGCGTTTTCATACTCCCATCAGCCGTTGCAGTTGGTGAATGTGCTGTTTAAATGGCTGTTTTATATGACCAAAATACGTTTACTTAATTGTTTTTAAAGGATATTTTGTAAATGTCTATCCTTCGTTTTAACCTTAGTTCTCAGTTCCTTCATAAACTGGAACTGTTGAAGTGCTGGCACTCTTAAGTGTGTTTGGAGTATAGGAGTCTCACATTTTGAATTTATTTATATTTAGGATCTGTGAAATCATCCTTTGAACAGTCGATGATAGCAGCAACAACACCTGGTCAAGTACCTACGCCAGCCACATGCTATTCCCAGGGAATGGTCCGCACTCCGGGCGCTCCTCACACACCTATATCAGCTAGAACTCCTGCGCCACACACTCCCGGAGCATCGCATACTCCAGGTGGTGCTACTCCTGGAAGTGCCACGCCTGGTGCTGTTCACACACCAGGAATGTATCACACTATGGTGCACACACCTGGTATGGTGCATACTCCAGGTTCATTACCTGCCCCGCTTCCACCTCCACCTCCAGTTATGCCAATGGAACAGTCGCATCAGGGCAAGGAACCTTCCAGACATACCGTTTTTGTGACGCACTTTCCAATATCTGTGGACGATCTGTCGTGCCATGAGAGCAACCAGCGGCTCGTTATATTGTATGGTGTGGGAAGACAGCGGGATGAAGCAAGGCACGTGCTGAAAAAGGTAACCAAAGAAATAAGCAAACTGTTCTCAAAGAAAAACTGCATTGATATAAACTCTGGTGATGTTGGGAAACTGAAAAAGAAGAAAGAAAAGGACCAGAATGATCCTGTGACCAACTTAGAAAATACCTTCAACAAATTTCGCAAGTTATCCTATTATGATCAACATGCAGTCACGAATGCTGTGTCGAGAACTTTAATGGAAACAGTCAGCAACTTTGCTTCTGCAAATTCAACGTACCTACCAATTATTGACAATGTTTCATATCTGTTTGACCTGATGGAGTACTGCCTCAACATTAGTTACCTTCTAGAACTAGCAATCAAGGTTGGTGTTGTATTATATTCCTCCTCAGTCGGTCTTTCTTTAGGGATAAGGTGGTTGTCTTGAATCAATGAGTATATACAGAATTATTAATTCTGTCACAAGAATTAGCAATTTGTACCAAGCTGTTGGAGAAGACCTGTAAGGCCTATCATGCTGGTCACCTGGTTGCAACTTGATGATTCAACCGAAAAATGCATGAAAAGGAAATCTGCTAAAAAACTTTAGTCATCTGAGACTTGTTAAGTTTTCATTTCTTACCGTTTATACCAGATATTTATGGGGTAACTCTTGTCATAACTTAATTCCTTGGCATGTCACCAGTGTTTGGCCTCTTAAGTAGAAAATTTCAGTGTTGATGTGCTTCTACAGCCCCAATGATATAACCATGCACTTCCTAGTGCAAAATGAAATATTTTGGGAATATTCTGAGAATTAGTTGTTGCATTTGTGCACCCAGTAAGAGACTTATTGCATTTTTAGTAGCAGAATCATTAGCAATTCATGCCTGCATAATTGGGGCAAATGATAACTGCTAGATGTGGACATGCATGATTTCTTGTAATTTGATGCTTTTTCAATTCAGTTATTTTTGAACCAAGAACTGATATTTTGTAACATCGTAGCATTTTGTGATTGCTGATTAGATTTGAGTCCATTCTGAGATATTTCAAGACCACCTCTGAGTAGCCCCCCTTGAAGAGGTGCTATATATAAATACTTGAATGAAAGTATTATGTCATGGGAAATCACATAAATTGTTACTTTAATCACATAGTCTGAGATTGAATTTCGATTTTTTTAAATTTAATTTAATTTTGTGTTGCAGTTGCTTAAAGATCAGCCAGATGTTGAAGCACAGTTAATGTTGAAAAATTCTTCACTTGCTGGAAGCTATACAACGAGTCTTTGTCTTTGCATAGTAGGAGTTCTACGCAAATACCATGCCTGCCTTCTTGTTTCACAGGAGCAGACTGCTGCTGCCTTTGAAAGGTGATTTCTGTTGAATTTTGTTGTTTACTATGACTCTCGTTGCCACTGATGTTATTTATTGTCAAAGTTTTCATTCAGTTGTAATTGGAAATTTGATTTAATATAGCTACCACTTCTAGAGCAGACTAAATCAGGAGACTTTGTGGTATACAATGTTAAATGTCATAATGAACTGGAATTTCATCAACAAGCAAAGTTATGCACAGAACACTAGAAGAGTCACCTGTGGCAGGCCCACACACACTTGTAGATCCCAACCAACTTATTCTCAACCACAGGTGACTGACAGCATCATGTTCAGAGTCTCTGGACCAAGTTGCGTGGATAGTGTGGAGTGACGACAGTTGGTAGCATTCGCAGCACACGCCACTGCCACTGAGAAGACCCTTATCGGAAGTAGATAACACAAGTCTGGCTATCCATTGAGCCATCAGGTGCATGTAGAACAGACATTTGTTGCTTGCCGGTCTGTAGATTAAAGCGCCAGGAGTGACTGATGGTTGTGATCATTCCAAACATGTTTGGAACAGTCTCCCACTGCACTTATGTACTGTTGTCTTTGACTTTGTGCAGCATACATTTGCTGTCTTAAAATGCACTTGTTTAGATCTGTTAGATAGTCACAAGTACAGCGCTTTTGTGAGGAACTAATGTGCCCTATTAAGTGTCCTGATAAATACATACATACTAGATAAAATAATTCAGCAAAATGACTCAGAGGTCAAACAATGACCAACGAGTCAGGTGACCTACACACAATCAATGGGTACTGTGAAACTGGGAACTAGAGTGTTCTGTGTAGCGTGTCCAAAGCAACATTTGAATTTTGAGTGTTTGAAGTGTAGGAAAATGAAGTGATATTAAGGCCTGGCAAATATTGACTTGTGAAGGGAGCATGTATTCTTTACAGATCAAAAACTAGGCATAACCGAAATCCGGATCGGTAAACCGATTTTGCCCTTTTTAGACTATCCGGAATGTCTAACCCGCCGATTAGTAACGGGTTTTTCTATTGTTTCACTGTGGACTAAAAACAATTTATAGGCCACTCACACATAATTATAATTTTGCCAAGGGTTGCACCCAGGCTCTTAAATCAATTCCCAAAACCTACCCTGTATCTGCTACTTGGTGCCAGTGCCGGCAACCGTTTGGTCTGTCAATCAATGAAGAAGTATATCATGGTATGGGGAAGGGGTGACTGACTGGCTGTTGTTCCATCTTAGCATCTGTAGCTGATGCCAAGCCATTGGCCAATGATGACTAACTTCAGAATCGGAATCCACAAATAATGGCCTATACTATCTGGAATCGGCGAAAAAACGAAAATCACTTATGCCCTACTAAAAACTGCAATTGGGTCACTGATGTTTTTCATATTTTTACAAACTCTGCATGTTGTGTTACATTTTAGAGGCAGGTGACAAATGTTTACGAGTATGTTTATGCCTTTGCATGACTGTAAATAGAGCTCCTCCTGATAATTTTATATCACTGAATGGTTTATTCAGCTCTTGTGTTGTGTAGTTAGTACTAAATGTAATTTTATTTGAAGTACTGCAACTAATGTAAAGTGTTTAATTTCAGTTTGGTTAAAGTTGTGAAGCATGTTGATAAACCAAGTGACTGCACTTCAGCAGAGCGCTCAATACTGGCATATCTGTATGATCTGTACACTTCGTGTTCCTACCTAAAAGTAAGTTCTAACGTCATACTAACAATATCCTAATAGTGCATCATTTAAGCTGCTTGATGAAAGTTGTTAAAAGTTTTATTTCAAATTTATCATGCTTTCCATATACCTGAATCTCTCTCAAAATAGTTTCAAGAATTCCTCATGCTGCGACATTTAGAAGTCGGTTTTCTCATGGATAGCTAGGCAAAATTGTTGATAGATATTTTGACTTTATGTTTTCTGCCATTCTTGTATGTGCTTCTGTAGACAAGATACAGTGAACTGTTTGGAGCACCATGTGCTAAAGTTAAAAATACTATTTACGCGGATGTTGAGCCATCTTCCTCTAATCTTCGCTGGGAAGAGCAGTTCTCAAAAGACCTCATGGAAAATCCACGGTTTGTATCTAAGATATTATATCAAAATGTAAAATTATATGTATATGTGTGTGTATGTGTATATATATATAATTGTAATTGTAATTAGTGACTTCTATTGCACCAGTGTCTACTGCACAAGGCATCAACCGATAGCACACCAAAACCAAGCCGTAATCAGGTCACTATCCATAAGACAGAGGCAGCTTATGGTGGATAAGCAATTTGAAAGAGGTACCGGTAAGTTTCAGGTTGAAAACGGAACTACACAAGCGACTGAATAAATTTGAAAGTCGCTAGTCAAAATACAGAGGTTGGCTAATTTGAACATGGATGTGTTGAATATAATTGGAAATGTTTGGCATACAACCATATCATGTTGAAACACTAGAAAAAAAAATTTAAACAACATGAAGCCCTCGTAGAACGTGGATGGTGACCACCTGAGAATGCTAGGTTGTGTTTAGTTTCATTTCTCAACAGTTTTCTGTATCGAGAAGTCAGGAGCTTAAAACACTTTAACGATGAGTGTGCACTAAAATGTATTGGAAACCAATCCCTCTCGTCGTTAAGGGAGCACTAACTTTCAGCTGTTGCCAAGTTCTCATTGATGAGATATACGTGTGTGTGGGGCAGATTGCATGTTAGAAGCACTTTGAAATAAGCCTGGATGTGAATGTGAAGAGTGCACTGACCTGCAACTTCTGGGTTGCTGAGTAATCATTTGTTTAATACATTATACGTTAACATTGACCTGATGCTGTTTCAGAATGAAAGTAGATGCTCAGTTTGTGAAGCAGCTGAATGAGGGTCCACCGAATCGATACAGCTTTGTCTGCAGTGCCATTGTTAACATCTGTAACTGCCAGAGCGTTGATCGGTGGGTAACGTATTTCAATACGAATACATTATACTTTAATGGGCAGTACATTTGGGATACATTTTTGAATTTTTCAGTGTAACCTTAGTTGATATATTATTTTCACAGATCTGTTTAAAATACTGATGAAAATTGTCGAGTCCATCTTTATATCCGTTGCTGTTGTTTATATCCGTTGCTGTTGTTTCTTGCAGACTTAACGATATTGCAGTTCTCTGTGCTGAGCTGAATGCGTGCTGTATATCTCTGAGTTCCGAGTGGCTCGGTGTTCTCAAGGCCCTTTGCTGGTCTTCTAATCATAACTGTGGTTTTATTGATGTCCTCACTCAAGTTGATGTAAGTTGTTTACATTTCATGCAATACAGGTACATTATTGTTTGACAGAGGCAGTTGTTCAATGGCTATGGCACAGCAATATTTAGAATGGAATTTCTGCAGCTGTCCGTTCATTTGAAAACCATGTTTTAACATAGTTTTCTCAAAATTTGAGTGGTCACAAAATTATGGGTTTGAACATTGGAGATAGTAGAAAGGCCAGAGGTTGACAATATTGCTGAGTCTCCTACTGTTGTTAATGTTATTGTCTGATGAAGTTCAACCAGCCAAATTATGAGAAAACCATGTTAATACATGATCTTAAAATAGCTGACAGTTGCAGAAATTCAATGAGATATGAAATTTTCATTCAAAAGATCTGTGTCACGGCTTCTTACCTGGCCTTACAACTGTGTAAGAATTAGGCGCTTTGGTATGTAAACATATCATGCATGACTGTCTTTGTATGTAGTTGTCAGATAGCTATTGTTGCAGCACCTGTGTGATGTTCTTAAAAGATTAGATTAAAATGGATTAATTAGTTTGAATTTTTTGTTGTTTTTAGGTTGGTGACTTCAGCATACATGATTCTCTGGCGGTCTTCACCGCGATACTTATTGCACGTCACTGTTTTACTTTAGAAGACTTAGTAGGACATGTCGCACTACAATCTCTTCTGGCAGCTTGCCCTTCTGGTAAGTCTATGGCTGACATGAGTTATAGTTATTGCTGATGTAAGTATACTTGTTACAATACATCGGTGTCAGAGTCCGTGGCCAGCAAGCTAAAATGTAAGTACAATAGTACATGACAGATCTTTTAAGTGTAACTGGAAATATTTTTTATTCCACACTGAAGCATTTAGTGGCTGTTTTTAATGTAATATAAACATAATGAAATAAGTTATTTGCAGTTTAACCTTTTTTGAGCCTTGTTGTAACTGGTTGTTGTGAGCAATGACAGAGTTTTATATCACTGTCTTGTCGTCTAAATGCCCCTCTCTTCATCCCTGAGATGCAGTGTTGTGGTAGTAACATGACATCAAATTATGACAAGTTCAACTCTTCATGAACAAGTTATCACTGGCTTTGGCCATGTTCAGCTGGGGCAACTTATGAATTGATATAAAGTGTATAAATTTGGAGTGGAATAAGTTGTTTCCTTTACAGAAATTATTATTATTATTATTATTATTATTATTCCGGATATTTCTATAGCGCCTCTCGAAGTCTACTACTACTCAGAGGCGCTCCCGACTACAGCATTTGATACTGTGCCGGAATTTTCACGCCGAAGCGCCACGAGCAATTGCGAGTGAAGGACTTGCCCAAGGTCCGTACGCAGCGGCTACAGTGGGATTCGAACCTGCAACCCTCCGGTCACAAGGCGCCGAACTTACCACTGAGCCACCACGACCCACAAATTAGTTGGAAAGTTTATCTAAGTGAACTTGGATGAAGTTGTAAGTGTAAGAGTATAGTTACTGCAGTATGGTTTTTCAATTAGTCAAGTTTGAAATGTAGTTTTTTAGTGTCTCATACGTGTGACACGTATTGATGGTTTGTTTTTTCTTGAAGTTACCACTGGTGGTGATCCTGATGCAGAGCTGGGTGCTCGTTTGACTTGCCACCTTCTTCTTCGACTGTTCCAAATGATGAACACGATGCCTGGTTATGTGCCAGACAACAGAAAGAACTCGGTCTATGTTAAGTCGTCTTGTGATCGTCATTTACTTGAAGCGGAGCACAAGCGGATAAATGTTGGTGCGGTGGTGGCCGTCCTTAAAGCTATTCTGATGACTGGTTAGAACTTGTGTTTTCTTAGCATTGTTTCTCTCAGTTGGTTTGCATTGGTGCATTGCGAAAGCTTTATTAGGCTTGTGCTTGACTTGTGGTAATTCCAACAGTTGCATGTTTGAGGTGAGTTGAGGCTGGTTAACTTCATGATGTAGAACTGTTGCTGTCCTCAGCCAGTATAGTTGGTGCTGTTAAGTAAATGGCAAGTCTTGGGATGCTCTGTCCGACATGATGGACCTTGACATTTTATGCAGTATTGGCCCAGAGTAAGATAATGACATCTCATGCCCTTGGTAAGCGATGTTGGAGCCATTAGTTATTTTCATGTTTTATTCACTTTTTTCATTAGGAATCATCTTTATAATTGCAAATTAAAATTCACTTGTAATCTCAGTGGAAAATGTTATTGCTAATTGTTGAAAGATAATCTTATTTGTAATGTGTCCTTCCTTTTAGGTTATATCTTGAGATTGAGTGCTGCTGATTGTTATTTTGATTTGCCCTTTCATGATTGTGATTGTTTTGGGCATTGATTGAAATTTATTTCAGGGGATAGTTTCTATGCAGAACTCAGGGATCGTTCTAAGAAGGATGCTGTGGATTTCTTGGCAAGTCTGGATGACAGTGGTGACTTGGGACTTAGAGTTGGAAGGTTAGTTGGTTCTTATCGAATCCAATTACTTTTAGAGGACACATTTATAGTAGTTGTACTACATGTCTGTAGTTTGGTTTGTGTGTGTGTTACTGAGGTTAGTATAGCTCTCTTTACTAAGCTAAGCGATGTTACAGTTTGTTAAAAATATGAGTTCTTCTTTAGCTAATTGATGCTGACTTGTTAAAAAAGTCTAACCACTGTTGGTTAAGAAATATTAGTTGGTGATCAGATGACACTTACGTACTTGGGTACTTTTGTGGTGTTTCTTCTTTGCTGTCTGGGTAAGAAATTGCTTAGTTTTTAGTTCCATTAATGTTGTTTCTTAGTTTCACACCACACAGTCAGAATTGTATTCAGCTCAACAAAGTGTATGTTAACGTTGTAGCAGCACTGGACGAGTCAAAGGCTGCATAGAGAGTGCTGGATTGAGCGATTATGCCAAACATTGTTTGCGAGAAATATGCAGTCAGGAATGGGTCCGTGAGAAGTTTCTCAAAGAACCTGATCAATTGTTCAAAGCAGACCTACTTCTTGATAAGATGTTGTCACATAAGCAGGTATAAATACCTTTCTTCCAACGTTTAATTTTATGCAGTGATACTGGGCTCGGCTAAATGCCGTTTTTGATGGATAGCCATTTAAATTATTTTAACATTTTCTTCTTTTAAATATTTTGCAATGGCTGTCACTGCAGTTGGCCATTTCTGCATTTGCTGACATGTGATTCCTCTCCATGACAGTTTTTATCACCTGAAACATCTGTGGCATTGGCTTCAGGCTTGGCATGGTTTAAAATTGGGATATTTCAGTACAGAACACTACTTTACTTTTCGGACATGATATCTTACTGTTCCACACACATACATAACGTATACATGATTACTGAGCTTGTTCTTCCATCTTATTTGACCTCTCATCGTAGCATCACTTTGATTCAGAACCAAGCCTCACATATGAACCATTTGCTTCCTGTGTGCTGCTGAAGTGTATTTATAGACAGTGACTATTCTGGTTGTTCAAGTGCTGTTTGTTTTATTAATGGGCCAGTAAAAACTCTTGGATAAGAGTAAATGCATTGGCTTACAGTAGAAAAATGGTTAACACTAGAAATCAAGAGGTGCCATCTTCATTGATGTTATACTTTCATATGTGTAGGCACAGCAGTTGGTTCAGATGATTTGCTACCCTGGTGGTACACCAACCGTTGCTCTACCTGACGATGATGACGATGATGAAGATGACGAGCCAGAACAGAAACGTCATATTACTCGTATTCTGAACAGAATGGATCAGTGGTCTCAGCGTGTTTCCGGCTTAGAGCTACAGCTTATGTTGAAACAGGCTTCTTCTTCTGTAAGTCAGGGCTTTGTATGTCTATAAAAAATATTGATCAGCATTTACATGGTTTTTATATGTATGTATCTATATTTTTATATAGCATGACGTAAGAACCATTTGAGGCATTTTAATGCTGTATGGTCTCAGAGCTTTGAGAATTGTAATGTAACATATGTCTTGTAACGTAAATGTTTTTGTAATGTAACATATGTCTTGTAGCATAAATGCTTTATACAATTCAATTGCAATGCTGTCAGGAGTCATGAAATTCGAGCATAGGTTAGGTGCATATGATTAGAAAGAAATCATATCTCACCTGGCTTATGACCCAAAGAGAGCTACAGAGCAGCAACAGCAGCAGAACTTATCATAGAATCACATATCGACCACTGCTGAATGCTGATATATAACTTTATGCAAGTAACCTAGTCACTGTTGTTATGACCTGAGTCTTCTAAACGATCTGTTGTGGTTTTTTAGGAGATGTCAGCTTTGTTGGACAGCATAGCCAAAGCTACTATCGAAGTATTCCTACAGCAGACAGAAAAGCCGAATGGTGTCAACAGTACTGGGAAACGGTCTGCGTCTTGTTTTCATATCTTTAGTTTGCATGCATTGTTTGAACAGTTTTCATGTTAATAATAAGAAACAGATTTTCATGAAAAACATTTATGATTATATGTTGCGTTGCTCTCATGATTTCCACTGTATGGCAGTAATTTATCTGCTGCTTTGGGTTGGTCTGGATGAAATTGTTACATTTCATTGCATGTTTAAATCTGCAATTCATAGCCGTTACAGAACTTGTATGTCACACTACATTAAGAATTAGTAGACAACATTACTTGTCTTTTGTAACACATTATACCTTATCTGAGTGGTGCATCTGACCATGCGTTCCACATGCATTCCAGCCAATCTTTCATTCCATTTTAGTCCATCTAACGTAAATTATGTTGAGCTTTATCAATGATGCCTGTTTGAAATGTGACTCATTTTAGTCTTTCATTTAAAAATAACCATTGGATTACGTGTTGTCCATCCACTAGACAGCTTAGGGCCACACTGAAATGTGTTCTTTTATGGCCGGTATGTGCTACAAAATCAAACGATCTATTCCGGCATAGAAAGCACCTCGCCCATTCAAAAATAACACTAAATAAGATCTGATGTTTGATGATGGTAGCCAGCATAATTTAACAAATTAACACATTGTTATTTTATTCTACCAGATGTTTGTCAGTAGTTTAAGAAAATATTTATTTCACTTTGCTAAAAAATTTCTTTTTGGTATCTTTTGCATATTAACATTATGTATTCTTTTTTCATCACTGATGTATTGTGCGATCTCTCATTAATTCATCACATGACCTGCAACAGGTGTGTTGCCGTCCTCCAATGCATATGCTGTGCAACCTCCAGTGGATTTTTCTTGCGATCTTGGCTTGACCCTCATATATGGCAACTCGTCAATTCGGACTTTTAAAATTGTCCAAAATTTGTCAACATATTGCCAAGTATTTACAGCATTGGCGCCCTTGTGGGATTCTTAAAACTATGCAAGATAAGCCCATACATATGTATGGAAATGGATTTATTTTCTCGTTATCTTTTAGTCTTGTTGCATGTTTTCAGTGCAAATGTGGAAATGGACAACAATAGCGTGTGGTTGATTGCTCCGCTTATTGCTAAACTACCTGTTCCGGTTCAAGGTCGCATACTTAAAGTTGCTGGACAAGTTCTAGAGACTGGAAATAATTTTTGGTCAGCAAAAAATTCAAAAGACCGAGAGCGCTATCTTCAGAAAAGGTAAGACAAGTCTTTACGTCATTTGTGTTGCCTCATTTTGAGTAGCTTACCATTACTGTAAAATGAAAACATGGCTGCATCTGAGAAGATGGTTTTAAGAAGTACTTCAAGAATCTTCTGACACTGTGTAACAGCTGTTTCTACCAATTTGTAATACTTCAATTGTTTAAACTTAAAAAGTGATTTGTTTCATTGTAGCACATCTCTTCTGGGAAATCAGCCATTCTTAAGTCTAGTTCTAACTTGTTTGAAAGGGCAGAATGATCAGAGGGAAGGATTGCTCAAATCACTTCATGACCAACTCGAGAAGTTTGTTACAAATGCCAAAGAAGTAAGTATTTTCTTGCTCAAATCTTAATCATGGCCCTCGTGACTATGTGAGTGCACTACTTTAGTCATGCTTTTGGTCTACAATAACCAGTACACCAACTGAAATGTCTTTTTTGGTGTTCTGCTCTGCAGCAGGACCAAGAATCCACCAATGCCATTCTTCTCTGTTCTTTCCTTGTTGTTTACTTCTTTGTAGTGCATCAGGAAACCTAATCAACAATCTGCATGGATTACAAATTCTACTGTAAGATGAATTTGAAGGACAATAATTTTTGAATGCTTATTACTAGCAATACTATGAGAAAATTATTGGGGGAAAATTATTGGGGCAAGGTTTTGTTTCAAGATCCTGTTATTCGGATGATCTGCAATGATTGGCTCTGTGATGGCATTCATCAAAGAGCTTTGTGTTCCAGTTTTGAGTCAGCCTAAGCACTGATCACTGGCCTGTTGCCCATGAAGGTGCTTGTTAACTGTGCTTACAGGGTTGTATATAAATGTTGCATTATGTTGCATTACGTTTCACTTGGTTACCAGTAGCATCGTATAATTACCCTGTTGTGAGATGTATCGTTTGTGTTGCAAGCAGAAGTACATGGAACCATGCGTGGACTGTTCACAACACGCCGTCTTGTAAATGTTATTAATTAGCTGTTAATCATATTGTTGCTACTTTTCTTATTTATGTAAACAGCAACAAGACCGTGGTGTTCCTCCAGATGAAAAAATACTGTTCATGATGCAAGAAGCACTACAGCTACGCCTCAGTCTTGTAAGAACATTATTTTTGAAGTTTTTTAAGTCAATTTGTATTATTTCACCAACCATATCTTTCAGTCTGTATACAGGCTTTTCGGAGATTCATGAATTTGTTTCAAAGCCTGTGGAATATTGCATTGGAGGAATTCTGTAGGCTTCTGTTTGCCTGTGGTTTATGGTACTTGGGTCAGTCTGTCATCAGCCTATAGAATGTGGCACAACCTGCCATCTCATGATGATAGCTGCACATTAATATTATTTCATTCACATGAGAAGAATCTTAAAATTTTCATTTTGGAAAATCATATTTGATACTCATTAGAGCTGATAATTGTTTTTCTTTCAAATCTTATGTTTGGACATTATCTTTTTTTGCTATTGATGCATTTGTTGACCCTGTTGTTATGTTTAGTGCATTTTGCTTGACTCTTGCATTTTATCCTTCTCTTGAGTGAGTCATTATGACACATTCAGATTGGAAGTAATGGTAATATTGTCAGTCTATGAGTCACTGCTGGCCTGGCATACACTTTCAGTCGATTTTTATATATGGCTTCAGGAATACTTGCAAAACAATATAATAAGCAACCTACATGTATATGTTTGTTTTCATTTCAGGTGGGTAACATGTTCGACACGATACAGCATAATAACAACTTTACTCAAGACTGGGCCATCTTACTAATACAACTCATCAGCAATGGCATTGTTGATATTCAGAATAACAGGTATGCATTATGCTCGGTTTGATTTCTCTAAATTAAGGCCATTGTATCTTAGTTCTTAATCATTCCAGAAATGGCTGAATTACTTGATTTACCATTTTCTCGTATCACATAGAAAGCCATCCGCACTTGCTGCAATGAGGGCCTACCCAAGAGTTCATAACTTGTATACATATGTTATTTGTTCTGGAGAAGTTAACTGCAGCTGATCACTATGTAAAAGCTAAACTATGAAAAGAGAAGTGAAGATGGTTAAAGTTTTAAGTTGAAGACCTGTTTGGCCATGTCAGATTATCACGCAGTCTCTGTTGAATTTAATACTTTGTTAATTGTTGTTTCTTTCAGTGAGTTGTTTACTACAGTTATGGATATGTTGGCAGTCCTGATTCACGGTACTTTAGCAAGTGATAATTCAGAAAAGGGAGAAGAGAACAAAAGGATGTATCAGAGTCTGATACGTAAGCTGAAAGTAAGTCTCAGGTTTATCGATCTAAAGAGAATTTTGCTTCTGATTTGCCAAATATTTTAGATTAAAATATTCTAAGAAGTAAATACAAATACAGTGCAAAGCCAATAAAACAAAGTTGTTGGGGGACAAGCCATCAGACAAGGTGTGCAAACTGGACCACATGTAATATGGACAAATGCAGAAATAACCCTCAGTCCATCCAACTGACCGTGCATCCAGATGTTGGTCCTACCATCCAATTGTTCGACCATCAGTCCGTCCATCCGACCAGCAGTTTGTTCATCCGACCGACTCTCAATCCATCGTAGCTGACCATCAGTCCATCCATCCAACTGTCCATTCAGGGGTCAGTCTGTCCAAGCCGTTCATCTGAAGGTCCATCCATCCATCTGACTGTATGTCCATATATCCGAACGGCATGTTAACCGATACAGCATGTTACGTTAATGGTTTTGGGGACATAACACCACCTTGCATTAAGCAGAACAAACGTTATCCGAGAGCGCATTAACAAGTCCACACTGTATGATAATTGCATTGTACTGATTTTTCATGCATGCATTACATATGGTAGATGGAGAAAAAGTTGCTAGCTTTTACACTGGTTTTGTCATTTTTTTCAGAAAGAGTTGGGAGAGCGAAAATCTACAAGTATTGATATGGTGAGGCAGTTGTTACCCCTGCCTAAGAAACACTGTGAAGTTATAGTTTGTGACGCTCATGGTGGAGACTCAAAAGGGGGACACAAGTCTCAAGAAACAGATCGTAAACATGTTAGTACATTTTATGGTATTACATTTGTTGTGCATTACTGCCATGATGGCTACAGAGTAAGAGAGTCATGTTTGTCATGTATCTGCTAAACTTTGAGAGAGAGATACCTTGATGTAAAAGTTTTCACTCTCAGAAACCCTAAGCCTGTGTTGAAAGAAAGTATTGTTTTATGCATTCATATCTGTCCTTTGTAAAACAAACAAACTGGATAAAATTGCATGCAAGACCTATATGCATGCAATTATATCTGAAAGTTAATAGAGCATATTTTAAGAACTATAAAAACTAGGGCTGGTACTGATTAAAAAATTAATCAATTAATCTCCAAAATTTAACTTCAATGAATTGATTAAATTTGATTAATTTGGTATCTGTTATGTAATGCATGAAAAACTTTTTTAAATGTAGTCACTGAGTCAGTTACTAGTTTCTTTCTACAAAAAAACTTGGGCTGAAGGTGAAACATCAGCGATGTATTTGAACCATGGCAAGTGAACTATTTATTGCAACAAAGACAGTCAATTTTGTCGCCATCTTCAACTTTTCCATCAGCATTTACCTTAAATGAAAAATGATCACTTAAGTTTCCACTCAGACACTCTACATTATCATTGTTTGCCATATTGTTTACTCCAAAAATGGAACGCTCGATGTCATAAAATAAGTAAGAAAATTAATCGAACGAGCCAAAATTAATTAATTAAAATTTGTTAAGATTAATTAGTCATCAGAATCCTCTGCCCTAATGAAAACACACTGAAACATGGGTGCTTAACAAGTCTTGGAAGGTGTGACTTGAGCTGAGAATGTGTCGAGCTGTTTGTGGCATTGATGTTCGAATTTGCAATGGAATTTCTACAAATAAAATATTTAAATTTGTCATTCAGAGCTTACAGATTTCCAGAAAGGAGAGAGTCAGTCCATGGGAAATTCTTGAAGGACATAAAAATCCAGCACCTCTGAATCTTTCCTGGTTTGGTGCAGTCAAATTAGAGAAGAAACAACTTAAGTACGAGGAGCAAAACAAGTAAGAATTTTATTTTATGTTTATTTAATAAAGGCATTGTTTAATTAGCAAAATAAATATTCTTAGCATATGTTCTTAACTTGGATAATGGTAAAATTTTATGGTCGTCTTTTCAAATGTGCAAGCTTTTAGGTTGTCAAAATCTAGATGACCACTAGTCTGACAGCTTTTTGGTAGGTCAGTCCCCAGGGGCTTTAGACTAATATTGTGACCTAATATTTAATCTATGTGAACAGTATCAACAATGCCAATTATATTATGTTAACGGTAATTATGGTTCGATTTTATAGTACCATTCGCTCAGGCTTTGTGCAGTGAATACTGGTGCCATATTGGTCAACAGCATGTTAATAAAGTTTCATAAACTGTTGCATTCTATAACTATAACATAAAAGAATATGGAATTTATGTGCATTAGGCTTCTTTTCTATCATACACACTCGCTGAAGAAGCCAGCCAGCTATTTCCTGGAGCCTCCTGTTTTACCTCCTGAAGACCTTGAACCGCAAATGGATAAACCTGTGAGTTAACAACTGCTTTTCTGTACTTAGTGGTGTTTTTGCATCCAAGAAGTGTTCATGTTTATATTTCTTTGCCATGTCATTCCCGTGCCTAATAATAGACCATGTTAAACAAACTTCTTGTTTTTTTCCCCTTAAAGCAGATTATTCAGAATTAACAAACATAATTTCTTACCTAGATGTGTTTAATTTTTATGCTGCTGACTAAAGTTTTATCAGTGAGCACTGCATTTTGAATTTTTTAGTCCGATTCACTCAATATGCTGCTTGCTTGCTATTCAAAGAATGACTACAAATGCATGTTTTCATGTGCAACTGGATTGCAGACAATAGTGTCATGTAGGCATTTCTCACTCTCCCATTTTGAACCAGCTGCCATGTGCTTTAATCTTTGGAGTATTTAACAACTAGTTCCTTCAGTGTAAAGAGCCTGTGAGAAATTAATAGATATGTCAAAATCTTGCTGGCATTGTGATAGATTAAAGGATCTGTGTTCTGTCGTCATTGAGTATCTCCGTGTAACCTGTAACAGACCACAAATCTCTTAGTTTCTTAGTGCAAGGTGACTGATTGTTCCTCAGTCCCAAAATTCCTCAATGCATTATGCACCATAAAAGCTTTGCTGCAGTCAACTCCCTTTTCTAGATTATGCAAGTCAATACCATGTTACTTCAGCTTCTTGCCCTTCATTTGCTGTTTTAAACTGTTCTCTGAAGTCTTTATTTTCATGTTGCTCCTGGACGGGAGGGGCACCATTCAGGAATTGCCCTACAAAAGATGTTATATAAATATGTAGTTTGAATAATTGTGAGACTTGTGATCTCTGCATTTAAGACATCTTTTCCATCTGTACAGAGCATTTTAGAGGTTCTTTTACAATTGAAGTGAATGTTTCTGTTCAAAATGATGAATAATTAACCAAATGTGTTCCTGTTACAGGAACTTACTGCTAATTTTGTTTCTCAGGAAGCAAAGCCACTGGAACAGATTTTAGAACAAAAACAGGAATCCAAAACCAAGAAAGCTGGAGGTAGAGCCAGACCAAATCGCAAGCCAAGTCGAAGTAACGTCACTCCAACTACCAATGCTTTCACTCAGAATGTGAGTACAGCCTTACTACTAAAACACTGCAGAGTCAAAACACAATTAAAACAATAATTAGAGCATTGATGTCTGTGCACTTGGCCTGTCCAAGATGGCCAGATGTTTCTATAGCATGCCATTTTTTATTTTAGTCGGTCGCCTCTGAATGGTCTATACCGCGAGAGGCGCTTTATAAATTCCCATATACAATACAATACAATACAATACATGCAGACATTGCTCGACAATTTCATTCGTTTTGGACTTCCGATGTGACTTAGTATGCGTTCTTGGAGTTATTTATTTTGCACCAGTTGACTGTATTGGTTATTTTGATCGAAATAAAATTTTCACATCCCTCTATTAATACCTTAACAACGAGCATGTACAAAAATGCCTGGAAAACTAATCCCTCTCATCTTAAAAGGGTTAAAATTCAAATTTTTTGGATCAGTCATTTAATTTTCTCACAAGGGCATGTTTTGTAATTTAATATTAGAATTAATTTATTTTTGCATTGCATGAATTTTAGGTGCCTCCGCTAAATGTCAACTTTGCAAGACCTGAAGTGTTTCCACCCGGACCTCCTCCATCCACGTGGTTCAATCCACAACAATATCCTCAGCAAATTGCATCTGGTAGGATAACATAACTTGCAACATTTGAAGTTGTGCTTAAAATGAGACAGTTATTCAAGAGTAAAGTACTGAAATGCTGCATTGAAGTATAACTGAAAAACAGTCCGTGTGGCGACAAGACCTGGCCAGATGAGAGTTATGAATCAATTACTGGGAAGTCATTCAGAATTTGTTAGCATGTATGATAAGTGGGAAACTGTTAAATTCTGGCAGGGGAGGTGTGCTATACTATTTGTCCAACCAGCCTGATAACCATCTCCAGTGTGGCATTTCCAATTTACTGCCAAAGTGTAACATCATACAATATGTTGGATGCTGCCTCTGCTAGGCTCCTAGGAAAGGACACTGGTTTGTAAGTTCTTCTGCCTTGTAAGTAGGGAAATACAGTGGTGAACGATAATAATCTGCTTTAGGAATTGCCAGATTTTGTTCTGGGAAGGTGCCATAAAAATGTAAAGGTGCAGGCATACAAAACGTTAGATTTTTCTACGAGCAAATACTTCTGTTTGTTGTTGTAATGCCATTTGCATTTCTTTAACATTTGGATCTTTGGTATGTGCACTTTTTAAAATTAGTTTTCTATATACTCCCAGAGTAAGTATGTATGCAACATAATGACAAAACTTGTGTAGGACAAGTAAGATGGACTTCTTTAGAGCCTGCTCTCTAACAGAGGCACTTCCAACAGTAGAAGAACAG
This sequence comes from Allolobophora icterica, assembly GCA_963556255.1. Lineage (NCBI taxonomy): Eukaryota > Metazoa > Annelida > Clitellata > Crassiclitellata > Lumbricidae > Allolobophora > Allolobophora icterica. The sequence goes on along the minus strand of OY744608.1, from coordinate 30,651,043 downwards.
GAATTGTAGAAAGATTGTCAGCCAAAATTAATGTCGGCACAAGCTATTAACATATGAATGTTATTGGACATAATTACTTTCTAAATTGCTGCTGGTTGTCTTTTGTGGGCCTAAGCTGAATACAGGTTAAGAATTTAATTGTTCTGTGTTGCATTGTGGGCTTTGTTGGCCGATAACTAGCATTGCATCCTCTGGTTGCCATGAAATCCATAGTTTTGAGATCCTGTTCATTACTGGTACATTATGCCACCAGATCTTACCTATCATTCGTTACCAGTAGGCAGCTTCTGTTTAAAAACGCTGTGTGGTACTGAAGGTGGTTAGTGTCACTGTTCCTAGGCTAGTTTACCAGTTGAATTTGATTTGCTAAAAGATGCTCTTATTGATTTAGGACGGCCATACATGAATCCAATGAACAGTTCTCGGCAGATAATAAGTACTGCTATAAAGGCAAAGGGACAAGCTCCAAGTGGATACATGGCTGGTGGAAACTGGCCGATGCGCCAGCGTGCACCTATTCCCGGCCGGATCTCAAGCAGAATGTGTGTCGACCCAGTTATGTTTGGACAGCAACCTGGAATGATGAATCAGGGATTTCCAGGTCAGTCTCAAGGTACTGCACTGTCTTGGCTTTTTCTTCTGACTTTTTAATAATAGCAATTTTTCTGTAATTTTATTTATATCACTGTTATTGGCTTTATGGTCTTATAGTTGAACTGTTATTATTTTCATTATTACAAACATTTTTAAGGCGTGCAAAGTCACACAGAGAATGTGAATCTGAGACACTGTACTATTATTATTATTATTAGACTAGTCGAATAAAATTGTATGCATTAATAGAATCGCTGTAATAATTGCAAATTAACTGATGCAACCTCCTAAATGAACTTCTTGGTCTTTTTTGCCCCTTTTTCACGAGCGTTCAAAAACCATTCTTTTCGATCGTGTTTGGTGTCGTCAGGTCAGCAGTGCCTTTTAGAATGTGGCGCTATACAAATTGACGATTACCATGTGTATAGATTATGCAAATGACAAAGTGCTGTAATGTAAAGAAAGCAAAAAAGTATACAGTGCTGTTAAATAGCAAGTTTGAGGCTGCTTTACAGAGTTATGCAAATGAAGCTATGCATCAACAACAATACGATTATATAAAAGAAAGTCTGAAACATATGAGCAAACAACTCTCTGTGCACTGGACCTTGAGAAGAAGAGCATCAAAGTCTTTGATTACCACATTCAGCATTCGAGATAGTATCCCAGAAACACATACAATTTGTTTTCATAAGCAAATTTGTTTTCATAAGCAAAATGATGTTGTGAAGTTTGTTTGATTTGTGATTTTAATTTAGTCATTGTCTTTCTATGCAATAAACTATTGTTCTAATTGAAAAATGGCTGTCTTAGGTTATAATGGTTACCCACCACCTCCTGCTCCTCAGAATTTGCCTCCTTCACAGTCAAGTGCAATGATGGAACAGTCACAATCTGCCCTGAATCCCACCTCATTCACTCCTCCATATCAGGGAAATGCCAATGCAATGGGAATGCAGAATCAGCAGTCAGGATACCTTTCCTCTCAGGGTTCACAGCAAACACAATATCCAGCATCCTCTTCACGGTAAGCACACATAGCATAAACAAGCGCAGGCTGAACGTACCGGTTAATACATGTTATTGTATAAACAACAGACTTTGTTATAAAATGAATTCTGGTATAATATGGTCAGGGACATCTCAAACTTAATTTACCTATGGAAAATGAACTCATCATAGCTTGACCTCATTATCATATGTACTTGCATACAAATCAACAAATTTTGGATGGCTGAAAAGTCTAAAATCTGGTGGTTGATTTTTATGAGGGTCAAGCCAAGGTCGCAAGGTGCATCCACAGAGTATTGCACCTGATGGACTGTGAGGTAATCCACTAAGCATTCCACAGGAAATTAGAATACCGTTCACCAACAACTACTTTAATGTTTTTTGTAAAAAATTAAAAATAGACAAATTCTAACAGACTCAGATGAATATTTATATGGCTTGATAAAGACTAACAAATAGCCAGTAAAAAATACTATGCCACCAAGCATCGTCCAAACGTAAGTTCTTATTAATATTTACTGCTCTTGTGAATGCGTGATGTAGTTTCAACTTTTGGCTTTTGTAATAAGTTGTGAAGCTCATCGCAATGGAGCTAAACAAATTTGCTTTGAGAAATTGACAAAACCATGCAAGCTGTGAAGATGGGTTGTATATTATGTGCCGACTCATGACACGTTATCCAGTTACTTATGTTTTCTTTCACTTTTTATTTTTGCTTCAGCTACAGTGGTATTCCTGGAATGAGTAGCATTGGCCCTGCAGGAAATGTACCTGGCAACAACATGTCAAATGCATCACTGCCGGGTTATCAGTTGCCAAGCGGAAGACAGGTACCAGGACAGAGTGGAAATTTCTTGAATAAACCAAGAATATGTAACCAAATACTGATGCAACAACAGAGTCAGCAATTAGCACAGCACCCAATGACAAACTCATCATCGTTAATGCGTCAGATGCCAGGTGCTGGTGCCGCAGGTGGTGCCAATCAACAACAGAACACTCAGTTTTCTCAGTTCTACCAGCAGTGAGGTTAAGACAGTAGCATTATTAAATGAATTGCAGATCGTTTGCATACATTATAATGTAAAAACCTTCTGAACGAAATTGCATTTTCTTTTTTAACATTATTATGATTTGTGGGATGCTGAATAAACGTTACTTGATTGTCACTGCTTCAGCTGTTCACAACTATAACCAGGCCCGGCTCAAGACATTTGGCTGCCCTAGGCAAACCGGCGGCCCTGAGCAAACCATCCAAAAATTTTAAGATTTTCGTCATGGTAATTTCGTCCATCTTTTTTGGAATTTCATCTTACAAAAAAAGTTGATGACCTTTTTTCTTTTTTTAGGAATTCGCCTCACAAATGAATGTCATGACCTTTTTTAGGAATTCACGGTTACACCTGCGCGATTTATTACACCAACACTATAAACCAACACAATAATACTTCCATCTACCGAATAATAATTAAATAATTTTTGAAAAATGGAAAATTGGCGGCCCCTAATAATCGGCGGCCCTAGGCGGCTGCCTAGTTTGCCTAACGGACGAACCGGGCCTGACTATAACATTTACAGGAATAGTTCTATTGTTGGATTGTTCTAGTCTTGTTTGACCTTGATGGGAAGATCCTTCAAGCACAAGACTACTTATTCAAGGACCATTTTCAGTGAATACCTAGTAATAAAGAATAAAGAAATTAAATTAAATTTTATTGTATTGAGTCTTTGAAGGTGAATGAAGACCTACTTTGGTTAATGTCTTTGCATCTGTGGATGATTTTTCAGTTCTCTAAATTAACTGGACATTACCATTATACTGACAAACTCTAAGATCATGCAGTGCTTTCTTTGTATTGTGCCTCTTTGAGGCTCACAGCAAAGGACACTACATGTAGTTTGTAAAATATTCATTATGTCTAGCCATTTGGATAAATTTGACATTACACTGTTGATCGGCAGCATTTACTTGTATAACTAATTATTTTGAACGAATCAGACCCGCAGTGTGTGACTGTGGGCTTTCCTTTGTGATTAAAAATTTTTTAGAAAAACTTACATCATCTTGGAAGTGTCCAGTGAACATAGAATCAACACCTTCTGACTGTGAAACAGATTTGTATTGTTTTCCTGTTTGACTGTTGCTTTTGTACAAGAGAAAGCGATGTCTTGTGCCGAAGCATATCATCAGGAGATGGCTTCAATTCTTTGTACATTATGGTACGTTGCCAAAGACTCTAGAACTCTAGGGTTCAAGAGTTCAATCAGAGTTTATTTGCTTGGTATGACTTGGTTTACGATAGACAGGAAAATAGATAGACAGGAAAATTGGAAAAGATTTTTAGTGGCACGTCTCAAATGAATGATTCGTCATACATTTTAGTAAGTTACATGGTAGCTTAAAGCTTTATTCAGACTGTAGCAGAGTCAAATTTGTAAACAAAGAGAGGTCGAGGCAGGTATACAGGCCATGTAAGCAACAGGGATAATGGCATGTAGATGCTATACAGTTAGGGGTCGTCCATAAAGGATGTCCGCAAAATATGACCCACTTTGGACCCCTCCCTCCCCCTTGTCCGCATTTGTCCGCATTTGACCTTACCATCCCTCCCTTCCCCGAGCAGACGTCTGCACGTCTAAGCCAGTTTTTAATGTCGTCATAATTATTTTTACAATTATTCCACAGTTCCTGTGCACGTTTAAGTGACAGTTCAGGTTTCATATCGCAGGATGTGCAGTAATAAAAGCCTCTTTAGAGTCGCAGTAAAGGTTATACCATGCATGAGGTTTTAGGCAATCACTTCACTGACCTTTTCATCTTTCAGGGAAGGTTGAAACAAGGTGATGTTTAAAAACCTATCAAATTTAAAAGTTTAGATACGTACGTCCGCACTGGTCATAACCCTCCCTTCCCCTTGTCTGCATTTGTCCGCATTTCGATGACCCCTCCCCCCTCATTGCGGACGTCCTTTATGGATGACCCATTAGACGACTGTCATATGTTTGCTAGTTATCTACTGTACATGTGTACATGTTTAAGACCTAGTGGTTTTTGTTTACCGACGCTGTTATGTATCGTAACGAAGATGCTTCTTTATTATTGCGCCTTCCCAGAGATGATCTTCATGTGAGAAACGAAAGTGGAAAGTAATTGGTACCCCCCACTTTTTAGACGAAAGTTACGCCTCTGCTTTAAACGATTAGCAGGAGAGAGAGAGAGAGAGAGAGAGAGAGAGAGAGAGAGAGAGAGAGAGAGAGAGAGAGAGAGAGAGAGAGAGAGAGAGAGAGAGAGAGAGAGAGAGAGAGAGAGAGAGAGAGAGAGAGAGAGAGAGAGAGAGAGAGAGAGAGAGAGAGAGAGAGAGAGAGAGAGAGAGAGAGAGAGAGAGAGTTCCAAATGGTGTAATGGTTACTGTGGATGAGCGCCAGCTAGAGATGAAGACTTGACAATTAACATCGTCGTCATCATCATCATCATCGTCATCGTCTGTTCATCTACCTGTACAGTCAGCTGGTCGTAGTAGAGGTCGAATCTGGAGCAGAATCGATATCCGTATTTGATGGCGTAGTTGTTCGAATCGGCGCATGGATAACGTTCATTGAAGCACTGGTAGAAGCGACAGTCACCGCGTCTGGCCTTCGTCACGCACTCTTCATTCAGCGCTACAGGCAGCACCATTGAAGTCATCGTCGTCGTCATCATCATCATCATCATCAACTTTATCGTCGTCGTCGTCATCATCATCATCACCATCGTCGTCGTCGTCATCGTCGTCGTCATCATCATCATCATCATCATCAAGGTTGTCATCATCATCATCATCATCATCATCATCACAAGCATTATCTTAATCGCAAGATCATCATTCTCGTCCTCATAATCATCACTACAAGATTCACCATCATCGTCACCATCATCGTCATCATATAGATGTAACATTCGTCATTATCCTTAACTCGTCGTTTATATCATTCTCATCTTCTTCATCATCATCATTACGAGTCACTTTCGTCGTCAAATTCATCGCCTTCATCATAGGCGTAACATTCGTCATTATCCCTTAGACTACACGGCGTCACCATCATTTACGTCGTCATTATCACAGCAGCAACAACAGCATCTATTGCACACGTGATCACAATCGATCCGTATCATTGCAATTGTCATTCTTAGCATCGTTCTATCGATATGTTTATCGTCGTTGTTGAAGTGATTCAACGTTGTGGGACTTGTGTGTACACTAGGCCTACTGTTAAGCAGCATAGCATCAAAGTCTGTGGCCCGATATTCTGGAATTCATTGCCTATTGAAGTTACTGGTTTACCTACTATACATTAATTTAAACAAAAACTGAAACTCTATCTCTTGGATGCGCTCACATGACTGCATTATGTGTTTATTTGCACAGGCACTGTTGTTTTTCATCTCTTTTTAACTAATGAAAATTAATCTGTATACCTTAGTTGGAATCCAGTTCAATCAGTTCAATCAGTTTATTGACTCATCAAACATTACATAAACAAACACATTAGGTTAAACAAAATAGTACAAACTCTTTGTAGCAAAGTGCATTTATAACCTGAGCTTACAGTACGAGACAATGAGACAATCCATGTGTACTGATAGTTAAGTTCTTTAGTTAAGACCTCTATTATTGCTTCTTTTACCTGTTGATCATATAACTTGATCAATATGTTACCGTTCAAAGTAGGCCTATTGATTGTGCTGCCATTTACTTGTATTGCGATAGGCCTAAATGTTAACTATAGGTGGCCCTGCTAAGCGGGATCAAGATCCCTTTTGGGTCTCCTCTTGTTGCCAAAGTTCAAACTTTATGTTGTGTTTTCCTTGTACTCAAATGGCTTCGATCGATTGATTGATTGATTGATTGATTGATTGATTGAGTGGTAGGTTGGTTGGTTGGTTGGTTGGTTGACTGACTGACTGACTGACTGACTGACTGACTGACTGACTGATTGATTGATTGATTGATTGATTGATTGATTGATTGATAGGCTTCAGCTAAGCGTCGCGTTAATTCTTGTCATTATACGTTTCAAACTTGTACCAGAAAGCGATTGGAGTTGTTTTTTTTAAAGAATTTAAAATTATTTCGACATAGGTGCAAGTTAGAAAAGTAACAAAAATAAAAAAGCGTATCGCCGACCGGCCGGGATTCGAACCGATAGCTGTAGGTCTACAGTCTTAAACTTCGAATCTCGAGGCCGATTTGGGCGACACGCTTAACCGTAGCGCCACGGACGCTCTGCATTAGGTAAGGGTTAAAAACCCTACTTATTCGAGAGTTGTTAAACGCCTTCGTCATGGTGACGTTATAATGCTGTTAAGTTGGGGTTCTGTAGACGGGAATGCATAGTTTGCAAGCTTTAAAAGCAGAAATTTGATTGTAGGCATTTTATAAGTAGTTAATAGTTTGTAAAAATTTTGATTTTAGCAAGCTGTAATTGCGCTCTGTGTCAAGTGTAAAGATACCATCCCTCTAAATAATTAATTATATCCCCCAACTTAACAACCAATAACGACCAAATTTGTGAACTCGAATATAATATAATTATTAAAAGAGTATTATTAAAAGAGTATTATTACAAATAGGCATATGTTCAAATGACAATTTTCAAATAAGCCCCCAATCTATTAATATACAACTGCCTCCTCTTGCCTCAAGTTTGCTACGCCCAGGGGCGTCTATCCCCCTAAGTCATTGGAGCAACGTCCCTTTTTCCCCTCTTCTTCCCCCTCACCGTTCCTTCCCCCCTAAAATGGTGGCACGCACACTGACAAATCTTTCCCCCCTATTTCTTGGATGGAGCATTTGCTCCAAGGTTTCTATGGTGTAGACGCCCCTGGCTACGCCTATGTATGTATATAGGCCCTATACACACACTAAAACTTTCGATAAAACTCATGTACACAAAAGTACGGTTAGCAGTTGGTTCTAAAATTATAAAGGATGTACTTACTTACTTACTTACTTTTTGAGCAATGCCAATCAATATTTTATCATTGTGCCTTCCCAGAGATCGCAGTCTCCGCCTTGCTTCGTGTATGTAAGAAATTGGTACCCCCACTTTCTAGACCAAAGTTACGCCCTAGCTGTACATTAGGCCTACATCAGGCTACATGTGCACGTTACCATTGTGATTAGGTGAGACAAGATATGGACCAGAACAGGGACAGGAATTAGCTACACATAGGCCTTTGTAGTTTTGTTCTTTCACCTGCTTTGAAACCAACATTGGAATTACTTCAACGAAGTATTTCACTTCTGCGTATACAGAATTACAGATCATGTGCAAAAACCACTGTATGGAAGTGGGGCAGATCGGCAGAGTAAATGCATAGAGTTATTATTAAAGACGAGACCGGAATAGTAAGCAAGAGAGCAGCGCTACTTGCGTAAAACGAAGAAAACTTCTCGCCGTCTGATTTTTAAAAAATTTCTGAAGAATTGTGGGGCCGGATAAAAAGCATAGGCGTAATTTGTACGAGGGGTTCCCGTACCCCCACTTTTTGGACTGGAGGTACCGTACCCCCACTTTTTAAACAATGCCAATCAATATTTTATTATTGTGCCTTCCCAGAGATTGTCTCCATGCGAAAAGCGAAAGCGGAGAAGAAATTGGTACCCCCCACTTTCTAGACCAAAGTTACGCCTCTGGTTAGTTGACATCCAGTAGTGAAGGTCAGAGACAAGATGGTCAATGGAGCAAACAAGAGAGAGTTGATCAGTTGACGGACCATGTACAAAAGCCTGAGCAGCATCTGCATAAAGATGGCCATTTGCCTCATGTTTAGTAAATAGAGACGGGATATCAGCAGTGAAGAGGATGTAGGCCTATAGGATGGGACCGCGAGCACCGAGCCCTGGGGAACACCAAATTCAACCTCTGTCCACTGAGTCCTTTTTTCACCGAGGACAACCAACTGTGAGCGGTCAGAGAGGTGTGAATCGTGTGATTTAAACCAAAGAAGAGGAACACCATGCAGAAAGGCCACAGGACAGTTCCAGTCGCTGAAGCAGGATCTCATGGTCAACCATGTCAAACACGCTTAAACTATATATATGCTGTGGTTGCAGCCAGGTGTTGCCTACTGCCTGGACCGCGGTATCGCAGCGTCAGTAGTCTCAATGTCTCATTCTTTGTGTACAGTGAGTGAACATTAACGTATTTTTGAATGTTGTCGGTAGACCTATTTTGTACACTTTCGTATTCGTATTTGGCCGAATAGTGATAATCACCTATTCGGTACAGCCCTAATAAATACATAATGACTGCCGTATACATGCATACATATATATGTATATATAGACCAATATATATGTATAATCATTATTCTACTTATGTAGGCTAATTCGTTGTGGGCCTGTGGCTCCGTTGTAGCTCCGTTGAAATGATTGAAATATGTGTAACGAAACACGCTTAAACTGGTGTATAATTGTATATATATATATATATATATATATATATATATATATATATATATATATATATATATTGTAGATTTTTATAGCGCTTAAACAGCTGAATTAATTGATTATTGTAACTGTTACTTGCTCCCAAACCGAAAACCTTACAGCATAACTATTGCTGTAAATTAATACCATTAGGCCTATTACCATGTCTAAGACATAACGTATTTCATTTTATTAAAAGAGATTTTAAATTTTAAGCCATACTGACGTTATTTCCGTTTCCGCCCGTCTGAGCGCTAATGACGTCATAGTAATTGTACGTTTAGCCTTCTTGATGGTTGGATCTGACGATCGCAGATAGCGATTATTTCGCGATTTTTAGCGAGTTTCGTCTGACTGCCTGTGAGTTTTGTCTCTGTGTCATGTTTCGCTGGTTCTCTAGGCTCCGTTGGAGGTTGTTTGTGGACACGTCGACATCCGACGCGGTCCGATCATCCCGTCGAATACGACCGATGGAGGAAGGTCTCGAGGACGGAAGTCCAGCAACGCCTCCGGAAGTCGAGCCTCGCACGGGACAGGTTGTATTAGCTGTTGTATCTGGTTCGTTGGCTGTTGGTCCTGACCCTGCTGATGTAATCGAGGTCGATGTACTGACTTCTGTTCCAACGGGAACCATTAATACCGGTTCCGTGGACCAACAGCTTTATAGTTCCACTAGTGAGCCGATCGGTCACAGTGAAGATGGCCTTCCTGCCGTTGGTGCATTTGAGGACGAGATTGAAGTTCTAGCGGGCACGTCGTCCACGGCCCTCATAAAGGAGGTGCCGATGCGTTCTGGTATACTTTAGGTTATGCCGCTGATGGCCACACAGGCGTCAGAGGCGGAGGCCGATGGCGTTTGTCGTCAGAGGGCGGAGGCCGATGGCGTTTGTCGTCAGAGGGCGGATGCGGATGGTGTTTTGTCGTCAGAGGGCAGGGGGCGGAGGCGGATGGCATTTCGTCGTCAGAGGGCGGAGGCGGATGACGTTTTATCGTCTGAGAGAATAGAATCGGATGGTTGTTTGTCGGTCGTCAGAGGCAAAGGCGGATGGGTCATTTGACTGTTGTCATTAAAGTATCAAGCAGAAGAAGAGAGGCTTCTTCCATTGGGAGCGGAAGAGGAGAGGCTTCTACCATTTTTGAAGCGAAAGAGGAAAGGCTTCTACCATTTGAGGCGGAAGAGGAGAGGCTTCTTTCATTGGGAGCGGAAGAGGATAGGATTTTTGTCGCTTGTAATCTGGCAAAAAGATCATCAGAGAAGAATGCGAAATTACTTTGATCGATTTCAGTCGGAGAAGAAGAGAAAAGAGAACCACAGAAGAATACGGAGAGAACCAGATAGGAATACAAAGAAAACCAGAGAAGAACACGAAGAGAACCAGATAAGAATACGAAGAGAACCAGAGAACAACACGAAGTGAACCAGATAAGAATACGAAGAAAACCAGGGAAGAACACGGAGAACCAGAGAAGAACGCGAAGAGAATGAGATAAGAATACATAGAGAACCAGAGATGAACAAGAAGAGAGCCAGATAAGAATACGAAGAAAACCAGGGGAAAACACGAAGAGAACCAGGGAAGAATACGAAGAGAACCAGAGAAGAATATAAAAGAGAACCAGATGAGAATACAAAGAAAACCGGGAAGAATACGAAGAGAACCAGAGAAGAACTTAGAACACGAAGAGACCAGAGAAGAATACGAAGAGAACTAGAGAAGAACACGAATAGAACCAGATAAGAATACGAAGAAAAACAGAGAAGAACACGACAAGAACCAGAGAAGAACACGAAGATAGCCAGATAAGAATACGAAGAAACCAGGGAAGAATAGGAAGAGAACCAGAGAAGAACACGAAGAGAACCAGAAAGAACACGAACAGAACCAGATAAGAATACGAACAGAACCAGAGAAGAAGAAAACCAGTGAAGAATACGAAGCTACTTTGATCGATTTCAGTCGGAGAACAAGATAATTATATTTTGCTCCTTTAATAATATTTAGCTGAGAAGAATATCGGAGAACTAACTACCTTCACCTCCTCTTAATCAGCTGGAAAAGAGAATCAAAGAAAGAGAGAAGTGCGTTGGCTCCTTCACTGATAACGTCGCCTTTCTACTTAATTGAGAATGAGAAGAAGCTCTCGTCAGCAAAGCACTCAGCAGATTCTATCAGTCAACTGGTGAGTAAGAAATTGAAACATCACCTAATTTGATCTAGTCTTCTCTGATCTTCTTCTACCATGGTACACAATACATCATCATCAGTCCCAGGTTCATGGTCGATCGATTCCATTAGATCGCAGACAAAGGCGTAATTCATGGGAGAAGAGACCGAGCGAAATTCGATATATTATGTAAACCAAAAATCAGGGTATACAATGGGTCAGGTATTATTCTTATTGTATGATTTGTGTAAGATTATTGTAATTTATGACAGAAGAAGAAGAAGAAGAAGAAGAAGAAGATGATGATGATGATGATGATGATGATGATGATGATGATGATGATGATGATGATGATGATGATGATGATGATGATGATGATGATGATGATGATGATGATGATGATGATGATGATGATGATGATGATGATGATGATGATGATGATGAAGTAGGGGGAGGAAGAGAAAGAGGAGGAGGAGGAGGAGGAGGAGGAGGAAGAAGAAGAAGAGGAAGAGAATGAGGAGGAGAAGAACAAGAATAAGAAGCAAAAGCTAATTGTTGCATGTGATCTCTCCTGGCATCGATGAAGGTCAGGTGTTGTGGCACTTAGGCCGAGATAAGGCTACTTCTGGTGGCGCTGTGTGATAGTTAAGGCTGAACATTTTTTGTTCTCGGTCCATATACAAGGAGATTGGTTTGACTTTTGGGTCTATGTATGGACCGTTTTGTGTTGTTTAGTCCGTGGGGCCCTTTGGTTTTTGTACATTCCCGTGGGTTGAAGTCTCTTTGTGGTTCTCACTGCGATTGCTACCTCGTGGGTGTTTTGTTTTGAACCTGGTTGTATATAACATTTGTAATCATCACTGTACACAAAGGACTCTATTTTGCTTTATTACCAGATTCCAATGATCAGCATTAGGCAGCAACAAACATCGGAATCGTATCCAGGGGCGTCTATCCCCCCTAAGTCAATGGAGCAACGTCCCTTTTCCACCTCTTCTCCCCCCTCCTCGTTTCTCCCCCCCCCTAAAATGGTGGCACACACACTGACAGATCTTCCCCCTTATTTCTTGGATGGAGCATTTGCTCCTAGGTTTCTATGGTGTAGACGCCCCTGATCGTATCAGATCAGTGTGTACAAGTGTTTCTGTCCATGATTGCAACAATTGTTTCAATCTTGCAGTTACTCTATCACTTATTTCCTGTTTGATCGCGCTCTTGAATAGGCTGGCGCCCTGAGCTTGGCCTTCGAGTGGCGCTTTAGAAGTTTGGAGATTACGATTGCGAGATACATTTTATTCACACTTTCGGCTATTCTCACTATAGGACCGTAAGAAAAAGAACACATCGTGAGCAAAGCACTCTTCAGGTGGCACCTAAATACTTTTCCCCCAGAAAAGAGAACACGCACATCGTCAGCACTCAGCAGATCCTATCTACATGAATCGTCATACGACACCTGGTGAGTAAGAAATTTAACTTGAAAAAGCGTTGCCATCTTGCCAGAACATGCACCCTTTGTCACCTTGTTTACTCATAGGCCTACGTAACCAGTCTGAAAACCGGTTATTTCAAGCTGTCCCAGGTTGGTCTTCATTAGAGAAACCTTTTGGGTCCATTACTTTCCTGCCTCCCACTTCAGTTATTTGTGACCATCTTTTCTCACTCACGCGAACTTGGATGTTCTCGCTGATTGAACTTGGCTTGCATCTATAACTTGTTTAAAATGCTAGATGATACAGCCAGCGTCTGCACGTGTTAGGTACTTAAACGATGCTATGGTAAATGTCTAGATACCCACGTACACAGATACATGCATACCCCGGTATATATACAAGTGGTGTTTCGGAAAGGCAGAAGGCTATAGTGAAGAACCTGCGACGGTGGTTAAGAGCGGTGATGATGGCGACTTGGATGAAGAGGGAAGTGATGCGGTTACGAAATCGCATTGTGGCTGGGTATACGCTGCTGCTTCCCACGACTAAGACTCAACAGGAGGCAGAAGAAATGGAAGGAGTCGGCAGAGCCTGAAGCCTTGGACATAAATTTTGTCGAAGTAAAATGGATGTCAAGAAGAAAAAGACTCTTTCGAAGAGGCCCAATTATAGGGAACACCGCTGTAAATTTTATGAGTGATCAAATCAAATCAAATCAAATCAGTCTTTATTGTACCGTGAGCAGTGCATGTAACATCATACAATGTAAAACATTGAAACATTCACATTGAAACATTCACTGTTATAACATTTATTAAAAAAGTAAATTAACACAATAAGCACTGATCATGGAACAAGGGCGACCCAAAAGGGGCGGAAGCCCCGCTAGGTTAGGGTAACCCACATTCCGAATTACATATTGACGGTGGGTGCATTATTATTAACAGAGTTCGTAGTAAGGATCACAGAATCAGCGCGTGCTACTCATAACACAGGCAGATGACAATCGGTTGGCAAAGCTGTTGGCAAAGCTGTTGGCAAAGCTGGATCAGTAGGCCTAATATTAACCCAAGCAAACAAAATCTTTTGAGTTTAATTGATTCAATCTTTTCTATCTACTAATCTCCTTTGGTTTTCAAATATTTTATCCATTGATTTTTAAAAGATCCAATTGTCGTAAGGTTTCGAATGCTCAGTGGTATACTATTCCATATCCTAGGTCCAATAGAACGAAGTGAGAATCGATAATAGTTAGTTCTTGTATATATTTCAGAGACTCCCATGGCTGATCTTGTAAAATGACTATGTATTTCGGTTGTTTTAGTAAAAAATTTAGGAAAAGAATTTGGCAATAGATTATTTAGATACTTATACATAAAGATACCAACTTGCATTGTATTTATATCATGAAATTTTATGATATTATATTCCGTAAATCTAGTTTTAGTGTGTGAATGTCGCTTGTCAAGTGCAATTACTCTTATGGCCCTCTTTTGCAGTATTGAGAGTTTCTTCAGTCTTGTGGGATAAGTAGATGCCCATATAATATTACCATAAGTAAAATACGGATATATTAATGTGTAATACAAGCTTTTTCGTATATAGTCAGGTATGAGATACGATATTTTTGCTAGTATACCTATATTCTTGGCTATTTTTGTTGCAACAGCATTAATATGATTTTTCCATGATAAGCATTCATCAATATAAATCCCAAGAAATTTAGTTGATTGTACCTGACTGATTATTATATCATCTATCATAAGGGAATTTTGCAATACCGGAAGTGATTTTTTAGCAGAGCGAAATATAATATAACAAGTCTTTTTGATATTAAGTGAAAGTCGATTAATTCTAAACCAATCAGCCACTGCTTCCAGTTCTGCATTTATTGTATCCACAAGTTTGACTACAGATTCACATGAGTGAAATACATTAGTATCATCTGCAAAAAGAATAAATTTTAAAATATTAGATGAATTAGGGAGGTCATTTATGTACAACAAAAAAAGTAAGGGGCCAAGATTTGAACCTTGCGATCTCCTATTGTATTGTATTTCAAAACTTGTAAAGCGCTTCTACCCAGTGCCCTCCAGTCAGAGGCGCTCCCAGTGCGAAAGTCCTCGGGAATAGGCCTAAAGGCAAGTTTTAAGACAACAGAAAGCTGTGGCAGGACTACAAGATAGAACTGCACATAGCATAAATTGTATTAACGAAAGATGGAATGTGTGATATGTTTAATTAGAATGGTACGGGCAGGTCTCCTGTCCAGAAAATGCTGTATCGTTTGTTCCTGTTCTTCAATATTTTGGCGAATAGAAGATTGATATTAATGTTCCCGCAGATACTTCAGACGTTACTTGAGGTCACGCAGTTGGCCATACCGACGTCGGGCATCGATCCCACATTTGATAAAACCACAGCACGACTATGTATACAATTCAAAGGATCACAGCAGATGCGGTGAGCAGATACAGAGAGTTCTAGAAGAAACAGGCAAGACACGAGGCAAACACAGAACACGAGGCATTGAAACAGACAGAACACCAGGCAATTTGAAACAGACTGAACACGAGGCAACTTGAAATAGACAGAATGCGACGCAATTTGAAAACAGACAGAACAGGTCGTAAATTGAAACAGACAGAACAATTCTAAACAGTCAGAACGGGGACGTAATTTGAAACAGACAGAACACAAAAAATTTAAAACAAACAGAATACGAAGCAATTTGAAACAGACAGAACACGAGGCAATTTGAAACAGACAGAACACAACGCAATTTGAAACAGACAAAACACGAGACAATTTCAAAAAGACAGAAAACGAGGCAAATTCAAACAGACAAAACACCAGGCAATTTCAAACAGACAGAACTCGAGGCAATACGAAACAGACACAACACGAGGCAATTTGAAACAGGCGAGGCACGAGGCAATTTTAAACCGACAAACACGAGGCAATTTGAAACAGACAGAACACGAGGCAATGCGATTCTCATTTGCAGACGGTACAGGCAAGACACAGGGCAATTTGAAACAGACAGAACACGAGGCAATTTCAAACAGACAAAACCCGAGGCAATTTCAAACAGACAGAACACGGTTCAATATGAAACAGACAGAACACGAGGCAATTTGAAACAGGCGAGGCACGAGGCAATTTGAAACAGACAAAACACGAGGCAATTTGAAACAGACAGAACACGAGGCAATGCGATTCTCATTTGCAGACGGTACAGGCAAGACACAGGGCAATTTTAAACAGACAGAACACGAGGCAATTTCAAACAGACAGAACACGACGCAATTTCAAAACAGACAGAGCACTACGTTAATTAGAATAGACAGAACACGAGGCAATTTGAAATAGAGAGAACACGAGGCAATTTGAAACAGACAGGACACGAGGCAATTTGAAACAGAAGAGAACACGAGGCAATGCGATTCTCATTTGCAGACGGAACAGGCAAAATACACGGAATTTTAAACAGACAGAACACGAGGCAATTCGATACAGACAGAACACGACGCAATTTCAAGACAGACAGAACACTAGGCAATTTGAAACAGACAGAACACGAGATAATTTGAAACAGGCAATACACGAGGCAATTTGAAACAGACAGAGCACGAGGCAATTTGAAACAGACAGAACACTATTCGATTGGAAACAGACAGAACACGAGGCAATTTGAAACAGACCGAACTCGAGGCAGTTTGAAACAGACATAGCACAAAAGAGTTAGAAACCGACAGAACACGAGGCAATTTTAAACACACAGAACACGAGGCAATGCGATTCTCTTTTGCAGACGGAACAGGCAAAACACACGGCAATTTGAAACAGACAGAACACGAGGCAATTTGAAACAGACCGAACTCGAGGCAATTTGAAACACACAGAACACGAGGCAATGCGATTCTCTTTTGCAGACGGAACAGGCAAAACACACGGCAATTTGAAACAGACAGAACACGAGGCAATTTGAAACAGACACAACTCGACGCAATTTCAAAGCAGACAGAACACGAGGCACTTTGAAACAGACAGAACACGAGACAATTTGAAACAGGTAAGACACGAGGCAATTTGAAACAGACAGAACATGAGGCAATTTCAAAACAGACAGAAGACGACGTAAATTGAAACAGACAATACACGAGGCAATTTGAAACAGACAGAACGCGACGTAATTTGAAACAGACAGAACACAAAAATATTTAAAACAGACAGAACACGAAGCAATTTGAAACAGACAAAACAGGAGGCAATTTGAAACAGACAGATCACGAGACAATTTAAAACAGACAGAACATGAGGCAATTTGAAACAGGCAGAACACGAGGCAATTTGAAACAGACAGAACACGAGGCAATGCGATTCTCATTTGCAGGCGGAACAGGCAAAACACATGGCAATTTAAAAATTTGAAAGGAGGCAATTTTAAACAGACAGACAGAGACCTAATTTGAAACAGACAGAACACGGAAAATTTTTAAACAGAGAGAAAACGAAGTAATTTTAAACAGACAGAACACGAGGCAATTTGAAACAGATAGAACCAGAGGCAATGTGAAACAGGCGAGGCACGAGGCGATTTGAAGCAGACGAAACACGAGGCAATTTGAAACAGGCGAGGCACGAGGCAATTTGAAACTGACAAAACACGAGGCAATTTGAAACAGACAGAACGCGAAGCGATTTGAAAGAGACTGAACACGAGGTAATTTGAAACAGACAGAATGCGACGCAATTTTAAAACATACAGAACACGTCGTAAATTGAAACAGACAGAACACGAGGCAATTTTAAACAGATAAAGCGCGACGTAATTTGAAACAGACAGAACACCAAAGAATTTAAAACAGACAGAACACGAAGCAATTTGAAACAGAGAGAACACGAGGCAATTTGAAACAGACAGATCACGGACAATTTGAAACAGACAGAACAGGAGGCAATTTGAAATAGACTGAACACGAGGCAATGTGAAACACACAGAACACGAAGCAATTTGAAACAGACAGATCACGGGACAATATGAAACAGACAGAACATGAGGCAATTTGAAACAGACAGAAGACGAGGCAATTTCAAGCAGAGAGAACACGGGGCAATTCGTTTCTCATCAGCAGACGGAAGAGCAGGACACAAGGCAATTTGAAACAGACAGAACACGAGGTAATTTGGAAAAGAGAGAACACAAGGGAATTTGAAACAGTCATAACACGAGGCAATTTGAAACAGACAGAACACGAGGCAATTTCAAGCAGACAGAACACGAAGCACTGCGATTCTCATCGGCCGACGAAACGGGCAAGAGAGGAGGTAGACGGAAGAGCAAGACAGAAGGCAATTTGAAACAGACAGAACACGAGGCAATTCGAAACAGACTGAACTCAAAACAAATTCAAACAGACAGAACACGGGGCAATTCGAAAAAGACAGAACACGAGGCAATTTGAAACAGACAGAACATGACGCAATTTCAAAACAGACCGATCACGACGTAAATTGAAGCAGACAGAACGCGAGGCGATTTGACACAGACAGATCACGATTCAATTTCAAACAGACAGAACACGTGGCAATATGAAACAGACAGAACACGAGGCAATTTTTAACAGACAGAACACGAGGCAATTTGAAACAGACAAAACACCAGGCAATTTGAAACAGACAGAACACGAGGCAATTTGAAAAAGACAGAACACGAGGCAATTTGAAGCAGGCAAGACTCGAGGCAATTTGATGCAGACAGAACATGAGGCAATTTGAAACAGACAAAACACGAGGCAATTTGGTTCCCATTCGTTGAATCAGAAGGCAGAAAACGAGGCAATTCGGCTGCGCACGGTTTGTGGAGTAGAAAGGAGATGGGAAATTTGGTTGTTTTAATGGAGAAGAAGGGCAAAATGGAATCAGTGAAGCAGAGATGATTCATCGCTGCTTTTGGTCTGGAAAACAAGAGAAGTATATTTGGCTCCACTAAGTCAGCCGAGAAAGAAACTCAGAGAAGAACATAAATACCTTTACGTCATATTGGTCAGCTGAGAAAGAAAATCAAAGAAAGAGCCAATAACGCGCCTTTCTACTTGGCGTCCAGAATGAGAGGAGCACAGCTGCAGTCGGCAGAATAATATCTCAATCGTCAAACGACATCATTCTGGTGAGTAGAAATTGAAACAATACATTAGTAATCTGATATCATGGCATATGATCTCATAATCATTATATCATCTAGGCTTCTTCTGTAGCGCCGCCATCAGAATAATCAGTAGGACTGTCGCTTCGAGTGAGATCGTAGTCACACTTAAATCTGTGGGAGAAGACACTGGTCGAAATCCGATATAGTAAGTAAATAGGTATATAAGAAATCAGGAAGTGAGGCTATTGTGATCCATCCTGACCTATTGCCTTCCCCGCTGTGTGACAGTGTACCGAATGTAATGGACTTGTTTCAAACTTAAAGATTTAGGCTATGCCTCTTACCCAGACTATACAAAATGCATAACGTGTTGTAATTAAACGGTGCATATATATATGAATGGCTCTGTTTTAACAGGTTTTAAGTAAATAATGAACGCGCAAACTTCTGTGGCTTTGCCTTTACGTCGAGTCACCAATTTCAACTACAAGTTTGACCACAAACGCTACAAGTTTGAATTACAAGTTTGACTACAAACGCTACATGTTTGAACTCCAAGTTCGACCACAAACGCTACAAATTTGAACTACAAGTTTGATGAGAAATGCTACAAGTTTGAACTACAAGTTTGACCACAAACGATACAAATTTGAACTAGAAGTTTAACCAGAAACGTTACAAGTTTGCCCAGGAACGCTACAAGTTTGACCAGAAACGTTACAAGTTTGACCAGAAACGCTACAAGTTTGACCAGAAACACTAGAAGTTTGAACTGGAAGTGTGACCAGAAACGCTACAAGTTTGACCAGAAACGCTGAAAGTTTGAACTAGAAGTTTGACCAGAAACGCTTGAAGTTTGAGCTAGAAGTTTGACCAGAAACGCTAGAAGTTTGAATTAAAAGTTTGACCAGAAACATCACAAGTTTGACCAGGAACGTTACAAGTTTGACCAGAAACGCTAGAAGTTCGACCAGAAACGCTAGAAGTTTGAACTAGAAGTTTGACCAGAAACGTTACAAGTTTGACCAGAAACGCTATAGAAGTTTCAACTAGAAGTTTGACCAGAAACGCTGGAAGATGAACTAGAAGTTTGACCAGAAACGCTACAAGTTTGACCAGAAACGTTACAAATTTGACCAGAAACGTTACAAGTTTGACCAGAAACGCTAGAAGTTTGACCAGAAACGTTACAAGTTTGACCAGAAACGCTACAGGTTTGACCAGAAACGCTACAAGTTTGACCAGAAACGCTACAAGTTTGAACTAGAACTTTGACCTGAAACGTTACAAGTTTGAACTACGAGTTTGACTATAAACGCTACAAGTTTGAACTACAAGTTTGACCACAAGCATCAAAATAGTGACAATCGTTCAAATCTACAGGTGGGCTTCATTTTCTTTGTCTCATAAGCTCAGTACTCCGATAGAATGCACAGTTAACGACTTCAGCAGACCTACTCTATGCTGCGTTATGATGGGATGAGATGATTGACAAAATGCGACTGTCTATAGTAAATTTGCTAATGGCGTTTGATTCACACAACTACCATTGTTAGCAATTCTTAAATCATAATCGTTAGTTCGAGATTTCTACAGCGCTCAAGAGAGTGGATGAAGCAGCTTATTCGCAATCGCTCAGTCAAAAGAAAACCAATAGGCAGATAAAGTGAATATAAATCTCCGAAATATCTCAGCGCTATAAAAAGAACTAGAAGTTTGACCAGAAACGTTACAAGATTGAGTCGATCTATGAATGGAAGGAAGGATGGATGGATGGGTGGTTGGATTGATGGAGCGATGGATAGATAAATGGATCGACCGATGGATGAATCGATGGATGAGTCGATTGTTTGATGGACGGATGGAGAGGAGCGAGAGAGGGAGGGAGCGTTGGAGAGAGGAAGAGAGAGAGAGAGAGAGAGAGAGAGAGAGAGAGAGAGAGAGAGAGAGAGAGAGAGAGAGAGAGAGAGAGAGAGAGAGCAGTGGTAGTCGGCTAAGCTAAATCAATTGATACTTCTGTTTTCTACTGTATGTCCACATTTGTGCACAGATGTTGAACACGTAATCGTGTACATCGTGCTCAGTTCATCGAAAATCGGTTCATCACAATCACCATCATCACCACCACCACCACTACCATCATCATCATCATCATCATCACCACCACCATCACCACCACCATCATCATCATCATCATCATCATCATCACCACCACCACCACCATCATCATCATCATTATCATCATCATCATTATCATCATCATCATCACCACCATCATCACCGCCATCATCGTCATCATCATCATCATCATCATCATCATCATCATCATCATCATCATCATCATCATCATCATCATCATAATTATCACTATTATATGGATATTTTATCCTTATGTCGCTTACAGCCTAAGCTGTCACAGGCTCGCTCAACATGATCCCATGACAGAACATCAATGACGCTGGGCGATTTTTAATGAAGGGCTTGCTCAGGTCCCTACACAGTAACCATCTATGGTAGGCCCGTCAATAGGCTACGGTTCCCCGCATGTCTCATATTCAATTAAAATCTTCATGACGATATTTCTACACTACTTCGAGTTCTGTGTGTTTTACAGCTTTAACTGATGCTATTCTGGCACGTCACGACGGACGTGTGACGAATTTACGTCAACCATCTTTGGTTGCCTTGTCTAGTCACGTGACATCGACAGAACGTACGTCATCTCGCGATTCAACAACACACAGCATCCGAGATCTTTCCAGGCTCAGATGACAAGACAGTGCCTCTCCAGGCATGCATCTTCTCAGATTTCCATACATTAGAATCAAAGACATTTCCAGATAACAAGACAATACCTCTCCAGGAATGCCTCTCCACTGTGAGTGTATAAATCCATGGCTAATCTATCCAATCTGGTGACTGGGTTCTAAATATAGGCAGGTATACGAACGAGGTAGATATTTTGTACAAAGAAAGTTGGGTATGTATTCTATAGGTTTTTTGGTAATAGGTAGTTAGTAGGTAAGGCAGGATGGATGGAAGATTAAAAATTAGTTACTTGCAGTGATGGGGTCTCGAGACATCAGTTTTGATCTCGAGACCAGAAAAATGTGGCCTTGCCGTGGTCTTGAGCCCTGTGACCTTGGTCTTAATACTCCGGTCTTGGTCTTGCCATGAGGTCTTGGTCTTGGAATTTTGGTTTTGCTTACAACATTGGTTACTCTGCTATAGGCCCTATATAGTGACTGCAGTGCTGACCATTCGCTGTCAGTTGGAACTTGGAAGATCTGACTGAAAGGATTGGCCAACTGCATGGTCTTCCCATGCCCATAATCACATTTCATTGATTTTGGCAGGCTTGTAATGAGGCTTGTAATAAGACTCGGCTTTGCTGTGAAGACTTATGTTACAATTGTTACATAACCGAACGTTTGACTTTGTAGCAGCGAATCGTTAACTTTGACAATATCATGAACTATGAATGCAAGATCTTGAAAATTGGATGAAGATTCGAGCGGCTTGGCTAATCCAAGAGCAACAAACGTATGTAGGCCTATACGTATACTATAGGTCGGGCTACTAGTCCTATATATGTCTATGTATTTATATGCAGTATGTATGGCTGCATAACTTACAGTAGCACGTTTTAAGTAGGCTACTTCACAGTGGTGCACGCAAGATTATCTAACTTGTCTAAATATTTAAGTGCGTTTTAAGAAATTTTCAAAATTTTGCTGAACAGAGCCAAATGCAACAACACCTGTAGGCCTACAGTGGAAGACTGTTCATATACAGGAAGGTCTCGTATACCCCGGTACATAAGAAGATACAACGGGCCAGTGGCGTCTACCAATGGTGGAGTGTGGAGAACGATCTCCATCGAACTTCAAAAGTGGGGGGGTTTGACATATTTTGACTGAAAGTGGGGGGTTGCATTTTTTCATGATAGCTCTTTTGTCCCGTGTGGTAATAATATAGCCAAATCCAACAAAGCAAAAATATTTAAAATCCGAAAAGGTAAAAAAAAAATTTTTCGCGCTACGCGCGATAATTGCCTTGACTCTCTTTGGGCACTGTCAGTCTAGACGTAAACTCAGCACCTATTAGGGCCTAAAGTAGAAAACATTCAGCTGAGTCATCCATTAAATCATTAATCTGTAGGCCTAACTGTCTCAGAATGACTGATTAATTCGTTTATTTTATGATGCCGTCATATCAAAGATGATTGGCGTATCTCCCACTGCAGAATCTCAGAAAACACCAAAATGTGTATTTCAGGGGGTAAATTTGGGGGGGGGGTTGATTCTCCATTTACTTTTGGGGGGGTTAGACGCCACTGCAACGGGCTCAAACGCCGACCTGGTTGACAGGACTAGAACATAAAACTCCCTGATGTGTGTCATCCAAAGCAACAGGAGAAACTTGTATTAATAATTATTCTTTCTTACAATGAAACTACATATTCGTCATAAATGTGTAATAAGACTCCATGGTTTTACTGTATTTGTATAGGTACCTGCACGTCTGCTGAGGGCAAAGATTGTGCCCGAGGCGAGATGGGGTCGATTCTGGTGGTGGCACTATGGCTCTGTATTGTCTCTGTGTGTCGTCGTTGTTTGTAAGCGGCTCCATGGGCCTCCGGGGCCTAAAACCCTGTAGGCTCCTGGGGTTTGTAGTTGGCTTCAGTAGTAGATGACCTAGATGGGCCTCTGGCGCGGCGTAAAACCCCGTAAGCTCCTGGTCTGCCTCGCAGACGTCTGCATGGCGTAAAACCCCATAAAGCGGGGTTTTATGAGCAAAAGCTCCTAGTTTGTCGGTAGATTTTTGTCGTTTTGTCGTTGTCTTGGAGGAATAAGATGGAGGATGAGAGGAGACCAGATTAGAAGGAATTAAGGAGAGATGGAGATGGACTCAAATGGACGACTTCATAAGTGGTTAACGAAAGTAAAGCCACAAGAGGACAGCCGCTACTCTGCAGAGGATAACAACACAAGAGGACAACCGCTACTCTGCAGAGGATAACAACACAAGAGGACAACCGCTACTCTGCAGAGAATGACAAGACACAGACGCTTCTACCACTTAGTAAAAGACATCTCAATTGTGTGTCTGAAGAAAAATACACAGAAGTAAACATAGAAGTCAATAACTTTGACTTCAACTAAGCAGTTCGAAAGCTAAATATGATGGCTACAAAAGATATCAATTTATTGTTCTACAGTTGGAAATACGCCAATACAAGTCGAGATGTGTTGTGTATTTTGTTTTTTGTATTTTGGTGCAAATGTTAATTAAAACAACAATTAGAAATACTATATGGTCCATTTATGCACTTGCTGAATCTACATACACAGCTTATGCAAATATTACAAAATTGGTTAAACGTCTAGTACTCTAGTATTAAACAATCCTTGTGTATACATATGAAATCGGTATAACTGAGGCAAACCTAGAATCACAGCGAAAATATTGCAACGATAAAATATAAGGTGAATCACAAGTTTCTCATAGACTGTAAGCTATTTGCAGAAACATGCTTCAAAAGTAAATGATCAGAAGAGTAGGCCTATGCTGGCAGAGCAAGATCTAGAATCAGCGGAGAAGGCAGTTCAGAGTGAACGTGGAGCTATCAGATAGCTACTTCAGAGCAGGCTTGAACCTGTAACTCCGCATTACAAGAAAAGTGCTCATACCTATCAGCTGCTTTGTCACACAAATGATGACTTGGAGAACTTCTGAAAATCTACTTAAAGCCAATACAGCTGGTTAGTAAATGCATTTAAGAAAGCGCACGTAGTACCACAGAAATATGGATGTTTATGCTTGTTAAGTTGCAACAGATCTTTAAAAAAACAATTTCACATAATCAAGGCAGGACCAGACGAGAGCAAGTCAATACTTAAACTTAGGTTCGCCAAAGCAGACAATAACTTGGAATGCTTAGATATTGGTATAATAAATTGGTAATCTTATCATGATTATAAGAGAATCCCAGTTTTAACATGATTATTTGGTATAGGCCTAATATCAGTTTCCCTTCGAATGTGACTTCACTGCTTTCTCCAAATCACTCAGACACAATTCGTCCTGCCAGGGTAGAGTTACGACTTGCACAGCCACTGGAAGACCAACGGTTCCTTTCATATCCTAAAACGTACCGAGAGAATAGCTCGAACTTAAACACATTTAAAAATTTCACGAATCCATTCAGTTTAAGCAAACATCTTATCCAAATACCACTCACTGTTAAAGGTTGAAACTTAATTTTCTAATAGGTAGATTTTGTCATAATATTCTCATTGCATTCTACTGCTACAAATGCAATTGCTATAGCAGAGAAAGACTTATACGATATAATTCTCTTATTGTATTTAAAGATTTCGAAAGCGCCTCTCTCAGTAAGACCTAATCAGAGGCGCTCCCATGGTGCGAGGAATCCCGAAGGAAAATATTTAAGAGAGCGGACAGATGCAGCAAGACCCCCAGTATAAGGAGCGTGGAACGAATTGCCGGTGGAGGTCATTCCAAAGCAAGGCAAAAGCATAATACTGAGTCATGGCAGTCGATCCAGAGAGCGGAGAGGACGGAGTCAAGCAGCTGAGATGGGCCGGCGAAGTCACAAAGGTAGATTGGGGCTTGACTATAGAACGCTCTGTAAGTAAGAAAGAGAAGACCTTAACTGGTTGGACAACTTCTCCCTAATCCAACTGAAAAGATTATAACAGATTGTCATTTGACTTAACCATAACCGTCATGTTATTATTATTATTATTATTTTTTTTATGCCCCGAGGTATACAGGATCCCTCAGGGACTTCAATATTAATTAATGTAACTTATAAATAGTCCGGAATGGCCCTATTCTAACTCCTGGCTGGGGAAAGTGCCCAGCCAGGAGTTATTATTATTATTATTATTATTATTATTATTATTATTATTATTATTATTATTATTATTATTATTATTATTATTATTATTATTATTATTATTATTATTATTATTATTATTATTATTATTCAAAATTTATTAACACTTTAACAACGAGAGTCTACTAAAAGTGATTGTGAAACCAATGCAGCACCATTCTCTGATGACCAAGCATCAATCGATGGCAATTGTGAGTAAAGGATTTGTTCAAGGTCCCTACCCAGTAACCATCTCAAGGCTTCAACTTGTAATATCCACTTTACAAGATGAGCGCTCTAACCAAGTAGGTATACCGTGACCCACAAACAAAAAACGACATCTTTAACGTCTTGTGTGTTATGAAAATGGTGTTGAGCATGCAGCTGACTGCATGTTCTGTCCACACTGTCGTAATGACATTACATTACATTGAGCCAATCGATATATGTTTACTTACTTACCTATCTACCTATGTATACCGATCTAAGCTTCACTTTGTCTGCCAGATTTGCAAACTGTGACGCAAATTCTGTTTGAATGTATACTCTGTCCTCAGTTGAGATATCTTTTGGGAACCTGCTGCTCAAGTTGCAGTTGAGTTTGTAAACAAGCGTATTATATTTGCCTTTTCGTTCGTGTAATTTCAAGTTAAATATCGGTTGAAATTTGTGGTATAAAGCAGATTGTCCAAAAAAGAAGGCGCTAACGTGTTTGGTAAATGTGGGGAACAATTTTCGCCTCACATTGTATACAAGTGCACTCGATTAAAGTCGGGTACGATGTTAGAGCTTCTCGGTGTGATTAAATAGTAAAGACCTAATTATCTATGAACAACTTTAACAAGTACGACAAAAAGTAGAGAAATTAATAAACGACAGAACTCACAATGAAGCCTGACGCATTGTCTGTAGCAGACAACGGACTCGAACAGTGAAAGAGCGTTGCTGCAGTAGATGACTGTTGCCTAGAAATCCATCACAAATCGAAAGCCATATTTATATTTGTAACTCTATGCCACATAACGCCGAATAACACACGAAACAATTAAGAAAATGGTGGAACTTTGTGCAGAAATTGTGGTTGCCAGTAAGAGACTTTACAAAGGTCTATATGTCCAGGTCTGCTAAATTGTAAAGTCTATTGTATGTATGTGTGGATTCATGCATGCATACAAGATTTGGTCCAACTATATGAAGAGCTGTTGAGAACTTGAGAGGGAGTTGCTACTTATACTTGGTAGAAGAGCTGCAGTACGTAAACCTAATGGTAACGTAGGCTACTTATTCACTTTCTTGCATTTCTGCATATTACTTTGGTGCATAAAATTATGGATCGATGCTCATTAAGCTTCTCTACCTGGTAATTGCTGCAAATTATGTGGCACGAGGAGGAAACGATTTGTCATGCGTGTCCCTCATATAGGCCTATAGGGCTATGACATCATATAGGGTTTCAGCGCTTATGCCTCGTTGGCTTCAAGCTCGTGTCGGTCAACTCGGCTTTAAGTTCTCTTGAGCAGCGAACGTATACACCTATACCCATACATTGCCGATGGCACGTATCTATATAGGCATATATACGCATCAGGCTAAGGCTTTGCCTGCGCATCATGGGTCTATACGCAACTGGTCTGTCTGTCTGTCTGTCTGTCTGTCTGTCTGTCTGTCTGTCTATTTGTGTGTCTGGCTGACTGGATGTTTGTGTGTCTGGCTGGCTGGCTCTTACTGCCTGTCTGTCTTGCATTCCTATTTGTGAGTAAATTAATGAATGAGAGGCATGTATAGATGCAGCATCCTGAGGTCATGTTCATGTGACACTGTTTCGAATAAAAAATCAAGTGTCCTGTAATGATAATGTGGTTCGAGCAGACAATCAACTGCAGACGAGATAAATTGGCCTTCATCGTCGTCGTCTTCCGCTGGTAAGGTGATCCGCTGCAGCGGTCGACGACCTTAATAGCCGGGGCGGCCATCGATGCGCGTTGCTACCGGCTGCAGGGTCGGTGGCTGGGTTGAGAGAGGGCGTCAACGCTGCAGCACTTACAACATGTTCCGCTGGAGCGGTGGGCGTCACAGCTGGGCAGGTCCAATTTGCAGACGGTCGAAGCAAATCGTGATCTCAACAGACTCGTCTATACATCCAGCTGCGATAATTACCCGACCGAGAACCGGAGGAGGACGAACCGGAACGCGCAGGTGACACTCAGACCCTTGCATCTATATGGGCTGTAGCACTGCAGATATATCATGCACTAGACGACTGTGTGAAGAGATTGCAACGATGCAAGGCAGCGTCCGTCGATTGCCCGGACATCCACATGCAGTCAGTATCTCCATGCATGAGGCTAGGAAAGTACGCCTGGAGTTATGCTTGTGAAGTTGTTCGTCATGATTTATGACCTCGCGTATCTCTCTCTCTCTCTCTCTCTCTCTCTCTCTCTCTCTCTCTCTCTCTCTCTCTCTCTCTCTCTCTCTCTCTCTCTCTCTCTCTCTCTCTCTTCTCTCTCTCTCTCTCTCTTTCTTTCTCTCTCCCCCTCTCTCTCTATATATATATACAACATACAATGTCATACATATATATGTAGGCCTAACATATATTATATATAATATATATAATATTATATATCAATGTATGGGCATATACATTTAATTTGAAGATCAATTCAACAGAAACAGGTCAGATTCGGCCAATTTACGAGCGGTTGGTTATAATTCGTCTGCTCTCTTTGCGATTACGCAACAAGCCAAAACAGGTTATATATATATATATATATATATATATATATATATATATATATATATATATATATATATATATATACATATATATATATATACATATATATATATATATATATACGTAAGCAGGAGCGTAGTCAGACTTAAATTCAAGAGGAGGCAAAAAAATGTATAAAAAAAATTTGATGACCTTTTTTGGAGATTGCTGGCCAAAAATTTGATGACCTCTTTTGGAAAATTTCTGTACGAAAATTTGATGACCTTTTTTGGGATTTCTTCTAAAATTTCTTCTCTTGGGACAGGATTCACCGTTGAAGAGGAGGCAAAATCCAGGTGCAGGGCTATAACCCAAGGAAAATTTTTAAATTTATAAAATCAAGAGGAGGCAATTGCCTCCTCTTGCCTCAATGTAGCTACGCCTATGTATGCAAGGACCATGCAGTAGGCCTATAATTACTATAATTATCTGTGCACGAGCAGTCCCTTAAGCTAACCCTGCATGAGTCAGTCATGAGTATGAAGTGTTAGCAACTTTATTTTCTTAGCCTCGGCATATATGATAATATGAGGGCAGATGACCAGTCCTCTTCCTCGCCGTCTCATCTTCTCACCGACAGTGTACGGTCAGTGTACTAATTTGAGCTGATTTGGATATATGCATGGGGTTCAGCCTTGGAGCAGAAGTCTCGAACCATATTTCTGCCCTGGCGGGGATTTGATTTCCCGACCCCTCGATTGAAAGTCCAAGCCTTATAGTCCTGATCGGTTAAGACCCTTAAAAAATTTTCACACTGCTTAGACATATTTGGGGCCTATATAGGGCCTAGCACATGACTTTTGGAACGAAGAGCAGAAAATATAATAGGGGCCTATAAATGCACGTAAAAGTTCTCGAAATCAACTTCCATTTTTTTGTACGGCCCAAATAAAAATAGCAAGATAAAAGTTTAATGGAGTACAGTTGTTTACGTATGCGGCTTTTAAAAAGTAAAGCGAATTAATCAACTCTTATTAATTTTAAGTTTTACTCATTTGTCAGCCGTCCCCATGGGTGCACATGCAGGCAAGCACCTCTTTTAACAGGGCTAAAACGAGTCAGTTTCAGCGTCTTTTCTATATACCGAAAGACACAGCAGTTTACAATGCTATTCCCAAAACGTTACATTGTATACTATAGACTATAGGCTATATATTTTCGCAAATATCGTCTTGCATGAGAGACTAGAAAATGTCACTTCCTGTTCCAACACTATGTATAGGGCGTATACAGGCCTTGATCGTCCGTATTTCATTTCAGTTGCCTAATTCCTTCTTACCTTAATTTTCTGACTGCTAGGCCTATATGAGAGTCAAATATCGTATAATCGATCATTATTAATTCGTTAGGATAACTATGAATTATACCTATTTCGAACCAATTAGCCTATCTATATCGACATATAATTGTTATCACAATAGGCATATGTTTTATGCCTCATAATCCATATATACAAGCATATAGGCCTACACATGAGAGCATTTAATATGTATAGACATATTCAGGGCGCGTCCATAAATGATGTCACACTATATTTTGGCACAAAATTGACCCCACCCCTTCTCGTCACAGAATCAAGAAATCAATATCGCGCATAAAGCATATAATCTTGATAGTGGTCACATAGCGTCACACGAGTCTAACCCCTCCCCTATCTGGACATGACGTCATTTATGGATGGCCCAATAAGTAACATGTATTTTACGAAAGAGACACCTGATACTTTACCAGAGATCCTCTGTCGAGTGACACTTAGTGTACATTTCCTGTAACCATTCCTACCTCCCCACCGCTGACAGTTCTTCCAATGAGGAAACGGAAGCCTTAAACCGATCACTGATGCGACATTGAGCCGCAAATAGCATTCAATAATCGTCGACGCGATGCGTCGAGTTCAAACTTGATTGGACAGATTCTTTAGCGCGTGCGATTCTAGGCCCGCCTCCTCTGGCCGTCGCTCACAATCGAGCTACCTATCAGAAACCGCTTGGTCAGTTGGAAAAACTGACCGTTATAAGCGACGCAACCCTCCAAGAGTGGACAACAATGAGGTCAGATATGGAACCGCTTTATAGTTGACCTTGTCGCAAGATTGGAATTACGCAATACTGCCGTCGAAATTGATTGACCGCTTGGAGTAAGAAGGCCTCCGATTTATGGACTTCACAAATGAATGAGAGAAGGTATGGCGCTCGAGTCTAAGATGTCGACGATATACGTAGAAAATTAACCGTCGCATCTATCTCTCAACAATCGGTTAGTAAAAGCTTATATATAGTCCGAAGGTAGGTTATAAATAATTTATATTAAAATTATTTGAATTCCGAGTTTATAACAAGTCTGTTAATCAGTTGTATTAATCAAATCAAATTAAATAATTAATCAAATTTCCAGATTTGATTCGGAGGTTATAGAAGTTATGTTTTATCCGTGAAGTTAACAAAGAAAGAGGAACATTGCGATACGTTAGCCTATATATAATCAGAGTCACACTTTAAACTGCAGTCCAAAGCAAACGATGACCTATAGTATAAGAGCAGGCAAAATATTTTATGTCGAATTGTTCTTAAGTAAGCTTAATCTAAGTGGAACAGTTCCCATCGTTCTATATATAGTAATGTAATGTAATGCAATATAAACATTTGTATACAGCGCTCCTCGCAGCAGAGCTATCATTCTTCTCGTTTTAATAGCCTGTCACACTAATTATAACATAGCCCTATTTGTATTTGTAGGCCTCTAGTTTATGTTTAGCGACACTACGTCATAACCAGTGTTTTAATTGTCGGGGGGTTGGGGTTCTAACCCCATAGCTCTTTTTCTAGCCCTCAGTTATAAGTCACTGAGAAGATGTTGGTGGGTGACCGTGGGTCAGGTCTTGAACTCCCAGCTCAGTTGTTCGGTGTGCAACATATTAACAACATTAGATTTTGTCCTGTTTTCGTGTGCTGTGGTAATCTGTAAAATTGTCGACTCCAGCTTTTTTTTAACAGCTTGCATACTGGTCATAACACAGAGATCCTCTGTTTTCCAGGCTTGGGACTGGCAAAACCTGTAAACGGCACCTCTGCATGGGGTCTACATGTATACAGCAATAGGTATAAATCGCAAAGAGATCAACTATAGGCCTTGTATATCAACACAGATTTAGAAATAGATAATCTGTTGATACATTGTATGCATAGGCCCCTTATGTATACACAACATGCACATATATATATTTCATGCATACATCTGTAAGATATATTTACGATATAGCCTACCTCATGCATGCACAGCATGATTCATAATTAGCCTATAAGTTATAAAGTTCAGATACATGTATATCTTTGGGTCATACAGGTCTAAATGTAGGCCTATTATATTACCACATCGGAATTTTTATATAATTATTTCTACAGTTTAAAGCTGCCTGTTCAATCAAAATCAGAAACGGAAATATATAATTTACATAGGCTTCTACTTGTCTGAAACAGGAACAGATTTACAAACGCAATATAGCAACAACATCGCAATGCTCCAGAAACATCCTTGTCATTTCATTTTCATTTTTTTATTTCATTTTTTATTCGGTAACCATCCAGAGGAAAACAATGATACAATGATATATACAGAACGATACGTATACGTTCTGGGTAACACTGGAGACCCCTGCAGTCGGAAACAGAAACAGAATAGCCAAAAGTTGGATATATTAGGTCGGAAACATACTTACTATATACCCAGAAAAACCAAAGTATAGAAAAGCGAAACATATAGAGATCAATAGCAGAAACAAACTTTCGAAAAGTTGCATGCAAATCTGTTTAATTATCCAACCAATTTTTCACTTTCCGACTTTGTGTTTCTGCATGAGTGGTATATATAAAACTTATATATGAATGTTTCAGTCATATATGTGTTTCCAGTTGGGGCGATCTTGTCTGAGAGGTGGGTGGGGGGGGGGGACAAAGTCGGCCACGATCTCGTCGACGACCGGTTTTGGAAAATCTTGTCCGAAAAAAAATTTTCTGCCGCTTCATCTCCGAAAAATTTCGCTTTCATCTCCGAAAAAAGTTGATGACCTTTTTTTTAGTCCTTCACCTCTTTTTACAACTTTTTCTCCCACTTCTTAATTTTTAACTTTTTCCCTACTTTCATTTTCACCAATTCATCGCAAAAAATATCGATTTCATCGAAAAAAAGTTGATGACTTTTTTTAGTCATTAGCCGCATTTTACTACTTTTCCCCGTCTCACAACAAAAACCCTTTTCTTTTTATGATTTCTTCGTCTTAAACAGCTTAACTTTTTTGACGAATTCCTTCTTCTTTCTCATAATTTTGGGGGGACACTTCTCTTAAAAAAATTTTTTTTTACCTCGTCTGGTCAAAAACGCTACAAAAATCCTCACGCGCAATTACATTTCTCCGCCTTTTTTGGTCTTTCTTCAAAATATGGGGGGGGGGACAAATGCATGGAATGTCCCCCACTCTTAAAGGTGGGGGGACATGTCCCCCCCGTCCGCCCCCTAAATCGCCGCCCATGTGTGTTTCTGTTTAAGATTTATGGCTATATATAGATATATATGTGTGTTTCTTTTTCCTATCTTTAGCAAACCTCTCTCTGCTTTCGATCCTTATATACTTCTGCTCTGTATACATATAATTACACAGACTGCTGCGAATCTGTGTTTGTTTTCGATGTAACCTATATAAGTTCCGTTCCGACTGCATGCCGGTGAATCTGTTTTTATATTTTCGACTTTTTTAAAGACTTGGAGGCGGGGCATAGGCATAATTATGTCGGCTACGTGTGCTTTTTCTATGTAACTGCATGGCTGCGGTGTGTTTACGCATGCATTGGGTTTTGCTTCCACAAAATCTGTCTTTTTCATATTTTCTTCAACACGAAGTGTGATTCGCCCAAAACTATACTCTGTAATTAGCAACGTATACGTGCAAATTATTAAACTTATATTTTTTAAATGTTCTCATTATTGACTAGCAGCACTAGCTTATAACCTATCTCTGTACACCAATGACCTATACTAACGCACATAATATCCCGCGCGCGACGGATCCGCATTGCTTCCGCATGCAATTAATTTGCATGGTTTTTCTTTTCACAGAATACTATTAATTTCATAACTTTTATATTTTATATATGTATATGCATACACTTTTATTACAAATTTAACATACATATAGCGAATACTTATAAGGCTGGTCAATTCGAGGCTGCTATAGATTATATTTGTGACTGCAGGTGGTTGGTTGTTGATGAGCATCATCTAAGATGAACATGCAGATCGGTCATTGTCCAGCTAGCTGGCAGGAGTTCTCGGATCAGATGAAGTTTCGTCCGTTTGTGTCACTGTCTGTCAGCGAACGCTCTGATATTCCACCAGACTTGATCAGTCAGCGACCTGCAGTCTGTCCTCAACGAACCAGTCCGTTATCATCTCCTGAATTACAGTTTCTGACTGCTGCAGCGGGGTTTGAAAAGACTGGAGTTGATCGCTTTAGCAGTAACTGCATGAGAACTTTCAATTCCTCTCATTCTCGGCGCGTTATCAGGCCACAGCCTAGAATGGCAAGAATCGATGCATTGGCACCGCGGATTTACAATCACGACGTCGGAAGGAATTATTTAGGGTCAGTTTCAGCAGCCAGAGCATCCTCGCCGTTGTTGAATACATCGACCGATAAATCGAAAGAGAAAGATCTGCACTCAAGACGAACGAACGACCCCTCGATTACCCTTGAAAGCCCTCTGCAGTCTCATGCTCTGAAGAGTTCTGCTATAGCACCTCGAATGAGACCTCCGCATCTTTGTATGACATCATTAGTATCTCGTTCAGCCTATCTAGTCGACAAAACGTGTTTGACACTGAACCGATACTGCAGAGTCGCTTACGCACACGGACAAATCCAGCAGCATCCGAACCACCAGACGACTCTTGCTCTGGGGTCATCATCCCTATCGTTTCCTCCTGCTCAGAGTAAGAAACTCTTCGGCTGCCCGCAGTGCAGATATCTCACCGATCGGAAAAACAACCTAAAACGACACGTGCTGACGATGCACCAGGAGTGCACGAAGAACCTGGAGTGCTGCGGCATCTCATTCCGCAACAAAGCATCGCTGAGAGATCACGTGCTTATATTCCACAGCGGCGGATACATGTGTCGATACTGCGGCAGAAACTTCTGCCGTAAAGCTCTGCTGAAGCGACATTTGTCTGTACACAGCGGACAGAAGGACTTCGTCTGCTCCCTTTGCGATTACGCAACAAGCCACAAGAGCAATCTGGAAAGACACAAGAAGGTTCACGAGCGCTGCAGCGATACATTGCGCTCATGTCATTCCGGCGACAATCAACATGAGGAAAGTTCGCGGGCTCATGATCAACTCTGTGATTGCGTCGTCTTCATGAGAAACTCGAGAAACTTTCCGTTTATGTGCAACGTGAATGGAAAAGTTTCGACGACCCTAGGTATGCCCTGTGAGAGCGTCGAAAGAGTCGGACTCTTTGCGAGTGGATTAACTGATTCTGCGGTTGAAGATTCTTTGATGAAAGCTTCATCTGTGCAACATGCCATGAGAAGAAGAAGAAGACGAAGCGATCAGCAGGAATTGGACGAATGCATGAGGGAACACAATAAGAACCCCACAGACACGACTGAGCACTTAGGAAGTGATGATGTTGATGATGATGATGATGGCAGAAGCACTGCCTCAGAATTTATCAATGTAGTCGACCTAGTGGGTTAAATTTTAAAAAGCGAAAAACATTTCGAGGTCTATTTATTTTTATCGTTCTACATGTATACCGAGTCGACTGACGAAACTGTTAATCATGCGCACATGCAATTCATGCCCAAAATATTTAATTACTCGAGCCTTGAAGGTGATGGTTTGGTGCTGTGGATATAACGCTGGCAAGCACAGTGAAGCTATAAACGGCATGCATATAAAGGTCATATATACACGGATATAGGTAACTGTTCATGGATTATACCATGTCATCAGGAACAACTCAGTCATCCAGCATTTTGTGGTCAGTGTACACAGTATAGGCTTTCTGATCACGTGTTAAGCACAAGTTTGAATGCTATAAGACTTGTTATGTTGCTGGATCGCTGAAGTTGTGTTTGTACTTCGGCCGAGAGATTATTCAGACCCATGGTCGCTGCAGTGCCGAGAAGAGACTTGTAAATAAGTGTATGCTTTGCTGCAATATCTACAGCTTGTCTGTAATCATTACAGATTTATAAGCACTATAGGCCCGGGCTATTGTTACGTTTGAAATAGTCTCTATATACAGTTACTATACAGAAGTCAGGTTACATTATAGCTTTTATGTAGCGCTCTATAGTTTGGAGTTTACGATTACGATTATATGCACTTCTATAGTTGTCACGCTTATAGTTGTCACGCTTTCTGATCACGTGTACAACGGCAATTAAGTAGTTGATCTACAGTAGGCTATAGTCTTAACTATTTGTTTACAGAGACCATTTGAAGAATCTTTTACCATATATAAATTGGACGCATCTTTATATATGCATATATACAAAAGTAGTAGCCTATACGATTATAGGCATATGATACATTATACGTTTTCACCATATATATGCTATACAGCAAGCCAGATATATCTGGCATATATAGACTATGTTTTATTAGTTCTGATGTTGGGTATAACTAGAAAACCAGATATCTGAGGGTAATCAGACTTTTGATGAGTATTTGTCGTTTTCCATGCAGTATTATTTTGTTTTTGTATACATATAATTTATGCTTTGTTTACGTGACTATATATAGGCCTATATCTATCAAGAAACCTCATAAATGTTTTGCTGCACGCATGCATGATCTTATACATGCTTTGATATGACATTCAGTAGACTATATACTTTCTTGTATTTAGACTTTAGAATTTTTGCAATAAAATAAGATTTCTTCATCGTTAAAGATTTTCTTATGAGTTATACATGCAGATATAAGGGCAACAATATTTTACAAATTATATATATATATCTATATATATTCACTCATTCATTTAAAAAATTTAATATAGCGCCCCCTCAAGTTATAGGCCTACCTACTCAGAAGCGCTCCCAGCCCAACCACGGCAATATAAACTAGACTTATAAGTACCGGTAACTTATAAAAAACATGTTGCTTCTTCAATTGATTCCTCTCTGCAAACAACTCCTGTCCCTTCTTGTTCCTCCTTTCTCTCCTATGACAATTTTCATCCTTTACCTCCTCCTATTGCTCATAACTTCTTCTTCCTTCTCCTCTTTCTCTTCCTATACTCTCCAGCTCCTCCAACTTACACACACACACACACACACACACACACACACACACACACACACACACACACACACACACACACACACACACACACACACACACACACACACACACACACACACACACACACACACACACACACACACACACACACACACACACACACACACACATATAAGTTGCATTTGTAATGTATTGTAATGCATACAGATACATGAACTGTTGCATTACAAATACATTATGTACACTGCATATACATAACAAATGTATCATATATATATATATATATATATATATGTTGCATTTGTAATGTATTATATATATATATATATATATATCTTCATAGGTGCACTTTGAAGCCCAGTATGTTGGGGCCTAGCCGGAAATATTTTAAGCCAAGTGTAGGCCTATACAAACTGCAGAGTCGAAGAGTAAGCAGGCTGTATACTTAGTCTATGAAGTATACGCCTATAATCTTGTATAGTTTAAAAGTCGTAAAATTGCATGTATATGTATGCGAATATATATACCTACATTTAACCAAGCTGGCCTAATCTTATAAAGAGTATATTTGAATCAGCATTTACGAAAACGTGCGTTATATATATATATATATATATATATATATATATATATATATATATATATATATACCACCAGACGACTATACAAACTGCAGAGTCTTATATATATATATACCTTATTATATATTGTATATACCTTGTTAACTTCGTCATGATGCGAGTTATTGCACCCAAGAGCACATATATAGTTGATGCAAACCACATGAACCCTCGTTCGATAGCATCGTCTTCGCTCTTTATGTCGTTATAGCTCCCTCCGCGGAATCCATACATGTCGAGCAGAAGCATCCACCGCAGTTTTACTGAAATAAACCCGAGTTATCTGCATCTTGTCTACTACAGCACAGAACAGATGGAAAACTAAACGAATTAACTTCATGTGACATGAAGCAGATTCTTCGGATACAGAAGCTCATGAAACTACTGCAGTCTGTACAACGCATATATATAGAAGTTTAAGACACCATGCGGTATATATAACAGAGCAAAGGCCTATAGGCCTACACATGCGAAATAATGCGCACATATAGGCCTAAGCGCAGTGGCGGTGATCTTGTCTGAGAGGTGGGGGGGGGGGACAAAGTCGGCCATGGTCTGGTCGATGACCTTTTTAGGAATTCATGTCTCAAAATAAATTTTCTCCCCAAAAGCTTTATGACTACTTTTACTTACTACTCTTTTTCGGGTCTCCCTACAATAATCTCATTACCCCTTTTTTAGGAATTCGTCTACAAAATTGATAACCTTTTTAAGCAAATTAATACCCCGAAAATTTTAAGACTTTTTTTACGAATTTCTTCTTCTTTCTGAGAATTTTCGGGGGACACTTCTGCTCAAAAATAGAGTTTTTACCTCATCTGGTCAAAAAGGCAGCGAAAACCCTAACGCGCAATTACATTTCTCCGCCTTTTTGGTGTTTCTTCAAAATTTGGGGTCTGGACAAATGTATGGCGTGTCCCCCCACTCTTAAAGGTGGGGGACATGTACCTCTCGACCCCCCCATAATCGCTGCCCATGCCTATGCGTGTTCTCTGTGTTTTTGACGCATACGAATTAAATTAGGCTTATTATAAGTAGATTACTTTCCCTTGAAAGATGATCTTTAGGCCGATGCATGGGCGGCGATCCCGGAAAGGTCGAGGGAGACAAGCCCCCCTCCTTTAAAAGTGGGGGGACACACCATACATTTGTCCCCCCTCCATATTTTGAAGAAACACCAAAAAAGGGCAACAAATTTTTTACCTCTTTTTTGACCAGATCAGTTCAAAACTCTTTTTTGACCAGATCAGTTCAGAAGTGTTCCCCCCACCTGCCAAGCAAGATCGCCGCCGCTGGGCCTATGCCTCACTAGAAGCGGACCACAACAACAGGATATCACAACACAGATTGACGAAACCAGCATAGAAGATTCGGCCTAATGATCAACACAGAGAACTTGTAAATAAGTGTGCACGTGGCGATCAGGGGCGTAGCCATACAAGGTGCGTAAGGTGCGTACGCACCCCCTGTCAGATTCTGCTTTAGCCTTTATGGCCATATTTTTTAATTCCCGCCTAGCGCACTAATTTTAAATTTGGCCAATTGTTCCATCCGAAGCCTATGGTGTTTAAAAGTGCCAAAATAAGGCACGTGTAAGTGTCAGCCTCCCTGCAGTCTGAACTAGGGCCTGTATAATGTATATGATGAAACACGATACACAGGACCACAGACGTATGTAAGACAGTGTGGTGTCTAGGCTAAGAGCCCGGGAATAGAAGGCGACCACTATACCTCGAGAATAGAAGGCGACCTCTATACTCCGGATCCTCGGTCTAGGTCACCCTGGTCGGAGTATCTGTCGCAGTCTGTCTCTCTCTACGAGCCTAGTGGCCTGTAGACTTTCTGTCTACATAGGACTGCAGTCTTCATTCTTCATGTTACTCGGCCTGCTGTGATAGTAGTACATGTTCAGAATACAGTCGATATTTTCATTCGTTTACTTAAAAAACGACTTTTAATTAAATTTGTAAGTTTAAGTGCTTCAATTAAATAAATAGGCGATGAAGCGTTATATAGAGAAACTTATCTGTTGAACTTCTTTACTAAAAAAAAGCAAGCCAGTAACGACTGTGATGGCGTAAATGGAACTGAAGTGGTTAGCACTGCAGATAATTCAATGTCTGTTAACGAAAACGATTTAGTAGCTGTGTGTGAGCCTGTATCAGTTAACACGGTCTCAGTTGCTCAGTCAGAGGATTTAGGGGCGAGCGTAGTAACAGATGTTGGTCATCAGAATGATTTTGGACTTGCTGTTGGAGCAAAGTTAACTGATGCCGACAAATTTCGATTTCTGACTGAATTCTATACTCCACCAGAATCATATATGCCTGGGCTAGCACTACGCGCATCGACCGTGGAAAGGTAATTACATATCGGCTACGTAGATCAGAGATCTTGAAACATAAATGTTTTGCGTATTCGCCTAAACTGAATGGTGTTTTCTGCACATGTATACTGTTGTCTGTTTGCCCCAAACGAAGTCGGTCGCAGCAAGGTTTCTATACCGGGCTTTTTGTAAATGCCCCGTTTACACGCTACACCCACTGGTCCAGTAAAGTTAGCGAACATTTAAATCGGGATTACCATGCAGATGCAGCTGTCAAAGCCGAAGCCTTCGTTACTGCGATGCGTAATCCAAATAAGGATTTAACAGTTCAACTTGATAGTTTCATTCAAAGACAGATTGATAGCAATCGCCGCATTCTAGTTCCTGTTATAGAAAGCATAATTTTTCTGGCACGATGCGGTATTCCGTTGCGTGGTCACCGTGACAGTGGCAGAGTATCATGTCCAGCAACATGTGCTGACATCAACGTAGACGAAGGAAATTTCAGGGCACTTCTGCAGTTGGCTATGGCTTACATCCACAAAGCTAGGACAATCAATGTTGATGACGTTATTGATCGATTCGGAACTAAAAATCGACGGCTAAAGCTCTCTTGAACAAGAGAACTAAAACTAAAACTCAACAAATAGTAAGGAACTTCTAAATGTAGAAATAGTAGTTGTTGTTGCTTTGCTTTTTCAGGTATTACATAAGTAATCTGCTTCACTTCGTGAAACATTACTATAATGCCTTTTACTTAAACCTTAATTAGGCCTAAACGTTACGCTGTGAATCTATTAACATAAGAAAGTACCGGTAGTAGAGAAAGTTGATTTCATCATTGTCTCAAATTCTATGCCTCCCGCAATCGCCCTATTATTTCAGTACCTGTGTATAGGTTCTCTGAAGATTGGTGCTTCGCATTATGCTTCGCATTACGCACCCCCTATGGTAAAATCCTAGCTACGCCACTGGTGGCGATTGAAGAAACCAAAGAGACACCAATAACTATCATAATCCAAAGAGAAGCTATCGAGCAAGTAGAACAACTCATCTATCTAGGAGGTTTAATAAACGCAGATGACAGCAACGAAAAAGATATACAAAGGAGAATTGGACGCGCTTCACAAGCATTTGGAATAATGAACAGGATATGGAGAAGTAGAATTAACAAAGAAAATCAAGACAAAAATATAGGAAAAGATGAAAAAAATGTTTGATCTCTTTTTGACCAGTTCAGGTCAAAACTCTTTCTTGACCAGATCATTTCTAAAGTGTCCACCCCCACCTGTCAAAACAAGATCGCCGCCACTGCGGATCGGAATGTTGGACAATGTGAAAATAAGATGAGAAAAGAATTCTTACAGCAGAAATGAGTTGGATGCGGAAGATCGCAGGAATTTCAAGACTGCAGAAAATAAAAAATGATAACATATTAAGACAATCCTTATAGGTATCCAAACAACCCTGCTATATAGACAAAGTCGTTCAACGAAGACTCCGATGGTTTGGACATTTATAGAGAGAGTGCCATGCATGGCAGTTGACCGAATCCCACACAATGCACTACATGCAAGATTCGAGGGAAAAAGAAACAAAGAAAGACCCAGACTATATATGCTGGGTAGATATATAAATGAGGATATAACATCACTTGAACTAACACTGAGGGGGCAATGGACTTGACAAATGGCCGAGGACAAGGAGATCATTTATTCGTACCCATCGCCGCCAAACGGCTAGAGTCAGGAACTGATGATGATGATGAAGCCTGCGGAGAGGCAGCATGCATGGGTATATATACGAAGTGCCATATAATAGTATATATATATATATATATATATATATATATATATATAGCAACTTCATTTTTTAGCCTCGGCTTAGGACGGCGGGTGGTCAGTTCTCTCCCTCGCCGTTTGATCTTCCCGACGCTGACCACGTCAAGAGCCCGTCCCACTGACAATGTATAGTGTTAGTAACTTCCTTTTCGTATACCGTCAGCATATATGAGGGTAGCCTATAGATGGCCTGTCTTCACCCTCACCGTCTCATCTTCCCATGCACCGACAATGTACGGTAGGTTTACTCATTAGGCCTATAACTGAGTTGGACAGGGGGCGCATATGAAGCAGAAAGCATTCTGCATGCATGTTGTTTTAACAAGCTTTGAAAATGCATATATGTTGTCTAACATGTATATATACATGTTAGACAACATGCATTCTGCATCATTCTCGTCGTGAACCTATATAATTATGTCTTCAATGGGTATACAGACACGTTAACCATTGCAAGAACATCTGCTGTAAATTGCTAATCTATTCTGATTTAAAATGGTCTGTTCTAATCTGCAGTTTTATCTGATCAGGTAAGTAGGACCTATAGGTCTATATAAGTAAGTAAGTGACAAAGTCTTTACATAAGTAACTAAGTATACGCTATTTCACCATGCATGGATAGACCTATAAATGTTTGACGAGTAACTAAAATCAGGTCACTGCACTGCATTGGAACAGGGATAGGTTTTAAAAAATACCTTTAATGCACAACATCTTCATGTGTGGGAAAGTTGTTTGCATCCGATTTTATTTGTTGTGGGATTTAATAGGCCTATGCTAGTATACGTGCTTCGACTGAAAACATGGGCGTATACGCAGGGGCGTAGCAATGGGTTGTGCAGGTTGTGCAAAGCACAAGGGCCCCCGGCGGTCAGAAGGGCCCCTGACAGCGAGTATCATTTTTAGCCTATAGAAGTGAATCTACATGTACAGCAAGTTAGCAACAGCGTGCACAGTAATAAACACTCAAATGATCAACCACCTTCGAAATTGCACAACTGTTACTCGTAGACTTTCGCCTACATTCAGCGATGTCTGCGCTGCGTATACATGTTCCTGTTGACTTTGCCTGTGACCCTGTTGCGCCATGTGAACGATCACTTTCAAAATTGAAGCTAATAAACAAACTATCTGTATACAAAGCAGTGAAGCACAATGTCAGAAGAGCAGCTGAGCGACTTGGCAATCTTGTCAGTAGAAAATAAACATGCCAGAAAGCTTGGCACTTCAACAGTACCGTAGTAGATAGGTCCTATTTTTGTGCAAGACAAGGCGCGCAAACGAACATTTTAACTTCTCGGAATTTTAGGATTCTTCTGTTTAGGCTACCGTAAACTTGTCTAATTTGTTAAACTGTTTCGTTATTTTTACCAACCAACCCAACTGTTTCACAATTTGACAGAATTTAAGTGTGGATAATTCATATTTTAGCAGTCATAGCAGATGGAACAACGTGTGTAGATTAATTATCTCTAGGCCTAGTTCAATTTTTAATGCTAGCCTGGAGAAATAAAAACAATTTTTATAAAAAAAATTTAATCGCAGAAAATAACTGAAATGTAATTATTTAATTATTATTTAATTGGGGTGCGATTTGTGATATTTGCATATTTCTCATGGTGCAAAATAAGCAAATATCGCAAAAGCGCCAATCAATGAATCAATGAATCAATCAATCAATTTTTTTTATTGTTCACCGCATCATTTCAAAATAAGAATATTGCAAAAAAAACATATACAGTTTCAGTGACAAAGGGTAATACAATAAGGAACCTCAGGTTCCGCTAACAAGGTAGCCCTAATACAAGTGTGTAACAGTCAGTCAAATTTATACAATGATTAGCAAGTACACATCGTTTTGACAATTTGTAAATTTCACACAGATTTTAAATATGAATCATGACCATTAATGTTGTTTATTTAAAAAAGCGTTGTTTGCACAGCGGTTTTTTTCAAATCGAAGGGGTTCAAGGGGCCCATCATCGAAGCTCTGCACAAGGGCCCCCAAAAACCTTTCTACGCCACTGGGCCTACGAAATGAAGGAGGTCACCCAAACGTCTATACATGTAGGCTATAGTTATGCGTGTATAGGCTACTATATACATATACAGCATAGCCTATATGGCATGAGAGACTGTACAGAGGCATGGCGCTCAGATCATCCATATGGTATACGCTTTTGGTAGAATCAAGCTACTGTCGATTGTGTAATAAAGTAAGCCTATATTGGATAAGCCTATGTAGGCCTACTATAGACGCATTATCTGTGGCCAACAGTTTGAAGTTAATGAAAACCTGATTATTTTTTTTATCAACGGACTTCTCCAAGCCTATGTAATACGCAGAGTATTGATCCTTCAATCAATCCAATAGCATTCTCTAGAGGGCGACAGTGAACAAAGCAAAACCTTTGAAATATCATCTCTTCTGGTTTAAGACGAACTTCTTGGTTTGAGACAAGATACTGGGCACTGGATCGAGGTTCGGCTACTGCTGTGGTCACCTAAATCACTCTCCTCAGTTCCCATACATGGCAAACGCTGTCAACAGTCCTATCCGAACAGATATTTACGCCCGTCAAAAGGGAGGGATGAGCCATGGCACCCAGCGCTGCCGAGTTTCGTCTCACTGGAAGCAGTCTGAAGATGCGACGAACTTTGCATCTCTTCTATGTGTGGAGTGTTTCTCTCAATTGTAAAGAGACCCACATCATTTATTTGAGGTGATTGATTAACGTCTTGTGATTTCTAACGTCTTCTTCTTCTGCATAATTAGAGGAAACAACTAGAAGGCAAGAATTTCGTTCAATAAACTGTCTGCACTTTCCGTATCGTAATCGTAATCTCCAAACTTCTGAAGCGCCACTTGAAGGCCAAGCGCAGGGCACCAACCTATTCACGAGCGCTGCGTCAAATCAGAGGAGCTTTTCTAAAGAGTAGTCCAAAGGAGGTCCGAGTCCGTCTACCATCGGGGCCAGATCAAGAGAGGAGGCAGAGCAGCTGGGAAGGCGGGTGTCGTACACAGGTCGAGAATTGAAGGGCGGGGTATCAGATGAGTCAGGGTAGGAGTTCTTGAAAAGGTGAGTCTTCAGTTTTGAGTGGAAAGCCTTGTGTGATAGATAGAGGAGCATGAGGAGGAGGATGCCATGGAAGACGGGTTGCAATGGCGACGGTGGAGGAACCGAGAATCTGCGGAACTACAGAAGCACATATATATGGCCACGGCAAGCACTATAGGTCTCAGC
The DNA here is from genome assembly GCA_963556255.1 of Allolobophora icterica. NCBI lineage: Eukaryota > Metazoa > Annelida > Clitellata > Crassiclitellata > Lumbricidae > Allolobophora > Allolobophora icterica. The sequence continues at coordinate 30,606,195 of OY744608.1, read as the reverse complement.
TGCCATCCACAGTCATTTCTACACCCTACGTTCCATCAGATCTGCAGTCGGGACTCGAATCTGTCCTCGGAATAGTCAGTACACAATCTACGCATTAACGTATACACCGCCGCTTGATGTATACTGACCCTGCAAACACACTCAGCATGTATGAGTGTAATTGGCTTCGAAGTAATTTCTTAATGGACGCCTGACGAGCATTGTTCGTGTCGCTGTTTCAGAAGCCGTCTTTGTTCCTCTCTTTCCAATCTGCAACTAATGTCTCAGCGTCAGCAACATCCGTTGAGATAGATCGTCCAATAAGTCGTTCCGTCGGTCGCCGCATCCAAAAGATGTTTCCTCCGGATACAACTCAATGGTCTCTCCGCGCATAGACACGTACCAACATATCTAATGCACGTTTGACACGGCGAAAGATCTATTAAAGAATGACACGCATTACTGGTTTCTCTTGAGGCAGTCAGATTCCCATGCACAGCTATAGCCCGCTCCTGTGCGCAGTTTAAATATTAGCTTCATATTTAACAACTTACAGCTATAGGCCTATAGGCTATAGCCTACTTTGCAGTGTGGGAATTGTAGAAAAAAGACCGGGATGGGTTGAACATTTTATCAGTATTTTACAAACTGATGTCGACGCGAAATTTGAAAGCAGCTGATTTCAACTCTAGCAGTTTGCAAGTCAGACTCGAATGAAAATCAATTCCTTTGGTGAGAAAATTCAAAAATGCATACATGACATGGGCGGCGATCTAGGGGGGGGGGTCGAGGGGGACAAGACCCCCTACCGTTAAGAGTGGGGGTCACGCCATACATCGGACCCCCCAAATTTTGAAGATATATCAAAAAAGGTCAAGAACTGCAATTCTGTGTGAGGGCGAAAATGAGTTTTGAGTGCCTTTTTGACCAGAAAAGTTGTTTTGAGCAGAAGTGTCCCCCCCAGAATTTGAAAAAAAGTAATGAAATTATGAAATTGTGTAAGAAGGAAAAAAGGAAGAGAAGAAAAAAGTCCAAAAAATTCTGCGGAGACGAATAGCTGAAAAAAGGTCGTGAGTTATTTTGAAGGCATGGAAAAGTCACGAAAGTAGGTGGTGGAGGACTAAAAAAAAAGTCATCAGCTTTTTTGGAAGATGAGATTGAAATTTGTTTGGCTTTTTGGAAGATGACATCCCGGGAAAAGTCTACGGACGAGAAAAATTTACCACTGGGAAAAATTAGTAAAAAGAGGCTAATGACTAAAAAAGGTCATCAACTTTTTTCGGAGATGAAAGCGAAATTTTTAATTTTTTGGAGATGAAGTGGCAGAAAATTTTTTGGACCAGATTTTAAAAAAACGGTCGTCGACGAGATTGTGTCCCCCACCTCTCAGACAAGATCGCCGCCACTGATACATGATACACCATGGAAATATCTTCTCTTTGTCAGAGACTTATAGTCAAATGATACCTATATCACACTTGCGTTTATTGATATGTAAATGTCAAAAGTTCCTTGGGAAGGGTCTCACCGAGACCCCTCCCAAACACCCCTTCGCCCTCGATCAAGCCCTTCCATAATTGTTCAGTTCCGGAACCTTTTTCTACAAAAAAAGCACTGGAACTAGTAATTGAGATATGCTCATGACAATGCCTTTCACATGGACGGCAATCTCGGACGCTCGAAGGGGACAAGACCCCACCTTTAACAGTGGGGGAAGGTGGAACACAGTATACAGCTGTCCTCTCCAAATTTTGAAGAAACAACACAAAAGGTAAAAAACGTTTTGGTGCGTGACCGCGAAAAAGTTTTCCTTTTTCTTGACCAGATCAGTTCAAAAGTGTCCCGTGTCCCCCCCCCACCTGTCAAACAAGATCGCCGCCATTGCCTTCTGCATCTGTCATTCAATGCCTCCACTTTCAAAAACCTTGCCGAGCCCTTGCAATGCAAGACCTAAATATGCCTATAGTAGGCTAATCAAGGCGGGAGTGCGCGAGCCTCTCTTTCAATGCAATGTTTTGTGATGAACTCGTATATATGCACATTAATCGCGATAAATAGACCCCTATCCTTATTTATTCACAGAATTTGCTTGTTTATTTTAGATTTAACTCATTCATTTATACTATTTCGAATGTTATTAAGGGAAATTGGACCAAACTTATGATTAATAAATACATTTTGTAATTGTAATTGTAATTACGACAATTTATAGGATGCTTTTTAGAATTGTCTAACAAGAAAATGCTAACAGTCATTTAAATAGCACCTCTGGAATACGGAAATGCTCCAGGCACAAAATCAGTCAGCTCTGCATATATATTTTAGGAGGTCAATGACAAATGTCTTTGGTGCAGACTGGCTCTTATGTCTATGGAGGGGCAGGCGGGTGGACAGAAGCTTGGCTCGAATGACACGTAGAGACCAAGGCCTATGGAGTTGGATAATTTATCAGCTTAAACAATGAACTATGCAACACTACAAGACATGTAGAAGCTACGCACAAATAGTACGGCCCTAGCGGGAGCTCTTCCACCACGGTCCACCAGCCCTGCCCCTCTCGAAGAGAGCAGCAGAACGGAAGGACCTGCGGCCATGAAACCGAATCCAACGCAAGGCGTCGCCCCAATTCTGTCCGCGGGTGGACAGAATCTTGACTCGACTGACACTTAGAAACCAACCTGGCAATTTGTAGCCACCGTGCGACATTTAGCCAATGAAGAACGACATGCACTCACAGAGACCCCACCGAATAGCAGCAGGTTATACTCACGCAGCCTCTAACCGCAGCTGCCAGCAAGGCTTGTCGCAGCTGCCCAAAGTGCCCATCTCGCTCAGCGGCCAATGCGCATACAATACACAGTTTAGTTGGCAGCAGCTAAACAATGGAGAGAGTCACCTAGCGTCGAAATTGAGAAAACCCGCGTGGCTGATTATGGAAACAAAAGCAACACAGAAGACATTTAGCATCCACTCAACTGCGGGGAGCCACGGAATGCTACGGCGGTCGCAGCCGCAAATCCTTCTGCGCTTCTGATTACAAAGAGCACCGACGAACGTGCAATTAAAGAAAATACGTCCTGGGTTCTGTAATCAGTCGTCAGACCTCTCGGTCACGGGCGAAAGGTTGACTAGTGTGAAATATATGCGAAGCAAGAATATCTAATTATAGATGTCAAGAAACGATGCAATTACGAATGATCTATGGTCTCTTTGTACAGACCACGGTATATTTTATAGTTTTCAATTTATTTTACTCGATGAGTGGTTTATAGGCGACAAAATAACAACTTGTCATGCCATGGATTTTATAGTTTATCCCTAGACTCGTTTCTACGAGCAAATCTTTAAGGCAGAAGGACAATTGCACGAGTTGACAGAAAGCAGATCTAATTACATTTCACGGAGAACCGGTTGAATGATACGATTGATGTCACGATTTTGTAATTGTAAATTATATGCATATAAATAACCGTTTCAAATAGAAACTACCAAGAAGCTTTCATTAGCTATGCCTATACATGTATTATTATTATTATTATTATTATTTTAAAGGAGCTTTTATATAGCGCCCCTTCAGGTGATCTACGTAGGAGCGCTCCCAGTCCAAAATGTATGGGTAAAAGTTAAACGATGACAAAAGTCATTAGGAACAGGTAGGCCTATTACAGCCATACAGCACAAACACACAATGATGGCACAGATTGACCCAACGTACTGGCTGCATGGGTAGTTAATTCAGCGCTCGTGAATAAGCTGGTGCTCTGCGCTTGGCTTTACAGTGGCGCTTTAGAAAATTGAAGATTACGATTACGATCAATTGCGATGTGTTAATTAGAAATAGGCTCATAAGAATAAATCTAGAAGTTTGATTCTAGGGGAGAAGTTAAGTTTGTCATGCAAATCTAAAGTCACCAGGAACTAAAGATATTTAATTAAAATAAAGAAAGAAATTTAGCTTTACACCTTCTTAAAACGGGTGTTTCAACTGCGTCGCTTCTGTTATATATATATGTATGTCCTTAACACCTAAATTCTCAAACTGTAGTTTCGTTTACATTAAGCCTATATAGGTCCTGCTAGGTCTATCATTTGAAAAATTTTAGCATCTAGTAGTCATATAATTATGTGAGTATTAATCTAGTCATATCCAAATCGACTACTGCAACTCAGTCCTCTACGGCCTTCCTGCATCTACCCTCCAACCACTTACCACGGTCCTCCATTACGCTGCAAAACTTGTAAAAAAATCTCACTCCCCGGGACCACGTCACCCGGCCCTTCGTGAACTGCACTGGCTTCCCATACAAGCTCGCATCACCTTCAAAATCTGTCTCCTGGTGTATCGAGTCTACACAAACTCATCTCCTCTATATGTGTCTTCACTTGTTACTCCATGCTGTTCTCTTCAATCCAGACGAGGACTACGATCATCATCTCAAGGGAACTTCGCCATCACCCGATCACACAGAAAACTTGGAAATCGAGCATTTGCGTTAGCCGGACCGACTGAATGGAATAAACTTCCTGATTCTATTCGTAAATCCTCATCACCATTGACCTTCAAATCTAACCTTAAAACTTATCTGTTTAGGATGTACTATGATTAGGCCTAAGTAAGTAAGTAAGTAAGTAGCCTTTATTTGCATATGACAAGTCTTCCTGATTAGTCTACTTTCTGTTACGCGCTTTTGTGCAAGATTGTCATTTTGTTTAGGCGCGGTAGAAATGACAAGTTATTATTATTATTATTTTTTTATTTTATTTTTATTATTATAGTGCCTACCCGAGAATATGGCTAATTATTTCAATAAGTCTATTTATTATGTCTGTAAGTGCTTAGCCTATTTAACAATATTATACCACTGTACAACTATATAGGCCTATATGTGTATGCGATTTAATCAGTCAGTGAAAACTTCGTTTAATTCTACACAACTTAATGAGTTTAAATAGCAGCATATCGGACTCTTCACATCTCAATTTTAGCGCTAATTAGAATAACTAGACCTGCTTATTAGTTTTTTTATGGCGATATATAGACCGCTGCTTTTATTTCTACGCCTACTTTATAAATTAAAGCTGCTCAAGGGTAATATGTCGTTACAACTCGACAGCATGAATTACATTTATGACGATTATGGCCTGAAGCGCACAGGGCTGTAGTGGCGGGTAATTTATCATTGGCCATGAGAAGCACCGACCTGTTTCGATCTCCGACATCCTGTCCGCTTCGATCCAGGAGGACGCCAGAGAGAATTTGCGCACGAACCAAGACGTCTCAGCGTCTAATCAGAGAACAGGTTTCTTGCCTGATACGGCGCTCTAAAACACTCAGGCATTATTGGATTGCGCATTGCTCGGGGATATTCTGCTCATTAAGATATGGACGAACTCGCTGGACCGTACTCTCGCAGGCACACCGAGCATCCATTACTATTTCTTGTGTTTCTCGTTCGTCACGGACATGCAAGCCACGGACGAGGAACGAGCGACGCGCAGTGTTCGTCCGCTCCGTGAATAATGAATAATAACCGCCGCTGTTCATTTTAGCCGGGTCTGGTCGCCGTGTGGTTTGTCCATCATATAAATGTAACAGTGGCCTCGCTGGCTTCATGAAATGAATACAGACAAGACAAGGATATGGCCGGTCAAAGACAGCGCTGAAAAGGAATCGAAACTGCGAGCTCGCATAACGAAACGACGGCTTTGATAAGTTTCGAAACGTTTGTATCTAGGGCCTGAGTGTAGCCGATCATAGTCGTTAAGGATTAGAATATGAATTACAGTATGGGTGAAGTCATTGACTCTAACTGCTTCTCGGTTATTTCGAGACCAATACCAAAGTATCCTGGAGCAGAACGAGTTCAGAACTGTTTCGCGAAACAAAGCTGCGCAGACAACCGCTGTGGTAACAATGCCTTCAGTTTGGAGTCTGCGGCGCATCAATGCACCGATGAGTTCTTCTGCAAATCTTCGTGGAGTTGGCCTATTGAGTCAAGACTTCCCTACAAAGTGACTTGCAGCATGTTGAAATCGAACGACTTGCAGAATACATCGTGCGATTGCGCTTCGGATATCGATTTGGTTTTCCGAGCGCCTGGAAGCGTATCCAAAGGGGCCAGTCATTCTTACCGAAGTCGGAAGAAAACGCAAACAGATATTTCGTTCCATCGTGCCAAACCAATTGGTGCTCCGACGACGTCATACTTTGAGTGCGGAGCCGCAGGTAAAAAGTGTTTTCGCTGTCCCGAATGTTACTACGTCACTGACCGTAAGAACAACCTCAAGCGCCACCTAGGAACGATGCATCAAGACTGTGGGAAGATGCTGCAGTGTTGTGAGAAGATGTTCAACAGCAAGGCTGCTCTGCGTGAACATATCTTTCTCCTGCACAGAAGTGGCTACAGATGCAGTTACTGCGCTCGCAGCTTCTGTCGCAAAGCTCTGTTGAAACGACACATATTAGTTCACGAAGAAGATAAAAACAAACCTCAGAAAGACGGTGATGCTTCTTGCTGTTACAACGATCAAGGTACCTTACGATTTAAAAAGCACACAAAATTTCCATTTGCTTTTACCGGTGTTTCGCTGAAGTCTGAAGCTATCACACCGAACGGTTATGAACGTTACATAAATGAAGACTTTAAGGCAGATATGTGTAATTTAGAAAGTGATTTTAACGACGATTCATCAGTGATTCCGATGAAAAAGTTCAATTCTTCAGCACGCTTGATCTTTTACAACCGAATCCGAAGTACGCATTACGATGATGAAAAAGATCCCCCTGCCGACAGACTGCAGAGTCAAAAGGATCGTAAAACTGTTACGCAGCCAAAATTGAAGAAGATAAGCGAATATAAATCGCGGTTTCAAAACGGTTGTTCTGACAATCAAGTTAAAGGTTTCGAAGATACTTTGGAATCGTCAAATCATTCTTCGTTTAGGAAGAGTAAAGAGCTGTCGTCTGCAGCGCTAAATGTGGCGCCGCTACGACGAGTAATGAAAACGTCGGATGTGAAAAGACTCTGCACTAATCCATACTATTGTACGAAATGTGGAATGGATTTTACTCATCAAGATCAGATTATTCAGCATGACAGATTCTGCGAGAAACATCAACATTTTGCTGGTGGAGCACTCCCTTCAGTCTAGTGTTTATAACCTATGCGAACAATTTAGGATCCGCGTCTATAAGGTATACCGAGTGGAATTGCAGAATTTAAACTGATTCAAGGGCCTATACTTAAGCATCATAGGCCTAGTCCGTGCGTTATATAGGCCATATCGAGAAGCATATAGTTATCATACGAAAACACGACACGAATACAATTGTTTCTTAAACTATACAGGCCCTACCGCAGATAACCACTTGATTGTTTAGGCCTATAGTATGCATAGGCCTAGGCCTATATATCTACAGAACAACGCCTGTTAGTTTTTTCTTCACGTAGCCTAAAAGCCTATATTAAGTCCTGAAAGAAACTATAGCATTTTAGATTTCTTAGCATCATTATCTATTCCTGTGCGTAAATTATGATACGGCATGGAAAATTTACTTTTAGGCCCTGTATACGTGTGCATGTGTTAGGGGGATGTGGAAGTTGACAGAATTTAGGAAGATCGTTTAAAATCTCCTGCAGACCTACAGACGCTCAGTTAAGGTTGTGAAACGAAGTTATATAATGAAACTTCTTTAAAACCGTAAAAGGCACCAATAACTCAGGCTCAGTTATGTCACCGCGCTCCCTCAGGTTGAGGGAGTGCGGTGAATTTAAACTATGCAATCTTTAAGTTATTAGTAAGTTACTGTAAGTAATTATGCAATTGTCAATTTAAATTACACAAAGTACTACAAAGTTATAATATTCCATACTGCGTAGTAGAAAATATCAACAAAGACTCTATAAATTTTAAACATGTCGCCGTCGGTCATGTCATCAAAAATATATTTAATACGTCAGTAAAACTACTTCCGTCCAAAGACTGCATAGAGTAAAGAATTTTGTCATGGTACACCGGTTGTTAACTAAATCATGCATTTAGACATTCCAGCCATTCAGCCAATAAACTATTGAGTCGAGTCATTGAGTGTGTAGAGTCATAGCCAGTAGCCTATAGAGGAGCTAAAAAAAGACATACATGTAAGTAGACCTATGCTACACGTCATAAATCCATGGCAAGCAGCAGGCACGTAACTAGCCTTTTTCGTTTGGGGGGGCTTAAGCCTTGAACATGGCAACATTTATACAGTGTTCATACGAATTTTAGCCGTAAGCATACAACGGCTTGACTTGTTTGGGGGGGCTTCAACTTCGTTTGGGGGGGCTTAAGCCCCCCCAAGCCCAACGCTAGATACGTCCCTGGCAAGCAGTATACGTTATGAGAAAATTTATGTGCAGGTAGGGGTTTCTTGGACATATGAGCTCAGATCATTAAACCATGGCCTGTAAATTGATTTAGGCCTACTCACTTGGCGAATGACGACAATATAGATGACGTATAAATTATAAAATAATAAAAACGCCTTGCGATGACGTAATTTTTGGACCGATTGTTTCGTGTCTATAGGTTACGAGTCGGGGTTCATTTATCATCGAAAATGTCATTAGAGAAAAGTTTAAACTAGAAATTTCATAGAAAGAGCTGCATTCTTGGAGCGCAAATCGATCAGTCATCGAATGATCGACGTAGAAACTCTTTCTTCCAAGGACACAATCCGACGACTTGGTTTACGGGGTTTCAAATGTAAGAACTGTTTTATTTATCTGGAAACTTTTCTAGCGCCGTTTTAATGATGCATAAAAGCGCCATGCAGGTCTTGACGATGGTCGCATCTAGGCACAATTACCGCTTTGCAAAAGGGCCAACTGGAACTTATGCATCAGTAGCTTAGACTAGCAGTCCCTTCATTTAGCACCGGGAGGCAGCCATCGGTTTGAATAATTAGGGCCTATAGACCTAGCTGTTTTGCATATTCATATTCTGAGCGTCGTCATGTCATGGCGTACGGCAAGCCCTATCCTTCGCCTCCTGATCTTCCCACTGACAGTGTGTATGGTCAGTGTACGCATTACAGCTTAAACGAGTTAGGGCCAAAATGGAGCCGAAATCTCGAGCATAGTCTGTACTTGCGGCGATTTGAACCATCAGCCTCACGATTCACGAATGTAGTGGCGGCGATCTTGTTTGACAGGTGGGGGGCACTTTTGAAATGATCTGGTCAAAAAAGAGTTTTGAACTGATCTGGTCAAAAAAGAGTTTTGAACTGATCTGGTCAAAAAAGAGTTTTGAAATGATCTGGTCAAAAAAGAGTTTTGAACTGATCTGGTCAAAAAAGAGGTCAAAAAATTTATCACGCGCGATAAAATTTGTTGACCTTTTAAAGGCGTTTCTTCAAAATTTGGGGGTGGGGACAAATGTATGGTGTGTCCCCTCCACTCTTAAAGGTGAGGGTCTTGTCCCCCTCGACCCCTCGGGATCGCCGCCCATGCATGACGGTACAATCATGATCTTAACTAAACACGTTTTGGCAGCCATGCAAGGCGCCCGCTCTAGAAGTGGGTTACGGATATCGAACCGCGATCTAATGCTCTCCTGGCCATGAGTGTTACCATTCACCTATTCCCCCCCCACCTCCCATCTCCATGGCCATGCACTTGACCTGCTTGTGAGTGTTGGAATTGTGAACTGTTGGCTGGAAAGTCGAAAATTAGATGCGAGGTTCTCGAAACATCCGCGAGTAAATAGAAACGAAGCGCCCAATGTTTTCCGACTGCAGTAGACAGAGTTATAGCCAGGAACCTCGACAATAGCTCGGCACGTCCAACCCACCAAGGGTCTCACTTTGCAGCATTGACATTGTGCAACATATTCCCTCTAGAGTCTAGAGTGAACCTGTGGACATCTGATGGGGTCGATACTTGTTAGGGCGGTTCAAGAGCACTCTCAGCACTGGGGAGTATGGCTTTCTATAGTTGTGAGAAGTTGAACATAGTCATTTCGCTAGCATAACCATCCTGCAGTCAAGTACATTCTCTAACTGAAACCCAGTGGAGATAGTTTGTAACCTATATATTATAATTAAGCTCATAGATTGATTACAGCGTCGAAGTTGCAATCAGTTGTCTAAGATCGTGCGGAGCTTTTACAGATGAAGCAAAGAAGCTGACAAAATCCAGTTGCAGCCATATAGAGTTGCGATGGGTATAAAATGATGCGAGTGAATTCCCTGTACAGCAAACTTCGGTATATTGAACCTCAAGGGACCATCGTCAACAGTTCGATATATCTGCGGTTCGAAAGAGGCGATATATGACGTCAGGCTCGACGCATGTAATGTAATGTAAAGCTAAAAAAAATCCGAGCGCCACACAAGGCGCGTCAGAGATCATGAGCTTATTCACCCTGAAGCCATCACAAACTTTTCATACAACTACTGCAAATCCGTTTTGCATGACAATTTTGACTTTGTGTCACAAAATAAGTGTAATGATTTAAAACATACAGTTAATGTAGGCCTAGTGCACGTAGGATATTTCAGTAAGTCAAACATGCCGAGGCAGTGAAGCTGCAGAGAGTTCAGAACTCTTTGGCTAGATCTACCATGACTAATATGTCCAAATTTTAACCTCTGTGCTTAAATCTTTACACTGGCTTCCTGTTCAGAGAAGAATTAGTTTCAAATTCGGCTCATAGTTTATAAAAATCTTGAACTCTGGCCAGCCACATTACTTAAAACCATCTCTAATTCCTCAGATATATCATTATCCAACGATGTCATCTGATTATCTTTGGTCCATAGGCGCCGACTCCTTGGGACCCTTGGGTGCGAATGCACCCAAAGAGTAAGTTCAGAGAGCAAGTGGCCAGGCACCCAGAAGAATTCGGACCTTAAATTCAATTTTTTACAACTAAGTAATCTCACAACTTGAGAAGGGAGGGGAAGAGGAGGGGTAGAGGAAGGGTGGGAGGGCCCATGCACCCAGAGACAAAAGCAAAAGTCGGCACCTATTCTTTGGTCAATGATGAATGTGTACCCGTAGTATAAATTTTTCATATTCCTCGTACAACTGAAATGACGTCACTGTTTTTTATTACTATTAGCATCGAATTGTTAATATGAAATGACGTCATTGCGATTTTTCTTATGCCGCTCAATAGACCCTATGCGCGTTTTTGTTAAGCCGTCTTCGTTACTTGCTGCCTCGCAAGACGACTGTGATTACTAATTAATTGGAGTTAGTTCGTTGCGCACGCTGTTATTGAGCTGTAGGCCTAATACATAAGGGCCGTAATAAAAAATAGCTTGCCTTACAAAACGACTTTCACTCTTCATCGGCATGAGCAAAGTTTTGTTTTTTCTTGGCATCATGCCTTCCATTGTCAAGTTTTCCGGAAGGCTGGACGCCGGTTGCGAAAATAGTAAGTTGACAAAAATTTCTTAATTGTTTGACGCTGCTCTAATTATAGTTGAAACTGTTGAATGGTAGATGTAACTTTAATTACAGTGGAAATTGGTTTTAGAGCGAATGCCGAAAATAATATTTATTAATTAGTGGATTATAGTAGGGCCGTCGGAATAGATGCTGAGATTAGCGAGAAATGTGATAATTAGCGAAAACGTAGGCTAAATTGATTGTCTATTAGTATTAGCATAATGTTATAGATAGACTCTTAAGTTACATTATGCTTTTTAGTTTCTATACTTAAGCGAATTAAATGAGCGAATGATTTGGACCCAAATAATTTCGTCAGGCGCGGAACTGTTCAGATTTTACCAAAACCAATGGCATGGGCCTAACTAGGATAAGAATTTTCTTACTTTTAAACAATGATCGATTTGTGATCGAATGAAAAGTAAGTAAAGTAAGTAAGTATATTCTTTAATAAACGCTAGCAAACGCACAGCGCTTTACTTACAATATTACACAATGAGGAAAGAAAATAGAACCTTAATAATAACGTTAGATCACAAATGAAATAATAGCAACAGAGCCTAATTGTACAGCATCCTATATCCAGGAAACCTCGTCCGGTAAGGGAGTCAAATCTAGAGAGAACCAAATTGTGAGAACGGAGGCGCAAATCATACCCGGTCTTTAGAACGGGAGGTAGAAGGTCATGAAGGAGATGTCTAGGGCTATTAATAATATTATTAAAGAGATCACGGTCGTTTTTGCAGAGTTCCTCAAAAGTTGGAAAAGAAGGAGGGAGTCAGAGGCGCGTTTACAGAAAATGGGGCCCTAGGCGCAAACATTTTCGGGGACCCTTCTGAACGTGTAGAGTACTGACCGAGCGTCTGAAACTCTGGTGCTGTTTAGCCAGTCGTGTGCAAACACCCACGAAATTGAACTAGAGGCCGTTTTGTGAGTGCTATTGACCCTGTAATTATGATAACTTATAAAAGCTACTTCAAGGAATGTTAAGTTATCTGGTTTAATATTATATTTTATAATTGTAAAAATATGTCCATTCGTTTTGGGACTCTCCGAGATTTGGGAGCCCTAGGTGGGCCCCTGGTGCGCCTACGTGTAAACGCGCCTCTGGAGGGAGGTAGCCAAGACGAACCAACTTACGAATAATTGCGCCCAAATGATCTAGTTTCTGCTTGTTAGCAAAGCCTAACCATACCTGGGAACAGTATAGCATACGGGTTGACTGTGGTGGCCCGTATCACGTCATGGAGCTTGGGCCCGAGAGCTCGTGTGAAATCAAGATACGAGAGCGTAAAGGGATTGCTTAGCCTTTACGTTCACTTTTTGGATATAAGAAGAAAATCCAAACTTATCGGTTATCTCAATGCCTAATATTTTTAATGAAGAGATCCTTGAGATTCTGCATTAAGGTGGTGGACAGTATTTAAGGTTCGCCTTGGGCTTGGTGAAGATAATGTCGCTGGATTTTGAATGGTTAAGATGAAGATTGCATCTCTGGGCCCAGGTATTTATGTGATCAAGTTCTGCAACATTGGTGGAGATATTAGAAGCCAGTATGCATGAGAAGATAGCAGTCACCTGTATATTCGAAGATGCGATTTAAGTGGTAGAGAGGTTTTAAACCAGAAATGGCTACAACAAAATTGGTAGAACCCATGCCGGAGTCCTGTATGATACTTGCATTAATTCTGGCCAGAGACGATGTCATACCATGGAACTTAGCGCAATGGCTGCGATTACCAAGGAGGGAAGGATCCAATTATGAACATTGATGGGGATAGGTGGGAGGGCCAGTTGGTCGGCCAGATAAGAGTGCCTGACAGTGTCAAAGGCCTTAGAAAAGTCCAAGGGCAACAAGGCGGGCATATGGTTCAGAATTGAGCGACTTCAAAATGATCGATTGAACATTCAGTTATAGACGTCTCCAGACTGGCTCCAGGAAGCTACTGTTCACACAAGCAGCCACAATTTTTGGTGTTTGTTAGACTAGAAAGGTGATATGGGAGTGCAAGGCTTTGTTTATGTGACTATACAGTCTACAGGCCTTGCACCACCTATTCTTAGCATTGAACTCCCATAATACTTAATCGAACGCGGGGGATGTGCCGCAGCCAATCATGTTGCAGTTTGTACGACGAAGTAACTGCGGGCGGCATTTCTAGGCGATCGCCCGAGAAAAGCATTAGGGGTCATCCATAAAGGACATCTGCAATGAGGGGAAGGGAGGGTCACTAAAATGCGGATAAATGCGGACGGATAGAGGAGGGGTTACGACCAGTGCAAAAGTCCCCATTTAAATTTCTAACTTTTAAATTTGATAGTTTTGAAACACCTCCTTGTTTCAGCCTTCCATGAGAGACGAAAGGGACAGCGATGCGATTGCCAACAACCGTAGTTAAACATTTGCTTACTAAATGTGTTCTTTAGTTATTATAGTTCTTTAGTTAAGATGTGTTTTTTAGTTAAGATATGTTCTTTAGTTAAGATGTGTTCTGAGTTAAGATAGTTCCTTAGTTTGGATGTGCTCTTTAGTTAAGAGATGTTCTTTAGTTAACATGTGTTAGCTAAAATGTGTTCTTTAGTGTAGATGTGTTCTTTATCTAAGATAGTTCTTTAGTTTACATGTGTTCTTTACTTAAGATAGTTCTTTACTTAGACGTGTTCTTAAATTAAGAGAATTCTTTAGTTAAGCTGCGTTCTTTAGTTAAGATAGTTCTTTAATTTAGATGTATTCTTTAGTAATGATATGTTCTATAGTTTAGATGCATTCTTTACTTAAGATATGTTCGCTAGTTAAGCGGTGTTCTTTAGTTAAGATAGTTCTTTAGTTTAGATGTGATCTTTAGGTAAGATAGCTTTTTTAGTTTAGATATGTTCTTTAGTTAAGATAATTCTCTAGCTTAGATGTGTTCTTTAGTTAAGATGTTTTTTTTAGTTAAGATAGTTCTTTAGTTTAGATGTATTCTTTAGTTAAGATATGTTCTTTACTTTCGATGTGATCTTTAGGTAAGGTAGTTCTTTAGTTTAGATGTGATCTTTAGTTAAGAAAGTGCTTTACTTAAGACGTGCTCTTTAGCTAAGATAGTTCTCTAGTTTAGATGTGTTCGTTAGTTAAGACGTGTTCTATATTTAAGATGAGTGCTTTAGTTAAGATAGTTCTTCAGTGTAGAATTGCTCTTTCGTTAAGATAGTTTTCTACTACTTTAGTTAATACAGCTCTATAGTTACCATATATGTTCTTTGACTAAGTTTGTTCTTTAGTTTAGATGTGTTCTTTAGCTAAGATAGTTCGTTACTTAAGATGTGTTCTCTGGTTATGATAAATATGTTCTTTAGTTAAGATATGTCTTTAGGATTAGGATGTTTTTTGTTGGGATACTTCCTTAGTTTAGATGTGTTCTTTAGTTAAGATACGTTCTTTAGTTAAGATGTGTTCTTTAGTTCAGATGGTTTTTTAATTTAGATAGTTTTTTTTAAAATTTAGATGTGTTCTTAGGTTTCTCCAGTTAAGATAGCTCTTTACTTAAGATGTGTTCCTTAGTTAAGAAGTGTTCTTCAGTTGAGATATGTTCTTTAGTTCAGATAATTATTTTGTTAAGATATGTTGTTTAGTTAAGGTGTGTTCTTTAGTTAAGGTGTGTTATTTGGTTAATTTGTGTTCTTTAGTTAAGATAGTTCTTTAGTTTAGATGTGTTCTTTGGTTAGCATAGTTCTTTACTTAAGATGTGTTCTTAGTTAAGATAGCTCTTTATTTAGGATATGTTCTCTAATTAAAATATATCCTTCAGTTAAGATTGTTCTTTAGTTTAGATGTGTTCTTTGGTTAAGATAGTCCTTTACTTAAGACGTGTTCTTTAGTTAAGATGTTTCTCTAGTTTAGATGTGTTCTGTAGTCAAGATGTGTTCTTTAGTTAAGATAGTTCGTTGGCTAAGATATGTTCTTTAGTTAAGAGGTGTTCTTTAGTTAAGATAGTGTTCTACTTAAGACGTCTTCTTTAATTCAGATAGTTCTTTAATTTAGTTGTGTTCTTTAGTTAAGATGTGTTCTTTAGTTAAGATAGTTCTTTAGTTTAGATGTATTCTTTAGTTAAGATATGTTCTTTAGCTAAGAGGTGTTCTTTAGTTAAGATATGTTCTTTAGCTAAGAGGTGTTCTTTAGTTAAGATAGTTCTTTAGTTTATATGTGTTCTTTAGTTAAGATAGTTATGTAGTTTAGATGTGTTCTTTAGTTAAGATGTGTTCTTTAGTTAAGATGTGTTCTTTAGTTAAGATAGTTCTTCAGTTTAAAATTGCTTTTGGTTAAGATAGCTTTCTACTTAAGATGTGTTCTTTAGTTGAGACAACTCTTTAGTTAAGATATGTTCTGTGATTAAGATATGTTCTTTAGTTTAGATGTGTTATTTAGTTAAGATAGTTCTTTGCTTAAGACGTGTTCTTGAGTTATGATAATTATGTTCGTTAGTTAAGGTATGTTTTTTCGTTAGGATGTGTTTTTTAGTTAGGATAGTTCCCTAGTTTAGATGTGTTCTTTAGTTAAGATATTTTCTTTAGTTAAGGTGTGTTCTTTAGTTCAGATAGTTCTTTAATTTAGATGTGTTCTTTAGTTAAGATAGTTCTTTACTTAAGATGTGTACCTTAGTTAAGATGTGTTCTTTAGTTGAGATATGTTCTTTATTTCAGATTGTTATTTAGTTAAGATGTGTTCTTTAGTTAAGGTGTGTTCTATTTATTCGCTCATTTTTCATTCATCCTCATTTAGACATCCTAACAGAGTACAACGTAAGATCAACCAATGGCAGATGAAGAACTTCAGGATATGTTTAATATATCAACTAAAGAACCTATTTATCTCTGCTTAAAATATTGTTTTGTTGCTCAGGTGGTGCTGATACTGCTGATAATGATGATGACAATTTTCTGACAATTAAACTGTACAATTAAAATCGAGAGTGGAGTGGATGTAGATGTTGCCTTTCGTCTTCGGATCTTCTTTTGTCACACAGCGTGTCTCCCGGAACAGTTTCAGTGTGCCAATGGATCAACAAGGTGCCCGCGGCAAAGTTGTCATGGGCCCATCTGGATTGCCGATATGGGTCCAACTAAATTGCTCTTTTCAGGGGCCCTCTTGAAGCCCAATTGAGCATGCTGGCTGGGTGTCAAGTGTTTGAACCTGGAACTCTTCGTGGCATCTAATATTCTTGGAACATCTTATTGCAGACTGGTGAAGCTAATCGATCGATGATAGATCGATCGACGTGTAATAATCTGGGCATATGTCATTAATTGTTAATTAGCGCGGCGTTGCTTGGAGACTATGGACAGAGCGTTGTTTCTTCCTCTCGAAGCAGAACTACAGAACTATAAGAGCCTCCAGCTGTATTAAATAACCGCTGCGACATTCCTTTGCACTGCAGGCGTTTAAGTTGTAACGGGCTTCATCGTTGACTGACCACTTCGCAATTCAAGCGTAACCGACAGAACAATGGCTTCAAATGAACTGGAGATCGATGACCCGCGCGCCGAATTTGTAGCCGACTATATCATTAAAACGATGAGAATAAGACCGGAAAGGTGGCAGAAGATGTACGCGGTGGAAGAGAATCGACAGATGTGCATGGATTTCTTCGACAAAACGGATCGTATGTGTCTGATATTTGCAGTAACAACTGCCGGACTTTTGACGGTTTCCTACTCATGGCCATCACAAGTCAGGGCCAAGTGCGTGTACTTCATGAAGAAGTCGAACTCAGTGCTGGATAAGGACTTCTCGCCTAAGCAAGAGCTGCTCTTCGGAGACCTCAGCTTCTCATCGGTTGACCAGCTTTCGTCCTTTGTCAGCGAGGTATGTGCAGTGCTATAGGCCTAGTGGTAAAATTAAAGGTGAGTACACGCTACAGCGGCTACAGGTTAGTTCTCCGAAACACTCATGGGGATACGAGTTTGAGAAGGGGGCTCAGTTATGGACACGATTTGGTGAACGTTTAAGCTAGGCCTACTGAAATGACGGAATTCCTCAATTTCTGTTGCATCAACTATACTAAAATTAATCGAAAAATTAATGTTTTTGCATCCATGCACTGGCAGTGAATCATGACCGGTGTGACTCTTCTGCAACCGACCAGAGCGAATTAATTTAGTTGTGCGAGTTCTAGACTATGTCCAAAGAGTGAGCCCATATGCCAGAGGCAGACGTGGGAACCATAGGCCTTATCGTTGTCATAATCAGCAGCTGCTGCAGCAACTTCGTACTTCGTGTATTATGAACAGGACAGCCGTGGCATCGTTTTTATGATAGGGCCTATAATCGGTTTCGTATTATGAAACGTAGACCCTGGCATTTGGTCCTAGTTATGGACTCTATCACTGAGCAATCTAAGCAGACCAAAGTTAGCAGTAATTAAACTATAATATATAGCTGTACATTAAGCCATATGTAGGCCTATGTATATACGTATGTATACCAAGACACTTAATGCAGCGCCTTTTCAGTACCTCGTTGCTATCTGACTGATCTAAACAAATGCGTTTTAAGACAGTTTGAGAATGGTTGCTGCACAGGGCCGAGTCAGTGTCTAGAAGGAAATGGCCGAGTGCAGCAGCAGTAAATGCAATGATCGAAGATTGTTCTACGAAGATGATCCAATACACGAGAAGGCACAATTAATGAACTCGAGTTGAAATGCGGACAGGCGTCACCTGTATATCTCCACAGTTAGCAGAGCGCAACGATCGCCGACCAGGTTGACTTGAAACTGGAACACAGAGCTTTTGATGTAGGCCTATGCCGGGGCACAACCAACAATCGAATCACGTACCACGGTCCCACCAGCATACTAATACAGGAAATATAATTATTTTTTTTATTGCGTTGACTTGTTTCTGTGAAGCAATATGTCGATACATTTTGAATGGGGTCACAGGCAAATACTTAAGAAATATAAAATTGTTCAATGGCTTACCGTGTTTCTTGTTAGGTTCTTTTGCCGCTCTTCACCAACAAGTCGAACAATAAGCAGTGGCCCAAGGTCATATCAGACGACATCTTGCGTCACATTCACAACCTGAAGAGAGGCGTCTATGTTTTATCAGGCAAGATCAAAGGAAAGACCCTTCTGCCGTTGCCGACAGGAATTGAAGAATTGGAAGAAATAGCCGCAGATGACAAGTATTTTTGTCATTCTACACAGTTTTGCGTTTGAACTTCTTAGATGCATGTTTGTATACATAGACACATTCTGGCCGGTTAGCATGCGCACTTCTAGGCGCCTCGACCTGTGCGTGAGTATGTTGATGGTGTCTTATTCCAGTGAGTGAAATATCGGCTTAGCACGG
The DNA here is from genome assembly GCA_963556255.1 of Allolobophora icterica. NCBI lineage: Eukaryota > Metazoa > Annelida > Clitellata > Crassiclitellata > Lumbricidae > Allolobophora > Allolobophora icterica. The sequence continues at coordinate 30,587,449 of OY744608.1, read as the reverse complement.
TCTGCACACGGAGATCTGAAATGGCGTGGCACCATTCAAATGGGCAGTGGTGGTGAAGGATCTCTCCCTATCAGTTTATTGAAAACTGAGCAGGGTTGAGCCATACGGTGGATAGATAAAAACATCGACATTTACTATACCGGCTTTTAAGTATCTCACAAAATGATATAAAAGGCATTAAGAGCAGTTAATCATGAAGCACACAATGCTGGGATAACTAAAAGAATACCCACTGGAGAGCTCCCATCATCCCATGGTTATACTATGCCCAACTGATGGATCCCCATCCAGAGCTGACAGTAGATAACATGGGCAGAGATCCAGGACTACCTAACAGAAGCAGAGGTGAGATGACAGGTGATACCATAGTTGCTACATTATGTTATGAAAATGTAAAGTTATGAGAAAAACTACATTTTATTTAGATGAATCGTCACAGTTATTAAATACTTGGAATTGAGAAATTCTGCAAATCAATTAAAAAACCCTAACCCTTAACCCTTGAACGACGAGAGGGATTAGTTTTCTTAACATTTTAGTGCACGCTCGTCGTTAAAGTGTTAATGCTTGCAGCTGTTGTGATCATCTGATATGTTTCTATACAGTAACAAAACATGTAACCATGAATTCCTCCAACTCATATTTACTGTTGTGTTAGGATGAAGCCAAAATAATTAATTTTTTAAAGTGATGTTGTTTACAATGCCCAGCAAATGATTCGTTAGTCAGAAGTGAGTCATTCAAAACTGTACAGATGCTAATTTTATGTGAATGAAATGAAGAGCCAAAATACCAGTCATAATAAGCTTTGCCTGAATTAGAACAAATTTTAATCTGAATAAAGTGACAGATTGGTGAAGGAAGACTAGGGTAAGCACCTAGCACAGTGTATATCAACATATCAGAATAAGAGAGTCTAAAAATATCAGTGACTATAGCAGAAATTGTTAGGTAATTTAAAATGAGATCCACATCTGACCACACCTAAATTCTATCTCTGTCTGGTATGGTTTGTATCATTTAGTTTGCATAGCTCCAAGGTGATAACATTCTGGTGTGTTGGCACTTGGCACAGGTCCTGTTCGTTCCTTGCAACGAGATACAATCATACCTGCAGTTTGGATCTTATCCAACTGCCTTAATGCGTCCAAGTCACTAGTTATTGATTTTCATGAGTGATTGAGACCAATTGCCAAATTGATTTTCCAAGTGTTTTGCTTTTCTTGTAGGTACCCTAACTTGAACCGGTCCATGTTCATTCATAATATAGAATCATCTGTAATCGAATGGTCTCATCAGGTTCATGAGGTGCTGAAGAAGGATCCTGCGGAACCGCTTCTCGCAGGCCAGCATCCGAATCCTTTTGTGGAGATTGACTTCTGGGATGGAAAGTCAAGGGACCTTGGATGTATTCATGCTCAGGTATTCATCAGTTTTTCAAAAACTTTAGAGAAGAAAGGCAATACAAAAATTGGCCTATAATTAATAGCAGCTCTTCCCTTTTTATTGATTTAAATATATGTGCACTATTTCTTTAACAATTTTTATTCCTGATGGAACTATGCCTCTAGAGAAGGAGCAATTCACTACTTCTGACAAATAATAATAATAATAATAATAATAATAATAATAATAATAATAATAATAATAATAATAATAATAATTAATAATAATAATAATAATAATAATAATAATAATAGTAATAATAATAATAATAATAATAATAATAATAATAATATTCTTTATTAATTCAAACTGATAAGTATGCAGTAAGATTACATTGCAACATGACAGTACAATCAAGATCTTAATTAAACACACAATTTGGCAGCCATGCAAGGCGCCGCCCTAGAGGAGGGTTACAGGTATCAAACCGCTATCTAATGCTCTCCAGGTCATGAGTGTTACCGTTACTCTATCCCACTCCCCAAAAAGGCACTGCAACAGCATGTAAAGCAGAAGTAGCAATGCAATTATCTATGTCATCCGGACCTGCGTTATGTGTAATACGAAATGAGTGTGCCACATTTAAAATTTCTTCTTGTGATGTGGGTGATGTAAGTCATAACTTAAATTAATGCATAAATTAATTGTCTTGATATGTACATACTTACTGTTACTGGCTTAATTACGATTAGTTACTTAGTTGCTTATAAATGCTTTTGTGTTCTAGCAATAACTTTGCTATATTTGCACATATACTTATACTCTATTGTTTTCTAGCTGCAGAATAGAAGAGTTCAGCTTATGGCTGAGTTGTTGGAAAGAGCTAACAGCACATACTATTCATCATTCAAAGCAATCATACACAGTGTTGCAGAAGGTAGGTTTTGTAAGAACTTACACATTTATAACTGATTTCATTCACAAATATTTGCACTGGATACTTTGGAAGCTGTATGGCATAAACTGAGCAGCAGTGTTTTGCTTCTGTAGTATTTCAATCTGCTTGAAGAGCTGAGACTTCAATTTGTAGTGGAAAGTCTGTAGAGTGATAAGTAGAGGAGTCTGAACCAGATGATGTTGGTCAGTGGCAGTATTGGTGGAGGAACTGAGAATTTATGATTCGTTCCAGAGTTACGATTCAATGTGGGATATGGATCGATTGGAGAACTTGAAGCAGTATGCGCTTCGAGTAATCAAACAGAGTCTGGAAAACTTTCCCGATGTGAGAAAATGGATGCTACGTTAAAAACGATAAAAGTGTACTGTATACTGTATATTTTGATTTTTAGAACTGTTCTATATTAGTTTGAGACTGCTAAATTCAGTAGTTTTCATTGCAGCTTGATTTCATGCATGACTTAGTGAAACTGATAGCAACATTTTTTGACTGATATGATTTAGGCTATATGTCTAAGCTTTAGGGTTGTTGAGCCCCTGTAAAAATTAAAATGTTTTGCTCAAAATTTGCACATGATTTTTTATGATAAGGGTCACCCTAAGCTGATGCTTCAGAATTCTGTCCATAAACATAATTCGGAATTTTTATTTTTTAAATGGAACTTAATTACCGGTAATGTGTCTTATTGTTTCTTCAGCCTATTCAGAAGCTTATGACATAAGCTTGCATCTGAAACCTCTCCGAACAAATCTAGAGGAGGTGGATAATTGTGACTTTACAGAAATTCAGAAGTCCTTACACCCCTTGATGCACACTGTTTGTCTACTGTATGGGAAGTCAAAGTATTACAACATACCTGTCCGCATAATTATTCTGCTTCAGGAAATCTGCAACCAATTTATTGACAAGGTAAGTTGTTGACACAGCTCCTTGTCCTGATTGCTTGAATGCAATTACTTGAATTCCTTACCTTGGAATATGAGTTGGAGCCTTTCCTGAGATTGCTGTTTTGTATTGTTAAAGGGAACAGGAGTCAGCATGTAAGTATGTATGTATGTATGTATGGTTTCCCAGTCGCTTCTAGTACATTCCCGTCATTAAAGTTTTAATTTTACTGTTAGCTTCTTTGCACTGCTCGTAAATGTTATTGTCATGAGGAGCTATCTATATATGACATCATGCACCAAAAGTTTTGGAAAGCCATACTGTTATACTGTATCGCAATGTGATGTAAGAACAGTTGTTTCAGTGTAGGTGACAATAATTATTATTATTACGAAAAGGTTTTAGCACACACAGTCAACTAGAAATGTGAATCTGAGGCACAATGGTTACTCGGTCACCAGGTAAGATGCAGTTTGATATCCAGATGTTTGAAAGACAGTTAATGACAGTGGATGGAAGTTTTATTAATTATTCGTTATAATTATCTGATTTCATATTTTGTGCGTGTTCTTTTAGTGCACGATCTATTTGGATCCTAATGAGTTATTCAAAGGTGAAGTTGAAGAAACTGTTGACAAAGTTAATTTGGCCTTGGAAAATCTCAAAGTATTCAAAAACATCTATGAAATTTATCGTTCGAAGATAAAGAGCTACAGTGATGATGGGAGTGTGCACGAATGGGACTTTGAGCCGCAAATCGTTTTCCACAGATTTAACCAATTCCTGGAAAGGATAGGTTGTATTAAGGTCAGTTGTGTATCATAATTTTGTTGTTTATTTAGTGTTTTCAAGTCGAACTATAATGAAAGACTGAATCCGATCTCTTTAACCATACAGTTCTCTATAGTATCGACTTTTTGCACTTATGACATGTCAGAAATTTCATTTGTTGTTGAAGTCAGTTTTCAGCAGAATTTTCTTTGTTTCTGCAGATGTTTATTTTAATTTATTATATTTTCTCTGGATTTTTTACATCCTTGCCATGGTGTTCAACACCGTTATCTAGAATTTGCTCCTCATACGATATACTATGAGCTTTTTACTTTTTTAAAGGCTTGGGACTCTAATTAATAAATAGTGAATATTTTATGCTCAGGGATTATTTGATACTGAGTTAGAGTTTCTAAAACTGGAGAAAATCGAATTCAGTGGAATTAAAGGCAACATGCTGAGTAACGAACGAAAACTAATTTTTGAACAGTTCAGGGAACTTTTCAAAGAATTTTCTGATATCACATACGAACCTCTGGACCCACAAGACCAGGTTCGTATCACTTTGGTCAATTATAATTTTTCTGAGTAAATATCTGTATTTTTTTATTATGACTGATACTCTTATAAGAGCAAATATTACATCTTTGTATATGAATTGAACATCAACAGCCTCAGGTGGAGAGAGCTCTTCAGTGGCACAACATACTAGATCCGCAACAAGCACAAGATTTTATCATCACACCACTGAGTAGGTCTCTTGAAGAGGTGCTGTGTAAATTTCCAGAATGAATGAATGAATTAAATAGCTTTAATACCATATACAATTATATATTTGTAGATGCATATGAAGAAAACACAAGTTGCCACATGAGGTGGGATGAACAAGCACATGACTTTCAGTGGTGGTATTGTGCAAGGGTTAACGGTGCAGTTTGGTAGCAAGCTAAACTTAACTGAAATGGAAGAACAAAAGTATAGAGATATTTAGGATTTTAAAACTTTTTGTTTTGGTCTGAAAGCATGACCAAAGGAATATATATATTTAGGATTAAAAAATTTTTGTTTTGGTTTGTCACATAGGAATTTCCACTGCACTATGCAAGGTTCAAGGAAGAAATAAACGAGCTTGACCTTCGACTGGCCTCTCTCATCTGTCAAGGATTTGATGAGTGTGAAGATTTAACATCAGTTTTCAAGGTACTGTATTAGAAATGCTTGAGAAGAAGTGGCCATATGTTGGGGTCAGTTGTATTAATTACATTTTCATGGATGATTGTATACATCTGGATAATTGCATGTTAGATTCGTGTTTTCATTTCTGTTAGTGAAGTTTATTGTTGAATTTGAGTATAGTAAGTAATTATTAAATAGTCAGCTAAAATTTAATATCCATATGATTTCTTTTGCATTTCTATGTACTGTAAATAGTTTAACAAGGATTGAGAAAGTTCTAGTAGTTGATTACATGTTTGCATGCTTCATCTGCATTGTTTCACTTTTACAAAAGCAATTTTTATAAAGATAAAAATACTGAGCTCTGACTCTCTGAGATTAGTCTGGAAACATTTCTTCTTGTTAGTTGATGGACATTTTGGGTTCCCTTATGGATCGGCCACTGATTAAGCGAGACTTTGATCAGCGATATCCTCAAATCATTGAGATGATGGACAAAGAACTAAACGATACGAAGAAGATCTACGACAGACACATGGCCATTCTAAAGAGAACTGGTTCAATGCCATGTCAGAAGAACCTACCACACGTTGCTGGACATCTGAAGCTAGCACAGGAGCTAAGAGACCGTATTGGCACAGCAATGGCATGGTTCAGACGCCTTGAACATCCGTTAGTCTATTTGATTCTGAATTTCTTGATTTGGTGAAAATTCTTTATTAAAATGAATTAGCAAAGAGTTTTGTATGCATATAAGAAACTTTCTGAATTTCTGTGAGTACATTGAAAGAGGTAGCAAGTTAACGTTTGATGTGTGCTTTAGTCTGAAGATCTTGAAACAAGAAACTGTGTATTGAAAACGTAGAAGAGTGTAATAAATTTATAGTAATTTATAACTACCGGTATTATACTTTTCTTTGTTCTCCAAAGTTTCAGGAGCTGTAATCATGTTTAGAAATGATGAAGGAGGAAACTGACTCATCATATGAGTCATATACAGCTGTTGTATGAGTAATACACACGTGTAGCAGGGATGTCCAATCTTTCTACACAGAGGGCCACAATACCATTTTCCTAAGGGCTTGGGGTCAGAGGTCATAGTTAAAAGTAGTGCAACATGTGCTAACAAATACTAATTTCATTGTAGTAATTATAATAATTCATCCACCTTAGAATGAATTATTTCATGCTCACATCTTTCTTGAACTTGAAAGTGCTAATGAGATACCCATCTTTACTTGTGCTTACCAAAGTAATACACATCTGCGTCAACAGCTGTTCAGTGTTTTAATTTATGCCTATTTGTTTCGCAGTAGCATTTTCATTTTAATGTCTTTCATTCTAGAGCAAAGCTGCTCACTGTATACCAGTACCGATGTATTGCCAAACTGCAATAAAAACCAAATTGCATGGGTGAGGGATTTGCAAAAGTCTCTGGGAAAATATATTCTCTGAAAATTCCATTTGAAATGTATCTGAAGCATCAGCTGGATCAGTTTCAAATGGATCTGAAAATAGCTTCTTATTATTGCTGTGTTCATTTGAGCAAAAATCTTTGTGTCAATTCAGCCATGAGGTTTACAAGAAATAAGAACGCTTGCATGGTTCATTGCTTCAGCAGGTATGGTAGAGAGTGTTGAAAAATACACAAATTTCTTGTGTTTCTTAATAATTTGCAACTTCTGAAGGAATTCAACCTAATTTTCTCTATGTTCTGCTAACAAAATGATCTTTTTAGAAGTTTGATTTTCAGGTCAGTTAGATATTTAGTTACAAAAACTGCTAAGCTGTTTAACCATTAGGACTGTAAATAAATTTAACATAAAAATTTGCAATTTGATAGGCTCAGCGGGCAAGATGAACTCAGGTGGCATCCTAAATTTGTGGCCCTCGGGCTGAATGTTGGATGACTTTGAGGTATAGTATATGAAAATATAATTATAAACACTAGTTTATGCTTGCAGGTGTATGCAGAGCCAAGAAGCAATGGAAGTCTTTCGTCATTATGATGACATGTTAAATCTCTTGGGAATGTGAGTTAATATTTTTATTAATATGATTTATTACTATTATATCTGTGGAAGTGTTGTTTTAAGTTTACCCTGTACTGCACTTCCCGATTTTAGTGTAGAAATGTGTTCTAATTGCTTCCCATCTTCCATTCCTGTATGGTATTTATAATTATAATTATTATTGCAGAATTTGAATGTCTCTTAGTTAACGTTATGCTCAAACTAAGCTTAGTGAGCATTGCTTATTATCAACAAAATGCATTAAAAAGTGAACAGACTGGTTCCACAGTGCTAAACTTTTGGGTATAGGTACCTTGTAAAAATTATGCCTATGCTTGCCCCATCAGTGCTCTTTCTGCTCCTCAACCGTTTCTTAGCCTGAAAGTGTATTTCTTTAAGGTTTGAGAAAGATGTCTTTGAGTCCTGGGCTTCTGGTATTAGTGACCAGTGTGCCTTCAACCTGCAACAGCAAATTATCAATCGTGATGAACACTCCAACCTGCTGTCTGTCAATTTTGATCCTCAGGTTAGTGTCACCATTGGCATTATTTTTTATTTTTATAGTTAGTTTTTTTTTAAATTATACAGCTTGACACCATTAATTGATGGTGCTAAAAATGTTTCTCAGGCCTTGCTCAATTTTTCCATTGTGCTGAACACATCACCTACTACTTGTGCAATGTAAAATAGCTTGAACATACCGTGATGCTTAATTTGTTAAACTCTGCTTAATTTGTTGTACTGATCTTGTAGTTAAGATTCAGGTTGGTTTCTGTTTTGTGCCATCGTATTTGAGTTCTGTGAATGGGTGTCCCTGCTCGCGGGAGCTTGCTCCCTTTTGGGCCCTTCCTTTGCTAACCAGCTTGCTATGTTTCTGTTTGTATAAAAAAATTTTGGATTTTGGTGGCAATAAACGAGTATCGTATCGTATCGTATCGTATCGTATGATGCACTTTTCTATAACTAACTAAATTAAAGTTATTAACCTAACCAGTATCTCAATACAGTCTTTAGAGTTCACAAATTTATATGAGCAAGCTTTCTGATTCAACAGCTGTGTGTGTAGAAATTATTTGGATTTTATTAGTGTTTAAGAAAGGATCACAGGTTGTTTCTAGTTCAGGCTGTAATCTGCTTAGAAATTAGTTGTGGTGTACATTTGTTTTCAGTTGGTTGCTGTCCTCAAAGACGTCAAGTATCTTGCAGTGGTTCAGCAGGATACGATTCCAGAGAGTGCAGTCGCTGTCTTTGGCAGGAGAGAAGAATTCTGGAAATTCACAACGAATCTTAACCTGACAGTGAAGGGTTACAATCAGGTACGACAGACCATGTTGGAAGTAGAGTATCCACTGATTGAAGATGAACTGAAAGCTATTGACGAACAGCTAGCATATGCAGAGAAGAACTTCACTTGGAACAGTGAAGGTATGACTCAACTTATTTCGTCACGTGTGGATAAAGGCTTGACTTCTATTCATTCAAGGCTTTGTAAACCTTAGTTGGGGGGCCAACTGTTTGTGTTTGTTGGGTGTGATGTGGAGCAAAGATACTCCTCTTTTAAGTGTCACATTGTTCAAAACTTACTTATGCCAGTAAAATAGCCATGTTTGAAATGTAGATTCGTCAAGTTGCAAAGAAAACCATTTCACTGACTTAACTTGTTCTGTTAACTGTTCCTGCACATCTTTTTCAATATCATTGATTTGTCAAGCTACAGTGTAGTTTAATAACGGCAAAATTCGGCCGCCTTCTTTGCTACCGACTTGACCAGCATTTCCTCATATGCATCTTTAATGCATCACACCAGTAACTGCTCACCAGTTATTACAAGGTTTTTTAGCTTTAGCAATACGGAGAGATACTCTGTATGACGCTTACAATGCGGAAACCTGTGAGTGAAGAAACCTTTGAGTGATATAAAACATGCATTTGCTTTTGGCAACTTTTTAATTTTGTCATGTTTTCTTTAAAAATACTCATTTGGTTTTGCAATCAATTGTACCTTGTTTGTAAATGTCTCATGAGTTTTGAAGGCTTTAGTGCCTCATTTGACAAATATCACCGCAAACAATGCATTGAGGTTTTCAGTTCCATTGTCACAAATCGGTGTGAAACTGAACTGAGTGTATGACATGTTGTACTTACGAGTAAAACTGGTTCAAATTCTTTTAACTTATACTTGTGGATTTTTTCTGGAACCACAATCATCTGATTCAGAACTGTTGAGATAAAATTCCATTGTTTCTTGTTAAGTCATAACTAACAGAATCAAAAATTACTCCTATAGTAAATGTGTATGTTTGCATTGGTAAATAACTAAATATTTTTGTGATATCATTGAACGTCATCTGCACATAGATCTGCACAGAATGGTGGAATAAGCATGCTGGAATACTCTCAGCAGCCTTCTGAGGTGTGTAAGGGAAGAAAAAGAACTAAGGTATAGATGTATTATAATAAGAATGAGCTCCTTCTGTTTTAGGAGTGTCTGAATACATTCTAAAAACCAAGGACATGGTGGATAAATTAGACAATCGCCTACGTCATGCTAAGGAGAACGTGGAACAGATCCAGAAGATCATGCACGTCTGGAGCAAGGCACCGTTGTTTGAAAGGACTGAAGGAAAGATATCATCACTCCTCTATCTCATGGACAGGGAAGATAGACTGAGGAAGCGATACAGCGATATCAGCAGCGCTAGCACCAAAGTTCACCATCTGGTGCAAGTAGGTTCTGTTTTAAAGTTTCCAGACAGAAAATTGATCTTCTAACTTTTCAAGACTTTTCTACACCCCATCTTCCTGTCTCTCCAGCAACATTCCACTCAAGACTGAAAACCAAATGTTTCAAGCTATCCTATCCTGGTTCAGCCACACCATTCTATGACCACAATCATCTGTGATTTCCACCGCAGCAACATGCCGTCTCCTTTGTTTTAGCCCCTCTAGATTCTGACCAGCACCAAAACAACCAAACAACCTGAGTCTTGCAGACTTGATTTGATATAGTGCCGGCGATAAGCTGACCGCCCTGATGGGGCTTTTTTGTGTGGCACTGAAATATCCTGGAGGCTTGCTTTTACATTTTCGTTGCTGAACTTAAGGTCTTGTTCTTATCTGTGCTGTTGCTTTACTTACCTGAATGGCGTTGCTGAGCAACTAACTAGCTGTTTAGTCATGAAGAGATTATATGTACAATTTTTGAATTTATTTAATGAATGAAATAATCAATTAACATTTGCTCCTAGATGAGTAAAAGTATACAATTGCAGCCATATCCTTAGGGTATTTTTAGTTTCCCAGTGTGTTTCATGGCATCATGTGAGAAAGGGATATGTAGTAGTGGACTGGCATTGTAGAGATTACAGATTCAGTGACAAAAAAATTAATGGCTAAGAAAGTAAAGTGGTCATATGACACTCACCTATGTGTGGCTAACATTGTACTATGGCACTGGGTTTTTCATGTGATGTTTTCATTATGTTGTTACATTATACCACTTTGATGAAACTTTGTTTCCTTTTTTAAGTATTTCTGTTCTCACGTACACTTTAGCAAATCTCTTGTTAATGAAATCTAGTATAATCTAAACGAGGTTTTTCAGGTGTAGGTGTCCGTCTAAAGCAAAGTTTGAGATACTTGTCCCACCTGGTGCATAATATTCTTCAAGTTTTCTTCAAATTACAGGAGAATTTGGAGCTGCTGCAGTGTGATCCATCATCGGAAGCCTGGTTGGCATATGTGGACTACATTGATGAGATGATAGTTGATGGCTTCTTCACTGTTGTTCAGTGCAGCCTCAAGTTTCTTCTGGTAAACACCACAGAGTCCTCGGATGTGGCACCTTTGTTTGAAGCAGTCTTGGAACTTCAGGTTCGTAGGAACAGTTCCAAAGCTGACTCGAGGCTGATTTTGCTTAAGATTTGTGTGGCCAAAGTATCAGCCATTAATACTCATCAGCATTTTGTATTTAACTAAATATGTTAGGATAGACTACTGTATAGAGTGTTACTGTGTTTATTAAAATCATTTGGCATAAGTAGTCTGATTACTCAGTATTATCTCTTGGTGAAATCACAGCAAGTTGTATTTTGTTTTTCTTTCAGGCTCCAGATATGATTTTCATTCCATCATTAGACATTGGCATAGCTGACGGATTTTATGACCTTGTAGATGGTCTAGTTGGTGACATTTACAAACAGGCATCAGGAATCGAGAGATTGGCAAAGCACAGTGGACAGCCGCACTACCAGGTCCTAGTGAACTCTCTGTTGTGTGTCAGTTGGTTGGGTGTGATTGACAGAATGTATCTTAGAGCTCTATAATAGGGCAATGATTCTCTTCTTTGTTACCTCTGTACTTTAGATGATGTATTATAATAATAACAATTATTGTTATTATTATTTTTATGCCCTGAGGTAACAATGATCCCTCAGACCCTTAATTTAACACAGTGTCTGGAGACAATAGAATGAACGTCTGCAACGGCTTATAAGTCGTCAAGTTCTGGCTGAGAAAAGTGCAACAGAAGGCAACGACATTGAAGTGCTGAATGGTAATTGAAGTACATTGAAAGAGGTAGCAAGTTTCTTTAGGGTCTCCAGAAATTGCGCTGCACCCCAAGTCCTTAAGTAGTGAATATTATTATTATTATATAGGTACTTTAATTTCACAGACCTCACTTAGTCACATGGATACGCTTCAGGGAACATTGTTGTTCTAAGGCTTATAATTCATGCATATGTGTAGTTGAATATATCATATACAAGCCTTTCCTGCATGGAGCATCTTTGTGCTGTCTCGTCAAATATGTCACCTTCTCAAGAAACTTTATTGATGTCTCTTTCACATATGGTATTAGATGTTGCTGAATGTCTCTGATTTTAGAGCCAGTTTTAAGATCTTGGTTACAACTAGCTGATGAAAAGTAGAGGACTTTTATGTGCTTATGTAAGTGGGATGACTATAACAGAAATACCGTACATAAATGTGATGCCAGGGCTCAAAACCCGTCACATGTCGGTTTCTGACCTTTTTATTCAGTCATATTCTTCAATTAATCTGCTTCAAAGTACTTTTTACAGAATGAAAATATCTTTTTGCTAACTAAAGATATGCTCGTTTGTTCTTTCATTAATATATAGTGAGAAAATAGAATAAAAAATTTCGGAATATTTATGTCATCAAAGCCATCAGCAACCATTACTTGATTGTACTACAATTTTGCTGGGCAATTAAGGGCTATATCCTGTATCGAATAAAACAAACGGCATCAAAATCGGATTACTACATTGCAAATTATGGCAAATTCATAGGCAACTGGTGAATTGAAGAATGTTCAATAATTTCGACCTCTGTCGCCTATTTCGGCTTCTAGCTCAATATCTAGGATGCGAAAAGCGACGGGTTTTGAGCCCTGGCGTCACGAATTACGAGCAGGGTGGAACTTGTGAGGTCACAGATTGTAATTATAATTATGACAATTTTTATAGAGCTTCTAGATTTCTCTACAATGTCAACTGTCAATGCAAATGTAAGAGTTGCATGGTGAATAGATTTTCAACAGTACTGTTTTAAAAAATATGAAGATTGGTATCCTGAATGGATGCAGGAAGACTGTTCGTATTCATATTTAGCCTGATCTTGAAGACATGGATGAGCTGACTTTGCTACGGAATGAACTGATGGAGCACGTTCATAATGCTATGAACAAAGCCTGTGAATATCGCATTTCCTTTGACAATTACTCGTATCTTTGGGTAGATGATCGTGTGGAATATATGCGTCAGTTTCTCCTGTATAATCATGCATTAACAGCAGAGGAGATCGAGTCTCATGGTGATCGTGCGATTCCAGAGAATCCTCCAAGTCTACAGCAATTCAAGGATCAGGTAAGTCACAGAAGGTGCTTCAGTTAGTCATCCTTGAAAGCATAGGTGGCTTAGTTAATTAAAGCTATTAAGTTGTGTTTCCAAACTGCAGGAAAACTTCAGTTGGTCTTGTCCTTCAGCAAAACCCATTTTTATTCATTCATTCATTCATTCATAAATTTAATATAGCGCACCTTCAAGAAACCTACTCAGAAGCGCTCCCAGCCCAGCCACGGCAATAGAGATTAGACTTGAGCAGCTTGTAAAAAGCAGATGTGTTACCCCTAGGGAGAAGGCGAATCTCTAATGGAAGACCATTCCAAATGGAGGGCCCAGCTATAGAGAAATCCCGGCGTTGCCTAATTGTGGAGCGAGCCCGAGGGACTAAAAGTTCTCCCCCAGAAGAAGACCGAAGAGCACGCCGACCAACTGAATCAGAGACCGGGCGGCAGAGCTCACACAGATAGGCCGGGGCACAGCCTAAGAGACAGCGCCATACCAGTACAGCAACCCTATAACAGATACGCTGCGGGACAGGGAGCCAATGCAGCACATCACGCATGTATGCAGAAATAGGGGCATATTTAGGGATGCGTCCAATAAGCCGAGCAGCTGACCGAAGAACCCGGTCGAGGCGGCCAATCAATCCAAGCGGCAGACCAACCAAGATCGCACTGCAGTGATCCAGCCTGCTTGTTACAAAAGCATGTATAAGGATGACAGTAGCATCATGAGACAGAGAACGAGAAATAAGCCGCAACTGGCGCAGTTGATAATAACAGCTACGGGTAAGCTGGTTAACATGTTGGGAGAAGCTAAGAGTACGATCCAGGAGGACTCCTAAATCCCGAACCACGTCCAGGAAGGTGATATGGGGAAAATCCTCTGCCACCAGGGGCCAATTAACACCCGCTAATCGCCTACCACCACCCAGCCAGATAAATTGAGTTTTAGTAGCATTTAAGAGCAAGCGGTTTTTATGTCTTTGCCTCTTTCCTGCAAGCTTTTGGAAACCACTTTGTTCAATGGTGGTTACATGTTATCAGGTAGGGAATGCCTCTGAGTAGCTGATCTTGAAATGATACCAAGTAAATGTGCGGTTACGATAATTATGTGTTCATGGAGGTGGACCAAGTTCTTGTGAATACTCTGCCATTTGTGAGCCCTGATAAGTGATTGTGTGTCATAATCCGTTTATGTACAAAGTGCTTTAACACTTTTAATGACAAGCATGTACTAAATGTGACTGGGAAACCAATGCAGCTTGTCGTTAAAGTGTTAATGTAGTGGAATTACTTCTGTTACTTGAGTTAAATGTTCATCTGACTAGAAACTGGTGCTGAATTTCTTGAAAGAGTCTCACCGCATAAATGTCATCTTTTTTATTTATTTATTTATTTTTTATTTTATTTATTTAGGATATTTCTATAGCACCTCCTCAAGTCTACTACTACTCAGAGGTGCTCCCGACTACAGCATTGGTATACTGTGTCGGGGTTTTCACGCCGAAGCGCCACGAGCAATTGCGAGTGAAGGACTTGCCCAAGGTCCGTACGCAGCGACTAGAGTAGGATTCGAACCTGCAACCCTCAGGTCACAAGGCGCCGAACTTACCACTGAGCCACCATGCCTCATCATATGCCATGCTTCTGTCTTTCAGCACGGATTGCTGAAAAGATTTGTTGATTTGTTGTATGATAGATTGACACTTATGAGAAGTTGCACAATGAAGTGGAAAAACTGGATGGCTGTGTAATAATTGACGGCTGGTTCCGTATCGATTCTCGTCCTTTCAAACAAGCACTTCTTAACGCCATCAGGAAATGGGGACATATGTTTAAGCAACACCTCATTGACCATGTGACCTACAGGTAACATAACGATGACATAGATGTTTAGTAACTAATTACATGTACTATGCTATAGTTAAACTAAGCAATTACCAAATTTTCAGTGAAAACTCTTCCATCTGCTTTGTTGAAACGGGGTTTATTAGAGAGTGTCTGTGTAGGCCTACATACATATATTACTCAGAGTGTGTCCCAGCTCCAAGTACGTTCTGGTGAAAAACTGAAATGACTTTATATTAAACAGTGTTTGGTTTACAGATGCTCTGAGCGAATAAATAACTGAAGGATCGAATAAAAATTTCTGTGCATTTTAAGTGGTCTTTGTTATATGCTAACGAACATCTTGCGAGAGTGCACGGTGCCTGAAGAATTAACTAGTGTTTTGATGTAGCTTGAAGGAACTCTCCGACTTCATTGAGGTTGTCGATAAAGGATTAACGCACCCAATCAAAGAGGGTGACTACAGTGGACTGATCCAGGTCATGGGTCATCTGATGGCAGTGAAGGAGCGCCAGTCAGCTACAGATGAGATGTTTGATCCGATTAAGGACACAATTGAACTTCTAAAGACTTACAACCAGGACATGACAGACGAAGTACATCTTCAGCTGGAAGTAGGTACACTGTGGTCCTATATATGATGTAGTGCAGTGTTTGAAGACCAGGGTGAATATAACAGTCTAGCTGTTCGTATAATAAATGTCATCTGTTGTAGAGGGCTTTCAGTGGCTAAGTGCTGGTGCTTAGATGTAACCATTGTGTTAGTTCTTGTAATAGCAGCCCAGCACAGTGGGTCGTCTTATTGTATTTTAAATACTTGTGTATTTAAAAAATTGTAAATGCACTTTGTAATGTCAGAAATGTAATTGGACTGAAAGGTGAAAAATGGCACCAAGATGAAGTTATTCATGTGGCTGTTGTAGCATATGACTGCAGCATATGTTATTCAAATGGCTGCTGTAGCTTATGGCTGAAGCATAGGTTATGCAAATGGCTGTTGTAGCATATGGCTGCTGCATATGTTTATTAAAATGGCTATTGTAGCATATGGTTGCAGCTTATATTCATATGGCTGTTGTAGCATATGGCTGCTGCATATGTGATTCAAATGGCTGTTGTCGCATATGGCTTCTGCATATGTTATTCAAATGGCTGTTTTAGCATTTGGCTGCAGCATTTGTGATTCAAATGGCTGCTGTTGCATATGGCTGCTGCATATGTGATTCAAATGGCTGTTGTCGCATATGGCTTCTGCATATGTTATTCAAATGGCTGTTGTCGCATATGGCTTCTGCATATGTTATTCAAATGGCTGCTGTAGCATAGGGTTGTGGCATATGTGATTCAAATGGCTGCTGTTGCATACGGCTGCTGCATATGTTATTCAAATGCTGCTGTAGCATATGTTATTCAAATGGCTGCTGTATTTTTCACAAAGTAGATGAAAAGAGGAAAGCTGTTTGTAATGATAAGTTACTGTCATGTCCTGCCCTTAAGGCAGAACATGGCAGTTTCTACATACAAAATGTGAAAGAGGTAGATCTATGTACCTTTTCAGCTGAAGTAAACTGGTAAATCATTATTGAAGCATTCAGTTACTATTATCAGAAGTCCATAGATTTCATTCAAACATGTACTGTGAAGCTGGATTTAAATAAGAAGTCTTGCTTTTAAACAGGAATTGCCTGAGCAGTGGAGTAGTACAAAGAAACTAGCGCTCACTGTGAAACAACAAGTGGCTCCCCTGCAGGCCAATGAGGTTTCTAACGTTCGCAAGAAGTCTGCATCCTTCGATGTCAGACAACATGAGTTCCGTGAGGAATTCAGAAAGATGTCAGCCTACATGTTCTCCTGTCTCAATCCTTATGAGGTTCTTGATAAGGTGAATAAACTGTTTATTTCTGTGCAAATATGTAGCACTGATAACAGTGTATAGCATAAAATCTTGGGCATCTGGTAATTTAGCCATTTAAGTAGTTACCTGGTATGCATTGGTATGGCATTATATCTGTCTGTATAATGTGACAGAATTGTCACTATTTAAATGTATCTCTTGCTTTGTAACTGTGAATTATTTCGTATTTTGCTTAGGTAACAAAGTGGTAATATTGCCTCATTTTCTCAGTAACTTTGAGAGATCCTAAGATGCACTGTATGATTTTTCAGATGCATGTTTACATTTTATCATTAAATCACAAAACATGTTGTTCATGGATGATGTGTTTGTTATGGTGGTCAGTATCAAGAGAAGCTGCTGCTGATGGAGAACATGATGTTGTCATTGGTCGAATCAGCAAGTCTCTTTGAAGTTACTGTTCCTGATTACAAGCAGATCAAGCAGTGTCGCAGAGATATAGTGATGCTCAAGTCGCTCTGGGATTACATTTTCAACGTTCGCGCTAGCATCGATGACTGGAAGACAACGCTGTGGAAGGATATAAATGTAGAACAAATGGATGTGGACTGCCGGAGGTTTTCCAAGGATATCCGAGGTCTGGATAAAGAGATGCGTGCTTGGGATACGTTTACCGGCCTTGAGAATACAGTCAAGAACATGCTGACTTCAATTCGAGCAGTGACGGAATTGCAGAATCCAGCAATTCGTGATCGCCATTGGTTGCAACTGATGCAGGCAACAGGGGTAAGGCTATTGACTCACTTGATGGTCTGACAGAGTAGACTGTGTCAAAGATGAAGACTGACACCAAGCTGAAATCAATTCATAGCACATGTGGTTATGCTCATTGTCCAAATCATTACAGCGCTTAGTCTTTCGTTTAAGTCTGATTTGTACCAATGTTTTCCTGGCCTTGTTTTTTGCAAGGAAAACAGCTTCTAGCATTGTCCTTCCTGGCGTTAACTTAAAATGCATTTTATCAACTCATTGGTTCTGTTTTTAACATGATTGCATAGGATGTTAGGCAACTGCTTACCAATTTTTATGTCTTTATTTATAGTTAAACACTTAAATTATATGAAACATATTTGTTTTGAGTAAGAGTTTTGAGATATTAAATTTCTGCCCAGTTCTTTTTCAGTGCATCCCAGACTTCATTCTTACTATAAACACTTCAAGAAACTGAGAATATAACTAAGTATGTTTTATGTCATTTGCTGTTTCCCTATAGGTATGTTTCACTTTGGATGACCACACAGTTCTGTCAGATCTGATGTCTCTAAAATTACATAACTACGAAGACGAGGTGAGGAACATTGTTGACAAGTCAGTCAAGGAAATGAGCATGGAGAAAGTCCTCAATGGAATCAATGAAGCATGGCTTGATATGAACTTCGAACACGAGAAGCATCCTCGCACCGGCATTACAATGCTCAAAGCCAGTGAGCAGCTGATTGAAACTCTAGAAGAAAACCAGGTGAGCATCTTTCCAACTGCTTGACTATTAGCCATTTGAAGAGTTTCCTTTGAAGAGTTACCCTTTTCATTCTTGTTTTTGTTGCCAGTATATAAATTTACTGTTCTGTTAAGTTTGTATAACTAATGCTTGGAGAAAAGTCCTGGCCATCCCAAGGTTATGAAGTGTTAACCACTTCATTTTCTTATTGTTTCAGTCTCTTTTCTTGCATTTTTTGTGTGTTATTTGTATTACTTTATTAGCTTTTTCATCATAGGTTCAGCTTCAGAACATGCTGACGTCGAAGTATATTGCTCATTTCTTGGAAGAAGTGACGGTGTGGCAGAAAAAACTCTCAACTGCAGACCAAGTGATTAACATCTGGTTTGAAGTTCAGAGGACCTGGTCTCATCTTGAGAGCATATTTGTTGGTTCTGAGGATATACGCAAACAATTGCCACAGGATTCTGTTCGCTTTGATAATATTGATGCCGCTTTTAAGGTTAGTTTTTTAACTTCTTAGCTTTAGCATTTGAGTTTTAAGTTACAACTGATCAACTGTCATTAACAAACATGAAAGGATTTTGTAAGAACTTTTGGATTGGAATTAGGAGAAGGTACAATAGTGCAGTTGATGTAGAAGTAAATTTTGTTTGTACCATTGTTACGATGAATTGTTATGCTGTTTAATTGTTTATGTCTTACTGGTTGTCAGGGATTTATTTTGTATTTTGTGACCCTTCAAGAGTTGAGGAGAACTGTTCACAAAAAGTTCAGAGGGCTTAGTACATTTCTTTCACTGTTCTGCTGGATGATCTTGGTCACAGGAACTGGTAACTGAAATGGAAAAAACTACTGTAGTCCTTGAAGCAACAAAGGCTCCTCGTTTGTATGAAAGACTCGAAGAAGTTCAGAGTCAGCTTAGTCTCTGTCAGAAGGCGTTGTCTGAATACTTAGAGACGAAGCGACTTGCATTCCCACGCTTCTACTTTGTTTCCTCAAATGATCTTCTGGACATTCTTTCAAATGGAAACAATCCATCTGCAGTTAGTAACTGTGATCTTATTTGTTACGTTCTCAAAGTTTCTCAAAGATATATTTATATATGTATATATATATATATAATATATATAATATATATATATATAGCCACGTTGTCCAATTTTGAAAGTTTTAGCACTTATTTTCTATGCTTGGTAAAAACTTGAAAAATATCTTTTAAGTAAAAATTTAGGTTAAATCTGGTTATAGCTTGGTTCACATCTTTGATGTAAGTTTGGTTCAGATTCATTTGAAACCACCTGCTTGAGTTATGTTCAGGTTGGTTCGTGAACATCTTGAAATATATAGGTCTATCTGTTTAAATGTTTCTTGTCAGCATTTGATTAGTTCATTTCTGACTAGTTTTCTAATGATAGCGTTAATACTAGCATTTGCATTGCTATTACATAATTTTGTACCTTTCTGAACTATTATTAACTTAATATTTTACTTTCTTGTAGCCTCATTCTGTTGTCGTCTTTGTAAGTATAAATCTAATGTTGCTTATCGTCAACGAAATCAAAATTTATCCATGCCATTCTGCCTTATGTTGCACCTTCTTATCATTATTATTCAGCTGTTATTCAGCTGTTATTCAACTGTCATAGTATTATCTTTTAACACTGACGACAGTTCTTTTTTCATGCTATGCAATTAAATCAACCAGTTTGTATAAACTGCCTTACACTAAAGCTTAATCTTAGTGGAAACTTATTTTTATTTATGATAATTATATTTTTGACTACTATAAAAATCTCAAGATAGTTGCAAGGGGAGTTTCTGTTTGAGGCAAAAAATTACAATCCAGAGAACATAATTATAAAAATGCTCACAAAATTTAAAGTTAAACTGAATCTCAGCAGCAGTCTAGATGCTTCTATGCTGTACTGTTTGATAGGTCGCTCGACATCTACAGAAGCTCTTTGATAGCATGGCCAGACTGGAATTTGTGAAGGATGCAGATGGTAACATAACAAAAGTTGCTGAGGGAATGTACAGCAAAGATGATGTCAACGAGGAGTATGTCAAACTACATTATCCGTGTGATTGCACTGGACAGGTAGAACATCAGCAATTTCAAACATTGCAATACCAGTCAAAACGGCTCTTTGTTGTAGTGCTTCTTCATGTTGTAAATCAATAAATCTAATCTGATCATAAATATATCTTATCAAATGTTATCTAACATGATCAATGCTTGGTAATTGCAGGCATAAGCATAACTTTGTATTGTGACTGTGGTGTCCGGTCACCACCACTTGCAAAATAGTCACCACCCCGTTTTGACCCTCTACTGAAATATTTTTTGCGATGTGACAGCGTTAAATTGGTTTGATGCAAGTTCAAGCAACGGTAATTAACGGAGGAGAGGATTTTTGACAAGCACAACACCTGCTTGTAATTATTAGAGGGCAGACTTTATATTGTTGTTTGTGAACTTAGCATTTGGAAACACATTAACTCTACTGAGGAATGCACATGCAATGATTTGCATTTAAAACTTACAGGTTCTTATTATTTTAATATGATACTCTTTTCAACATTTGCACCCACATTGGCTACAATACAGAACATAATTATTATAACAATACTGCTGATTCACTACTTTAATTATAAGACAAGGGATGGTGAGAGATTGCTAAGGGAATTTCAAGAAATTAATTTTTTTAAATTGAATTAACTTAATGGTTTGATTTAATAATTTAACTATAGGACAGGAGAAGAAAGGTAAGATGTGTAAAGTGAATTTGTGGTGTGTCTAAGGTCGAGGTCTGGTTGAACCGTCTTTTGGATGCAATGCGACAGACGATAAGACATGAGTTGTCAGAAGCAATAACGGCTTATGAGGAGAAGGGTAGAGACCAATGGCTTCTTGACCTACCTGCTCAGGTTGCCCTCTGTGGAGTTCAGATATGGTGGACAACGGAAGTTAACATTGCCTTCAGTCGCATGGAAGAAGGATATGAGAATGCTCTCAGAGACTACAACAAGAAACAGGCATGTTTTTTATATATTTTTGCAGAAGTGGGCTTAATTAATAATTACTGTATCTTTGTAGAAAAATATGCAAGTTCTTGTTTAGTTATTACTTTGTCATACCAAAATATATATACTAACTATGCTATTCAGAATAATATTCCTCAAAATTTGAAAATTATTGAACAGTTGGTGTAGATAATTCTTGAATGGGTGGTCTTGATTTGCATGCATTTCCAATTTGCTAATGTCCTCTTTCAGTCTGCATATCATTCGTTTCACTCTGCAATTCTTGCTGTTAACAGTGACAGGAATATTCCAAGCTGTCAGCCAATCAGCATGTTGCTGCATGGCTAGAAAATTCTTGAAATAATTAACATTACTAAATTTAGCAGATTTATTGTATACATTACTTGTTAGATTAGTAAATTTATTGTCTGATATTTTATCTTTCTACTTTTTATGTTACAGATATCTCAGCTGAACTCACTGATTTTAATGCTGACTAACAATCAGAAACCTCCATCATCTCGTGACCGCATGAAAATCATGACCGTTTGTACCGTCGAGGTTCACAATCGAGATGT
The DNA here is from genome assembly GCA_963556255.1 of Allolobophora icterica. Classification (NCBI taxonomy): domain Eukaryota; kingdom Metazoa; phylum Annelida; class Clitellata; order Crassiclitellata; family Lumbricidae; genus Allolobophora; species Allolobophora icterica. Next base: position 30,565,583 of record OY744608.1, on the reverse strand, counting down.
GGTCAACAGACTGATTCTACAGAAAGTTGAGAATGCTCAGGCTTTCACTTGGCTGTCTCAGCTTCGACACAGATGGGATGATAAAGAAGCTGAATGCTATGCTAACACCTGTGATGCTCAGTTCCGTTACTCCTATGAATACCTTGGAAATGCTCCTCGTTTGGTCATTACTCCTCTTACGGACAGGTGGGTGAAATTTCCTGTGAGGTATTAGTGTATACAGATCTCTGTTGGTATCTCTTACCTATGCTTATCAGTTGTGATTTATTTTACCAATAACCAAGCGGATCATTTCTGTTTACTGCTGTTAACATAGAGTTAGTTTCAGCTTTCAGTTTTCATTTGATGTGGCATCATTGCAACTATAGAACATAGTGAAAAAGAATTTTTGTTGAGTAGACTAGGTGCAAGTATGTGAGGCCATTTGGAAAGTCTATCCATTATGCTCTTGTACTTTTTGCAAACAGGTGTTACATCACTCTGACACAGTCACTGCATCTGACAATGAGTGGTGCTCCAGCTGGTCCGGCTGGAACTGGTAAAACGGAGACAACGAAGGACCTTGGAAGAGCTCTCGGAGTTATGGTCTATGTTTTTAATTGCTCTGAGCAAATGGATTACAAGGTATAGTTTTCATCATTCTGAGTCGTAGGTTGCTCCTCAGTGTGATTAACCTCTTCGCTGCGGAGGACGAGTATGTCTCGTCATGGAAATGCTATTGCCATACGCGAAGGACGAGTATGTCTCGTCATAGAAATTATAGGTACCCATTTGAGGCCCTGGTCATATACCACACATAAATACATACATGCATACATACATACATACATACATACATACATGCATACATACATAAACGCAAACATACATACATACATACATGCATACATATACACATACATATATACATACATATATATATACGTACATACATACATGCACACATACATACATACATACATACATCATGCATAATATACATATATGCATACAAACATATATACACACATGCATAATATACATGTATACATATATACCTACATATACATACATGCATGCGTATATACATATATACATACATACATATATACATACATCTATACGTACATACATATATACACACATACATATATACATGCATAGTCACATACATATATACATATATACATGCATATTCATATATACATACATACATACATATATACATACATACATACATACATACATACATACATACATACGTACATACATACATCCATCCATACATGCATGCATACATGCATACACATACATGACGCACACGGGATTACAAGGCCGTCGCAGCGAAGGGGTTAAAATATGAAGCTTAACAAGCATATACAATAAGTTCAGTTGATATTATGATGTTGTTTACTTTTGAGTCAGTCTCAGAGAAGAGAATCCAGTAGAAATGGTTACCTGGAATACTTTCATTTTACTTAATGAGTATATTGCACTTCTTATAGGCACTAGGTGTGTAAATATACATGTAACACCTTGTGTAAGGTCATTACATGGTGCTTGCTCAGCAGGCTTACATTCGTAATGGTTTGATTACAGCCTATTGAATGGACCATTGACATTAGACCCTATCTGCTCCTCTTGCTTCTGACTGCTTAAATAAGTATTTGTCATTAACTAATCTTGTCCAACCCATCTACTACACAACTCACATCAAAAACCACAACTCACATCAAAAACCACTCTCTCCATCTCGTCATCGCTTTCTCCACTTCTTTTTTATTTACCTCATTCTGTTCTTAACATCTCCGATCATTACTTTATCATTGGCAACCTGGAAATGAACCCTGTTCCTCGCCCTCCTCTTTTTCTTAATGTTTCTGCTACAGTGGGTTTGTTGACTGTCAAGCCTTCAACTGTCAACTGGTTTTAAACCCACCCTCTTCCCTTTATCTTCTTTCTTGCTGCACACTAATCCACAGTAATCAACCTCCTTGATGATTGTGTGCCTGTCATTACCAAACAAAACATACCGGTACACGAAATACACTTCATGCCTGCATGTATTCAAATTCTTTCGCAAGCACCTTGAATATACATACAAGTACACCATTAACCTATAGCTAAGGCAAAATCTGTCAGCAGAAAAATACCACCACCTTTCTGCTTCTGCCACTTACTGCTTCTGCCATGAAAAATATTCTTCACTTATTCATTTGAAATGATCAAATTCAAGATGTGTGTGGGAAGCTGTTGAAATCTCCTTCCTCACTTGCAATCTCCTACCTTCCCTCCTCCTTTTGCTGATGTGTTCTGCTCAGTCTTGTGTGTTAAAATCTAATCTTTTTGCTTCTCATTACAATGCCTTCTTGACTCACATTCCTTCTCTGCCTGTTGCTCCAATAACGATCCAGTGACCTTATAAATAAATATTACTCCTCCTACCTTGTAGTCATTGCATCTCAATCTTTCTTTAGAATTATCACTTTGACATCATCCTCTGCCTCTATTCGCTTTGACATCATCCTCTGCCTCTATCTATCACCCCTCAGGCTTTTCATTCAGAATTACAATCCCAACTCTTCGAGAAATCCTTCCCTGATCCCTCCACTCTGCTACCTTCAAACTTCTCTTGTCCTAAACACAACCCGCCATAACATCTGTCTCCTTCTTTGTATGGTCTTGTGGCAGTCAGATTTTGTTCTTCACTTGGTGTCTTTGGACAACCCCTCTGACTTGACGAGGCACTCTTGAAACAGGTAGCTTGTGCTTAGCTAATAAGTAGTGCTTTAGAAATTTCTGAGCTTACGATTACAATTACAATTGCTTTGCAGTCAATTGGAAGCCTCTACAAAGGCCTTGCCCAGTCTGGAACCTGGGGTTGTTTTGATGAATTCAACCGGATTGCTGTAGAAGTTCTGTCAGTTGTGGCTGTCCAGGTGAAGTGCATCCAGGATGCAATTCGGTCGAAGAGGAAAGTCTTCAGTTTCCTTGGAGATGATATTGCTTTAGTTTCTTGTGTTGGAATTTTCATTACAATGAACCCCGGTTATGCAGGAAGGACTGAACTTCCGGAAAATCTCAAAACTCTCTTCAGGTAATTCTTTATTTGAAGATCATCTGATGTTGCAGCCTAAACTTTGTGTTTTGATGAGTGAAATTTTGTGGTGAGTTGAATGATAACTGAAGCTGAATATTGACCTCAATGTAAACATACATGTGAATGTAAATCATAATTTTTACTTTTTCCTAGACAGTGCTAATGGTCTTCCACGAAGTTAAGTTCACCAACTGTATGTCAACCATGCTTAAGACATCATTTAAATAATAATTACGACATTTCTTTTATATTATATTGGTTTCTGATACAAATGTTTTCTGGATGTTTTGATTTTAGGCCATGTGCAATGGTTGTCCCTGATTTCGAGTTGATCTGTGAAATTTATTTGGTGGCTGAAGGTTTTCTTGATGCTCGAATTCTTGCAAGGAAATTCATCTCTCTGTACAAACTCTGTGATGAATTACTTTCCAAACAGGTTCATATATTTTGTAAATTTATATAGCTTACAGTATGTAGGTAAGTTTCAAGTTCAAGTTCAATCAGTTTATTGACTCATCAAACATTACATAAACAAACACATTAGGTTAAACAAAATAGTACAAACTCTTTGTAGCAAAGTGCATTTATAACCTGAGCTTACAGTACGAGACAATGAGTCAGCCGAAAAGGATCAATAGACCCGCTAACAACTCGGCTGGCTCATTTACCAGTCTATTTTGTGTTAACTCAACGCAGTCACAGAAGCAGTTTATCTCATCACATGGAATAGAAACATAAGGCAGAACAATAAGCATGAGGCAGCAGCTGCCAAAATACTTTTCACTGTGTCAGTAATAAAAACATCTTCAATCTAGATTTGAACTGATTTAGAGTTACAACAATTTTTAAGTTTTCTGGGAGCGAGTTCCATGTTCGCGGACCTGAGCATTTAATAGAAAACTGTCTTAATCTAGTTCTCGCATAATCACCTCTATAACAAACCGAGGTTCTAGTATTGTGATCATGTATATCCTTACCCATAAGGAAGAAATTTTTAAAATTTGAGGGTAATAAATGTCTGTGGAACCTAAACATAAACAAGCTTATTTGAAGTTTATTTATACTACCTAGATGCATAATCCTATATTTATTGAAAATATGCTTGGTGCTAGATAACCAATGAAGCCGAAAGATTACCCTAACAGCTCGTTTCTGGAGAATTTCTATAGGTTTTAAGTACGATGGATAATTAGAGCCCCATGAGATATTACAATAGGATAAATATGGGAAAATAAGAGTATAATATAAACTAAGTAATGTAGTGCTTGATAAGCAATGTCGTACACGGGATATAATACCAATACTTTTGGCTATCTTCTTAGCTATATGATTTATATGATCCTTCCATGTTAAATATTGATCCAAGTAGACTCCGAGGAATTTACATGAATTCACAAGGTTAATATTTACACCATCTAAAGTAACTTTTAAATCAGAAACATTGATTATCTTCCGCTTTGGACGAAAGATAATGAAATTAGTCTTGTCAATGTTCAAGGATAATCCATTGGCCTTGAACCATAGGCCAATTACATCAAGCTCGGAATTGACTTTGTTAAACAGAGATTGCAATGACCTGTCAGAGGAAAATGCATTTGTATCGTCCGCAAATAATACAAATTTGAAGACCTTAGATGTATTGGGTAAGTCATTCACGTAAATTAAAAAAAGTAATGGTCCCAATATGGAGCCCTGAGGGACTCCACATGTAATAGTGTGCAATGGAGATAGTACGCCATTAAAACTCACACATTGCAACCTGTTTTCAAGATAGTCTGTAAACCAATTAAGCATATTGCCTCTGATACCATAGTGCTCAAGCTTATTTATTAGAATACGATGGTCCACGGTATCAAAGGCTTTAGACAGATCGAAGAAAACACCCATTGAAAATTCATTCTTATCCAGTGATTCTGTGATCCTATTTTGCATATCTAATAGTGCCATAAAGGTCGAGTGTTCCTTACGAAAGCCATATTGATTAGATGATAATAAATTAAACTTATTGAAATAATCCATGAGTTTATTATAAACAGTTTTCTCAAAGTATTTTGAAAAATAAGGAAGGATTGAAATTGGCCTATAGTTATTAAAACTGGACTTATCCCCAGTCTTAAAGAGAGGAATGACTTTGGCTATTTTTATATCATTGGGGACCTGACCTGAGGAAATCGAGGAGTCAATAATATATGCCAAAGGTTTAGCAATAGTTTCAATAGTGGCCCTGGCGACTGAAGGGTCAATACCATCCATTCCACAGCTTGATGTTATCCGTATTTGATTAGCCACTTCGATAACATCATTCTGCGTAACTGGCAGCATACCCATTGAAGATACACGCGAGTCTTTGAGAAATTTATCAAATGATGGGCAGTTTTCTGGGATATCAATTTTCGAGGCCAAGGCAGGTCCTATGTTTACAAAATAGTCATTGAATTTTTTTGCAATTTCAAATTTGTCAGAGATACTCGAATTTCCTGTGGTGAAGACTTCAGGGAAATTGAACCTACTACCACAGTTAAGCAAAGTTTTAATATTTTTCCAGATTTTTTTTAAGTCATTCCCACATTCCATAAACTTATTAGCATAGTATCTTTTTTCTGCAGCTATTTTAGTCTTTTTAAATATATTACGAAATTTGGTAAATGATTCTTTGTTAGAGTTGGTTGGATTTTTCAAATATTTTTTATATAATTTAGATTTTTTCTTACATGATCTCAATAACCCACTAGTCATCCATGGTTGTTTATACTGAGGTGTGCCTTTATTCTTAAGTGAATGCTCTCTAAGGGGAAAGGATGTATTATATAATTGCTTGTATATTTCCATGAATTTAGTGTATGCAACACAAGGCTCTTTCGCATCACAAAGTGACATAACCTGCGACCAATCAACTTCAGATAACAAATATCTGAATTTATCAATGGCGGAACTGTTAATTATTCTCTCATTAGGAGGACTAGGACACGTTTTGTTAAGACGAAAGGGAGTACTAAATACTATAGGTAGGTGATCAGAGATATCATAAGTCAATATGTGTGAATCCTGAGAATCATCCAAGAAATTTACAAAAATGTTGTCAATTAATGTAGCGGTGTCAGCCGTAATGCGGGTTGGACGTAGTATGGTAGGCAACAGACTGTGAGAGCACAAGGTATTAAAGAAAGTGAGTGTAGGGCGGTGATTCTCTATTTTTAACAAGTCCAAATTAAAGTCTCCCGTTAAAATAATTCTATTCTTGGGATTGTCAAGCTTTGATAACAGTCTATCAAAATCCACATTGAAAATATCCACGCTATGGCCCGATGGACGATATATAGTACCAACTATGATATCTCTGTCCCTCTTCTGTTTAAACTTAATAAACATATATTCAAAACTCTCAAATCCCACATCAAACCATTGGCTCTCAATACAGTCAAAAACTATTTCATCCCTAATGTAAAATCCCACTCCCCCTCCATTTTGTCCATTCCTACATTTGCTTATGAAATTATAACCGGGTATTGATACATCATTACATCTATCTTCAGATAGCCAAGTTTCTGTTACAGTCAGGATCGATACCTGTACAACAGACAATAGCTTGGCCACATCTCTTACCTTATGGAACAGACTTCTACAGTTTATATGCATAATCAATAAGTTGTCAGAGGAAGTTAAAATATTAGCATCTTTACTCCACTCATCTAAAGTAATGTAATTACTAGAACATATTTTGATTTCAGAATAGAAATTGTAGTCAGAGTCAAGGTCCTGGTTCAACAGCAACTGACGACCCTCTTCAATGTGCTCACACAGATTAAAATATCTCCCATCACCTTCAAGACTCGTTTCACTTGAAATAGCCTCAGCAAAGGCTGTCTTATCCTCTATGTGATTGAAGGGAAAAACAGAAGTTGTACAACCCTGACAGAACCAAGACAAAGAGACCTCATCTGACTTCAGCAGCAGACCCACACACGAAGCATGAAAATATAATTTACAAATGGAGCAATTCAAACTTCTTTGCCAATTTGTAACTCTTTTTGTACATATAGAACACGTGAAATTATAGTCCATTGTACTATGATCAGTGAAAAAAAAAACTCGTACTAAAAAATATTAATATATAGAAAGTAAAACCAAAGAAAAGGACTTAATGACTTTAACGAAAACAAGACTAACCAGTCTATTCCAAAATTAATGAGACTACTCAGCAACTGCTGAACTGAAAGTAAACCTTAGGAGAGACTAATCGACAGTTGGAACATTCGCCATATACTAACAACCACAAAATATAGACAGACTTTCCAAGCTAAGCCTATAATTAAGGACCCATTGGAAACTCAATGAAAACGTGCACAAGAACTTCCACGCAGTAATCAAAAACTCGATGAGCATGGGGTTGAGCAGACAACAATCTCAACGAAGATGTGCACAAAACCGAATGAAAATGCGCACAAGAATCAATTGAAATGTGCATGACACCCAGTGAAAAATGCACACAAAACTCAATGAAAATGCGCACAAAAACCTCCACGCCGTAATCAAAAACTCAATAAACATAGGGTTGAGCAGACAACAATCTCAACGAAGATGTGCACAAGACCTAATAAAAATGCGCACAAGAATTAATTAAAATGCGCATAATACCCAATGAAAATGCACACAAAACTCACTGAAAACGTGCACAAAAACTTCCATGCCATAATCAAAAACTCAATAAACATGGGGTTGAGCAGATAACAATCTCAACGAAGATGTGCACAAAACCTACTGAACATGCGCACAAGAATCAATGAAAATGAAAATGCACATAACACCCAATGAAACTGCACACAAAACTCGATGAAAACGTGCACAAAACTCAGTGAAATGCACACAAGACTCGATGAAAATGTGCACAAAATTAACATACCATAATCAAAAACTTGATAACTTGTCGAGCAGACTTCAACCTCAACGAAAATGTGCACCAAAACTCAGTAAAAAAGCGCACAAGACTTAATAAAAGTGTGCACAAAACTTACATGCCAAAATAAAAAAATTATAAAGAAAACTCGATGGTGTCGAGCAAACAAAAATCTCAGCAAAATGTGCACAAAATTCAATGAAAATGCACATGAATGCAATGAAAATGCACACAAGACTCAATGAAAATGTACACGAAACCTACACACCACACTCTAAAACTCATTGAGAATGGGGTCGAGCACAGGACAATCACACACCAGGACAAAAGTAGAATATGTTCAGATTGAAATTTATCATCTATGGACATCTAACATCCAGTGAACAGACAACTGTCAAAAACCTGGTAGTTTAATTTATCAGTGACAGTTTGTATGTTATAGAAATATACTGATAGTATACATTATATATGTTTATCATTAAAAACTGAATTGGTGTTCATATAGTAATAAAACAATATTAAAGCTAACTGAATTGTTTGCACATATCTATAGAAACTGACTAGAATGTGTGCTTCCAATAACAAAATATCTTTTTGCTGTAGTGTATGTTTGCCAAACCAACAGCAGGATACCTTAAAGATCCCAAATTCAACTAGAGCTCATTTAATGAATTTAGAAGGATTTTGGACTGAGTTGGCAGAGATGGTCCTTGCATTCCATTGATAATCAGTAGTGTTCCCTTTAAGATGTCAATGTGGGCACAAGCTGGAAGTATTGATACACAAGGAAATGGCATACATACACAGCAATTTATATTGTAGAAGTTAATCAGGTGAATGTATGTGCATGAAAAGTGTGCTTTGTTTTCAGGACCATTATGACTGGGGATTGCGTGCCATAAAGAGCGTTCTTGTTGTGGCAGGAACACTCAGACGAGCAGATCTTGATTTGCCAGAGGATCAGGTCAGTGGCAGTTTTGATGAGCTGTTTCTCATGTGAACTTGACTTCGTTGAATACCGGTGAATGAGCTGACTTTAATCCCACAGCTTCTGCGATGCTATGCAAATCATAAACATTGCTTGTTGCTTGTGTATCCTTGGTTTATTGAGTGATTGATTGGTTGGTTTGGTTGATTGGTTGATTGATTGTTTGATTAATTGATATAATATATTTATTCAACCCACTTACTAATTCAGATCATTTATATGATGGCCATGCAGACATCAACTCAGAAAAATGCTCCAAATCAGTGTTGCAGAAAGACAATAGTTTTCAGATGGTGGTAGTTGCTATTCTGATCTTGCAAGAAGGCTGACCCAAATAGACCACCAGTGAAATGACATTACATCTTGTACAAATGGTACAAATGTCTTGTCCTGGTTTAGGAATGGAAGAACCTTTGACCAGCTGGGTAATGTAGATAGTTGCATAGCGGCACTTTCTAAGTATTTCACGAACGTGAAAGCTCCTGCAATTGGACAAGGATGGCGCTGTATCCATGTTGACAGTGCAAGACATATATATGGCAGTTTGGTAATGGAGAGTACAGATTGCCTATTGCATGTGTATTGTGTAGCCACTGGAGTTCACTGCTATGTTCATGGGTAGACAGTGCTACCTGTGGTATATGTATCTGCAGGTATCCATAACTCTTCTGTCATGGTGTGCATGGTGTCTTACAGTGGAAGTTTGGTCTATTTCAGGTTCTAATGAGAGCTTTGCGAGATTTCAACATCCCTAAAGTCATTACCGATGATTTGCCAGTGTTCTTGGGATTGATAGGTGACCTGTTTCCTGCTTTGGATGTGCCAAGGAAGAAGAATCCTGAATTTGAGGATCAGATCAAGGCGGCCATAGTCCACCTGAAACTACAGCCTGAGGAAAACTTCATTTTGAAGGTTTGTTTTCCTTTGAAGTTTTAACCTCTGCAAAATATGAATATATGAAGCCCTTAACCACAATTTTGTATGCTAATCTTAATAACTGATAACATGTTGAGTACTGAAATAAGTGTTCACGTGTGGGCGCCTCTGAGTAGTTCTCTTGAAGAGGTGCTACATAAATGTATGAATGAATGAATGAATGAATGAATGAATGAATGAATGAATGAATGTTGTAATCCAACATTCATTGTTGCTCACTGGCTTAAGTTGTATGGCTTATTGTAGTGTTTTCTTTCTGTTTGCTGTGCTTCAGCTGTAAATATCTTTCAAAACTTCACTGTACTTCTGAGAGCTTCTACAAAGGCATCGAACAAGTTCATTATGTTTCTCTGTTAATGTTACTGGATGACCTTCCTGGTAAATTGAAACAACTTTGTACTGAAGGGTGTTTCATTTGATTGTGTTTCAATTAAGTAGATATTTTCTTTTTGGTTGTTAGAGCTGTTGTTTCTTTTTAATTCAAGGTGGTACAGCTTCAGGAGTTGTTTGATGTGCGTCATTCCGTTTTCATCATTGGTAATGCTGGTACTGGTAAGACAATGGTCTGGAGAACATTGCTTCAGACGATAAGAAACAATGGACTCAAAGCCATCGCAGTTGACATAAACCCTAAGGCAGTTACAAACAACGAACTGTTTGGTGTTACGAACCCCGCCACAAGGGAATGGAAAGATGGTTAGGCCATGTTTTATACTCATACCATTTGCTTTGTTACTTTATGATGTGTTACGGTTAGTTCTTCATGGCTTGAGAAAGCCATGAAGTAACTATAACGTTAGGTTAACAGTATGTGTATCAAATAGACTGTTCATTGTGTGTCAATAGTCTTAAATTAATGTAAATGACAAATGCTTACATTTTACAGTCCATTTCAGTCAACAGTTACCGTTAATTAGGAAACCCCCAGCAACTATTAGAGCTTTTGATGCTCATTTTGTGATTCTGTTTCAAAGATTATTTTGTGTTGGGCTTTCACAGTCTGTACATGAATCTGTCCAATGCCTTGGCATTACTTCAAACAGGCAGTGATAATCAAGGATCTCATTCGATAAATTCATTGAAAAATGAGCATGGTCAAACTATGTGAATGCTATAGAAAAAATGTATACCATTGTGCATCACGTCAGTTGAGAAACAGTAATTATGTTTACTGGTAACTGACTGATGCTTACAAAATGACACCAAATTCAAAGTTTAATATCAATATGTGAAGGACTTCAATGACAATGCTGCCCTGAGGTGTTGGCCATATCTTGCATGAATCATTTCTCCACGTATATATGGATGACGTACATTGAAACCCTCAGGCAATATGTTAGTTTTTTTTATGGTGTTAACTCATTTAGAACCGATAGCCTAAAGTTCATGGGATTGACTTGATAAGCACAAAAACAGGTTCGATTCAAGATATCTGCAATTACATAAGAATTTTGCAAGCAAATTACTTTAAAACATATAGGAATTTCCTTGGAACTGAAATTGCTGGCAATCAGATGTTCTGCCGGTGATATCCTGGTAATGGAAGAAATGGAGATAATTCAAATTTTCATAAACCATTCTTAGAATTCTAAGCCATTTCCATAGTCCTGAGTGCTCTATTCAGTTTACAAGTCTCTTTGTTTTCATAAGTTTTATCTATTTTAGGTTTGTTTTCGCATTATATGCGTGAAATGGTGAAAAACCCTCAGGCTGTTCCTAAGTGGATAGTGTTAGATGGTGACATTGATCCCATGTGGATTGAATCTCTCAACACACTTATGGATGATAATAAAGTGCTAACACTGGCCAGCAATGAGCGTATCGCTCTAACGTCTTCAATGCGCCTTCTCTTTGAGGTCAGCCATCTAAAGACTGCCACGCCAGCCACTGTATCTCGTGCTGGCATACTCTACATTAATCCTGGTGATCTGGGTTGGAATCCGTAAGTTCTTGGCCTTGTTTAGTTGTGTAGTATAAACTTGGAGTTTGGCAAATATGCTGGTGTGTGTGTGTGTTTATACGTATGTTTAGCATTGTTGTGGTTGGTTATTGTTCTCTTTAACTACGTCTGGGCTAGGAACACCTCTGGACATATATACCGTATGTCTTGAAGAGGCTTATATAATGTTCTGAATAAATTAATCTGTCAAGATCAAACGCTCCATGACTTTTTCTGACTGTCTTTTGTAAGTGCTTGCAAACAATCTTGTTTGATAATGATCTTATGTTGTCAGGTTGGTAGCACTTTTGAGGTGTTTTTCTTGAAAGCAGCATTATGAAAATCTGTGATTACAATCACAATTATGTGTCTGAGTTTGACAAATCAACTACAGATTTCCATTTGTTTCTGTCATAAACAGTAGGCTATTAGAAGCCATTCAGAAGCCATTCAGCAGCAAAGCAGTCGTAAACAATCATGTGAACTGTAAAAATGTGAAGCACCTAGAAAAATAAAATTTGCATTGGTCTCCAGAGCTAGATGTTGAAACATTTTACATGTTTTTGTTCAGGTTTGTCAACAGCTGGATTGATTCACGTGAAGCTCAGTCAGAGCGTGCTAACATTACGATATTTTTTGATAAGTATGTGCCACCGTGCCTTGAGGTGTTGAGGAGTCGATTTAAGAAGATTGTTCCAATTGTCGACATAAGCCATGTCCAGATGCTGTGTTATCTGTTGGAATGTGTGTTGACCCCTGAAAACACTCCAAGTGACTGTCCCAAGGAGTGGTATGAACTTTACTTTGTCTTCTGCTGTATCTGGGCCTTTGGTGGATGTCTGATTTTGGACCAGGTCAGTCTATTGATCTTTTAACATCTTATCTAGAGCTTCTGTCGTAATAATACTAATAATACCAAACAGGTTCATATATTTTGTAAATTTATATTGCTTACAGTATGTAGGTAAGTTTAATAATTTTTTTTTATTAATTTAAACTGACAATTATACAGTAAGATTACATGATATAATAGTAACCGGTGATAAAAAGTTTAACAGGAGTTGAATTTCACTGTATGGCAGCCTGCAAGGCACCCATCTGTTGTACTGCTCATTTTACTGTTGCCCCAGGGAGTGAAAGGCTGAGTCAACCTTATGGGGCTAGTGGGCATCGACCCCACGTCCTCTTATCTTCTTATCTTCATACCAGCATGTTGCCAGTCAACCATCTCCCAGTAATATTTTTATTTTTACTACTTCATGTCTTTAACAAAAAATTTCCGTTAGATAATTAACAGATGCTCCAAGAGAATGTCAAATGTAGTAAAAATCAATGCTTTTATCGATAGGACCCTTGAGTATTTTGTGATAGGTGTTATATGGTAGATTTCTGTTGAATGTTTAGCAACTGGTTGACCATCGTGTTGAGTTCAGTAAATGGTGGGCATCAGAATTCAAGACTGTGAAGTTTCCTACTCAGGGAACAGTCTTTGATTACTACATTGATAATGAAACAAAGAAATTTGAACCATGGACTAAGAAGGTTCCGAAATTTGAGCTTGATCCAGATGTTCCATTACAAGTATGTAATACATGTGTTTACAATAATAGCTCACAAACAATAATCCACCACTTACTTGCAGATTTATCCATTTTAAACCAAGTCCAATAACACAGAAATTTGTGCAGCAATCACCCCTTCTCAGTTGATGTCAACATTGATCTGTTACATAGAAAGACAGGGGCTTAACTTGCAACATTGTGTGTACATCTTCTTGTTAATAATGAACCAATTATAAATATAGTGTAAATGTGAATGTAAAATCTTAACCTTTTCTCTTTGTCACACTTGTTTTCACAAAAGCAACTTTTATTCACACCAATGCCACATACTTGCACCATGCTCACTTGCAGAATTTCAGCATTAAGAACAAGTGCTGTAGTTCTAAGACCCTGCAAAGTCAGGAAAATAGTTGTTTATGGTTTCTTGAAGTTACATTACTCTAAACCGTCTTTACCATTAACTGATGATATTCAGGATTTTATTGTTTTTACTTTTACTCTCTTGACTACCATAGTTAACCTTCTAAGATTCTAAGTACTCCATGTTTGGTTTGAGATGGATATATGTAAAATATTTATGCCAGGTAGGCTTCAAATAAAGGGATAAATTAAAGTTAAACTGATAGTTATTTTGCTTTTAGGCAACCATGGTTCATACAGCTGAGACAACCCGCATCCGTCACTTTTTTGATATGTTGCTGTCGAAGAGACGACCAATTATGTTGGTTGGCAATGCAGGAACAGGAAAAACGGTGCTGATAAATGACAGGATCTGTGGCCTGTCAGAGGATTACGTGATCGTCAATGTGCCGCTTAATTTCTACACAACCTCGGAAATGCTTCAGCAGATTTTAGAGAAACCGTTGGAGAAGAAAGCAAAGTATTTTGGACCACCTGGAACAAAAAAACTCATCTATTTCATTGATGACATGAATATGCCAGAGGTAAAATGGTCATAAAGTGTAATGAAAGGTGGACTTTGGTTTTTGATAAGGAACATATCTCATGTGTAATAGTATTTGGGTGAGGGAAAAAAAATATGTTGTTTAAGAGGAATGGTAAGAGAAATGCACTTCAAGGATGAAGAAAAGCTTCTTTTTTTGCCAATTCCATTTTATTTCTTATGATTTGCATATGATATATACAACACAATTACACAGATACACTTTGGCCATAATTATGTGATTGTTGCCCATGCTTGGTTTACTCAAGCTGCCATGTTTCTAATCATACTCTTATATCTGTCTCTGATCACCTAACTGTACTTTAAGCTGTACAGTATGTCTGTTAAAATTGAGCCACTGTGAGTTCCAAGTAAAAAAATTGTAATGAGTAACTGCCCATGTATTACACACCTCTGATGACTATAGCTTATACTGTGTGAGAATAAAAATTGATTATTTACATTACCATACCGCATTATCTTACTTCTGTTCTTAAATGTATATCACCAGCCAGTTTGATCATTAGGTAAGCAAACTTACTTGAACAGGTGGATAAGTACTATACAGTGCAGCCACACACACTAATCCGGCAGCATCTGGATTATGGACACTGGTATGATCGAAATAAATGGACGCAGAAGGATATCATCGACACTCAGTACGTCTCTTGCATGAACCAGTCAGCTGGCAACCTTACGATCGACGCTCGGCTACAGCGACACTTCTGCGTCTTTGCTCTGAGCATTCCAGGAACCGAGGCACTGCAGACGATTTACAACAGCATTCTCATACAGCATATGATGTCCATTGGATTTCCACTGTCAGTGCAGAAACAGTGCACTAACATTGTTAATGCAACGCTCTTCCTGCACCAGCGCATGTCTCAGACGTTTCTGGCATCTGCACTCAAGTTCCACTACATCTTCAACCTCCGAGATCTTTCCAACATCTTTCAGGTAGGATGATCTGCATTGGTTGTTGTCATTCACTTATAGTTTTGGTTTTGTGGGAAGACAGGAGGTAATCTGTTTGCTTTAGAACTGTTCTAGCATTTTGGAAGTATGAGTAAACACATGTTTGTAGAAATGTGTAATAGAGATATACAGAATGTTGGTGTGAATTCATGTTTGGTTGCCAGATACCAATCTAGCCCACTTCTTTATATTCTTTATATGCCTGACTTGGGTCGCATTCTATCCGATAATGGAATTACCTCACATATATATGCTGATGACACCCAGACCTATGTTCATGGCCCACCTGCTGCAGCGACTACCCTAATTGACACAGGACTTTTTCAACGTATATAAAGATGTCGCGACATTTTATGGAAGTGAAATGGGAACATTAGTCCAAAAAATCTAAAATAAAAGTAAGGATTGGAATTTTGCATAAATTTAAAGAAATGGAGGGTCATAAAATGTTAATGAAGTGATAGATGCTATGGGGAGGGGGGATAGAGTAATGGTAACACTCATGGCCAGGAGAGCATAAGGTACACGGATCGATTCCCGTAACCCCCCTCTAGGGCGGCGCCTTGCATGGCTGCCAAACCGTGTGTTTAATTAAGATTTGATTGTACTGTCATGTTTCAATGTAATCTTACTGCGTTTGTCAGTTTGAATTAATAAAGAATATAATTTATATATATTGTTGTAGGGGTTGCTTTTTGCTGGCCTGGATTGCTGTCGGTCACCTACTGATATCGTTCGTCTGTGGGTTCACGAGTCAACTCGTGTCTACAGAGACAAACTGATCAGTAACCAGGACATGGAGTCATTTGACAAATTATTACGTGACACCATAAAGAAATGTTTTGAAGACATGGATGAGCCCACAATCAAGCGAGAGCCGCTGATATACTGTCATTTTGCGGGTGGCATCGGAGAACCAAAGTACCTACCAGTTACCAACTATGCTGATCTCAGCAAGATCATTGTAGATGCCCTGGATAACTACAACGAGATCAATGCTGCTATGAACCTTGTCCTGTTTGAAGACGCAGTCTCCCACATCCTTCGCATCAGTCGAATTCTGGAGTCGCCTCGTGGAAATGCTCTGCTGGTTGGCGTCGGTGGTAGCGGCAAGCAGAGCCTCTCTCGCCTGGCTGCGTACATCAGTGGCCTTGATGTATTCCAGATAACACTCAAGAAAGACTATGGCATACCCGATCTGAAGCTGGATTTGGCTGGACTCTGTTTGAAGGCAGGCTTTAAAAACGTTGGGAGTGTCCTCATTTTTACTGATGCTCACATAGTGGATGAAAAGTTCTTGGTTCTTATCAACGATCTGTTGGCATCTGGAGAAATTCCAGAGCTCTTTCCGGATGATGAAGTCGATAATATCATCACAGGCATACGCAACGAAGTCAAGGGAATGGGCATCTATGACTCAAGGGAAAACTGTTGGAGGTTCTTCATTGACAAAGTCAGAAAACAGCTCAAAGTAAGCATTCTGATGAATCACGATGAAAATTGTTGTCTGTTTGCAACTACTATAAAATTGCAGTAATTGTTTATTATTTTAATGGGCAATCTAATCGTTCTATTATTTTTAAACCTTAAATTGGCTGTAGGAGAAGCTCAATGGTTACTGTTGTTGGGCTCTAATTGGTTCTGTTTGAAGCTCCATAACAGATCTTTATACAGAAGATATAGCTAGGGCCTAGCTGTCAACAAGATAATGACGCACCTTGTGTTTCCATTACCAGGTCATTCTTTGCTTCTCTCCAGTTGGAAACACATTACGAGTCCGCAGCAG
This sequence comes from Allolobophora icterica, assembly GCA_963556255.1. Lineage (NCBI taxonomy): Eukaryota > Metazoa > Annelida > Clitellata > Crassiclitellata > Lumbricidae > Allolobophora > Allolobophora icterica. The sequence continues at coordinate 30,548,481 of OY744608.1, read as the reverse complement.
GCGGTTCCCTGCTGTAACGAACTGCACTTGCATAGACTGGTTCCATGAGTGGCCAGAAGAAGCATTAATTTCCGTTAGTCTGAGATTCCTGGATGAAGTTGATCTACTGACAGTAAGTGTTATTTGCCAATGCCTATCTTTCCAGATTTATGTTTTTCAAGATCTTCGTTTCTCGAATCTTTCTTTGCGGAATTTCCTTGTTTTCTTTTGTATAAGTTTGGCTCTCACATTTGTAGCATATTAGTAATATGTGCAGCATAGCATTCGATGGCTAAAAGTTTTCTGAGGATTATTGTCATAATTTGTTTTCAGTGACATGCTATCGAGAGGTGCACAAGTCTGGTTGTTAGCTTGCTGTGCTGTCAACCCAGAGGTTTAAATCCATGCCAACTTGCCAAGGCTGAAAGATATTTCAAGATTTCTGTAACCTCTTGTGCTGCGTAGTAATCTCAGCTGTGAAATGAGTTGCTCGCTGTTTACGGTCAGTGGGACAATCAAGTGGCAAAGTAAGGGCCATCCATCCTCATATACCAAGGCTAAGGAAGAGAATTCATTAACACGTTATACCCATGGCTGTCTCTGAGGTGTAGCTTAAAGGAATGCAAAATAACTGATTTTGTGCAGGTGATTTGTTATTACCTGAGTCATTGCTATGTTGCGTATTTGCAGCCTGAAATGCGTCAGTGTGTATCTCAATTTGTGGCCCAAGTTCATCGTTCAGTAAATATTGTGAGTGAGCTTTATTTGCAATACGAAAGACGTTACAACTACACAACACCGAAGAGCTTTCTGGAACAGATCAAACTCTACCAAAACTTACTGCAGCGCAAACATCAGGATCTTCAAACCAGTATATTCAGGTTGGAAAATGGTCTGGAGAAGCTGAAAGGAACCTCGTCTCAGGTTGAAGACCTAAAAGCCAAGTTTACTGCCGAAGAACATGAACTAGCACTGAAAAATGAGCAGGCCAACAAGTTGATCGGGGTAAGACAAGTATCAATTAGTTAACTATTATATTCTTTATATGACTGTTTTGCTTTCTTGTTTTATTAACAGACTGAAAAACTATTTTCATTTGGCTTCATTTGCTTTTACGGTAGTTGGTTTTTGCCTATTTAGAATTCTATCAGCATAGTACATAATCGATTGTCGGCAACTGAAAGTTGAACTTTGTTTCGGGGTCCATTAACTTGTGTGCTTTTGACTTGTTTGCACGTCCTTGCACATATGAATACATAATATTCATACAAACTTATTTAATGCACTCTACCCATTAACAGTAAATAATGTACCAATAAGCAAAATTACATTCCTCAACAGGAATCAGTTAATGGTAGTAATTATGCCATATCTGCTGACATTGAAACTTCTTTCGATGTCAACCTCAGTGCATTCTGTGATGGTCTCTCACATTCCAATGTTAACAAACAAAGAATAACAGTTTGTCAGTTATCTCACATTACTTAAAGCATTATTATATGAATCAGTAAGTTATTTGATCAGAAAATGCACAGATTAATGGCTATATGAAATGTGTTGTTGGGTAAGAGATGAATTGATGCAGTTGTTACTGTTAGGTTCTTGGCATTGAAACAGAGCGCATATCAAAGGAGAAAGTGCTGGCAAGTGAAGAGGAAAAGAAAGTACAAGTAATAAATGAAGATGTTGCTAAGAAGCAGAAAGCATGTGAAGACGATCTCATCAAAGCAGAACCAGCTCTAATAGCTGCACGCAAGGCACTGGACAGCCTTAACAAGGTACAGGTATTCAGTTGGTTAAATGCAGGCATTAACAATCAATTCCTTCCTGTTGTTAAAACTAGTTAAAGGAATATATTGACACCAGTGGATGGTGTTGCTGTTGTGAACGTTTAAATTATCTGATTTATTTTGATTAGTATGCAGTGTATATATACTTGTTTCATTGGCATTTCTGACTTGCACATGACCTGTGACACAGGAAGTAACATTAAAGTAATTGTTTTGCAGCTAAATTAATATTTATTGAAGAAGTTTTTGTTTTTAATTTGCAGCAAAACCTTACAGAACTGAAGGCATTTCCTAAACCTCCGGCTGCAGTTGTAAATGTTACAGCTGCTGTAATGGTTCTGAAGGCAAACAAAACTAGGAAGATCCCAAAAGATCGGAGCTGGAATGCAGCTAAAACTATGATGAGCAAGGTTACATCTTAGTATTCTTGTCATTCAAACTATTTATGAAAAATTATTGAACAGAAAAAGTTAAACGGTATCGAAAATGCTGAAATATGTTCACTGATTATGAATTACAACAATTACCCGTATAATTAAATAAATAATATGACTAATTTGAGCAAAATTTGTTAAATATTCTTATTGAAATATCACTAACTTGACTTGAATAGTGTTCTTAATTTTTCTAATTTTCTTTTAAATAGACATATTTATGATTACATACCAGAAACTCTAGCTGTAAAATGCATCCTCTAAATCATGCTTCTATCTTGCAAACCTGCTTATTTTTCATATTCTGCAGGTGGACGAATTCTTAAATGAGCTCATAAATTACGACAAGGAGAATATTCCAGAAGTAATCCAGAAAGCTGTCCAGGTGTATCTTGATAATCCAGAGTTTGAGCCAGAGTCGATGAGGCAGAAGTCTGTCGCAGCATACGGTCTGTGTCTTTGGGTCATCAACATCATGAAGTATTATGAGGTCTACTGTGAGGTTGAGCCAAAACGGCTTGCCCTAGAAGCAGCCAATCAGCAGCTGCAGGCAGCCCAGGAGCGACTGAGAAATGTCCAGAGCAAGATCAGTCAGATCGAGGATTCGCATGCGAAGCTGATGGCCGAGTTCCAGCAAGCAACAGCGGCCAAACTCAAATGCCAGCAGCAGGCTGATGCAACTAACAAGACGATTATGTTGGCCAACCGACTGGTCAGTGGGCTTGCAGCCGAGAATGTACGCTGGGCTGAGGCTGTTAGAACCTATCGGGAACAGGAGAAAACTCTGCCAGGCGACATTCTTCTCATATCAGCCTTCATCTCATACATTGGCTGCTTCACAAAACAATATCGGCTGGATCTGATGGAGAAATATTGGGTACCCTACTTGGTACAGTTTAACGAGAACCTGCCAGTCTCCGAAGGACTCGATCCTCTAATGCTGTTAACGGATGATGCCCAGATTGCTGGTTGGAACAATGCAGGGCTACCTAGTGACCGAATGTCTATAGAAAATGCCACAATCCTAACAAACGCCGAGCGCTGGCCTCTCATTATTGACCCTCAGCTCCAGGGGGTTAAGTGGATCAAGACACAGTTTGGAAGTGATCTCATTGTTGTTCGCCTTGGTCAGCGTGGATATCTGGACGTTGTTGAGAATGCCATAATATGCGGAGAAATGGTTCTTATGGAAAACATTGAAGAGGCTGTAGATCCTGTCCTTGAGCCTGTCATAAGTCGTAATACCATAAAAAAGGGAACTGCAATACGTCTTGGAGACAAGGAGGTTGAGTACAATCGTAATTTTCGATTAATTCTGCACACGAAGTTGGCCAACCCCCACTACAAACCAGAAATGCAGGCACAAATGACTCTGATCAATTTCACTGTGACCAGGGATGGACTGGAGGACCAGCTGCTGGCCGATGTTGTCATCAAGGAACGTCCCGACCTGGAAAAGCTGAAGGCGGAACTCACTCACCAGCAGAATGAATTCAAGATCACTCTGAAGGCACTTGAGGACACGCTTCTGGCCAGGCTGTCGGCAGCACAGGGAAACTTTCTCAATGACTATGACCTCGTGGAGAATCTTGAGGTAACAAAGCGCACCGCTATGGAAATTGAAGAAAAAGTTCAAGAGGGAAAAGAAACCGAGCTACACATCAATGAGGCTCGGGAGGCATATCGGCCAGCAGCCAGAAGAGCATCACTGCTCTACTTTGTACTTAATGATCTCAGTATGATCCATCCAATGTATCAGTTCTCTCTCAAGGTAAAGTCTTATGGCATCTATACCAGCAACTTCTGTAATAGCACTCACTAGTGTGTAAAAACATTACTGCACAATACAGGTGGAATGTCTTAAAAGTGTAGATCTTCACTTACCAATTATGGTTGGGGTAAAGGTAAGAGGGTAAAGGTAAGAGACATCACCAAATCACTCCTATCTTCTGTAATCTGTATCTGTAATCACCATCCATCCAATGCATTCTACCCATTCATCCTTTTACCTCATTCTTGCTTGTCTTCAGTCGCTACTCATCTGAAGTCCTGTGATTGAGTCACATCCCACATGGCACCTCACCTCTAGAATGATCTATCTCATGAATATTTTGCAAATTCTCCATTCCTCCATGTCTGCTCTTATTCAGTCAGGATCACTTGTCTCAAGTCCTCCATCTATCACACCTTTGCTTTACTTTAAAATCTAAAGTTTTACCCTTCAAGAAATCTTACCCTGATCCATCCAATCCAATTCTCTCAAACCTGTTTTTTTCTTTTAAATTTAAAGGCATCGTAAGAACATAAGAGTTAGGTTCATATCGTTCAGCTTGGTTTCAAAATGATTTCTTGCCACTTAAAAAGTTAAACTTCAATAATAGAACATGTGATGTACTGCTGTTTTCTTCTGTTCTTTCCAGGCATTTAGCATTGTATTTGAGAACGCAATTGACAAAGCACAGTCATCCGATGACGTTACTCAGCGCTTGACAAATCTGATTGACTGCATAACTTACTCTGTATTTGTTTATACGTCGCGTGGACTTTTTGAAAAGGATAAACTGACATTTACTGCACAGATGGCAATCCAGGTAAGAAACACACAATCAGAAATATGTCAAGGAGATTATTACACATATGTGGAATAGTATATGTACTTTACACGTCTAGTAAGTGCAGTTTTGCAAACAATAAGTAGAAGATAAACTAACAAGACTAAAAACCTTCAAACTAATAAATGTACCATGTAACTGACTGTATTTGATAAATCAACTGCATTAACCTCTTGTTGTGAAATGAGTTGGCTCTTCCAGTTTCTCCCTACCAGTGATCCAACTCACATAAGTAATCATTGTATAAAACTTTAGTTGGTTAGTTTAAATCTTGAGTCCATTGCATGTACTAGTTTCTGGGAGGGAACAGTTCCAGCAGAGGTGTCACTACTGTGGTGTTCCTTTAGTTGCAAAATAATTTCTTATGAGTTTTAATTTAATTTTTAGATAAAATTTTAGTTTCAATTGTAGCTTATCATTTCTTTGATTTCACTTTGTTAAAATCACATTTAAGTTTTTCCTCATAAAAAGCTGTAGTTTTGGTTTAAATCATGCGTTGTTCGAAGATTGAGCACAATGTTCAGATTCTGACAGCCACAGCATTTGTCTCTCTGGAATTTTCTTTTTTTAATGTATTATGTCTTCAATAAGTTATACCCAAGTTGAAAACTCTCTAACTACTTAAGTTTTTTTCATTTCAAAACCTTATTCATATTTTTGTTGTTTGATTTATGTGCTAGTTGATCATATTCTGAATGTAACTGTGCAACTGCTGTTTGTGTGAAGTTTTATGCTGCTATTGAAGTTTTCTATTTTTGTTTTTTCCCAAGGCTGCCACGTTCTGTTAGAAATAAAACTACTCTAGTGCAGAAGCAACAGTGTACTGTAGAATTAATGTCCTGTTTGTGCAAAATAATGTTAAATAATGTTATTTTCCAGTTTTATTTAACACGTGTAACATTGTGTTAATGTTCTATATACAAGACGTTTTGGAAATGTAACTGTAGATTCTCCTGATGAATAAAGAACTTGACTCAAGTGAACTGGACTTTTTGCTTCGATATCCAGCTCAGCCAAACGTAACATCACCTGTTGATTTTCTGAGCAACTATTCCTGGGGAGGAGTCAAGGTAAGCATGTTATTCTATATCCCACTGACAACTAGTCTTTGTTTCAGGAAAAATTGAAAGTTTGACTGTGAATTGTACGAAATGGAGGTTGTGTTTGGTTATTTTCGTCTGTTACAATTTGCATTTCTGTTAGAATTTGCATTTCTGTGTGACTTTGTGCACATTAAAAATGTTTTTAATAAATAAAGAAATAAAATAAAAGGAACTATGTTAAGTCTCTAGATATATATACACTTAAGTCAGAACATTTATAGAAGTTATTGTTAAGAATCTCTTAGAAACACTACAAACAGTGAATACAGTTTGATTAGGCTTTGAACATTGTTCTGTCTTTAGGCGCTTGCACTTTTAGAAGAATTCCGCAACCTTGACCGTGACGTTGAAGGATCAGCAAAACGATGGAGGAAGTTTGTAGAAAGTGAAAGTCCAGAAAAGGAGAAGTTCCCCCAAGAGTGGAAGAACAAGACAGCATTGCAGAAGCTGTGCATGATGCGAGCCCTTAGACCCGATCGCATGACATATGCGATGAGGTAAGCTTATAGTGTGATTTAGTCTAGTCTAATCTTCTCATTTCTAATGTGTGCAGTAAAAGCAGTTTTCTATATCCCAGATTAAGACATTGTCGGAGAATTTGTTTCCTTTTACTAGGTCCTGACATGGTGAGAGGTGAATGTTTGACAGTCTCCTGAACTTGTGAGACCAGTGCATTACATGGTTCTTTTTACTCCAGATCTGTTACCCATATCTTTAAATTCATTTGTCATAGCATAACTGTCTAATGTTCCAGTTTGGGGTGTGTCAACCTGTTTGATATACCAATAAACGAATATGTATAAAATTGTATATACTACAGTGCTCAACCCCTTAACACTACTTAGCAAAGAGTCAACGAAATTCATAAGGTTGTTTATAAGTCTGTGCTCACCAGTGTAGAATCTACAATCATTAGGGCACCACCATAAAGCATGCTTACTATTGGGTTGCAAAAGCCATCATTTACAAGTCAGCATACATGACTACTAAGTTGATGCTTTTTAATGTAGAGTAATTACGGAAAGGTTTCCATTGATTATATTTTCACTTGCCACTTACTAATCTTTAAGATTGCAACTAGTTAGATGTTCTTAACAAGCATTCTTCAGGAACAGTTTGCAATGGTCTAACTATTTAGATTACTATATGCTTTTAAGAGGATTTGTGGAAGAAAAGCTAGGAACAAAGTTTGTGGAAGGACGAAGCCTAGAGTTTTCCAAGTCATTTGAAGAATCCGGTCCAAGCACACCAATCTTTTTCATTCTGTCCCCTGGTGTCGATCCACTTAAAGACGTTGAAACTCTCGGCAAAAAGTTGGGATATTCAGCTGAGAATGGAAACTTTCACAACATATCTTTGGGTCAAGGACAAGAATCGGTTGCAGAAGAAGCTATTGACATTTCTGCAAAAGAAGGACACTGGGTCATTTTACAGGTAAAGTGTGGAGCTGTTTACACGACATTGTTGGGGTTCATGCGTGTAAAATGGACAGAAATGACAGAAATACCGGTTGTGTAACTAATATAAAGCCATACGTCCGTCCAACCGTCTGTCCATCAGTCCAACCATTCGTCCGATTGTCTGACCGATCTTCAGTCCTATCTCCATCACTTCCTTTCATTGAGCATAAGCATAGGTGTACTTTTGGGGGTACGAGGGAAACCCATACCCCACTTGGGACTGGATGGTACCACGCCGCCCACGTTTTATACCTAGAAACCCATTACTATTTCTCAGAAGAAGGCCTTCATTTGAACCGTGAAAACTGAACAATTACCGAGCTTCATTATCATCGTGATTGCTATTATTGTCATCTGCATTAAAATTATTTGTTTTATATTATTATTATTACTTTACCCGAGTTAGAAATAAACCCTCGTGAACAAAAAAATTATGTTAGGAGTATAAAAATTCAGCTCCGAGAAATTAGGCCTCGGTCCAGGTTTCACAACCATCTGGAACTGTGCCTCTGAATGCAACAGCATTGTGATCTTGAACACAGATGGAAAGACGTTGGAAAGGAAAGCTGTTTTCACGTCGATCTCCAGACACCGCTGAAATGCAACGTCCCAACTCGGAGAGAAATTCTCCACCCTAAGCATTTACAGGCCCAAGGGTTTCAAAGGCAATGGAAACAAACATGTGGGTTGGAGGCAGCATTGCATATTTTGGCAGATTTGTGATTCATGAATTGCTGCTTGTTCACTAAGGAGTAATTTTTGGGGTTACAAGAGGTACCCGCACCACACTTTTGGTCCGGGGTACCATACACCCACTTAAAAAAAGCCAATTCATATTTTATTATTGTGCCTTCCCAGAGATGGTCTCCTTGCGAAAAGCAAAATTTGAGAAGAAATTGGTACCCCCACTTTTTAGACCAGCTGCAGAACCTGCAGAAATCGCTGTCTGCGACAAGTAGAAAGCAGCACAAAAATTTCAAAAAAGAACAAGGCAAACTACTAAATTTTGATAACATTAAATAAACATAAACAATAAATTTAAGCCAAAACTTCACACTCCACCGCAGTTATTGTCCTGTTCACTTTCTTCAACCCTCCCTACACTCTTCCTCCAACCCTCCTTTCCCTCTTCCTCCAACCCTCCTTTATCTCTCTTCCTCCAACCCTCCTTTCTCTCTCTTCCTCCAACCCTCCTTTCCCTCTCTTCCTCCAACCCTCCTTTCTCTCTCTTCCTCCAACCCTCCTTTCCCTCTCTTCCTCCAACCCTCCTTTCTCTCTCTTCCTCCAACCCTCCTTTCTCTCTCTTCCTCCAACCCTCCTTTCTCTCTCTTCCTCCAACCCTCCTTTTGCTCTCTTCCTCCAACCCTCCTTTCTCTCTCTTCCTCCAACCCTCCTTTCCCTCTCTTCCTCCAACCCTCCTTTCTCTCTCTTCCTCCAACCCTCCTTTCTCTCTCTTCCTCCAACCCTCCTTTTGCTCATTTCCTCCAACCCTCCTTTTGCTCTCTTCCTCCAACCCTCCTTTCTCTCTTCCCCCAACCCTCCTTTCTCTCTCTTCATCCAACCCTCCTTTCCCTCTCTTCCTCCAACCCTCCTTTCCCTCTCTTCCTCCAACCCTCCTTTCTCTCTCTTCCTCCAACCCTCCTTTCTATCTCTTTCTCCAACCCTCCTTTCTCTCTCTTCCTCCAACCCTCCTTTCTCTCTCTTCCTCCAACCCTCCTTTCTCTCTCTTCCTCCAACCCTCCTTTCTCTCTCTTCCTCCAACCCTCCTTTCCCTCTCTTCCTCCAACCCTCGTTTCTCTCTCTTCCTCCAACCCTCCTTTCTATCTCTTCCTCCAACCCTCCTTTCTCTCTCTTCCTCCAACCCTCCTTTCTCTCTCTTCCTCCAACCCTCCTTTCTCTCTCTTCCTCCAACCCTCCTTTCTCTCTCTTCCTCCAACCCTCCTTTCTCTCTTCCTCCAACCCTCCATTCTCTCTCTTCCTGCTACCCTCCTTTCCCTCTCTTCACCCAACCCTCCTTTCCCTCTCTTCCTCCAACCCTCCTTTCTCTCTCTTCCTCCAACCCTCCTTTCTCTCTCTTCCTCCAACCCTCCTTTCTCTCTCCTCCAACCCTCCTTTCCCTCTCTTCCTCCAACCCTCCTTTCTCTCTCTTCCTCCAACCCTCCCTACACTATCTTCCTCCAACCCTCCTTTCCCTCTTCCTCCAACCCTCCTTTATCTCTCTTCCTCCAACCCTCCTTTCCCTCTCTTCCTCCAACCCTCCGTTCGCTCTCTTTGTCCTTTCCTCCGTTCACTCTTGTCCTTGTCTACGCTACCTCTCTTACTCCCAACCTCCGCTACTTCTCCGTCGTGTCACGCTAATAGCTGTGGGAGACATGACACCACTTCGCATTAGGCGAACAACGCATTTTCCGGGTGCGTGTTAACGAGTCCATGCTGTAGTATATATCTGAGTTTAAACGAAAGGTAATTTTTATTGGTAAGTTAAGTTGATGAAGCTGGACATGTAGTCCTTATATCCAAGTTTAAATTAAAGCTATATTGGGGAATTAAGCTGCTGAAGAACAAAATGCACTTTGACCTGTCCAAGTCCTGCGTTTAGGAATGTTGCCATCACAGAAACATTTACTGGATATCTCTGATCTTATGCTGCTATTTTAACCCTGTTGAGTCTGAATTAAGTTTAAGCCCAGTGTGTAAAGTCCAGTTTAATTTTGCATCATGACATCAAAAGTCTTAATTATTTTTGCTGAAGAGGATCATCGTGTTTTCACAAGTCTTCCATTTTTTAAGCTAGAGAAACGCTTTCAACATAGAAAATGTTGACAAAATGTATACTCTTTTGAGTATAAATCTATTCTGTGAACAGTTATTGAGAAATCCTGATGATATCATGATACTATATACACTTGCAGTTGTTTATTTAAGTGAAAAACAGTGTGTGAAGGTTTTCAATTTGAAATAATGACAATAGCTGTTTTATAAATTTTATATTTGAATAAAGCAGGGAAAATTGTAAATTTAAGTTTGGGTTGCCTGTGGCTGATCACATATAAATTTTAAGCAACAATATTGCTGCCCATCCTGGAGGAAATAGAGTGCGCTACAGAGTGGAGGTCCTTTAAGTTAAGGAAATAAGTAATCAACGAGTACCGAACACAATAATATATTTGCAAAAGAATTTTTAGCGAAGAAAAAATATTAATTGAGGCATGTCTCTGAAATACATATAGGAATGTTAACAAATATCCTTTCACCCCAAAATGTGCTTTGCTAGATGAACTTCTGAAGATATGTTGGAAACAGTTGCGACTTGTGCCAAATTGTCAACTGGTGTCTTTTTCACACAAATCCACAGGATCTACACATTGTATGCATGTACTGCATCCATCTGTCCATCCATCCATTGGATATTATGTGATTTCCTGAAGTGTGTGTTGTAACATTATCCCTACCAGTGTTTCCATGGTGCAATCACTTCAATAGGGAAATATTTTCCATATCGTCTTTTAATGGTAGGAGACTCGATGACCTCAAATATGAAAAATATCCTTTAGTCTGTTTTCACAATAGCTGACTGTCCATGTTTATCGAATCCTCCAACTTTTACGGGATCTCTGAAGATGCAATTTGCATGCTTATCCTTGCAGAAATTTTGAACCAGTCACCCACAGTTCTTATGGAGCACAATACTTTGTGATTTACTTAAAATGCGCTATTTTATATTTAGTTGCTTAAAATTCGAGGGCATTGATCTCAAAATTAGTTCAGCTGAAGAAAATGAATTCCCAAATAACACAACCTTATTATAAGGCCATTTGAGATGTTTTTCCCAAAAACCGTGTTATAACTGGGACTAACATTTGCATGTTAGTCCCAAGTTATAATATTAAGTTTCTGGTGTATGCCAATGTGCACTTCTGAACTTTGAAAGAAGGCATTATCAAATTGAATTGTATTGTACTGAGAAGATTAAGCATGAATCTTTTCCAGAATGTGCATCTAGTAGCTCGTTGGCTAAACACTCTGGAGAAGAAACTGGAACAGTACAGCCTGGAGAGTCACGAGAACTACCGCGTCTTTATAAGCGCTGAGCCATCTCCAACTCACGAGTCGCACATCATTCCTCAAGGCATCCTGGAATCCTCGGTCAAGATCACCAATGAACCACCGACTGGAATGTTTGCAAACCTTCACAAGTCTTTAGACAATTTCACACAGGTCAGTTTGGGATTACTTTGCAGACAGACATAACAGCTACAGGAGAAGTTGGGAGAGAGACAGAAAGAGACTGAAGCACTGTATTTTGCTGACATGTGACATGAAAGTTTTCTGATTAATCAAATCTAATCTACTGGTAATCTAATGAAATCTTTAGCAACATCATAATAATGATGAAATCATCAATTGATTACTGCTTCTAGTGAACCTGTAGCAAAATCATGATCTGTTAGGAAAGCCAGGTCTGGAGTGTTTGATTGGGTGACATGAAAGTTTCCACTGTTGAATGAGAGTTGAATATCAGTTTTTCAGTACAGGATGGAGTTTTCAATGAATGGATGTATGGATGACAATCAAATGCAATTTTATGAGTATGAAAAGAGCGATGATAGCACTGGAAAACACTCTGGAGAAGAAACAAGAACAGTAAGTCTGGATTCAAGGTTATGAGAACTATGAGAACTATAATATCATTTATAAGGTTAATATTATATGATTTAACAGGAGACACTTGAGATGTGTGCCCGTGAAGCAGAATTCAAAGGCATTCTCTTTTCGCTCTGCTACTTCCACGCAGTCATATCAGAGCGAAGGAAGTTTGGTCCTCAGGGCTGGAATCGTGTTTATCCATTCAACAATGGAGATCTGACGATCAGTGTCAGCGTCCTATTCAACTATTTGGAAGCAAACACCAAGGTACCGTGGGAAGACCTCCGATACCTGTTTGGCGAGATCATGTATGGAGGTCACATCACCGATGACTGGGACAGAAAGCTCTGCAAGACTTACCTTGAGGAGTACATGAACGCATTATTGGTAAGAGTGAGCCAGTCTATTAGATTACTTGATTTTAAATATTACGATGTTTTGCTAGTTATTATTGTTCATTTTTAGCCGATTATATTATTTTTATGAAGCTGGTTAACTTCTACATTCCACTGTTACGGGGTAGGCTTTTTCCCATTTGTGTCTTTGCGTTAGCTTTTCTGTTTACTGTGGTTATCAGTTGACTGAGTCACTATATTATCATCCGTTTGTGTTCTCACATGCTGGTTGACTTTGTTGCATGCTACAGGTTTCCCACTGCTCTATAATTGCTTAGGTATAGGTCCAAACTAACCTGACTGGCATATGGTAGCTTTCTGTGCTCATGACTCACCCTTGAGCTGAACATTCTGTTCCTTTCTTGACTATTAGGTCACATCTTAATACTTGTGGCATGCTTTGGGTCGATCAGAAATTGATTCCCTATAATGGCTGCCCCACTGAAAAGGACCATATTAATGTGTTTCTTCATATTTTACAAGGGGGTTTATGCAGAGTTATTCCATCACAGAATTTTCAGATTCTTCTCCTCTGCATTGTCTTTTTCATAGTTTGGAACAGGAAAAATCATGTAATCTTGTTCCTGCATAATAGGGGATGTAGCTGTTGTCTGCTAGGTCCCAGTCTGCACATCTGTATTCAGTTGTATATTGAACTTTTGGAGCTTATGTAGCAGCATAATTTTGTTAGTAGCTCAAATGGAAATAAATTTCACAATCATCATCAGTTCTCAGGGTCAGCCATTTGGCAGAGATATGTGTAAATGAATGGTGAAGTAAGGTGAGGTAATCGCTCAAAGTGTGTTTTGTTTGAGAGACATTTTGGCTTAAAGCACAAGCACAGCAGAATCCAACAACCAACCATCTTTCCATCACTAGAATTATTACTCATTTATTGCAACTGGAACCTTTTTTCACTACTCTTTCCAGTTTTGGCATGCATCACTCATTCCGATATCTTTACCTGAAATGCTTTCCTGGTAATTCAGTACGGTAAACAACATGATTTCAAAATTTGTTGCTTGCATTAGTATAAAACATCAATACTCCAAGATACACAAGCTTTTTGACTCAGCTACATTATACAATTTGAGACTACATTCTCGTAAGTGGTCAGTGATCTTTCAGTGATCAACTAGGACTTACAAATACCTGTTGTAATTTACAGCTGGATGGTGAGCTATATCTGGCTCCTGCGTTTCCAATACCTCAGAATTTGGACTATAAAGGCTACCATGCATACATTGATGAATGCCTGCCGCCAGAGAGTCCTTACTTGTACGGACTTCATCCGAATGCAGAGATAGAGTTTCTCTCCATGACATCAGAGAATTTGTTTCGTACAGTTCTAGAGATGCAGCCAAAAGAAAGTGGTGCTGGAACTGGTTTAGGAGTGAGCAGAGAAGACAAGGTAAACAATGATAATTGTAATTAGAAACTTGTATAGCACTGCTATGAGAAATACCAACCAGAGGCACTCCCCGTGTAAGGTTTTAAATTTCTGCTCCATTTGCACCCCTAGTAAACTTGTCTGTAAAACTAGTACATTGACCGTAAACTGCCGGTGAAAATTGAAGTTGCGAACACTTCAGGGTTAGCTTTGATGGGACTGCTCTTGTTTTCTCCTCTTGATTCATTTGTTTACTTGAATGTCCTGCTTGAAAACAGAATAGAAGTGATGGATTAAATATGAGCATTCTGAGCACTGACTTGTGGCATTTTAAAGGCAAACAGGTACTGGCATTCCACGTGCTAATGGTCTAGGCATTCCAAAGGTTTTGGCATCTCAAAAACTAATTGGTATAAGATCAAAATGCATAGCATTGTCCAAATCAAATATTAATAATTGTTATTCCTTGTTTCAGATTAAATCAACATTGGATGAAATTCTGGAGAAACTCCCAGAGGAGTTTGTGATGGTTGATCTCATGGCAAAAGTTCCTCCAGAAGATCGAACTCCTTATGTCATTGTTGCTTTCCAAGAATGCGAACGAATGAATTTGCTGACATCAGAGATAAAGAGATCACTGAAGGAGCTCGACTTTGGTTTGAAGGTACAATGTTGCGTCATCTGATCTTCACCCTAAATATAGTTTTAATCATCTTGTTAAATATGCGGATGACACTTATTTAATAGTAGGTCAACACATACTCGAACAGTGGTTGAAGAATATGATCACATTGTGATATGGGCTAAAAACAATAACCTCAAGTTAAATCCAACCAAAACCCGTGAGATCTTCTCCAAAAGGGGTCAGAAAGGGTTAAACATTCCTCCCATCATTCAGGGAGCAGAGAGTTGTTACTCTTAAAGTTCTAGGGGTAACCCTTAGCTCCAATCTCAGTATGTCTAAACATGTTGACAAAGTCTTGACATCAAGTTCCACCTCCCTGTACGTGCTCAGAGTTTTGAGAGACCATGGTCTGTCCCCTCAAGCTTTGCATGATGTAGCAAGGGCTACCACTGTTTCTCACCTTTTGTATGCCTCTCCGGCCTGGTGGGGTTATACCAGCAAATATGATAGGGATAGGATAGAACGCATGTTACATCGAACCATGCGCAGAGGTTTCCTTCTGCCCTCCATCCCAAGTTTGGATAACATGATTGATGCTGCAGATGCTGGCTTATTTAAAAGAATCTGTTGCCAGCCTTACCATGTCCTTCATGGTATTTTTTCTCCCCCACAACATAATAACTACGACTTAAGGACAAGAACTCACAATTTTACTCTTCCAGCTAAAGATAAATGTAATTTTATTCCTCGTGTTTTGTTCAAAGATGCTTATTAATTAACACCTCCCTTTATTCTCCATTCTGTTATTATCATGCTTCTGTAATCTGTTGCGTTGTTGTCAACTGGATTTGTTGAATTAAACGAATATTGATCGAACTGATTTACTATAGAAGAATTATGCCACCACTGGTTCACTCTGGTAAGATAAGTGCATGGTAAAAAATAGCATACTTTAAAAGTTTACAGCTGTGGGTCTTCATCTGTACCCTTTTACAATATTTGCCATCTCACTCAACTTCTCTTACTTAGTCCAGCGGTTCCCAAACTTCTCAGTGTGACGGACCGGCAGGAATTTACTTTCAGTTTGACGGACCGGCAGGAATTTTCCATTGCAGGACCGGTACCCAATTTATTAATTATTTTTTATCTATAAATTGGGTCAAAAAAGTTAAATTATTTTTTAATAGTAGCGCGGGTATGTAATTCTGTACTAATTATCAACTGAATACTTTGTACTGATCTGATATAAATCAATAAGTTGCATTTTTTTAAATTGGTATAAAACGCTATACCTGCTAGTGCTGTTTATTAATATATTTATTATTTAAAAAAATTTTAAGGACCGAAGTACGAAAAATCCCTCCGGCTTTAATAAACTATATAACAGACATATGTTTAAGCTTGGAGAACGCCATCGTCGTCTCCGGAGTGTGGTGTGGTATTTTCAATTGTTAACATTTTGAAATTTTTAATATGTTAGGCTTATACTTACAATATCGAATCTAAAAGCAGACGTGTTTATTTTTTACTGACGGAAGCAGTGACCAGGTTATTAAAGACAAAAGAGATACGTCACATCCGGTTTCTAATTGCCGGTCAAAAACCGCAAATATGACGATGAAAATTTCTAGTAAAGTCGAACAACTTCTATAAATTATGACCTGTTATATTTCTTCCGCAGTTATTGTCTACAATAGCTGAAATACATTTACTCCCAGAAGAAATCTTTTTAATTTATATGAAAAATATGGTTTTGATTGCGAGACAATCGTATATTTTGAAGATAGTTCGTAGCGAGACCCAATCGAGAAAACGTCTAACATCTTTTTTGTCCAGTTTCTTGACTCACTTCGCGGACCGGCAACTGAGGGCTCGCGGACCGGCACTGGTCCGCGGACCATAGTTTGGGAACCACTGACTTAGTCCATACGAGACATAGTGCCTGCATAGATGTTCTGACTTCATTGATTAAATGCATATTTGGTTGGTGTAGGGAGAACTGACGATAACCGCCGACATGGAGACCCTGAGTAATGCACTGTTTCTGGATGCAGTTCCTGAAAGCTGGGCCAGGAGAGCTTACCCATCTCTACATGGTCTTCCACAGTGGTTTGCCGATTTGATACTGAGGATCCGAGAACTTGACACCTGGACCTCAGATTTCCAGCTTCCTCCATCTGTGTGGCTTGGCGGTTTCTTTAATCCTCAGTCATTCCTGACAGCCATCAAGCAGCAGATGGCTCGCAAGAATGAATGGCCTCTTGACAAGATGTGTCTCCAGTGTGATGTAACAAAGAAAGCCAAGGAGGACATGGGTAGTCCTCCTCGTGAAGGTGCCTACGTACACGGGCTTTACTTGGAGGGGGCTCGCTGGGACACTCAGACTAGTATGATTGCGGAGGCTAAACTTAAGGAACTGGCACCGCCAATGCCCGTCATCTTCATCAAAGCCATACCAGTTGACCGGCAGGACACCAGAAACATCTACGAATGTCCAGTCTACAAGACTAAGCAACGTGGTCACACATACATCTGGACATTCAACCTCAAGTCCAAAGAGAGGTCAGCCAAGTGGACGCTTGGTGGTGTGGCGCTCCTGCTCCAAGTTTAAAGTATGGCTGTTTCAAAAGCCTAGCAGGGATTGCTTTAACGTGCAATGATGAACAAAATGTGCAGCGATAAATTGAAAAGTGCAGTGATGAAAGGCTGTTTGTGCAGGAAATGTATTGCAATTCATAATTATTATGATTTTTATCACTGACACCACTATAGACTCGCGATTTTGTGCAGTGATACATTTTTCTTAAAGCATCCTCTGAAGCCTAGCAGTCAAACAAACACCACAACAAGCTTGGTTTACATCTAAGAAGATAATGACTATCTTGTGTGGTTTAACGGTAGTTGACGACAGCTACAATAAAACACAGAAACAAGCATAACTGTTCCAACATTGTTTTTAAAGCTACCGAATATCCAGCATCATATTATATAACCAGGTATCCTTTTCAGTAGCCGAGAATGTTAAAACCTTGAAGAGAGATCATACCATATTTTTAGCTGCTCAATTCACTCTGAAATAAAGTCATAAAGCACATTGTGTATTTTGAATAATCACCTGTCAGTGTGCTTCACCTGTAGTTATATAGCAATGATTACTGACATTGTGTGGCTGAATTTACCTTGCAAAAAACTTGGTAGTTGTGTGTAAATTTGGTCTTCCACATGTTTCACATTTCATTTTACAGCTAAATTGTTATTACTGCAGACAATATTTTTTATCACTGCTTAGCCATAGTGTTGAAAATGGACAACAATGGATTAGATGCTTTACACTAATTATTTCTAGATACATGTATATCAGGTTTGCCAATTATTAAGTAAGCTACATCTAACTAGGCCTTCACTAATTCTAGGTTTTATGATATCTGTTTCGTTAAACAGGACAGTAATTGGACTTTAAATTAAATATGTTTAGATTCAGTATCCTTGTTAGTACTCTAAGGTTTAAGATTCACTTTGAGCACTGACAGGTAAGGGGTCATCCTAAAAAGACCTATGCAAAAAGAACCCACTTTGGTCCCTTCCCTCCCTGTGTCTGCATTCGTTATTACAATCTCTATCCCCTTTGCAGAAGACCTGTAGCTTTATCATGCCATTACAGTGG
Organism: Allolobophora icterica; assembly: GCA_963556255.1. Classification (NCBI taxonomy): domain Eukaryota; kingdom Metazoa; phylum Annelida; class Clitellata; order Crassiclitellata; family Lumbricidae; genus Allolobophora; species Allolobophora icterica. The sequence continues at coordinate 30,530,382 of OY744608.1, read as the reverse complement.
CCTAAAGATAATAAATCTGATCAAACAGAAAGTTTATCAAGGAATTCTGTTGGAGTAGATTGGAAATATTGCACACATAGACCTGTAGCCCAACTAACGTCAAGCGCCTTGTCTAGGGAATGTAATCCCGGAGCATTCTGTCAATCCCGGGATTACGGGATTAGGAATTAATCAATCCCGGGATCCTGGGATTATACTTTATGCAATAAAATTTTTTCCCGCCTGTAGCATAAATGAATATTTAATACTATAACGTTGTTGTGTATTAAAGATAATGGTATTAAGAACGTTGTGGCGATGTGTTATAAACTTGTAACTTAAAATGAAAAGTTTAAACGTTCGTTAGGAGTTATTTACGATAAAATTATGGCAAGAAGCGTGAAGTGTCAAAAGTAGATTCACTCACTAATGATGACTCAGAGCATAGGCAGAGGCACTTGACAGCAGTTGGGCTCGGTTGATCCGTGATCAAGGTTTCTCCACTAACAGGTTGGCCCACTAACCTGTATTCGGAGGCTCATTAACTCGGGGTGGGGTGGGGTGTTTCTGAGTGGAAAGATCTTGATACTTGATAGCAATCCCACGGCCCGGAATGAGGTCTAAGAACGACAGGTGATCAGCGCAGCACCGCTGCGGGAAGACCCAAGCAGTAGCAGCCTAGCAGTCTCGCCTACCAGTAGGCCTAGCAGCCGTACTGCAGCGGAGTGCACAGCAGCCTGCAGCACCCTGATATTAAAGTAGCCAGTAGGGGCGTCTACACCATAGTAACCTTGGAGCAAATGCTCCATCCAAGACATAGGGGGGAGATCTGTCAGTGTGTGTGACACCATCTTAGGGGGAAATGAACGGGGAGGGGAAGAAGAGGGGGAAAAGGGACGTTGCTTCAATGACTTGGGGGGGGGGTGGTAGACGCCTCTGGCAGGCAGAGTCAGTCTGTAGTCTGCACTAGGGCTGGTACCCGTTAGGGTGTTCCCAAAAAATGAAAGTGTCCAAAAGTTATTCCCCAACCCATTATTGCGTGATACATGCTGTTAGAAAACTCCAGTTAAAATTTGAATAGATTATTTTAATATTTAGGACTTGCACAAACCACTCAAAGTTTTTGTGGATTTCGTTTCATTGAAATGAATAAATCTATAACAGGAAACTTTTTCATAAATGAATTGAATGTACTGTTTGTATTATGCTAGTGTCTAATGTATACTGTATATTAATAGTGTATAAATACACACTGTCACTGTGTAATGTATTGTATATTATAGTACTATATTTAGTATATTACGACATACTATTTGTCTGTTATACTAGTTATAGTTACTAGTTAGTTATTTCAGTCAAACAACATTAGCTGGCCTGATTCGTTCTAAGACACTAGCCTTCGTTGGTTCTGAAAACTTATTTCTGTGATCACTTGCAGCAAGAACTGCTCTTGTTCTTCATTGCGTGTCAGGGAAGAGTTAAATTTCTGGATAAGAACGACGCCTCATTCTTGCAGCAAGAACTGCTCTTGTTCTTCATTGCGTGTCAGGGAAGAGTTAAATTTCTGGATAAGAACGACGTCTCATTCTGCCAGGTCTTTAACTATTTTGATCGATTGAACAATATCCTAGTCCCTTCTGTTTGTTTCGTGGAGTTCCCATTGGCTTGGATAACACTGCATGAAACCTTCAGACAAGCCAAGGATCTTAAAAATCTCACAGTACATTTTGTGACCAAATCATATAATCCTGTTAGTGTTGGTTGAGGCAAAGGTAGAATGCATTTGGGTAGCTCATCAGATCTTTCATTTTCATTGAGGGTCTTGACCATTAATCTCCTTTCTTCAACTGTGACTTCGTTGTCAAAAACACCTAATCCAGCCAAGACTTCAGAGAGATACCACAAATGGCGATTAAATGCTGTTGTAGGAGCCATCGCCACTTTCTTGTTATGATATGACGACAGTGCGCATAGCAAGGCAAGCTCATTTCTTGGAGCTGCAGTTGATAGCGGACTTCGGTACCAGTATTTGATCTAAATCGCAGTAACAAAAAGGCATACATCTTTCAGATGTTTCTATAGTTTGTCACTATAAGAGATTCCACGAGTTTTTCTTGATCCGATTGACCCTGCTTGCAAAGGTTCATATTGGTTACAGAATAGCCACATTTTTCAAGAATAAATGGCCCTAACCATCCAGCGAGCACGATGTATAGCTCCTGGATATTTGAAATGTACTACACGCGGAGGAAGGCCGCATAAAAAATCGACAGCTCCAGCAATTCACCATAATCGTCTCTTGGCTGGTATTTTTCAAGTTGGTTTACAGCAAACAATAACACTGTCTTTACAGCAAACTCAATAACACTGTCTTTCCCTACATACTCTCGTCTTCCATCGCTTTTAAAAATGAGTTTGGTCTACCCTTGGCCAGAAGTCTTTAAAATGGACAAACAGTCCAGGTTTGCAGATTGCATAACATCATGGAGGCTAAAATCTTTTTCTAGCATAATCTCTGACACATGATGACGACAAGCTGAGTTCAGAAGTTCTTGGCCAAGCTCAGGCTCTAAACGAATACAATCTCTACCCTTAAGTCCAGTATTTGACGCACTAGTATCAAAACAAAGTTCTTTAATGGGATTCCGCAATCCCCACTTATCCATGATTCCCACAACTGCTCTTGACATGGTAAACGCTGTTCCACTGTGAAGTTTTGGGACTGGGAGTAACTTTACCACATTCTTCCTGATACCAAAACTGGAAATAGATCAATCCGTTCTCGTCCAGAACCAGTGAAATCATCCATTATTTTTCCATCCCAGTGCAAGACAAGTGGCACAACAAAATCAAAGGAAGCCTTGATTTCTGAAGCAAACAGTTCACGATGTTTTACTCGAGCCCTGAGGATGGCACTTGGACTTAAGATGAGCTCCTCAACATCTTGCTGGAGTTGTCCTGTAGAAGCTATTGCTGAAATTATGTAAGCAGCTTTTCTATGGCTAGTGTCAAGTGCATTAAGTGCAGCTCTTCAGGCGTTGTAACTACTTCGACTCTCCTCTAAACTTTAGTTTTGAAAGTTTTGGCATTGTAGGTCCAATCTCAGATTCCGATGATAATATTATATCGAATGTGTTGCTGTCAGAAGATACCGGTACACCATTGTTATCGTGATGAAGTCATAATTTACAAATTTTCATGAAAAATCTGAAAAACCTATATTGGCAGAATTTCAACTGGCTTGTGCAAGTCCTAAATATTATTATATCCTAAAAACAATTTGGCAATAGAGTTGCTATACCATGGATCACCAAATGCCGGGTTGGGGAAAGATAAATAAATGATTTGAAATTTTTCCATAGTAGATGGGAACACCCTAGTACCCGTCGTTGCTGTTTATCTGCCGTAATTATTGTATTGTATTGTATTGTATTGTATTGTATTGTATTCGGATATTTATAAAGCGCTTCTAGCGGGAGGGCCATTCAGAAGCGCTCCCAGTGCGATAGACCCCGAGAGAAAAAGCAAGTTTTAAGAAAGGTAAAAGAGGAAGAGACGCTACCTGAGAGAATAGAAGAACGAACAAACGGAGGAAGCCCATTCCAAAGAGCAGGGCCAATGGAAGCAAACGACCTAGATTGAGCCAGTGAAGTCCTGACACGGGGAACGAGGAGGTCCAAACGGTCAGATGAACGAAGAGGACGAAGAGAAGCCGCAGAGTGAGGGCGATGAAATAAGTCACATAAATATTTTGGAGCGAAACCAAGCTGGGCCTTAGAGACAAGGATGAGGACCTTAAATTGGATGCGGGCAGAAAGCGGGAGCCAGTGGAGTTCTTCTGCCATAAAGGTGGTGATATGAGAGAATCGAGGAAGACGGGCAATTAATCTAGCAGCAGCATTGAGAACGGACTGAAGAGGAGCAAGACGGACTTTGGGAAGACCAATGAGGAGGGAATTGCAGTAGTCAAGTCTAGAGCAGACAAATGCATGGACAATTGAAGTGAAAATTGGAGATGACAGAGAGCGACGGATAGCTCTAAGGCGCCTTAGGTGAAAATAGGAAGTGCGAGTGAGTTTGGAAATGTATTCAGTAAAGGTGAGAGAATTGTCAAGGGTCACTCCTAGATCACGAACGCTAGACGAGAAAGTGAAAAGCGGAAACCTTTGAGACAGCACAGCAAAGTCGAGTTTTTTAAGTTGCTGAGGAGTGCCAAACCAGATAAACTGGGTTTTTGACGAATTGAGGGAGAGGCGATTGCAAGACATCCAGGTATGAAGATCATGAGAAAGAGCTTCGATGCGCTGAACAAGAAGAAGTTGAGAGGAAGGAGGCCCATGGACATAAGCCTGGACATCGTCAGCAAAGAGATGGCCTGAAGCCACATGGATGGGGAAGAGAGAGGGGATACCAGCCGTGTACAAAATAAAGAGGAGAGGGCCCAGAACAGAGCCCTGCGGAACACCGAGTTTAATTGGGACCCACAGAGTTCTAGATTCACCAGAGATAACCATCTGAGTGCGATCAGACAGGTATGACCGGAACCACTGGAGAGGGGGGCCCTTCAGACCACAAGAGGTCTCAAGACGCTGTAGAAGAATGGTGTGGTCCACCATGTCAAAGGCTGCAGAGACATCATATAGTGCCAGAAGGGTGAGTTCGGACCTATCAACAGCTGAATAAATTTCAGAAAGCAAGGAAAGGAGGGCAGTTTCAGTGGAGTGGTGAGCCCTAATTAGCGCCCGTTGCCCAAGCCTCAAGGAAGAATTTTACAGTGGATCAAGCAAATTTAATCCAAAAATCCAAATTTTTTGTAATCCCGGAAATACGGGATTCCACGTTTGTCAATCCCGGGATTACGGGATTTAAAAAGGTTCCGGGATTCGGGATCCCGGGATTACATTCCCTAGCCTTGTCCCATAGTGGGACATCACATCATTTCCTGCTCTTAGGCAGTGGACAAATCTCAAAATCTTGAAAATAGTCCATTTATTCCAGGACTTGTTTACTTCCCAGTACTAACGTCTGTTTGGTGAATTGAGCTGCCTGGGGTCAGTGGCGGCGCCAGAAATTTTTTTAACCAGGGCATAGCCAGGGCAGTCGTACAAGTAACCAGTGCAGAGGGCGATTTATGCCCGAACAAATTCTGGGCAGGACAAAAATTCTGGCAGGGCAAAGGCTTTTTTACCAGGGCGTTTGCCCTTGCTCGCACTGGTGTAGCGCTGCCCCTGCCTGGGGTCGGTAGGCTTGAACCTGCAGTCATAGGATTACAGCTTCGGACAAACCACTGTCCATACCCATCACTCAAGGATACAGGAATATGAAGCAAACAGTACAAGATTGAAGAACAATAGTCTGCCTTTAATTGGGAAATGTCAAATTTACCCCAAGATCAAAATTAAGTTTAAGTTTAACTATTTATGTCTGGCACGTATCTACTAGGATGTCGACATACAGCAGACTTGACCAACCACCTGGTCTACACAGGACCGCTGTATAATGGACTTGAACACAAGCTATTCATTAACAGGATACCCTGTATTTAAGAAACTAACTTTCAATGCTATCACCTGTACAAAATTACTGTACATTGTATTTGAATGACCCTGCATAGTGAAACCCATTTCTTTCTTTTTTTATTCTCCTAACTTGATTGTATATTTTGTAAGCTTTTGGTGATCAATAAAGTGACTAATACAATTACTGCTACTTCTAATAATAATAACTGACAATTTCTAAGGCACTGTAACACAGCCATGCTGTTACAAAGGTGTAGCCGTATGTAGGAGAAGCACTTATTTTCATGCTTGTACCCTTGAGCGAGACGGAAATGAGCACCAAGGAATAGTCAATACCCCGATTGGTGAGAGAAGCACCTTTATGTGCACAACTTGGCAATGATCACTAGGGAAAATGAGCTCCCTTTGGCATTCCAAAGTATTATGTAGAATACCACTCGCACACCACTTACACAAAGCCTACAACATATGGCATTACTATGGCATCAACCATCCATGCACTAACATTGTTTAACTTTGGTGATCAGGGTATTAGCAGTTAGAATATGTATGGAAAAACGTGTGCCAGTTGCTCACTGCCAGCTTACCCGGTATGTAGTTTGATAAAAGAAGTTTATCTGTGTTCTGCAGGTGAATGATGCTTGAATAACACGAAAGTCCTCAAGTCTTTACGTATGTAAAACCAACTAAACAATCCCTTGACCATGAACGACTGATGACAGGTTCAGAGTTCCTCAACTGTGCTGCAATGATGACAAGGGATGACTACAGCCCAGCAGTGATGACAAGGGATGACTACAGCCCAGCACATAATTTACAGACTGAGCTGATGGTAGAACTGTCACTTCCACATATCCCTCGCACTACCGCATTCATTTTGCAGTCCTGCAAAATGAATGCGGTAGTGCGAGGGATATTGATCCTGATCAAGCATTCATCATGAGACAGCTGCACTGTAGTTGAAGCTTTTCCATAACAGACAATTTAAGATACTCCACTGCATCACCAATTCTGTGATTTTCCAGTTGAATATATCATATAACTCCAGGCATAAGGCTCTCTAACAGACTCCGAAGCGGGGATACAGTCAGGTCAGACAAAGCCATCGTACTAGTCGCAGTGCCCTTCTCTGAAACAATTCTGCTTCTCCATGTGTTGTCAGCCATCATGCACTCATTTCCATGCTGTGTGTAACCCAAAGTGTAGGCAGCACTCCATCAAATAATGCCAGTTCTCTTAGTAAGTAGTGTCCCAGAAAACACCTACGTATTTATGCAGGTGGAGAAGGCAATTCTGAAAAATCCCATGCAGAAATGACAGTAAGAGCACAAAATAGCTTTGTTGGCAAGGCAGACTGAATGTCATTTGTGCAATATCTGGTAGTCATACATTCAGTACATCATCTACTATCACAGTGGGTCTGATAAGGATATGGCACATGTAACCTGCAATCTTTCTTCAGGTTTCCAACACACCACCCATGAAAGTAACATCTATTTACTACTGCAAACAATCTGCAAACACTTGCAAATTCTTTTCTGCTATAATCAAATTCCAAACATGACGAAGAAAACATTGGGGAACTTGACCTCAAGAAGAGCTTACCCAGTAATCTATCACTTTTCAACACAAATACTAGCAATCCCAGAAATTTGGTAAACAAACAATTTAAGTTTAATGTAATGGCATGTAAGTTTTAAGTGAAGATTTTATCATTGTCATAACTATGTAACCATTAGACCCATCTGATCTAGCCCATGTTTGTTATCCCTTACTACCAGTACCTATTTCAATGAAATAATAGAATCTCCTACAAAAGTCAGTAATAAGACACAAAATGTTTCAACGAATAAGAAGGTCCAGAGCTGGTGGCCACGCACATAGAAACTCCCGGACTAACAATGCAGTGCTGGAATTAGTGTACAACGGCCTGTTAAATGAATACAAATTCTAATAAACAAATATATGAGCTGAGACATTGTTTCATTATGTAATCAAAGTTCCAGTCAGTCTCGCCATTTAGTAGAATCCACGGGGCTGCTGGGTAGCACTGTAGCTCCCAACAACGCTGCGCAAACCTCCCGACTGGGCAGGCCTGGGACCTCCAGAGCCACCACTTGCCATTCTTCCATTTGATCCTCCACGTGAAGAAGGTCCACCGAGTCCGCCATGCCGGCTCCCACCATATCCACCACCGACTTTTGCACCAAATCCACCCCTTCCACCACCACCACCCCGTTGTCTTGCTGGAAGAAAAAACCGCATACCGTAAGAAGCGTTGTGCAGAGGTATATGACATGCTATTATCTAACACTTGCAGTGAAGACCTATAGTATTGTCTTCATAACACAAGGAATCAGGCTTTGATTTTGAGTGATACTACATGTCCAGTCTGCAACCATAATCCATTACAAATAACCAGTCAAACTCTCAAAGGCCACAGACCAGAAGTCAGGCATTGGGATCAGCTAGCTGGAAAAGATGTGTTATCACGCCTGCCTTAAATAACATTACAGGAATGGCAGTGCTGACAAAGCAGGCAGTAAATGCAAAACTTCAGAGCAGCACCTGAAAGGTATGACAGTGTAGTACCATCTTATTTCACAGTAAGTGTCAAGGTTTTCACTGATCAGATACAGTACCGGTACTACTCGTGTGCTCAATGTTGGCTGCTTAAAGTGCAATACCTTAAAACAGTACTGTAGTACTAACAGGACTCTGTATAACAGGAACCAATGATGACAAACCATTGGAATAACTACCATTGGAATTCCAAAATCTTCCTTAATGTGAATCAATTACAACAGCCAATACTCACATAATTACACAAAAAAGCATTTACTTCCTAGACTGAGTACATCGAGCTTTCTCCAATCAATGATAACAAATGCAATTAACATGACAGCGTGGCATTGAGTGAACATGAGATCATGCATACGATCATCTGCAGAGCTTACATCTGCCAGGCAGTGTAGATGCCATGGACTGCATCTGCATCAACTTTGGGTTGACCTGCTGGTTAGCCTCTTTTAGCACTGAAATTAAATCCTTTGCCAGCTTTGCATTGGCTGAAGTGAAAAAGGTGTACGAGGTGCCACGATTTGAAGCTCGTGCTGTGCGTCCAATACGATGAACATAATCCTCAGAGCAATGTGGAAAGTCAAAGTTTATGACAAACTTAATGTCTTCGACATCTGCATCACAAAACACACACAACATTCTTTTTGAAATACAAGACAGTAAAGTGCGATAATTGCCTGTTGAGTCATAATGACATTCCACACTCCTAAGCTTTGGAAAATGTCAGCCATCTGCTCTGCTTATAGTCTACAGTGCAAACGGCAATAGTCTGAGAATATGACACTGTTACACGAGATATCTACTTACTTACTACTTCACACACCCATTTCAATGTCTGGTCAACAGTTGAGAACTGGTAAGCGTAAAACGATGCTTTAAATCAGGCATGGGCAACTTCTTTTAACAGAGGGCCACCCTAAGATTTTACGGGCAGCTTAGGGGCTATATGCCAATCGCAGGCTAATTTTTGCAGATTAATTTGCCCCAGAATATGAGACAATATTATTCACAATGAATATTGCGGAAAACCGTTAGATTAAACTAAAAGAATAGTTTAAGTGAAAAGTAAAGAAGATAATTTTTATGATGAAGACATATACAATCCTACACTACAATAAACAAACAAAATATGTTTTAAGTTTCTTCAGTTTTAAAAATATATAAAACTCTTAGTCATTGCAATGTATCCAATTGCTTGGTGTGCTATATTTAATGATTAATGTGAGATCTGACAGATGTTTTAATGTCGGCTTATGTAAAAAAATCCAGACTTTCGTCTAGGGCCGGATTAAAAGGTTCCCAAGTGCCAGGTGCAATGCTAATATAAAAGACATGTCAAGGGCCGGTCCAATTGTCCCCAGGGGCCGGACCCGGCCGGCCGTATGGTGCCCACCCCTACTTTAAATTAAAAACACCTGTCTTAAATACTTTTACAAGACACTCCATGGGTGACATGGTACATTTACTCTGAGGGTTTGAGCTTTGCTTAAAATGGTTAACATGAAGTGCCCTTAGCAAGTCGTTAATGTCTAAGTACTTAGCAACAATCACTAAAGCTTGTCATTACATGTGACCTTGGCTGAGAAGAGGAACCACTTGTGGGTAATGGACTTATTAACATTTTTGCATAAGCTTACACTCGATAATAATAAATATATATTCATGTTTATTCACAAACTCACTGATAAACTGCAGTAAGGTACATTTAAACATGATGGTACAATTATCAAGAGCTTATGAACACACGTCTTCGCAGCCTGTTAGGCGCCCGCTCATTTTACTGCTGCCCCTAGGGAGTTGAAGGCTGAGTCGAACTAGAGGGGGCTTAAGGGTATCGAACCCCGTCTTTCAAGATCTTACGTTCATGAGTATTAACCATTCATCCATCTAAGGAAGTTGTGCTAAATATTTCAGGACTCTTGGTCCATATTTATACACTTTTTACAAAAACACAAAATATCATTTGGCCAGAAATCGCATACAAAAATTCAGCTCATCTCTCACCCGATGAATTAATCACAACTTGGCCTTAATGTATCATACAAAATATATAGTCTGTAACACAGTGAGCCTGAGGTGCAGATGCATTAATTAGACGTAAAAATCGATATTCATGGCTCAAGAAAAGGCCTCTTTCTGGCAGATCTAGTAAGTGACAAGTGGTTTCAAATATTGGCACTATCTAAGTGCATAACAACTTCTGCAATACTACTGCTCAGTAGACCATTCTAATAACTTCCACAGAACATTCAAAACACACTGCACCATCCAAACATCCTGCTCAACTGGAGTAAGACACTTTGACCACTACTTTATAAGCAGTAGCATTTGAAACCTATTCCACATCCTCCCTTGCAATATTTCCCCATAACTTTCTAATAATTCACCTAAGTAACCCAATTTACGCAACTGTGTATAGTTCTCAATCAAGCATTGGTTGCAGTGTTCTTGCAACACATCTGTACAACAGCATTTTGAAAATGTTCTAGCATCCACAGAAAAAATGTAGATACTTATACTACAGTATAGAAGAAATCAACAGATACTTCTATTAAAAGATATTCTTGCAAGCATTCTGAATTATATCAAGATTTAGATATTTAAGTGGACGGAAAGACTACACAACTTACAGAGACAAGACAAGAACAGACCTTTCCAATGACAAAATCAGTCAATGGGAAAAAAGATTCACGATATCACACATTACATAAAGGATTGTAAGAAATAACACAGTAGCAACATTTAAACAAAGAGATAACATCCCTGCAGAGTTACTAGCTAAAAGCAGACCTCTGGTCTCCCAATCTAAGGCCTACTCATGTTCCAACAATTCACTGGCCTAAAAGTCACATTCGTCCAGATAGTCTGAATGTTCAAAGTTATCTTTCCATTTCACCTTGTGACTGAGTTTGAAGAAATTATCTTTCTGCATAATTCTTGTTGGATCTCATCAGTTCCTTAGTTTATTAGAGTAGGTATTCCTCTATCCTCATGTCACTTTTAGTCTCTAGACTCAGGGTCACAATTTAAGCACATTCTACACACCGGATGTTTAAGATGACAGCCAAACTGCAATATATGCAAGTTTGGTTGTATCATAAAAAAAATTCAGGCTTGGCATTACACAACATTTAAAACTAAATACTGAGTACCAATATTTTTCCTACTTTTGACCATCTTACAATGCAAGCATAGCTGTCATGCTTCCAGCCAAAATATCACAACAGTTTGCATAAAAATAACTCATCTGTTGTACACTGCAAATAACTAAAACTCTAATTCATGAGCAGAAAGTTGAAATTTGATCAGAATTTTTCAGATGTCAATTGATATGAATTAATTTTGAAACACATGATTATACAGATAAAAGAAAATCTTGACATTTACAAACCACATACATGACTAGACTTTCACCTCATTTCTACTCAGTGTTTGGCAAGATCATTAACACAAATACTCAATTTCTGCATACATGAATCTATTTCATAAGCAAATATCGATGACATCTACCGAGTGCATACCTTACAGATGACAAATTTAACTTACCGTAGCACTTGGCAAACCATGCATTTTATGCAGTAGATCAGATTTAAGGTCTAATGACTAGTAAGCTGTATGGATAATTCACAGACCTGTACACTTTCCTCAATAACACTGCTGACCAAACACGCTTCTACACCACTATCAAGTCACCACCAATACCACTCACTAACAGGCTCACATAAAATCACTCCTGATGGAATAAATTGGAAAGTTCATCTACTTTTGGTCTCAAACTAATGCTGTGGCAACAGTGGACCAGCAAATAACCCTGCATTAATATCTGGCTGGACTCCAAATCAGCCTCTTCAAAGTCAGCAGCTGCCTGTCCATGTAGGGTGTCATTGAAGAAGCAAAAGTGCATTCATGCATGGGTCTGAGACCTGGATACTCACAAGGGCACTAGGAAAACAAACTGGATACCTTCTTACAAACGTGCTTGAAGAGAAACATGTGCATCCCTACATTGTACACCTTGTAGAAATCTCAGCATACCATGAAGTCCCCACATCACAGACGATTCAAACAAGGCGGCTCCAGACGTGCAAACATATTACTACCTGCAAGCCCACGCAGGACGTTGTCAAAACAGCAAGCAAAGATATCCAGCCTTCAAAGGGACTGGAAGAAACACCCAGTCCACATGGACATGACTGGTGAAGTCCAACTGGAAACAAGCTCAAGCCATGACTGATGACATATCTTCTAAACTGGATCAATCAGGTATGGACTTTCCAATGATGATGACAATAGTATTACAGGTTCCAGTTTGGTGAAAACAGGCCAGGCCAATGTGTGGATGATTTGAATCATATCAAATACATGCAATGTACAAATATTATTGGCAACAAATAGAACTTTTCCCCTAAAATATTTACATAAGCTTACCCGAATACTGTAAGTTCATGAAGACGATTTCAAACTGTTTTCACCACAGTCTCATTTGCCCACTTACATGGGATCAAAAAGTCTGTCAGGTGTTTGCACGTCATGCAAAGGCCATGTCAATTCTTAGGCAAGTAATTTGCCCATTCATGAATGACATATGGCTCTTAATTACATATGTTTGTAACTACCCTGACTTTTGATATGACAAGCAAATTTGTTTGCACTTGGCAAATGATCAACCTCATATTCTTAGCTTTCTGACGCCATTGCGCGTGTGGCAGGAACCCGACATGACTTGCACAAGAGCCATTTTGATTTCTAAATCACACCCGGCCACAATTTCACAAAGAAAAAATATCTCAGCCTTGTGAAGCATATTGCTGACCAATGTTACCCAATAGGAAAGTGCTGTGTCCAGTGTGGTCAGGTGCCAGTTTAATTTGGAACACATGAAGACGACAAAAAACTAGTATCGTCGACGTGCCCTGATAATTAGTCTATGCTCAGTTACCGGTATGTCTGCATGAAATAATACTAAAATAATAAATGCCAAATAATAAAAAGTAATTGGAAATGAACGGCTATTTGAGTGGTAACAGACTTCAGCAGCTTCCAATAAAAACTGAATTGAGTGCTGCACAGTACTGTTTGCATCTTATGTGGCATATGATGCACATAAAAATGACAAGTAAATTCTAAACAGTTATAATAGAATATTGCCTAGATAGGATTACAAGTTTGTTTATGCTTGTAAAAATGTCTACGCTCGTAAAAATGGTTGTAAAAAAGTAGTGTGCGTACCTGCAGGGAATGCACAAAGTGAAACTGAGGCATTAGCCGCTGGCACTTGCACACTGTTGAAATTACGCAAAGGCCAGGACGTCCCTACTACTGGTCACTGAAGGACACAGCTAACTCCTATAGGCATACAGAGGCAGCCAACACTGTGATTCATTCCAAGAAATTTACAACTACTTAAAGCTGGGCTCTCGGAGTTGTCATGCCGGCTCTGTCCTGCCACCTGTCAACAATAAAAAAATGCCAAGAATTAAGTCAAAGAAATGTCAAAACAGGTTATATCATTTTAAGAAACATTAAAAATACAACTTATCAAACACTGTAATTGAATACCTTTCAGCTTTTCTCCTAACTGTTAAAAACCAGTCAACCATATCAGAAATGAGAGTAAGAATCACCACTAAAGATATAAGCTTAAAACTTTGGCTCTTAAATATAGGTATATTTAAAATCACAGGCTACTTTTAAGCATTTTTACAGATCCATACTGCCTGCATAGCAGCTACAGAAATGCAACACTTACTGACAGCAACATGCATTACGTTAGTTATAGCTTGAAGTTCAAACACTTGAATGCCAAACACTTAATCTTTCAATATATTCCAAACTAATTTCAAGATGCTCTTTGAAAATATTTTCTAACAAAATCAAAGTAGTCTCCTTCTCCCAAAGTCTGTTCAGTGTCATTACCAATTTTTGCATTACCGACAACAGTTCAAAATAACCATAGAAAAATGATCAATCCAAGTAATTAAAACCTAGAGATGTCTAGCATGACTTTACCAAAATTAAATATCTTGATGCACAGTTTAAAAGTAATATCAGTGATGTTAATTGCAGCCATGAGATCAAGAACAAATGTTCAGACAGGCTTTACATTATATTACAGAAGCATAACCATGCAGTGCATATAACAGCAATTTAAGAAACTGTCTGAAATAAAAATTCAGTTATATTCTCATGCTTATTCCTTCTATAAAATTTACATTAGTTTCAACTTATAAATTTACAAACTTTAAATAAATCCTCTGTTGCAGCAGTTATGATGAAAATATCAAAGCTGCTGTCTTTGCACATGATTAAAAAGTTTTAAATTTAGGAGTCTAAAGATGACAAATAATGGAGGTGCACATTAGATTGGCAAAATTTCTTGACTTCATCATTCCAGCCATATGCAACTATACCAAACGTTATCCACTTACTTGCAAATTTTAAAGTCAACTATCAAATAAGTTTGTAGACTTTTTGCCACCTGCACTCCTTACAAAATTCCAGCTGACAATCAGTAGCCTCACTGTTGGATAAGTTCTGTCAAATATTTTCATTTTATAGTCGTCCCAAATTTCCTTACTCTGACGAGGGTTTGTCAACAATAATTTTGGTGTAAATGTGAAACTACATGCATACAGTACTGTTTGGCAAGCCCTAAAGTTTTCTTCAAATATGGATATTCTTAATGCACAGGGTAAAAGAATACTTCTGCTGTTGTGTCTATCTATTAATTACAAACACCTTGTGAGTTAAAAGGGATTAGCTTATACCTATTTTCCTCCAAAATACTGCACAGGCTAGTTACTGGCTCATTAAAAGTACAGATAATTCATTAATTATTTCGAACAAAATAAGAATAAAAGCTTGTTTACATTGTGCCACCAAATTCTATTTCATGGCAAAAAGTAAGAGACAAGAAGAAGAGAGGAGAGGTGCCAAGCACTGCATCACCTGGAAGTCTATTCCATGCCACATCAAATGCAACTTAACTTTATAATTGTAGTCGTTTTGATCGTTATTGTAGTTAATGTGTTACTGAACAGATAATTGTATTAAACAGATGCAGATTAAACCAAAAATCATTTAAAAGTTAGAAAAGGACAGAACAAGATCTGAAGACCTAATTGGTTACATTCAGTGATATTCAATCCAGTCAAACCAAAAAATGTAATAAAAGAGTGCTCAGTAATATTCTGTCAAAAGAAATTTATAACTCTGCATCAGACCAAACCCAGCTTATAAGGTATACATTTCTATCTACCTGTTCCTATGCAGCAAGAAAAATGTCTTTAGTAGCAATAAAGCACATTTAAACTCTTCATACAACAACTCTGCATATGGACGATGACCATGTTGAAAATGAAGTGTGATAATCTACTGCAGAGTATTAAGATATTTAAAATTTTCTGAATTAAGCAGCTGAGGAAATTTAAGAAAAATATTAAAAATCAAGTAGTCAGAACACTGCAGAAATAAAAAAAATGATATATTGTTCTGACTGACCTAGCCCACGAGCAGCCACATCAGTTGCCACAAGAATGGATGATCTTCCAGAACGAAACTCTACCAGACAGCAAAGCAAGTGAACAATTTTGCTTCAGTTTAAACCACAAACACAGTACTCTGCCTGTTATCAGCTTTATTCAATATTCCTATTATTTCTTCTAGAAAGACTGACAAATATAAACAGAAATTAATTTAAATCATCTTTCATTTAGTGCGCTGCAAACTGAAGTTGTATGGTTAACATCACAGGCTCACAACATCTTAGAACTATTTCAAATATCAAGAAATATCTTAATTAAGCAGTTTAGGAATTTAAGTAAAACTAAAACACACTAGAGTAGTCAAAATAACGCAAAAATAAAAAGAGACACAAGGTTCTGACTGACTGGCCCACAAGCAGCCACATCAGTTGCCACAAGAACCGATGTCATTCAGAGACCCAACACCAGCAAACCCAGCTCAATCACCCCCTGAAAGGGCGACAAGGGAGCATGTTGAAAGCACAATTTCAGCTTCAGCAAGATTATAATACTACATATTGTTCAAATTTCTTGTTTGCTGATTGTCCAATAAATGCACAGTTACCTTACCTTACAAGTCATAAATATTCTAAGTACCTACCATGAAGAACATGGTCCCTCTCAGGCTGTGACTTGTCTCCATGAATGCAGACAGCATGCCATCTAAAAAGTTGATGGGTGATGATAAACTTATAATTGAGCAAAAACGCACAGAGCTAATGGACTATGTAAAATGACAAACTGGTCTAATCACAGTGCAACATTACTTTTATGGATCCAGCTACATATCCAAATCCAAGATGTATAAATACACATTAAGCAAATCCATCTTACTGGAAACCATTTCAACGTTTAACCCTTTCGCTGCCAGGTATTCTTGCGGTTTCCGGTACCCCCTGTGCCAGGCATGGAAGCGTATTATGGTCGAATCTTGTACAGCCTGTCGACATCAACCGCGTCACTGGCAGGCGACTTGTCGTTATCATTGAAGTGAAAAAATCTTAGCAGAAGTTGGTATCGATTTCTCTTCATAACTGCAGCAAAGATTGGTGTGTATAGTACAGCGTCCTGTGACCAATACATAGCGATGAGCGGTTTTTTCACGACGCCCATCAAGAGTGTCAGACCAATAAACTTCATAATCTCATTCTGGTCTGTGTCCTTCCATGTGCGTGCTCTAGAATTTGGACCTAGTTTATGATCATTGTCTCTCAAATATTGAGCCGCATACAGATTAGTCTGAATAACAAAGTGGCGAATCAAGTCCGTGTCAATATACGTCATAAAGTAATCCAATGGCGTAAAGTCAACTGTATCAATCAAAACACCCGTCTTAGCAGAAAAGACAGGTGCAACCGGTGCATTGGCACAATTACTGTTCCACTGCAAGCTTGTCAACAAGTCAGTCTTGGCACTGCTGTGCGCAGATGTACTTGCCAACGTATCCATATCGCTTCCATTTTCGGAACTGGACGCATCACTACTTTCTTCCAAATCCGACACTTCGGATCCATCATCGTCGCCGTCACTACTGTCGTGTTCGTCATCTGACACCAGTAACTTTTTCAACACTTCTGCAGTCGTATATTTCGCTTTACTCATTTTATAATACAATATTACACGCTTCTACATAAAAACCTAACAATAACAATTTATCAACTCACTGGAAAAACCCAACGTCATCCCTACACAGCACAGCCAGGCCGAAAATACCGCAGGAAAAAAAAATTTTGTAGCCCAAAATATAGCCCAAAATAGCCTACAGGCATCACATGTGTTCCTGCAGTGCCATCCACACGACTTCAGTACTATACCCGCAGTGCCACGCTTTCAATGCAGTCAACATAAAATTGACGTCTAAAGACGTCTTACAAGGCACAGTGAGCACCTAGTCAGCATGACGTCTTAAGACGTCATGTAAGGCACTGAAGGGGTTAATACTGCATCACATTACTAGGCAGAAAGAGTTTACAGAACAACTTATATTGTTTATTGTTATTACAATTACACATTATGTTCACTAACCCTTCTCTCCTCATTCTCATTGTTAGCTCGTCTGCACGCTTCTTTGTCTCAACAAAGATCAAAGTCTTATTCTCAGCTTCTGCCATTATCTCTCGCAGAAGACGATTCAACCTGAAACACATTTTAAACAAATACCAATACAAACAACTCCCAGCTGATCATTACTGCACTGACAAACTGACTAAAAAATTTGCTATGTACTTGTGTCAGCAGACAAAATGTTTATGCATTTAAAATTGAACTGTAGATTCTAGTATTATACTGTTAGCATATAAACAACAATTCAAATTTACTACACAAAATCACTTCATTCGATCTAATATTTTGTTATTCTATGAATTTCAAGCCTCAAAGTTGAGATGGATTACATATTACGTAAAAATGTGGATTAACAAATGCATGCTATGAATGGTTCCATGACAATGGAACAAGTACATAGCTAGGGACAGCTCAATAATGCTCATGTTATCTTTTAGAACAAAAAGATAGCAACAAAGTATATGGGCTTTTGTTTTTTAGAACTGATTTTAGAATCAAGCTCAGGAAATCAATTGCTAGGGTTGCATAAATTCATATTCAAAATGGCTGTGTCTCTGTAACATCACTTGCAAGAAATAACCACAACTAACTTGTATGGTTTCTCCATTTCATCGCATACATCAACAATCTGCAAGATGTTATGATTTGCATGAACCTCCAGTGCTCCAACATTGATCTGAATGTACTCTTTGAGAAACTCCTCTGATAATTTACGTACTTCCTTTGGCCAAGTAGCACTCCACATCAGAGTCTGACGATCAGGCTGAAAAACATTAAACAGCCACATCCAGAGCATCTGACTTCACTAACTGATAGCAAGAGCAGATTTTGGGATTTATCAGTACTTTTGTGGTACCATCATAGAAAAGTTATTTGTACAGTTAGGAATCTGCAACAATTTGTTATGTCCTGATATTATTATTACTTCATTGTTCTATTTTCTTTTTCTTTGGGCAATTTTGTATGTAAAGTGCTGTGTGTTTGTTAGCGTTCATTAAGAATACACTTACTTACTTATTTACATAACTGAACTAGGGGCCTTTGGCCCTGAAAATCATTCCTCACTAGGATAGACAGACTTGTAACTAGATTTCAAGGAAATTCCTCAGCACAGAGCTCCCAACCTAACACTAATCCACCATCAAACAAGGCAGTTCCTGCCTATGAAGAAATTGTAGGGAAGCTGCTGCAAAATGATGTAAACCACTGCAAAATGAAGTGCCAATCACACCACAAAGCTCTGATGCAGCACAGAGGCAAATTAAAAGCTGGTAAACTAGCAATTAGCCCTGCATGGCAAGGTCTTTTAACAAGGATAACAATACTAATTTATTATCTATTTACATCTATTATCTATTTACAATCCAACTTTACAGATGAATAATTACACAATTAGTTCAAATAGGAACTCATTCAAGTATAGTTCATGGTGTAAGCAATGCTAAGCTTTTGAATAGAATGTCCAGCTTCTTCATATCCTCACAGACTATAAATTTTTTACACTTTTAAGATGTGGAGTTCTCACAGCTTAAAAGTAACACCAATATTGATGATCTATACCAATCATAACTTACCCTGACTTGTTCAACTATCTTGCGAATCTGTGGCTCAAAACCCATATCAAGCATACGGTCAGCTTCATCCAACACCAGATAGGTGCATCGACGCAAGTTGGTTTTGTTACTTTCCAGCAGATCAATCAGACGACCAGGAGTCGCTATACAGATCTCTGCTCCTACATGTTACAACAAAAAGAAACTACTTTGTGGGTATAGCTTACATAACATTCTGTTCAACTATCTGTCATATAACTGCTAGTTACTTTAAAGCTTTTTTGCACTAACACATAATTGAGAGAATGGGAAACTTTCTGCACAAGCCGGAGGCACAAATTGCAGTATCATCCATAGATGCATTTACTAAGGAGGTTGTAAATTAGGGAACCAGCAGTCTTCATATGTAAATAAGTACACCTGTAACTAGGGTGAAAAATTAGCTATAATTTTCTCATTTGTGATTTATATAGAGTTGAAATAATTTTACAGATATTACACCTATTTTGTTTTGCAATCATGTTTTATGACCACAATGGTGAACAAAGACAAAATCTGACATACAATATTGGCAATTTTGAGTCATATGAAGTTAATTTTTAAAGATTTCATGCATTTAAGGATAGCAGGACCAATAGTACTGTAAGTAGCATTCATACTAATGATTTATAGAACGCTTTAAACGATAACAAAAGCAGCATTAGCAGCACTTTTGGTTGAGGTTTGTGCCAACCTCCAATAAAGGCTGGATGAAAAATTTTACTAAAAGGATCGGTGAGAAAACCGATAGACTCATCAGCATCCTCTATATTTTCATCATTTTACAACAAAAATTGCTGGCTTAGATCACTGCTGACCATAATTATGATGTTAATAAATGGTGCACAGTGCTAAGCGTGGAAGCAAGCAAAGCGGCATCATGTTGGATTTCCAACTTTTATTCTGTTCTAGGAAATTGCAAAAATGCCTCTGAAATAAATAGTTACTGGCAACTTAACACACTTTACCTCTATTGAGATTTATCATGCCAAGCGGGACATTATGTTAAGACATAATTTTGAAGTATTTTCACCTAAGTGGTAAAGCCACCTCCTTGCCCTCCGCCAGTCGCAACGTAACAGGTAAGCAAAGTTTGCCAACTCCTACTTAATATCAGTGACCATTTGAGACTGCATGGCACCCAGATTGTGAAGCAAGTGTTCAAAGAAGCAACAGTGTATTCAAAAACAATGGTTTACATAATACACGAACAATGACAAAGACAGCTGCCCGACTCTAAGTGTGATCCGATAAATAACTGAAGAAATACTATATTATTAGTATATATTTATTAATAATATATATTTATTTAAAACATGAGCAGAATGTAGAAAGACATCGTGATAAGACACATATGCCATGGCATCACATTTCACCTGTCCTTTCTAAAAAATGCAAGCAAGTACAAACAATTAACTGACACAGGCTTGTTCAAAATTAATTTCTAAACAAGCTTTATGCTTATGCTTTTACTCAATCTTCAGTGATCAATAAGATATAATGATTTTACCCTTAAAGGGTGAAATGGACCAAAACTCTAAAAATATCCAGCCACGGCCAGAACAAGGCACTAAAACTATTTGGCATGCAAAGAATTAAGTAGTATTTGACAAATCCAGCTACAGGGTCTTTGTATAGTAGTTAAGCCAAGTTAACCCAAGTGATCATGAGTTGAAGAATTCTACATTTGGATTAGCATTAGCATAAAGTATGGTCCCTAGTTTGCAGACTAGAAGAATTCTGTCACCAAATTGACGTTACAAACAAGATCGTTTGCAAAACTGCAAAACAAACCTCTCTCAAGATCTCTAATCTGAGGTCCCTTGGAAGCACCACCATACACACAAACATGTCGAACGTTAGAAGTTGTGCCAAACAGCGTGGCCACCTCAGACACCTGTTGAGCCAGCTCTCTTGTTGGAACCAGTACTAAACACTAACGCAATCATTGTTCCATTTGAGAAACACTACCATAACTTAAAATTAGATAAAAAAAACAATTACTATATGACATGATTTGATAATCTGAGTGGATTGGCCAAATAAGTTCTGTGAAAGTACTAAAATTAACAATAAATTTTTTCTAAATACAACATGCAGCACACAATTCCAACCAAGATAATTGTATTACTTATACCACGCAAGAGAAACTTGCTTTGGTAAAACGAACACAGAAATTCAGTCAAAAACTGGAAAGAGTACTTGGACATGAACAGCAAAACCCCTTTACCATTGGTAGCCTGAAGTTTTAAAATAGTTTCATTCAAATTCTTTTTAAGGCCATTCTAGCATCATTAGAATCAGCTCCATTAGCCAGTTGGTAACAAGTAAGTCCTACAAGAACTTCATTAACTTTTATTAATTTCGTAAGCAGTACTTACAATTGGTCCATCTCCTTTTTGCAGATACGGCTGGTGGTTAATGTGAACAATTGCAGGTAAAAGAAACTGTAAAAAAAAACAGCAAGAGAAACCAGAAATTATATATAAATTATTATAACCTAATTTCATATTAATTTTTGTTTCACAAAAATTAAACATAAACAATTTAACACAAATCTGCTTTATTCTGACCCTTTCACAGTGTCAAGAAATAATGCTACACCAACAGCTGACACCGATGATTAACAAGAATAACATAATGACAAAGTTGCATTTTGGCAGTGTCCAAATCACACACGGTTGGAAGAGACCAAGTGGATACCTCGCCACGAATGGACACAAATGATGCAGTATAACCTGCGCCCATTCAATTTCAGACGACACAGCCTGGAGAAGAGCCTAGAATAGAAATGGCTGACATGTTGTGGAAATGCAAGCTTAAGATTGGGAATGCCACACAGATAATAATGACAATAATGATACGGCAGCATGCTGCAAGGCAATCACTTTAGCAAAGCTACAAGCTATGTAAAAGTTACTGTTTAAACAAATAATGTCATATTTACAGCTACTAAAATACACATATGGGATTTAAACTGCTCAGGCAATGTCCAAGCACCAGTTTTTGTCAACCTTGAAAGCAATCCATATAATAAATATTCATAATACAGTTCTAGCTAACAATTAGGAAGATTTATGTCAGTATATGTGATCACAGCAAAAAAACTGAATGTCAAGTTTACAATGGAAAATTTCCGTGGTTTTAACAAAACAATGTTTAAAATTGACATACAACTAATCTGTATAATATAATATCGGCCAGGAATCAACAGACCTCCGTACATGATTAATCCATTTACAACATTAACTGCTGACTTGAATCTTAACTAATTTAAGAACAAAAATTATTAATTTAATTGTTAACGTGAATAAACCTATAATTTCTAACCGCAAGTGTCTTGCCAGATCCTGTCTGTGCAATTCCCACCATGTCTCTACCACTTAGGGCAATTGGCCAGCCTTGTGATTGGATTGGTGTGGGAGCAGACCAGCTCTGTTGCTGAATAACAGCATTTATGTAATCTAAAAAGTAATTTTCACACAATATTCTAAGTGTAACCAGCTAACATATTTCTTTCTCCTTAGACTTATAGGAAAAGGACAACTAATTTAAAGCTATACAAGCTTAAACAATTGCTCAATTCTGTCACACTTTCACTAAGCAAGAACCTTCATCCATAAGAATATGACCATAGCTGTTGGTAACAGCTCTAAGCACTTAAAACACTTTGCTACAAATTCAGCCTAAACAGAGGCGGCGATCTTGTTTGACAGGTGGGGGACACTTTTGAAATGATCTGGTCAAAAGAGTTTTGAACCGATCTGGTCAAAAAAAGGTCAAAAGACTATTTGCACTCAATTTTTCAACCTTTCTTCGGTGTTTCTTCAAAATTCGTGGGGACAACTGTATACTGTGTTCCCTCTGCTGTCAAAGGTGGGGGTCTTGTCCCTCTCGCCCCCCGGATTGCTGCCCCTGAGCCTAAATGATGTATTTTAGAAAAATTTATTGCACATACACTAAGTTACAAACTCACTAGCTACTAACCACAATCATTAATGAAATTGGGAAAGACGATCACTGTTTAGGCCTGCATATATTTAAGTCTGTATTTTGTGCTATAAACAAACAGATAATGTAATGATGCCAATTTATACAGCATCATCACTAGCAAGCTAATATCAGATCCTTTACAATGTCTTATTATCAGTGCAAGTACCAAAAGTTACACTTATATTTCTACTGTCAACATACATTTGTCTGTCCTGTAACTATAAACTTAAGTCTGCACTGTCAAATTAAACTTATGCTTGAATACATGTCAAGATAAAACCATAATACCAGCCAAAGCCCTGTATACATCTCTATGCCCAGATTGAGGCATAGATTTAGAAAAACATGCAAGACCAAAATTTTTTTTAGTCCAACCATTATGCATAGTCAATATTTCACAAGAAATCATTTATTTTCACAAGCAGACTATAGGCCTACAGAACTTCATTTCTGATCTTTAGCTAAACCTTTTACAAACCTGGAAAGCTTGCTTCTTGGAAAAACATGATTGGCTTCGGACAGTTACTGCCAAGCACAGTTATCTCACTTGTTGTATAAAAATTGTGAACCTCCATCTGTCAACACATACAGTACGCAAAATTCAAATTTAAAGAACCTTAACCTGAAACAATTTAACTGGCCGAGAACTGGAAAATTATAATCAACCAACTCACCTTGTCACCTTGTGCTGTCAGCTCGTGGAGCTCTAGCGATCGTCCTGGTGAACACACTCCACCGTCTCCTATTCGATGACAAGTCTCTCAATTCCGCCAAATTCATGCCAGTTACATCTTGTATCTCATCCATCCATCTCCTCCTTGGGCGACCCAGTCTTCTCCTCCCCTCACCGCACGCCAGCATCATTTCCTTCTCCAGACCATCAGATCGCATAACATGTCCAAAGAACCTTAGCTTCATTCTTGTCGCAGTTTGTTTTAACGACTCTTCATTCTCAACTCCAATCTCCTCTCGTATTGATTCGTTCGTTCTTTTCTCAGTCCAAGATATTCTCAGCATCTTCCTCCATATCCACATTTCACAAGCGTTAACCTTATTTTCCATGTTCTTTGTCATTGTCCACGTCTCGCAACCGTACAGTACCGTAGGAAAGATTAGTGCTCTCACGAGCCTTTTTTTGGTTTCTATGCTCACATGTTTGTCTTTCCATATCTTTTCCAGTCCGGTCATTGCAGCTTTCCCTATAGCAATCCTTCGTTTTATTTCTGGATCACACTTTCCCTCCTTTCCAACCAGTGATCCTAGGAAAGTGAAGCTTTCTACCACCTCTATTTCCTCTCCGTCTATCTCAAAACTATCCCAATCTGCTGTTGTCATGACCTTTGTCTTCTTTATGTTGAAGTATAAACCAGCTTTTTCACTTTCTCTCCTGACCCTTCTTATCAGTTCTGCCAGATCCTCTTTTCTTTTTGCCATTAATGTTGTGTCATCCGCGTATCTAAGGTTATTCAGTGTCTTTCCAGCAATTTTTACTCCCTCAATTGCCCCCTCCAGTTCTGCCTTTCTCATTATTCTTTCAGCATATAGATTAAACAGGAATGGAGACAAGATGCATCCCTGCCTCACTCCTTTATTGATTCTGAAATTGTCAGTGTCTCCGTATTCTGTTCTTATCACCGCTATCTGGTCTTCATATAAACCCTTTAGTAACATTATCAGGTGTTTCGGAATTCCCATTTCAAGCAGGGTTTTCCACATTAAATCATGGTTAATGCAGTCGAATGCCTTGCTATAGTCAATGAAACAGATGTGAACCTCCTGTCCATACTCCCTTTGTCTCTCCATTATCCACCTCATGTTGGCTATATGGTCTCGAGTTCCACGAGATTTCCTAAACCCTGCCTGGTTCACCGGAAGTTCTCTTTCAATTGTGCCTTCCATTCTTTTGTGAATTATTTTCAGTAATATTTTACTAGTGTGTGATATCATTGCTATCGTCCTATAATTTTCACACTCCCTCGCATCTCCTTTCTTGAATATAGGTATAAAGATCGACTTCTTCCAGTCCTCCGGCCATTCTCCAGTTGCCCATATTTGATTGCACAATTTTGTTATTGTTTTTATCATCGCATCATCCCCTGCTTTTATCAGTTCTATAGGTATCCCATCTTGACCGGGTGCCTTATTGTCCTTGAGTTGTCTGATTGCCCATTCTACCTCCGCTTCCATGACCTCCGGTTCCTTTTCATACTCTGTTACGTCAATTTGTTCTTTTTTGACTCGTTTGTCTTCCCTATACAACTCCTCCGTGTATTCTCTCCATCTATGCTTTATCCCTTCTTCATCGCAGATTACATTTCCATCTCCTGCCTTCATTGAGCCCATTCTAGGTGCAAATTTTCCCGTGATTGTCTTTACTTTTGAGAACATTTCCTTGGTTCGTCCCTTCCTTCCCTCTTCTTCCATTTCTCTGCATAATTCGTTTAGATGTATTTCTTTATCTTTCCGTGCTTGTTTTTGGAAGGCACTGTTCAGTGCCCTTACCTTATCCTTTTCTCCTGCCTTCTTTGCAGCCTTCCTATCAACCGCCATGCATATGGCTTCTCTCGATAGCCATGTCGTTGTTGTGATTTTCTTCTTCTTTGGAATGTGCTTATCAGGGGAAGGCAATGGCAAACCACCCCTGTTAACTTGCCAAGAAAATCGTCATGAAACACACTAAGCCAAAAACGGTGATAGTTGCGAATGGTGGGACTCCCAGGCCGGAGCGTGACTTAGAAGCTACTGGGGAAGAGCAAGACGGAGAGTCAAGGGCCCCTCGATCTAATGAAGCAACAGGACTAAAGCCGAAAGGACGTCTAGAGGTGGATCGATTCGGAGGGGAAAGACTCAACCTGAGCTGTAAGCAGAAGATGAAGTTGGGCACATGGAACGTGCGAAGTATGCAGAGCGGAAAGATGGACGTGATACAGGGAGAGATGAAGAAATTAGACATAGCAATCCTAGGATTAAGTGAGACAAGGTGGAAGGGACAAGGACATTTCAGTTGGAATGGATACAGGATAATAATGTCAGGACAAAAAGAGAGAGGAAGAAATGGAGTTGCAATCATGTGTGACAAGTCAAGCGCAAATGCGATAATGGGATATGATACAGTGAGTGATAGAATTTTGAGTGTAAGATTCAGAGGAAGAAAGGTCAACATAACCATTATACAGGTATATGCTCCAACATCGATATCGTCAGAAGAGGAACACGAGGGTTTTTACACCAGCCTGCAAAGTACAGTGGACAGAACTCCGAAGGGCGACGTACTAGTGATCATAGGTGACTTCAATGCGAAGGTGGGTCAATGCACCAGAGGGGATGGAGACACATTAGGTAGTCATGGCCTGGGTGAACAGAATGAAGCAGGAGAAAGACTTGTTGAGTTTTGCAAAGGGAATGGCTTAGGAATTATGAACACATGGTTCGAACAGCCTAAGAGAAGACTGTACACATGGACGTCACCGAATGGGAAGCATAGGAACCAGATTGACTACATACTGATAAACAAAAGATGGAAAAGCACAATAAGAGATGTGAGAACAAGGCCAGGAGCGGACTGTGGAACTGACCATGAGCTATTGGTAGCAACACTGAGAACGAAATTGAAAAAGATAAAGAAAGGAGATCGATTGATCAGATACGACTGCAAGGGTATCACACTGGAATACAGGATGGAAATAAAGAATCGGTTTGAAGTACTAGAGAGAGATGAGATAGAAGAGGAAGAGGATTCGAACAACCTATGGGAGAGGATGAAGAAAACAATAGTCGAAGTCGCAGATCAACCAACTAAACTAATTTAAGTATTCTTAGCGAGAGACATAAAATTCAACACAGAAAAAAATTTACTTTTGTCATCAATAAATTTCAAATAATAAACAACTTACATATAAATAAAATATTCAGAAATGGGTCGACCACTGTCTACATGTACATTGTAAATATATGGGAAAAATATATACCTAAAATTTTCCAAATATCCTAAATTCAGGTCAAAACAACAAAATTATCCACTACAATTTCAGAATGCTATTTACAATAAATATAAAGTTGCTTCTATAATTTATTCTGGAATTCTTATCAAAACACAGAACATTCAATAAAACTCATGTAATAAAACTCCAGTTGTTTTAGTAAGTTTCACCATCGCTAACCTCTGATGCACAAATAACAAGCTAAAATATGTTAAACACAATTGCATATTACAAAATGTGATCGCACCTGAGATCTGTTACCAACAGATGGATGTTCATGGTAGAAAAACTTCTCGAATTTTGTGAGTCGTGCTACATCCCACTTAGGCTGGTGAAGATTCTGTCCTAGCTCAGTGTCTCTGAACTTCCTGTCTCCTCCTGACATTCCCATCATGCCAAACCCACCAGACAAAACTCTGTTTCCAAAATCTCTACTACCACTTCCACCTCCACTAAACCTGTTAAGATACAAACGAGCACTGCACATCCAATAACGTGAACTTAAATTGGATACATATGGAAGTGTGGTACAGCTTCCAGTTTATCTTTTTATCTGTAATTGTAATCAAATAGTAAATAAGTGAGTATCGTATTTGAGAGCTTCTGTAAGCACTCAAAATAGGAACCATCTCAAATTCATTGCACTATGCTCATACACAAAGTTTGAGATTTGTCCCAATAATTAGCGCTTTCTATAAAACTGTGTTAAACTGGTTTCGGTAAATTGGGTTTTTGTGTATTTTAAGCGTTTTTGGGGATTCAGGTTTCGAGGATTTGGTTTGACCCCGAATATACAGGTGCAAAACAAATATAAAACAATAATCACTATTCTGTAGGGTTGTAATCATGGAATTCTGTTTGATCCATTCATGTAACTATGGTATAGTGTTACTATCATAAAATTTATATTAGTTTTGCCACAATTGGACTTGGAATATAGCAGGACTTAGATCCCTTAGAGATCTCCTTTTGACCCACTAAACCAGTGTCTTATATATAAATAAAAATGTACCACTGTATACCTGTTGCATTATAAATGATTGACTATCTTTACTGATTTGTAAACACTGGTTACACTGGATCAATAAACTATTGATTGACTGATTGATTGATTGAACCAAAAACAAAATTTATTGTCAAGAAACATTAATAAATAAGAAGCTAAAGCTGGTATTGGTTAGTTCCTTCTTGAGTTGAGGAGCATTTCTAATGGTCGCTTGTTGTGAACTTGTGACAAACCCATTGTAAACAACAATTTCTGTTGCGATGTTGTCTATTTAGCGCATTTTAAAACTACCACCGGTACACCCACTCCGTAAAGGTACGTAGACCTGTATTTTTTTATTTAGGACGATGAAACGGGGTCAACCTGAATCCCCGAAAATGCTGAACATACGCAAAAGTCCGATTTCCCGAAAACAGTTTTATAGAAAGCAGCAGAACGGTATGAGTCAGCAATAAACCAGTAGGTAAAAACAATACCAAACATCAAAATGATGATACCTTAGACCATAACAATCAAAATGTCGATTTCGCCATATTTACATATAACATATATCACTCGGGGTTCACATTACTTTACAGAAGGATTGTATTGCAGACTCTGGAATTATATATGTTCTATGTAAATATGGCGAAATCGACTTTTAACATGGGTTTCTACAGAATTTCAAAACTTTCTAGAAAATCGTCGGATCGTGAGCGCGAGTTGGGAATAGGTGCGTTTTGATTGCTATGGTCTAAGGTATCATCATTTTGATGTTTGGTATCGTTTTTACCCACTGGTTTAATGCTGACCCATACCGGCAGAACTCCTGAAAACTATTCAAAGTTAAACTGTAAACTCTTATACATGACATAGACCTTGCGTGGCCTTGATGTATCTCGATATACTGCCGATTCACATGTTTATTTGTAATTTTAGTCTAAAATCGATTTGGGGGATCCGGCCAAAATTCGTTTCGGTGATTTGGGTTTCGGGTCGCACCCGATGAAACGGGTCCGGCCCGAATCCGCTGAAAATGCACAAAAGCCCGAATTCCCGAAAAGAGTTTTATAGAAAGCGGCTGAAATCCCGAAAACTATTCAAAGTTAAATTTTAAACTCTTATACATAACATTGACCTAGCGTGGCCTTGATGTATCTCGATATAATATAGAATATAGATATAATATAGAAATTCGATTTCGGGGATCCGGGAGAAATTCTTTTCAGGGATTCGGGTTTCGGGGATTCGGGCTGATCCCGATGAAACGATGAGCTATACAGGCAGAATAATCAGGGACGCTAAAACGCTATTAGCAAATTTTCTTTTATCTGTGAAAGTAGTCTGACGCTTGAAATGTATTATCGTGCTACCAAACATTTATAAACTGCAAAAGATCCCATGAACCAGGATGAACAAGGAAAGAACTCGGCAGCTATCCGTTGGCTTCATTCAGACGCTAGTGTTTAAATGTTGCGTTTTAATATATGCGTTTAAAAATTCCTTTTCTTTACCCTCCGCGTCGAGTTGATCGACTAAAGGAGTCAAAGCTTCGGTCGCGAAACGACATTTCGGTTTATATGCAAATTTTTAGAAGAATTTACAACCAGATATTGCAAAATCCTAAACAACGCTTTAGATCTCACAAAATGGCGGAATCTGCTAACAGCCTGTCTGCATTTATTTGGCGCCTCAATATTTTTGTAATATAATAATTATTGTTTAATTCCTTAGAGCATCCATGACGGCTCTCAGCTTGTTTCAGTAAAGTCACAATTGTCTACTGACATTTAATTACAATTATTAATACAGGCTATTAAATGGTGCTCTTGCATGATTTTCTGATTTATGCTGTCTGTCCCATATTTAGATCTATTATGAGTAATCCTGTGCAAAAAACCCAACGTCATAATAATTATTTAGGGCTAGCTAATATTGTAGTTTACTTTATCAGATTTGTAAACGTTTTCGTTATCCATTTAATTATTGCAGTTAAAACGAATAAATTTACTGATAATAAGAGGTTGGACAATGGATGTCTTGTAGTAGGTACTTCTGTGAAACCTGTGATACTTTCGTAACTAGTCCAAGTTGACTGACAACGGAATCGACAAGTGCTCGGCTTCCTAATTGTCCAATAACCGTCAATCAACGGTATTAATCCTCTTCCTAATATCTGTTGTAGCTGGTAATTAGTTGTTTTAATTATCTAATATGTGTGCTTTAGTTAACTAGTTCAGCTTTATTGATTCCACGTGCGATTGGCCAAACCAGCCGCGGTACTGTTATTAAATGTAAGGGTGACCGTGCTAAGCGAGACCTTGGTCTTTTCAGGGTTCCTGTTATTCCAGGATTACCTTATTTCGTACACTTGTTGTAACATACTTGAAATATCTTGTTTGGTGTTCTTTGACGGAACCAGTGGCGGCGATCTTGTTTGAGAGGTGGGGGGACATTTTGGAACTGATCTGGTCAAAAAAGAGTTTTGAACTGATCTGGTCAAAAAAAGGTCAAAATATTTTTTCGCGTTCACGCACAAACAAATTTCTTAATCTCAGAGCTAACAAATTTGATGACCTTTTTTGGTGTTTCTTCAAAATTTGGGGGTCCGATGTATGGCGTGTCCCCCCACTCTTAAAGGTTGGGGGTCTTGTCCCCCTTGATCCCCCGTGATCGCCGACCATGGACGGAACCAATAAAAGTTATGGTTGGGACTAAAACTAGTCCCAGGTTATGGTTAAGTGTTAATGTTTTAACATCGTCTCAACCATGGGCGTCCAGGTGGTGGATAGAGGGCATTTGCCCCCTTGGATTTTGCAAATATTTTATAAAAATCTTTGGATCATTTATGATTATTACAACAGTCACAGCACGATTTTCGATGAAAAAAAACACTTAATTATTAGGTGAAGTCCTTGACCATTATTTATTTGTAAAGTTGTCATGTGTTCTGTACTCATGAATAGCTTTTTGCTTCCCCAAAAATTTTTTGCCTCCACAAAAATTCCTGTGGATTCCCATGGTCTCGACTGGTAATTAATGTGCATTGTTATTGTAAACTTCACATTTCTAAAATGTCACTCGAAAGTTAAGTGCAGAGCACCGGCTTGTTCACGAGCGCTGCGTCGATGTTCTCACAATTATTCTCGCAATGTATACAATAAACATATATACAGTACAATACAATACACTGTTTTTCTTGCCGTCTTTCCAATGATCAGAAGTGCACACACGACTGTATGACAGAGCATCAGTGTCGCTGAAAACTTTGCATGAAGGACTTGCTCAAGTTCCCCATACAGTAACCACCATGGGGAGGGTCGAATCCAAAAACTCTTGTTACAAGCCAAGTGTGCCAACCATTCGGCTACTGTGACCACCATCTAATGGTTAATATCACCAAAGTTAACTATCTCTGAAGTCGCCTCCTTTACACTGGCACCTCACTTGGCACTGAACCATGGTAATAACTAATTCAACAGTCCTTAGCCCTCAGCAAGTTTGGAAAATCTATAATGATTTCTTAGACATCATTTAATAGTTTTATCATAATCATTAACTCCTGATTTCTAAAGCACTAATTGAAAGCTAAGCACTGCATTGTGCCGGCCTGGTTGCCAGAGCTACCAAATGAAAATATCCAAGTCCCATTGTACCAAATGAAAATATCCAAGTCCCGTTGCCAGAGACCAAAGAGAGAAGGAAGCAGAGAAACTGCTAACTCGAGTTTCACTGAGGACAAGAAAGATTTGAGGGGGAGGATTTAATGGATCAGGATAAGAGTTTTCACCATATTATTGGAATTCAGTGAAAACAAAATTGGTGAGGCAGGTATGGTCAGCTTCGGTCTGCAGTCCAGGTCCAAAGGTCGGTTCAGGGCTTTCACCTCCGGGCGATTCACCTCTAGGGGTATTCACCTCCGGATGTTTCACCTCCGGACGTTTCACCTCCGGACGATTCACCTCTAGGGGTTTTCACCTCTAGGGGCTTTCACCTCTAGGGGCTTTCACCTCCAAATGTAAAATGAGACCTTTTGAAGAGATTTATTTACGCCGAAAGCATAACAGACAACATAAAAACTATGAAACTAATTATCACTAAGCAATGAAGTAGATTTCTTAGTGTCAACATGCAAACTGTGCAAACTATGCAACTAATTATTGTGTCATAAACAGGCACAGTCAGGCAATAATACTAGGCTTACGTAATGAAGCAGATTTCGAACGCCGAAAACGAAACAATTGGTCTGTCCTTATCATCTGCCATTATCAGGTTATTAGGTGTCTACTTAGCTAGGTTCTAGAAGCTTTCATTTTCTTCTTATCTCAATTCATTTCTTGTGTTCGAAATCTGCTTCATTAGTTGCATAGTTTGCATGTTGACACTAAGAAATCTACTTCATTGCTTAGTGATAATTAGTTTCATAGTTTGTATGTTGTCTGTTCTGTTTTCGGCGTAAATAACTTGCGTAAATAAATCTCTTCAAAAGGTCTCATTTTACATTTGGAGGTGAAAGCCCCTAGAGGTGAAAGCCCCTAGAGGTGAATCGTCCGGAGGTGAAACGTCCGGAGGTGAAACGTCCGGAGGTGAATACCCCTAGAGGTGAATCGTCCGGAGGTGAAAGCCCCTGATACCCAAAGGTCAGACAGATGGACAGGCAAACAGCTAGAGTGAATGGTAGTTGGAGCAGTGAGCATGCCAGGAGAAGGGTTGCAATCAGGATAGGATTTTTCCAAGTACCGGTACTGTTTGAATAAAAGACCTGTGCAGAAATTCAAAGGAAGAGAGTTTGACAGCTGGTTATATAAATATATTTAAGTTGCTCATCACAGTTTGCTCAAAACACACATACATACTTCAGAATGCTCAACAATATCTGCTACGAAGATGGAATTTCACACGGTTTAACTGACATTTCTTGTGCCTTGTTCTTCTGTCAGTTTCTTCCTTGAATTCTGCAATTACTTCATACCTCAGGTCACAATCGAGCCTCTTTATAATGACCTTCCTTTAGATCTGTGCAAATTTTATTATCCACCTATGCCATCCTATGGGTAAGGCCTACAACTGTATGGGCCCCAGGTCTGATTCTGAAAAGTAATGGAGCTGATAAAATGCTTACGGGCCTTAGGGGGCCCAGTTGAGTAATCTGTGGATGGGTCTGAACAGGTCTGCAATCCTACAGTGTGAGACTAGTCTGAATCCAGTTCAGTCCTTTGACACAGAAATCACTTTATTGAAGGATTTTAAGGCTTTAGTTTATACCAGTGCCAGATTAACTATGGCGCAACTGGCGCACTTGCGCCAGGCCTTCTTTCGGGGGTAAAAATTTAAAAGAACATTGAGAAATCCGATTATCCGATCGAATTTGTTTATATAAGTCACAGTCCGGCTTATTTAAAATGTTTAATTTCTAAAACAAGCATTGCATATAAAATTTGGTGGCATTATAAAAACAGGCCTTCTACAGTACTACTACTATAATGATGACGTACTAATTAATTGTGTACTGTAATGATGACGTATGACGTAATCAATTTATGCGCGGATCGACCCCATCACCAAATAAAATATAGATATGCGTACGGTACAGACGACACAGTGTATGTTCCATGTAATATTATTATCTACTATTTAGTGTTTATGTAGCTGCTTATTTCTTTTTTTAATTTTAATTTTTAAACAAATAAAATAAGTAGGCCTAAAGAAAATGAAGAAATTTGAGTCCGGTTGGCAGAAACGTCAAAGAAAACGCGAACTTGAAGAGGTAGGCAAACAGCAACGTGGTAGTATTGATAAATTTCTGGCAGTAAAAACACGAGAAGTGCCGCAATTTATAGATGGTGTCGACTCAGCGTCAGAAGCTGGATACAGTTCAGGCTTAGGCCGCTCAGCAGTGTCAGCACTAATGCCAACAACAGACACCCTTGATTTCAGCAATGATATCATTGATATGCCTAAATCTGAAACTACCATAGATCTACCATTAAAACAAGAGAATCAATCTGTTGGAAACGTGCCACAAACAGATGCTGCTCTGTGGACTATAAATGAAGATTTGGTCAGTTATTGGCTGCAGATGGGACCTAAACCATGTCGTAACTGCAGTGGAGAAAGATCATTCAGTCATTTAAAACGCATAAAATCATCTTTGAGGTCAACAATGGGCCAGGACAGATTGGCAAATTTAACTCTTTTGAACATTGAGTCGGAAATCTTGACAGATCTTGACTTTCAAGATATCATTCATAATCATTGATTCTTTCTCTACTTTAAAAGCGCAAAGGAAAGACTTTTAAACTCGACGAACATTTTTGAACAGTTGAACTGTAACAAGTAAAATTAAAAAATCTCCTATGATCCTATCACAGCTTCATTTTGTGTTCATAAATTATTAAAGTATGTTTTTCTATATAATTAATTTTTTCTCCATTTTTTTGATAATTTGATTGGATAGAGGGCCTACTTTAGTTTTGTTGCATTGTTTGCGCCAGGCCTCTAACAAGTTAATCCGGCACTGGTTTATACAACATCTGATCTTCTCTGGACTTGACTACAGCGATGTTGCTTTCTCTTGACTGCCACATCTGAATCTTCCTGCCGTAACACTATTACGTTGCATCATTAAAATTTCAAAACCACGTTTTGTCTTGAAATTATCTCACTCCTATCCAAGGTTCTCTAACCATAATATCACAAACTCTGCTTGAAGTTTTCTTCTGGCCATCATAATTATTCATTGCAATCATAATTCCCAACACCATTCACTCTTGCCATCTCCCATTTTGCTGTCATATGCTATAAATTCAATGTGGAACTGACCCAAAGTATATGTAAGACTTTTTTCATGACTGGGCATTCATGAAAAAGTAAGTAAGTAAAGTAACACAAGTAAATAATATTGAATATCTTCTCACTTCTGAGAGCAAACAGTAAGGTCTCCTCACTCTGCAGTAATGGTTTGCCTAGCTTTTTGTATATAGCACTGCAGGTTTTCTGATTATGATCAGGCCCTTAGCCAGAAATACAGGGTTGCCTGTCCAAAAGCATTAGAAGTCGTGATTGCCCGACGCCCTGAGTGTACGAACTCCGATTGCAATGCCCCTATGCTGTTTACAGAGCCTAATATCAACCCATGCTCCTTACAGAACTGTCATTGAACGCTCGCAGTGGCTCTAGAGAAGAAGCTGGATGGTGGTGGAGGAGAATCATGCACAATTTATGCCCGTCCAAAATAATTTTCACCCGTCCTGGATGGGTGGCTGGTTAAGGACCTGATTATGATCAAGTTCAAATAAATTTTCCACATCTGTTTATCACAGTTTAGAGTTTGTTCTTGTCCATTTATGTAGGTGATTGTTCCTGCAATGACAGCTTCTGTATGATGATTGGGTATCTGCAAAAGCTTTTAGTCGTAATAACTGTGTTGACAGCACAGCAAGTTTTCAGCAGTTGTCCACCAAACAACTATTATGACGTTCATACAGACAATTGCCATCCGTGCAGTGAATGTGATTTTCCAAGAACACCAAACCAATTCTGTTTGAAAGATTGCCCAGGTTAGTAAATTTGAATGGTTTCAAATGCTTATGGAAAAGAGATAAGGAACGGTCTAAATTTACTGGATGATGTTGCAGGCATTTACTTTGGCTATCAGCACAGTTATAAGCTCAGTTTTGCCACAATGCACCTTTTAGAATAATTATTGTTACATAGCCATGTTCTGTCACTTTGAGAGGTACCTAAATTGTGCTATATATAAACATCCATCTATGAAGATATACACACAGTTAATATCATTAGTTGATGTGAGTTGAACACTCGCAGTTTGACCAAAATTAAATTTCAGCGTGATGATGTTGTTTAGATCATAGTTCGAGAATTCGTGACTTTCGGTTTTAAAATTCGTAAAAATTCGCGAATTTTTGGTCTATTTTAAAATTCGTAAAAATTCGTAAAAATTCGTTGGGTCATTGTTGGGCCTTTTTTTACATTGTCAGTGGGTTTTGCAAAAACAGCGTAGGAAACAACAACAAATGTGATGACGTCATGATCTGTTGTATTAAGGTTCTGCTTAGATTATTATGTAAAATTCATTATAAAAGTTTATTACGTAACGAGTTAATTTAGTTAAAATCGAAGTTTTTAAAGATGAAAGAACATGGACCGGAGTGGAAGTTTGTAGTAATTTTGAAGGAGAAGGAAAGGGTCATCCAAAAATACATCGTTGCTTTGTGACAAGGAATTTCTTGGTCGTTCAGCCGGAATTCGGGAGCATTTGCATGGCGAAAATACAGAAACCAGAGTCGAGTGGGAGCAGCGGTGTTCCTGACTCAGAATCAGAGGACGATGAAGTAGAAGACACAGCTCGGTGAACGTTCCCAACCCTTTTAACCATGTTTGGCTGCAAGCTGTGTTAGTGGCTGACTGGTGACACTGGAGCTGCATGTGCACGGCACTGGTGGTTTTTCGTTCTGCTGACTGACGCTCCCAGTCACACACCCCAGCTATGATAGAAATCGAAGTTCAAGACCAAGTATAACATTAACTGAATATCAGTATTATTGTGTTGCTGGTCAGCTATCTTTTACGGCTGATTGATTGTCTATAACATTGACATTTACTTGCTTAAAAGTTCAAAAAGTAAACAAATAATAAAATTCGTTGCCATGGCAAAGAATTCTATTATTTTATTATTTTACGAATTTTTACGAATTTTAAAACCGCAGTTTTAAAATTCGTTAAAATTCGTGAATTTAAAAAATTCTTAAAATTCGTAAAATGCGAATTCTCGAACTATGGTTTAGATTGCTACACTAAATTACAGTGGCTAAGCATGGTTAGTATTTTGCAGTTTTTTCTCATCCAAGAAGAGATAGAAGGTTCCCTAATTGAGAAAGGAGAACTGGATAATTATTTTGAGGATACAAATTGAATATGGGGTGGGGCCTTCTGAACAGATATGTGGACATTAGAATGAACTGAATTACAGACTGCAATGGGAAGCTAAATTGTAGAAAGGCCAGCACAATCATAATTCAGCTTTCCAAGTGAACTGCACTTCTCTCTAATGAAGTTGAACATAAAAATAATAATAATCTATATAAATAAAGAGAAGAATCTGTCTGTCTGTCTGTCACAGTGATCTTTGACCGGGATGCATTTCTACAGTTTTCGAGCTTTTCACTCGAAACCTTCACTATTGTGTCGGGGTGGGCATGACACACCCAGTGTGAGGCTTCGCGTCCCCCGTTTTCACCGCTACCATGGTGTCCCGGGCCAAAACCTACCTGGGCAATGCATTTTTAGCTGGTAAAAAACTTACACTCAACCTATTTTCACTCGCCAGATGGCGCCGCCGGGTTAAGCAGCTACA
The DNA here is from genome assembly GCA_963556255.1 of Allolobophora icterica. NCBI lineage: Eukaryota > Metazoa > Annelida > Clitellata > Crassiclitellata > Lumbricidae > Allolobophora > Allolobophora icterica. The sequence goes on along the minus strand of OY744608.1, from coordinate 30,492,791 downwards.
GTACGGATTCGCTAGAGGGATTGAAACTTTCACTGAACTAAACCCGGCCAACGCCGGGTTAAGCAGTGTTTTGTTGCTTATTCACGAGAGGGATTGAAACACCCAAAACGCCGGGTTAAGCAGCTTCGCGTCCCCCGTTTTCACCGCTACCATGGTGTCCCGGCCCAAAACCTCCGAAACCTGGGCAACGCCGGGTTCACCAAATAGTAATAATATAAAACAGGCATAAGGATGAAAATTTGAATCTCCATAATAAAGGCCAATGGTCTATTTTGTCCATGTGGCCCATGGTCTATTTTGTGCAAGCAAAAAATGGTTTAGTAAGGCGATTTACACGAGGTAGTCGATTACAGAATTTCTGATGCAGATAATGTTAAATGACACAATGAAAACAGGAACGATTTTTACATCACACAAGATTGCACTTCTGTGTCTGACTCCGGTCAAAGATGAAGATGGCAAAACAAAGTTGGTTTTAAGTGAAGTTGACCAACTAGAATGAACTTAAATTTTGTGCATGAAAGATTTATTCATTTCTGTTCCCTCACACTGCTGTGTGTTACAATACAAGATTGTCAAAGTGTCTGACCCTGAAGGGATATTCAGGTAAATTTAACCCACACATTGTCCCACATTTGGGCTAAATTGAATAAATGTTTGGTTGCTTGAAAAAATAATTCAAGAGTAATTTCGTAGTTGCAATTTTAGTTTTGTGTTTACAGGTCCGACGAGGTGTGAGGCAGGAAAATATTTTGATAAGCACACTCAGCACTGCCACTTGTGCACCGAATGTAAACCACCTCTTACACCAAATGAATTCTGCCAAGCACAGTGTACAGGTGGTTGATGATTAAGTTGATCTTCTTTACTTTTATTTACTTTTAGTTAACATCATGTTTGTATAAAAGGTGATATTGGTGTTCTTGTAAACTAGTCCTTGCTGAATTTTAAATCGACATGAAGTCATTAGAAGAGAAGAGCAGTTCCTTAAGCTAACTTCGAGAGGTGATTATGTTAGTGACTTAATGCTTTAATGACCTGGCACCGGAACGGACAAGGCCGACATGGCTATTGCGGACTTGATTTGATATAGCGCCTGTGAATAAGCTGGTCTCCCTGACGTGGCTTTTGTGTGGCGCTGCGAAATTTCGGAGATTTACATTTACATTTATTAGCCTTGGTGCACGAGTCTGGATGGCTGGCAATGTTCCCTCTAATTTTGTTGCCCCTACTGTGTTGGCAGGAACACTTGGAACCTGTACTTTGGTCCAAACAAGAATGCATTTCTCTTAATGTAGCTTTATGCTAATCCTTTGTCTAAACAGTTAGTGAAAGTACAGTGTACATTACAATGTATCAAAGTATTATAAAATGTATATAAATGTAAGTCTTTAGATAGAGTTTGATAATTATATTAGCCAGTTCAAATATAAGCAATATGGTGACCATATTAACTTATTTAGTAACGATTAAATTAAGTATTATGTTATTATCTTATTTTTTGTTTTAGGCAGTAAGTCAGTTCCCTTTACAAATACAGGAACGTTTCTAGCATCGGGTGTGATAAATCCCAAAGGAAATTCTTTAAGTTGTGTCCACAGTCCTACGATCTCTGATATCAGAGATTCTCAGTTCTAGCCAGTCACTGGGTTCATTATTAGAACTTCCAGAAAGTAACAAATTTTTTCATAACGATTCCTTACTGCTATTCTATATGCATATTCACTGAACCAGATGTAGCTTCAAAGCTATGCCATTATGAACCATTGCAAGTTCCACCGTTTAAATGCTAGACTGATCTATACTTTTTATACTAATAATCCTGACCATTATTTCCTGATTATTTTAAACACATATCCACCTCAGCTATGTTACAGTATAAATAATTACACAGTACGTCAACTCTCATTGCTGGCTGTTGACAAGTTTTTCTGGTCACGTGATTACGACGCCACCTTGAAACATAGCTTTTGAATTATAGATTTAAGCTGAAATTAACGTTAAAAATAATATTGTTAATTCTAATGAAGTCCTCAATGTTGTAATGTTTAAAAAATATTTTATTTGATGGATTCCGGTGTATCGGCGTGTAGTCCTCAATGTTGTTTTAACGTTTAAAAAATATTTGATGTGATTGTTTCCGGTGTATCAGCATGGTAAACGGTCTCTTTGAAGATGGCGGACGACAGTGGGCGGGGCTTAGGTATTTATAATGTCGTCACAGTGGGCGGGGCTTAGTAATTTATAATGTCACACATTCTGACTGCAGCAGCGGCGAGGAGTCGACGTACTGTGTAATTATTTATACTGTGGCTATGTCTCAATATAGTTCTATGTACATAGAACTTGATGTCTCATTTCAAATTATATTAGGTCGACAAATTGTCGTACAGCAGTTGACCAATTCTTTCAGTTCTGCTTTAATGTATGTAACGTTTGTTCTTTCAAACAAGTCGTTGCTGAATTTTAATTCAATTGTAATTGTAATTGTAATTGTAACCGAAAACTTATATAGCGCCACCCAAATCAGCGGCGCTTTCAACCCGCATCAATGCCGGCACCGGCAAAAAGGAAAGTTTTCAGGCGTCTACGGAACTGGAGAGGGGAGAGGGCAAGAAGCTCTTGGCGGAGAAACAAGGGGAGACAGTTCCAAGCAGAGGGGCCAACATAGGCGAAACTTCTGGATTGTGCCGTGGAAGATCGCATGCGAGGGACAACCATAAGGCCGCGAGCCGAAGATCGCAAGGAAGCCCTCGCAGGCAAGGAAGAAACTGGGTTGCAAAAATTCATTAGGTAAGACGGAGCAGAGGCAGTAAGGCAGTTGCGCATGAGAGTGAGGGTTTTAAACTGAATTCGCTGTTGAGCAGGGAGCCAGTGGAGGGAATCACGGATAAAGGCAGAAATGTGGGCAAACTTAGGAATGTCACCTATAAGCCGAGCAGCAGCATTAAGGATAGTCTGGAGTTTGTGCATGTTGGAGGAGGAAAGGCCAATGTACACAGCATTGCCAAAGTCTACCCTAGTGCAGATCAGAGCATGGACCAGTGTAGTAACAGCATGACATGAAAGAGACTTGCGGATGGATCGGAGCTGGCGTAGATGATAAAAGCAAGATCTGGATACAAGGTTAACTTGATCAGTAAAGGAGAGGGTAGGGTCAAGGACAATCCCCAAGTCACGAACAGAGCAGGAGAATTGAATGAGGGGAAACCTAAGATGTAGAGATTCAAAATCAATCTTGCTGAGTTGGAGGCGACCACCGAGCCAGATAAACTGAGTCTTGTCGGGGTTCAGCCGCAAGCGATTAGAGGCATCATTAGTTTCTGTAGTAAACAGTTACAGTATATTGGTCAATCTGTTACCATTCTCTTTAGTTGAAGTAATAGTTTGTCTTTCTGCCTCTGTATATCCTATTGTATAAAAATAAACAGACTAAGGACAAATTGAACTTATATTAGAGTGTCTTTTTAAATTAATGTTTTTGTCTTATATGACCAATTTTTAAAATTTGGCAAACAAGCCCACTGACTAAATGACTTGGTTACAGTTAACCTGGAAGGAAATTTAGTGTTGTAAGGGCTAGTGACCTAGAAGTAACCTACCTGTTGTTCGAATTTTTTAAGAATATGAATTAAACATTTCTATTTTCTTTCGAGGCACTGAGGAATATTACTTACGGCCGGCCCACCGCATTCTTACCAAAAATTTTAGTGGGCCGTATGCAAGAAAAGGTTGGCCACCTCTGGTTTAATGTTTATATACAAAAGCCCCAATTTGAAAGATTCTATGCTGAACTGCTCTAACAAAGTGCATGTTAATTGAGAAAGTAAATAATTATCATATAGCAGCATTTGGTATTACTGATTGATGATTTGTAAATGTCGCAGATGATGAAAGAAATGGAAGGACGATTCCTTCAGTTCTTGCATCACTTCCATTGCCAACCGCTGGAAGTATGCCATCAACAGGACCCAGTGTTGAAACTATAATAATCATCGTGGTGTGTACTGTTATGGGAGCAGTTGTCCTGGTGCTCATAATTCTTGCAGTTCTCTACTGGAAGAACTGTCTGTGTAAAGACAAACACCAACAAGAAACACAGTTACATGAACTTGAACAACACCGAGAGCCTTTCATTAGTATGTATGCAGTTCTACGTATGCCTTGTGTGAAAATTTTATTTCATTCTGTCTGACAAACAGCATTTTGTTCTTGCTTTACTTTAGCTGTATTACTTTGTTGACCTAAGCAGTTCATTAGTTGTACATCATCCAGCATGTTATCAATACAGGATTGTCAGCCATTGTCATGGCGCTGTTTTTTTTATTTATTTGCTTGCCTATTTAAAAAGTGGATAGATGTGTTTGTCTGCAATCAGATCAACAGTACAGATTAAGTGAATCGAATAAGAAATTGATATTGACTTTATGTGAAACCCAACCATGTTCGTTTAGAGCGTTGATTTGAGTAAGATATTGCTGTACCAGTAAGAAGATGAATGTCTGCTTGCAGTTTGTGTGGCTGAAAGAAATCACAACTTTTACTTTGTGATGTGTGATGTGGTATACTGGCTGTTTGATGTGAATTTTAGATCGAGGCACAAACAATGGTCAGCATTCTGTTAACATTGAGATGCAGAGCCTTCCTGCTTCAAGAAGTGATGAACACCAGCAGACCCATCAACTGAACTGTAGCTTGCCAACACATGTACAACCTTATCCAGTTGGCAGTAACCACCATTTCACTAATAATCAAAACAACTATCTGCATCAGGGAGAAGTAGATTCTGTTGAACTTGTAGACGATAGAGATCAGACAGTGTCGCATACTACTTTACATTCAAGTGCTGCTTTGCAGTTGGTGGAGACCAGTACTCGACTTCAGTACAGCGTTTCTCAGGACAGAAGTCTCAAAGGAAATGTGGTTTGTCAGCCAGAAAACGAGGAACAAGATCGATGTCAGTTCCTGCCTTCCATGTGTTACGACACTAGAGATGCGGTTGTAGTTCATGGAATGCTGTCGCCGTCTTGTACCAGAGATGCTGAGCAACCACATCTTTCTTTCGATCCAAACAAGGACTGTGGATATGAGGATCGTGTCTTTCCAAATTCTAGCTCAGTGCCTAATGGTTTTGAAAATCAGACGAGTCTTAAAAGCAGCTGTTAATTTAAACATTATCTACTTTCTAGGTATAGGTATTCAGTCCTTGTGTGCCTCCCAGGATTCTGTTTGCAGCAGCTCCAGTCCATCCTAAATTGTGCAGCCTGAGTCATAACCAATAAGCCGAAATATTCGCATATATCGTAATATATGCGAGATATGCCGCACTGGCTTCCTGTTGCCGAGCGGATTTCTTTTGATCATCTTGCTGCACGTGCTTCAACAATTTTGTTGCTGTGTTCCGGCATACATCGGGAGCTCTGTGTTTCTGTTTCAAGTCGACCATTGTGTTCTGCTACTCATGGAGACATGCAGGTGCCATGCTTCCACTCTTCAACTCTAGCTCGTGTATTGGACCATCTTCATGGAGCAGTCTTCCATTGCATTTACTTGCTGTTGCACTTGGCCGTGTGCAGCAAGCATTCTCAAACTGTCTTAAAATGCACATGTTTAGATCAGTCAGATAGCCATGTACCTGGGTATGCCAGGCTTTTGTGAGGTGCTTAAAAGGTGCTATACTAAGTATCTTGATACATAGATACATACTTACCTTAAATCTAGTAAGACTACAGTGGGGCGTGGTGGCTCAGTGGTAAGTTCGGCGCCTTGTGACCGGAGGGTTGCAGGTTCGAATCCCACTCTAGCCGCTGCGTACGGACCTTGGGCAAGTCCTTCACTCGCAATTGCTCGTGGCGCTTCGGCGTGAAAATTCCAACACAGTGTACCAATGCTGTAGTCGGGAGCGCCTCTGAGTAGTAGTAGACTTCGAGAGGCGCTATAGAAATATCCGGAATATACAGCATAAGATAAGGTTAAGCTTGAAAAGTAGTCTTTATAAGTCAAATCCTCAGAAGCACAGTTCTGAAGCTGTGGAACATTTCCATACCCAATAGTGCAACAAGAATTCAAGTGGGCGGTGATTTATACAGACATCAAGCAAAGTTTCATGTTCTATCACAGTTGTATGCATGTATCTGGTTGCTTGTAAAGCACCTTTTATGAACCTCACAAAGGCGCTAAACATGGCAGTCTGTGACAAAATAGTATACATGTTTAATGGTAGCCTGTTCTAAAAGGATGGTCCAATGCACTAGCAAGCTTAATGATGTCATGTGGAAGCACAAGACCAACAAGTCCCCACGGGCCGCTGAATGCAGTGATCATTGACCAGGCTGGCTGGAAACAGGAACGCATTTCACTGTGATGTATTCTGAGGCTGCACTGTCAAAGCTTTTCAAAAGAGGAGCATCTTGAAGATCATCCCATCCTCGACATGCCCTCCTTCCAAAGTTCAGAAGTGCACACACAACCATGTAACAGACTATGAGCAATTGCGAGTGAAGGACTTTCTCAGGGTTCCTACTCAGTGATCGCCTGAGTGGATGCTCGAACCCATACTCTCTGCGTTACAAACCAAGCGCTCTAACCAATCGGCTACCATGTCCCAGTGCAGCATCTCTCGCATGTAGCTGAAAACTTGAAAGTTTTGGCCAGTTAGTGACAATTCAGGCAGCACAGTCGAAGAGGGAATGAAGCTGGTGCATCCAGAATTTCAGCAAGCATGCAAGAAGAGTTACAATAATCCAGGCTGTAAGAGTGGAGGTGTCAGCTTATAAATTTCGCCACATGACTGTAGCCCGACACACTTGATGAAACATGACCTGCAGAAGGAATTGGCTTGCTCCTCCATAGACTGGTCCTCATCCAAGAGCACTTCAAGGTCTGGGACAATATGCTGTGCTTTCTAACCTGTCAATCCTTGCAGGCACTTGTATTGTCTCCAACCACATAAATTCTGTTTTATGCAAGTTATGATAAAATAACTTGAGACAGAGAACTCTTTTCTTTGAGATTTTCCATTACAAATGCAAGAGGAGACTGAAACTGTTGCTTGTGTGTTTAATGGTAGCTTGTTCCAAAATAAACATGCTACCATTAATTTGTAGCTGTTATGCATGTAATAATTAACATTCGTTTCCGAATAGGACATGTAACAACAATTTAGTGTTGGTCACAGAAGGTCAAGCCTTTAATACTTCAAACATGAACTAGGTAGTTGACGAAATTTATTTTTATCTTTATACCTTCTTGCAAAGTTTTATGATAAATTTTACATGAACCACATCAGTCCTAATAAGATGGCATCCACAAAGCTGCTTCTAGATCACAATAGCCGACAACTGAGCAGAGCCGTTGTAAGGCAACACAGCTCATGCAACCATCATCGCAAACCTCCCGTCAAACTCTGGGTATCGTAATCTAAATGACTAAAGCGCCACTCGAAAGCTAAGCTCAGGCCACCAGCTTATTCATGAGCGCTGCGTCAAGTCAGAAGGGTTTGTCCAAAGGGTAGTCAGAAGGAGATGAGAGTTCGGTTGCCACGAGGTCAGAGGAGGTAGAGTAGCTGCTAAGGCAGGTGTCATTTAGGTTGAGAATTGGAAGGTGCAGGAACAGGCGAGTCGGAGTGTGAATTCTTGGAGAGGTGAGACTTCTGTTTTGAGTGGAGAGCCTGAGAGGTGATAGATACAGAAGAGTGAGGCAGATGATGGTGGGTGATTGGCATTGATGATGGGGTAACCTAAAAGTTGCGGAATTCAGAGGGAAGATCGTTCCAGAGACGTTGTATGTTGTCCAAAGCCTTCATTGAAGCAGTACAACAAAGCACCCTGCTTATGTGTTTACCATCAATGTTGCCCATCTTTAGTCGGAATGAAATTTGGCAGCACAGGCACGGTTTAACCTAGAACTCTAATGTACACTGACACGAGACCATCCGTTTCAAGTGGCACTTCCCAACTGACCATTAAAGATGTGGCTGATCAGTACCATGTGTGATGCATGAGAAACGCACTGTTATAGGTTACATACATGTACCGGTACGTACAATGTTGTACATGTTCTGCTTTAGAGAACTTTTACTTGTAAAATCTATTTTGTTGTAAATATTATTTAAAGCAAAATAAAATCAAAGTTGAAATCCAACTCTTGCTTAGTTCTGTACTGATACAAAACTTCCTACACCTGAACTGGTATTTGCCACATATTCAGCTACATGTATGTGCAACAACATTCATGTACATGCATTCTTACCAAAATCTATATTTATGCACAAATATTAAACTATTTTTAATCTGTGACCTAAATCCTTTAAGACCAAGAACATCATATTTGCTACAAGAGTTCACATGGAGGGCTGTAACTCAGTGGCCATGGGTTCAAATCCCTGCAAGAACAGATTTACGTTCCATTGTGCACCTTTGATGATGAGTGCATTGACCAAGCACTGTCCAAGAGAGGACTGTCCACCTGCCCACATATGCCTAAGTGCAGTTGCTAAAACTTCATTCCCATGTCTGCCTCTCAAATTCACTTAAGGACTGCTCTCCTTCATAGTACGGAAATATTCACACAGAAAATCTGTGCACGTACTATACATACACACACACATATACGAGTCACTCCATGTCAAATCAACCAATGGTCCCCACCACACCCTTTCAGAATTTGATGATATCAAGTCGATAGTAAACCAACATGTCTCTGGAAGACCTGCAAAATATCAGCTCATTGTGTTGCACGTTGTTGAGATACGACCCGTTTATACTGGTGGGGTAGCGACAGCTCGTGAACGACTTACAGTAATTCTGAGGCGCTTTCTAATGCTAATAACTCGGGAAATATGTTAGATACAGCCATCAAATTTTCACATTATTAGCCCTATGATTGGTAGAACTTTGCAGTTTGACCCATTACCTGCGATTCCAGCCCAGCTTGAAAATGGTGCTTTGTTAATTCTGACAGTACGAATATTGATAATTATTTAAGTAACCAATTGTATTGCACTGTACTGTATTGTAATTGGGCATTTATAAGCACTTCTAGCAGGAGAGCCATTCAGAAGCGCTCCCACTGCGAGAGACCCCGAGAGAAAAAGCAAGTTTTAAGAAAGGTAAGAGGAAGAGACGTTACCTGAGAGAATAAAAGAATGAATGGACAGAGAAAGCTCATTCCAAAGGGCAGAGTGACCTAGACTTGGCCATTGAAGTCCTGACACGGGAACGATGAGGTCCAAATGGTGAGATGAACGAAAAGGACAGAGAGAAGCAGCAGAGTGAGTGCGAAGAATTAAGTCAAAACCAAGTTAATCCTTAGAGACAAGGACGAGGTCTTTGAATTGGACGTGGGCAGAAAGCGGGAGCCAGATGGAGTTCTTCTGCCATAAAGGTGGTGATGTGAGAGAATCGAGGAAGACAGGCAATTAGTCTAGCAGTGGCATTGAGAACGGACTGAAGGGGAGCGAGGCAGTCCTTGGGAAGACCAATGAGGAGGTAATTGCAGTAGTCAATGGCTGGCTTGTATTATACAGTCCCATAGTTTGTTGGTTTGTTCTGGACCTTTTGATTAATGACCTGGTGCATTTGGAGGTATTTTAACCAATAACTGAATGTGCTATACCAGTGATTCCCAAACTATGGTCCGCGGACCAGTGCCGGTCTGCGAGCCCTCAGTTGCCGGTCCGCGAAGTGAGTCAAGAAACTGGACAAAAAAGATGTTAGACGTTTTCTCGATTGGGTCTCGCTACGAACTATCTTCAAAAAATACGATTGTCTCGCAATCAAAACCATATTTTTCATATAAATTAAACAGATTTGTTCTGGGAGTAAATGTATTTCAGCTATTGTAGACAATAACTGCCGAATTTGTCAAATTTATTCGACAAATTGCTGACCGGTCATATAGAAGTTGTTCGACTTTACTAGAAATTTTGATCGTGACATTTGCAGTTTTTGACCGGCAATTAGAAACCGGATGTGACGTATCTCGTTTGTCTTTAATAACCTGGGCACTGCTTCCCTCAGTAGAAAATAAACACGTCTGCTTTTAGATTCGATATTGTAAGTATAGGCCTAACATATTAAAAATTTGAAAATGTTAACAATTGAAAATACCACACCACACTCCGGAGACGACGACGGCGTTCTCCAAGCTTAAACATATGTCTGTTATATAGTTTATTAAAGCCTGAGGGATTTTTCGTACCTCGGTCCTTAAAAAAGTTTAAAATAATAAATATATTAATAAACAGCACTAGCAGGTATAAAAGAAAGGAGCTCTTGAGAGGAAAATTAAATAGGAACCTGAAGAAGCGAATGGTTAAGACGCTGGTATGGAGTGTGGTTCTATACGGATCTGAAACGTGGACTATAAGAGGGGAGGACATCAAAAGGATAGAAGCCTTCGAAATGTGGATATGGCGTAGAATGGAGAGAATCAGCTGGACAGAGCACAAGACAAATGACGAAGTACTGCAAATGGTGGGAGAGGAGAGATCCATGATGAGGACAATCAGAGAGCGTCAAAGAAGATGGATTGGCCATATAATGAGAGGAAATTCCCTGCTACGAGATATCATCGAGGGTAGAATGGAAGGGAAAAAGACAAGAGGAAGACCAAGAACAATGTTCCTAGACTGGACAATAAAGAGGGACGGCTACAGACAGATGAAAGCGGAAGCTCAACATCGAGAGGAATGGCGCCGTTGGACATACGAACCTGCCTAAGGGCAGAGAACCAAAGAAGAAGAAGCAGGTATAACGTTTTATATCATTTTTTTACATAAAAAAAACTTTTTGATAAAAAAAAAATAAAAACTTTTTGATTTATATCAGATCAGTACAAAGTATTCAGTTGATAATTAGTACAGAATTATATACCCGCGCTACTATTAAAAATAATTTAACTTTTTTGACCCAATTTATAGATAAAAAATAATTAATAAATTGGGTACCGGTCCTGCTGCAATGGAAAATTCCTGCCGGTCCGTCAAACTGAAAGTAAATTTCTGCCGGTCCGTCACACTGAGAAGTTTGGGAACCGCTGTGCTACACCATCTTGAAACTTGCACAAAGTATAAAGTAGGTCATCTTCCAATTGAAATATGGCCATATGGGATAGGTAGCACAGTAATGTGTTGCACACCATAGAAAGCACATGATACTAATATTATTTTGCATCCCTGATGCTTTCCATCACAAAATTCAGTAGAAAAACTGAGTGTTTTTACATTTGGGAACATTTTTCAAAATAATGCTACCACTGCCGATTATTTGATTTCTATCACTGTAATAAGTTTAAGTCAGTTATGTTGGTAATATTTCTGTGTGAAGTTTCCAATTTTCCATGATCTGCCTCTCTTACCAAGTTTATACCGAGCTGGTTCTTGTAGCGACATTTGATGATTCCACAAATGCTGTCACAAAGACTTTTTTCTATGGCTGGCTGCAAAGACATGCCACTCTCCAGATAATCCAGTCTTCTTTACATTGACAGCGATTGTTGAAATTCTTATTGGTTTTTTATGCTGAGATGCAGCACCATTACCGAGAACTTCACACGATTATATCCTAGTAGCAGAAATGTGATGTTGTTAACCCTTTAACAATGACAGGGATTAGTTTTTCATGCATTTTAGTACTTGCTCATCGTTAAAGTGTTAATGATGACCTTTTGAAAGGTGTACAGTCACTGTATAACACTGCAACATTGTTTTCTGGCAGTTGTTCCACACGGCTCTTGAGGTAGAAGACTGGTTGTGCAGTGAGTAATCTAGACGTCTTTGGGGGGAAGTTCCCCCCCCAGGATTGATGTTTCCCCCCAGAGGCGAGGAATATTACAATGTACAGACCATCAGGGGAGGAAAACTCCCCCCACGATCGATGTGGATACATGGTTTTCCCCCCCCAGAGAGATGGATCCCTAAAAAAAGTCATCAACTTTTTTTACAGAGGAAAAAAGTTAAAAATCGGGTGAAGGACTAAAAAAAAAAAAAAAAAGTCATCAACTTTTTTCGAAGATGAAAAATTTGAGAAAAGTCTGAAACTTTTTAAAGATGGAAGACAAAATTTTGTGTCAATTGTTTGCTCCCCCCAGAAACCTGGTTTCCCCTCCCAGACGAGGGGGACTAGATTAAACACTGCTGGTTGTGTACTGATGTCACGTGAGCTTCTATTGTTGGCTACAGCAGGAGTGGCCAAGCTTTTCTTGCATACGGGCCACTATAATTTTTGGTAAGCACGTGGCAGGTCTGCTGCAAGTGATTTTCCTCAGCACCTCGAAAGAAAATACAGATGTCTAATTTATATTCTTAAAAAAAAGTCGAAAACAAAGAAGTGGTCGAATAAGACAAAAAGCATTAATTTAAAAAGTGGTTATGCGGGCCGCCAATCAGCAGCCGCGGGCCACAAACGGCCACGTGTTGGCCATCCCTGGGCTACAGAGTACGTAAAAAATATGCCACAGATTCCTGCCTCGTTATAATGGTGGTTCAATCTGTACGAGCCCACTGCTTGAATTATATATCACCATCCATGAATCCTGCCAAGTTTGTAGTCATTTAGAGCTGCTTTGCCTGGACATTTTGGTGAATCATAGTCTTGTGAATGTAAATCAGACACTAGAGTTCACATAAGCAACCTGTAACCTAGCATCAGTACAGGAATAGCTTCCAACAGCTTTACATTTTGATGAAGCTGGCACACACATGCCATGGGCTCCTCTGTCACTAACATGTCAAGTTTACAAACTGACTCATTACCATCAAATTCTGAGATGGTGTGGTGCTGTTTAAATGGATATTGGTTGATTTCACAATGGAATGACCCATAGGTGACCTCGGCTCAGAAAAGGGACCACTCGTTGCTTACTAGCCACTCGACGCTTACTAGATCAGCCGGAACATGGCCTTTTTTGCAAGACCAAGAATATTGATTTTTGGGTTTAATTAATGTATCTGCAGCTTAGACTACTTGACTCCAAACTGTATTACACCACACGATGTATTAAGGCAAAATTCACATTTTAACGCATCGGGTAGACTCAGATTGAATTTTGTATATGGTTTCCTGCTAAACTATTTTATATTTCGTAAAAAATTCATAAATGTTGAGCTGAACATTTCAGAATGCGAGGTCGCACGCACATGCATATATAATAAGTGCAAATATATTGTATGCACCTTGAATTTTTTTAATATGCCCACTGACTGGTCTGCTGGATGGGCATAAATCTTTTTGCGGACCATCGCAAGATAAAGGTTCATAACCGCCACTGTAAGGGATTACATATGAATACAAAACCATGGTAAACCAATAGAAAAATCCTAAAATCCATCAATGTCTCATTTAAGAAAGTCAAGAAATATGCTTAAATGTAACAGCATACATTGTTTAATCAAGAAAACTTAACTCGTTTATAGTCCAAGCTGATTACACCAATGCAGTGCAGATTTGACCTTTCAAAACCAAATCATAAGTAGTTTTAAAAAGGACCACGCCATCAGATGGTACAATATTCTGCAGCTGCACTAGGTGACCTTGAATCAAACTTAACACTTAACGACGAGAGTGCACTAAAATGTATGGAAAACAATCCCACTCATCAATAAAGGGCTAATTCATATCTGCAACTCAATATCTCAAACTGAAATAGAATTTTAGGTATGGCTGGATATCAGCGGTATTCCTGAAACGAAAATGTCAACGTAATGGCAACATGTTTACAGAAGAGATTTTACTAACCAAAATATTTTATCGGCAGATATATATATATATATCCACTTTACTCATTTCACTGCTATAGAATACACATATCAACAGCATGGAATTTGGAATACAAAAGAGAGTTGCAACAAGTTTAATTATAGAATGTGATTCGGATGTGATATACATCAAATTCAATAACCTTAAAACAGCAACTAGTTATTCAATACACAGGTGTAATTACATGTACAATCATAAAGTTTGTTTACATGCCTCATGCAGAAACTACTCAGCAGCATTGCTCAAAGTGCAATATATCTTCACAGAGGCATAAATGCATTGACAGAACCCAGCAACAGGAAACCTTGTTAAACTACCATTTTGCATTAGTACTGTACTTATTTACCAATCCCCAACAGGTTGACACCCAATGGTGTGGTATTCCACTGAGTCACTCATACCCTTCCATAGACTATCAGTAACTGCGCTCAACGTTCCCCAACTTCACTGTGCCTGCCAGTGTCACTTCAACAGTATCAAGTGGCCACCAATAAAGATATTCTTGTATACATAATATATATATATATATATATGTATATATATATATATATATATATAATAGAAATACACAAAATGCTCTACAACTTTAAAAGTGTGCTAAAAGTGACTGGGAAACCGATGCACCTCGTCGTTAAAGTGTTAAAAAATTCGGGTGTCCATCATAGCAGATAAACAAATTTTGTGCCTTATCCCATGGCTCAAAAACGATCCTCACCACGGCACTGTTGTTTAAGGAGTACTTCAATTTGATGCCAAGTCTGTTTAAGCCCAACCTAAGATAGGTTAATCTGTACTTTGAGCTACTATGTTTTAGTTTTTAATGTACTGAAGTAAAAACAATCTGTAACCATTTCTACAGTAGCAAAGATTTTATCTATTGGAACATATCTTAGACAGGTCAGAAAAAGCAGAGGAAGACAGCATCCTTTCTAGCATTTTGGCTAATTGGTCGATTGTTCACCTTCTCAAATGGAGTGTGGTTTCAAGGTTCCTCAAGACTGTTGACATATTAATCCTTTACAGATGAGGAGACTTTAAAAGCTACTGTGAAAACAATACTTCTTGTCGTTAAAGGACCTTGAGCAAGTCCGTCAAGCACAACTACCGAGTCATCCATAAAGGAAGTCGCAGAGTTGGAGGGAGGGCCACCCAAATGCGGTCGGGGGGGGGGGGAGCCCAACGCTCATAGTTAACTCTGGTACATAGTGACATTAGTACAAACTCTGCTTTAAACACCAACTTCAGTCAGCCGAATGTGGCAAGCTGGATCTAATTAGTCATTTGCTGGACATGGTAGTGACAAAGTACCCACCCTGTAGCACAGTTAGCCTTGCAAGATCAAGAGGATGGCTAATCTCACAACACCCACCCATAGCACAGTAAGCCCTGCAAGAATCAACAGGATAGCCTAAAATACACCTTCATACTCTGCTGGAGTTTGGATATCCGCATCAGAGAATGGGATGGGGGGAATAACGTCGCATGTGGACAAAGGGAGTCCAAAGTAGGTCAATTTTTCAGACATTATTTATGGATGATTCCAAAGCACCATTAACAGATGCATTGCCATTACACGAAGGTGACACACAAATACAGAAATAATCATAATATCTGGCAGCCTGAACAACTTAACTTTGTTACTGGTAAACCTGAAATTATTAACTTAATTAATAACAAATTTCAAACACCTGAATAAAACTCTTCAGCAGCACTAACAAGTAAAAGTCAGACTGTAACTTAATCATGATCATGAAATTGGCAAAAAATAATCATCAAATTAGTCGCACAAAACGATGCAAATCATTACCGCACTCATACTCTATTCAGTCAAAAAAACTGCATCATTAAGTGTTTTATTAATAAGCATTTAAATACACAAGTTCAAACACATAACTACATACCGTATGTATGTTTTCCAAATTTCATTTTATATTTATAAGTTTAGTCTGTAATGATTATATATACACAAATATATACATCATATATAACCTTTAGTACAAGGACATGCTTCTAAATTAATATTGTCCGATTTCATAAAGTTCAAGCACACAAATATGATTTTATATATACATATATAATATATATATGCATGCATGATATATACATATATATTCACAGATATAATCTAGTCATAAATCTAAAGTAACTATTTCGTTTAACCATTGTTGATTCCACATCTGAAATAATCATTGCTTTTAAGTCCCTTGAAGGCTCAGCATTTCTTCCAGAGTTGTCAAGGTTCACTGCTGCAAAGCACAAAAAGAAACATATATTAATTTACTATATGTACATACATGTAAATACCTATGTATTCATGTATGCATGCATGCAAGTACGTAATGTATGTATGTACATACACATGTAGTTATCTGAACATTAATACAGTGTCCTTTAAGAATCTCTGTGTTCGTGTACACAACTTCACAACTACAGAAGGTATATTGCATAAGACTGTGACAGACAGATGTTTCTAGCTTACCATCTACGTTTTGTTTCCAAACTCGACATGCAATAAACTCTTGACTTAACTAATACCATCACAGACCTACAGCTATTTTAGTTTCAGTATTTAGTCTGCTTTCATTCAGGACCTCTAAACTATACCTCAATTTCTTCACTCCCTGGTTGCTAGTCTCCACTTGGCCACCAGGGCATTCTGGTTGTTCCCTGCATGTACTGGGCCACTGCTCAATCTAGAAGCTTTAATTATGTTGGCCCCTCTAGTTGAAACCGCGTCGGGCAGGAATTGCGGCTTAAGCTCCATTTTGTTTCCCTATACCAGAAATGCCTGAAGTCCATTTTACTTGTTAGCGATAGCACCGACTTGGGTCGAGAGTACCTCTGACTCGTCGATTCGCGATTTTATAAATGTTTGATTGCAATCACAAATAACGTAAGATGACATGTAAATAACACCAATTGGTGTTATTTACATTGATGAAGAAGACTTCTCAGTAAGGCTTGTAGCTTGTCACCACTAAATCAAATTTCAAACCAGGCTCGAAATGAAAGCCAGGGCAGCTCCTCTGCCTCCTCTCCGGTCCCTCTGGCAACCGGACTCAGAACTTCCCTTGACTATTTCTAGACAACCCTTCGACTTGATGCAGTGCTCATAAATAAGCAGGTGCCCTGCGCTAAGCTTTAAAGTAGCGCTTTAGAAATCTGGAGGGAATGATGCCTAGTAGTGTTGTCGATTAATTGCTGTTAATGCCTGTGAATTATGCAAAATTTTTAACACTTAATATTTGTAACGCAACTGTCAAATAACAGGCCTACAAATAATTCGAGTTTGGACAGTTTAGTCAGCTTTTTTGGACCAGTACGATATAAATGTCATTTCCAAAGTGTGGTATCTTGTACTGTTTACTCCATCTGCATCATGCTGCATATTGCTTCCAGAAGGACGAACGATTTCTTTTCTTTCTCGATTATGGTTTCGCACATTACGAACACTCAGTATTACAAAATGGCGTCAAAAACAATACTGAATGTTTACTTTTAAATCTTTAGAAAGATATTGTCATTTGTAAGTAAATTGTAAGGGTGAGTTTAAATATCACCAAGGAAATTCCTCATTGAACAATCGTGTGTGTTCAAAACCTGCGTTTACAACACGTACAGGCACTTCCATAGTGGACAAGATTCTTATCAGACAGAATTATGCCAGGCATCGGTGATTCAGTTTAATGGTTTAGCTAAGCCTACAAACTAAGAAAAAGACGACAGTATTAAAAAACCTATCGCAAAATGGATTGTGTTGAATGGGCAGCCTGTGAACATTGTTACCAATGACGGTTTGGAGGACATTATACGGATTGTGTCTGGGAATCAGTCATACAATCTGCCTTCAAGGCAAGTCATCAGCGCTCGTATTGACGATTTATATATACAAATTTAAAAAAGGAAGAGATTAACAAGGTGAAGCACGAATCAGCGTTTGTTGCCCTGGCTGCAGAATACTGGTTCTCCATAACGAATGACAATTACCGTGGAGTGACTGGTCAACTCACTGACAACTGAATTTTCAAATCGTTTGCTCTATGTATTGTCAATACTGAAGAACAACATTGTGCTGAATCGTGTGCTGCACATTTTTTCATTAGTGGCAAGGTCATTAGACATTTACGAAAAAGTGACCACATTCAGCAGACAATGCACGAATTGGTGCATCTGCAGTTGGAATGCTGCCATTTCAGCATATGCCCTGCATATCACATAGTTGTAAATCTCTGTAAACAAAGCAACTGCAGATTCACAAATTGAAATTGTCCTTGCAACGTGTCCCAAAATAGTGGGCCACTTTAAACACAGCCCAGCAAATAGTGTCGAGTTACAAACTCAGCATGGTCGACTTAATCAGAGAGAGGAAGTCTTAATTCAGGACCTATCACTATGGTGGAACTCTACACTGCAGATAATTGAGCAGTTGACAAATAACAAAAACTATATAATAAACAACACTTTCAGAGCCAAAACACAAGCATATGCTCACACTTCCCACGTAGGCTGAATGGAAAAACTACGTGTCCTGCAGACAATTCTTGAACCTTGTCATAGACTTGTTGCATGGAGACAAGTACTATGCAAATTCACTGAATACATGGTTAATCATGTCTCCCAACTGTACCTATTCAACATGAGACATGTTAACATGCGGTACAGAAACTTGCCGTTTAGCGATCTGTATCGGCTGAGAACAGCAGCCTGAGTACGGGCAACAATCACAAGCTGCGGCTGGCTTTATACCCTGCAGAGGCCAGTACAGTTCCAGAGCAGGTTAATTTTACTAGGGATGCACATGTCTCCACACCTCAAACCTAGTAACAGCTGTAACTAAGAAAAATTATGGGACTTGTGTTTTTGCTTTCCACTGCCATCCTCCTTAACATCGGCAGGAACTTAGCTGCTGTCTTAGCCACGGTGACAACAGTCGTGTACCAATACGCTTGTCAGTTCAATCCAGTCACTTTCATGCTCTGAAATAATGTCTGGAAACAGTAGATATCAATGTGGCCAGAAACATAAATTATTTGGTATTAAATCACAATCACTTCTGCCCATAACCAGGCAGCAATGTGGCATTTCAAAGTAGTTGGACAAAATCATCAAACAGGCTACAGTGCATCAGACTTAGCATCAGATAGCCTATGTTTTTGAGATTTCCAGCCACACTAAGACTTACACAAATCATATATACTACTATGTTTCAGTGAGGCCCTCTTAATCCACAGTCCACTAACAAGCAGTAGTGGTGATAGGGCTACCAATGACTGGGTGTAGAGATCTGCACTGTAGCCAAACTGATTTTATTCAGATTTTAGCTAAAATATTTTTCAATAATAGAGACGATTTATAATAGTAACATAATATTTAGTAACATTTGGATATCTATTTAAGCAAGTTTTTAATTACATAGCTTACCTTTCTGTTCTCCTCAAGCTGCTTTTCGTAATGGCTGAAATCATCAAAGATAGAGGTGGTATGACGGTACTGATGTATAATACGCAGAACCTGTTTGCCTTTCTCTGCAGGTACCTCCTGAGTGTCCCTAGAGTTGGTAACTGGTTTATTCTCATTGTTCTCCAACTTAATATGACGCAGCTGACTGTTGGGCACATCCTTAACGTAGATCCACTTAACACTGAACTGCCCCTTCCACTTGTCCTGCGCCCAGACACTTGCAGAAGAGTGGTAGTCCACACTTGACGTCATCTGTGCCATTCCACAAAAGTGCCCGCTGCCGTTAACGCTGAAGTACAGATAGACCTGTCCTTTGCTTTCTCGCTCATGAAAAGCAGCATCCAGTCTCTTGTTGCCGTACTCGGTGCTACACCAGATTCCATATTTGATCGATCGATGAATATCGTCCTCCGAAAAGCTCTTGATGACAAAGAACCGTGCTGCTTTTGGGTTGAGGTCAAACTCTTTCGGGTTATACTGGCTCGAATTTAACAAAGAATCAACTGAAGCCGACTTTGAAGAAGTATGCTCACTGTTAGTTTCGCTGCCACGCTGTTGGGCCAACGGGAGGTTTGCCGTGTCCTTTGATCCTCCCGACGATCCAAATGTCCCGCCGACCATTTGGCGAGTTTCTCCAGTCCCACGACCCTGCTGAGTCTGTTTCACAGAGGAACTCTTGTTGTCCCAAATGGTCCCCGATTCCGCTCCCTGCTTGCTTATTTGCAGCGGCGCACGAGGGATGCTTTTTGGTCGCGAGCTCTGATTGCGCGCAGGCTGGCTGGCAATGTTTGCCCAGCTCTTTTTTGCAGGCACCGACCCCGACGACGCAGATGCCTTGGCACCAGAGAAATGTGCCGGTTCTTCCTCATCTGCCAAATGCATTCCCTTAACTCCCTGATCAATTGTCTGTATACCATTGACATCTACCTCTCCGTTAAAAGCATTTTCCACAGCACTGTTCCCGCCACCCGCATTGTAATATGACCCATTCATATAGTCTCTACTTTTGTGCACGGGCAACATAGTTGGACTCCACGTTGTCGCGAAATCCATGCCAGGTCCATGACCATACCAGCTGACAGGGGATGTATAGTCATATTGACCAAACATTGTATTTGTTTGCATGTAATCAGTGGTCAGTGGTCCATAGCTGTTATAGGACAAGGGATTGTCTCTGCTAGACCAGACACCTGGTCCCGATTCAGGTAACACACCGCCTGCGTTGGGATACGGTACATTCCATGCTGCATAGTAATTAGCCATGTATGGATTCGAAGCAGCACCAGCAGACAGCTGAGATGAAGAATACGCAGCCTAAAGTATAAAACAGATAGAATGTATGTTTCAAATGTAGAATGTATATAAGTTTTCAAATGGTCAGAGAGTTTATACAGAAATCAAATAAAGAAAAATATAAGATATTTTTATGACGTGTGTATGTATGCTATGCATGACCCTGAACATTTATATAGCATCTTAGAATCTCTCAAAGACATTGGAACACGACTATCTAGCAGATATGAAAAGGTGCATCCCAAATGTAGCTGTAATGTTTCTTATCCTTCCACCAGAACAGTTAAGATTTAATTTTTCACTGCTACCTCATTTCTCAATTCAAATGCAGCTGTAAGCTAAATAAGTGCATGCGGTTACCAACAAAAACAATTCTTAAAAGTGTAACGATAAAAATGCGAAACAGACTGGTTAATTTATCTCTAATAGCTACTCCACATCCAAGTCTGTAACAAAGACATCTTAAAAGCATACTTTAGAACTTAAGTGTAACATAACTTTCACAGACAACAAATCAAAATATTACTGGTCTTTCAGTACAGCAACAACAGACATACAAAGAAAAAAATTCAAGAACAGCATCCTGTAAAACTGCTTCTTACTTGTGCTGACTGTCCACTGCCATAGCCATAGTCAAAGTCCTTTGACTGGGTGGTTTGAGCTACAAAATTCAACAAATCATAGTAAAATGAAATCTTCGAATGAATGAATGAAAATACGAAAGACAACTAAGACAACACTTTTCTTTCAAATCTTTACTAATCTTCACTATTTACAAACTCCTAAATTGTAAACTGAATTCTGTCGGCATAAATTAAAATTATAAATAAACTGTTTATTTGAACCAATTTATTTCATGCACTCAGGTCAGCTCACCAGTGGAAACCAAACATGACCACTACCATGCACACAATTACACCATGACCACTATCACGATCAAACCCATCACCACCACCAGACTCCATTAAACCTAACCTATGTTAAATTTGTATATTCTAAAAAATTACAATATAGCCCAGCTGCACACCTTTCTTTTATGCCAAACATCAGCCAACTAATTTTGTGTCCGAGGTTTGCCTTTTGCATAAAGGTTATCAAGTTTTTGCCACTCACACCTCAATGTTATCAAAATGACCAGAATTTATAGTAAAATACTTTTGTACATTCAGCAAACATTGTTCTCTTATTTCATATGTGAGAAGCAGATTTCCAAAACGCAGTCCAACTTTGGTCCTTTAGGAGTTATCATTACCAGGTTATTCCTTATATGCAAACCTATAATGCAGACTATCAAACAGTGACAAAATCTCACTCAAAACATGAAAGAAATGAAGTGCAGAAATATAGTACAGAATGAATACACAACAAAAAAGTAAGGAAACTCTGTTTTTCCCAAAATCAATCTTGGTGGATCGAGTTTAGAAATTGCGACCCTCATTCACTATTGACAATACATAGCTAAGTCAAGAAAAAAGTCACTCCAGAGATCCAGATGTTTGAAAGTCAGTGAGATATAGCGAGTTTTGAAGCGTTTCTTATGCATCGGAAAAGCAGTGGTAGTTGGTTCCCATCCTTGGAGGCAGCAACATGGAATCCTATGACCGTGCTGCATCATGGCTCACCCAAAACACTGAACATTGCAGACTGCAGGAAGGAATGTAAGTAGACAACTCCTACGTCAACCAGGCCAGTTTATATCTTGTATGCATACATCTGGCTATACAGTGGTTTTTAGGAACCTCACAAACACTGAACAACCTCACAAACATGCTACAGAACCTCATAAAGGTATGCATAGCAGCTGAGTATTAAATTAACATAAAGGATCACCACATTTATAAATTTGTTACCTATTTTATCCTGCGATATGCAGAAAAGTTTAGCAATCAGAACATCAGTTTCATACAGTGTGAATTTCCTTACCATGATTTTCATGACCTTTAGCAGCTCGCTGAAAAGAACAAACCAAAACACATGCCTTATTGCAACTGAAGGGTTCTGAAGACCACAGCAAGAATGAACCAAGGGGTTAAAATTGTAGTACATCGGCTTCAGCACCCAAGCCCATTCTGAAAGGGTAACTGACTACCCATCACTTCATCACAATATACTTCAACATAACTCAAGAAATAGTTACATGCTATTACACAATTCGCCTACTATAATTGGCTGGTCACTCCCTTGTCGTTAATCACAATTACATATTTAAAAATTTTAGTAAAATGTACTTGGATTCTGAATTGGAACTCAACTGCACATCACCATCACTAGATAAAATTAATACTTCAATGTTGCACTTGTGACACACAAATTCTGGGTGTGAACATAATTAAATGTACATACTTATTTTCAAAAAAGTAATATCATCTATATATCGGTAATTCTTATATACACTTCTGTGTGATAAAAATCGATTGAGGCAGGGCTGTTCAAACAGGTGAACTTGCCATCAGCTGCAAAATTAAAACCCTTCGAAGTGATGAAGGGACCAGACCTATGTTCCATAGTATCACTAAGACAAATTACAAAATTGCATCCCTTCGCCTGCCACAGTGACTGCTAGACTTGCCCGGCACCGGTGGGTCTGTGGCAACTCCAGCCTGAGTTCAGACGCTGTATGTGCAGAGGCAAGGTCAGTCGTGTGCTAAGTGTGCTTGTATCTCAGACCATCACCTGCTGGCTTGTAGCACCTATAAGTAATTTCTAGAAATGGCTGGGAATCAAGAATAGATTCACCACCTGAGTGCCTTATGAATGGATAATTTTTAAAAAAGCATATATACCGTAAGCATCTTGGGTAAAAGATGTTGGATTTGAAAAATGATGCAGGTACAAATATTTAAGATAGCATGCACATTGCTAATTTTACATTTTAACTTGAAACCTAATCTTATTAAACTGGACATCAGACATATTAAAAGGGTCCAAAGTTGATTTCTGTTATTGAAATGTCCATTTCTGAGCAGCATCCATTAGAGTTACGGTAAGTGCTAGTAACTCCATAATCTTGGCCCAGCACATGAGGGCAGATTGCCAGTCATTTCTGAACAGGGTAGGTAGCCAAAATATAACCCACTGTACTCATTTTGTAGCCGAGTTCACTTGTATGTTCTGTACAAAGACTACTTTCTAAGCACATGACTACATGCTATACCAGAGTACCGCCTGTACCAATGTGCATGGTATATGCACAGAAACAAAAAAGAAACCGGTGTTGCAAACAACACATCATGAGTAACTTGGTACTACACAGAGTGGAAAAGTTTGGGAGGTTTACAACTTGCTTAATGGCTGTAGGGGTGTGCGATAGTCTAGTGGTTAGCATTTGTGACTGTTAACCAAGAGGTCGGGGTTTCGAATCCCTGCCAGAGCAGATATTTGTGTCTACATTTCTGCTCCACCTGTGCCTGATCTTTCCATCTAGAAGGCCTAGCCAACTCAGCTACCAGTACCCTGACTGCATATTGTTAGTGGGAGGATGAGACGGTGAGGTAGAGGACTGGACACCCGCCCTTATATGCTGAAGCTAAGAAAACTAATGTCGCCAACCCTGACCTAGCTTAACACGTTGACTTAAAGTCAAACACTTTAGCTTAAAGTTTCTACCCTGGGCTGGCTTAACACTTTGACCGTTGGGGACGTGTCAACACATCCTAAACTTGGCAAGTTCAGGCGCTGCGGGTGTGTGTATAGACATCCTTCAGGTATTGGCTGTTCAGAGTCATTTCAACGTTTCAGTAACGTTTTCTACCGCTTATTAGCAATAGCAGACATGTTTTGCCACCGACTGAATGGATGTAAGATTTTTAGCATCGTCTATAAATGAAAGGTAACGAATGAAATGTCTGTAGTGATGTCAGACTTGTCAGCCATATTTGTGTAAGCATTTTGCTGTCAATATAATGAATTGAAATTGAGGAATGACAAGAAGGACATTATGAATTTGTCTATTCATCATGTGCAATGTATTATGGACAGTCGTAAAAGGAACTGATGTGACCAGTTTGTGAAAAAGCCGGACTGCATTTTGACTATGACTTCACACGTGGCGTAGACCAAATGGACCCATTGGGAAACCAAGATCGACCGGAGGCAGCCGTCCCAGCAGTGGACTTCAAGTACATGAAGGCCTTGGACCTAACCAGACTCAGTGGACAGAACTACCTGGATGTCAACCCAGAAACTGCAACCACAGCAGGACCTTGCAGAAAGTATGTTTATAGCATATGTGGAAAACGTAAAGAAGCGCATTATTTTTGTGAAACTTGCCCCTCACAGCTGCATGTAGAACCATGTTTCAAGTATGTTCACAACAAATGCGATTTATAGGAGGTATACAGTGTGACAGCAAGACAAACACATAAAGGGAACAGTTATTTTTGTTTTTTTAACAAAAGGATGCCAGAAAAACACAATAATGAACAGAAAAACTTTGAAAAATTTTTGTTTTTTGTTTTTGGCCTATATTAGTTGCACCTGGGCAAAAATTGGGCCTGCGGTCAAAGTGTTAGGGGACTGCTCTTCTCTTCTTCTTCTGGCTGTCTTTGACAAAACATATTACGTTATCTCTGATAGAACATATTACGTTATGTTCATCTTGGTCCCAGTCAATCTACAAAATGATTCAGACATCATCATAAGATCAAGAATGAGCAGCAAAATCTGTTCATTAAAATAATAAATAATTGACACTGCTATAAACTTTAGAGGTGTTTCACAATGGGAAAATCTTAAAACGCTGTGGGTCAAAACATTCAGAGGGTCTATTAACAAGGTAGACGATTATCAGTAATTGAGCCGTTCAAACCTGCTTTTAACAGGAAATGGCATTACAAGTTTGTTGATGAGACAAAGTGCTTAGTGAATCTGTGAACTGGACAATAAAATCGCTGAACTATTGAGGGCGATCGTTCCAATAAAGTGGTACGGACTACGCTATCGCTCCAATTCTCAATCAGTCGTCTCTCTGTATACCAAATCTGTCTACACACGTATTATGCCGATTGCGCTAACAACTAGACTATCCTCCATCCAACGCTGTCTACGTCACCTACGGATTTTTCCATAGTCACTAAAGGGCGCTAGTAGTTCTGCGATTTCTTTACCTGATCGACACTTGAAGACATCGTGTTGTCAGTATCTCAACTTCAGCTAAACCCTAAAAGATTTATTAACTCTGTTTTGCTATTTAACAAAAAAACAACTGTCACGAAAATCAATAATTCGCTTATTCTAACAACAATCGAACAAAATTATTACACAACCACTTAGAACTCTATCAGAGCAATGGCGACCGCCAGATTACGGAGATTATAGGACAATCGCATCAGGTATTATAAGATGGATGGCTCCCAAAATAAACAGAAAATTCTGAAAGTTTTATTTCCTCTTAGAGCTTAGTTTAATTGTAATTAATGTGAATATTGATTAACTTTGCATTATCATTACACCTATTATCTTCACAAGTTTAGCACTGCTTGTACCTCAGCAAGGTGCGTTTTAGTTTTTCCCATTAGGAGGCGATTGCTAGGTCGATATCGCCCACAGTTGTTAAGTTATTAGCCCAACATTAGCCAACGAAACCAAAATTTTCGAAAAGCGTAAACTTACATTGGTTCGTAATTAATTCTGTGGCAACCGCAGCATTGCTCTGAATTCCGTATATTTTTCCCCTGAATTCTGCATGTTCCTTTCCCTAAATTCCGTTTTTTTTCAATTTTCTGTCTGTCTTATCTGTTTGTGTTGTCTCTCTGTGTGGACAGACAGTTCTAGACACTCTACGATCCTGGCGATAATAGGCTAATCTTCGTTTAATATTTTCAAACTGACAAAAAAGGAAGTATGATTACAAATCAGTATGAACGGATGATTACAAGTTATTACAGGAGTCGAATTTTAACTGTAGGCTTATAGGGCAGCCTTGCAAGGCGCCCATCATGTCCTACATCTCATTTTCACAACACGCCATCTCGCGAATGATAGGCTGAGTGGCCCTTTGGGAGTTGCGGGAAGCGATCCCGCTACCTACTGCTCTTCACGCCAGTGATGTTACCACAACTCTATGGACCCCCTCCCAGATATCAACTTCGACGGTACTCGGTGACTCCAACCTGAAGAAAAAGCGAAAAAGACAGTAGCCTAACATTCCGCGTCAGAACACCAAATCAATTCGCGGCACGTCAGGCCCATTTGGATTTTGACACGGGGCCGATGCATTTGGGGCCTTCTATACCTACATTACAGCTGTAATCAGCTCATCAAGTCAGTTGGTAATTCCTTAGCGACTGACTTCGAGTAGGCCTACTAAGCAGGGGCGTAACTTTGGTCTAAAAAGTGGGGGGTACCAATTTCGTACATACACGAAGGTAGGCGGAGACTGCGGTCTCTGGGAAGGCACAATGATAAAATATTGATTGGCATTGTTCAAAAAGTTGGGGGTACGGTACCCCCCAGTCCAAAAGGTGGGGGTACGGGTACCCCTCGTACCCCCACAAATTACGCCTATGGTACTAGGCCTAGCCTATGAAGTTTCTCAGCGCCATATACTAATGCGACGTCAGGCCTATAGGCCTAGTGACTCTAGTGAGCAACTTTCAATATTATCGCTCCTGTCCGTAAGAGCCAGGTTGCAGGCACGTAACTAGCCTTTTTCGTTTGGGGGGCTTAAGCCTTGAACATGGCAACATTTATACAGTGTTCATACGAATTTTAGCCGTAAGCATACAACGGCTTGACTTGTTTGGGGGGGCTTCAACTTCGTTTGGGGGGCTTAAGCCCCCCCCCCCAAGTCCAACGCTAGATACGTCCCTGCCAGGTTGCTTTGGTCAGTTTCGATGCCAGGTAGGCCTAAGAATGCACGCGGTCAAGCGGGGAGCTGTGATCAGACCGGCAAGAATGCAATAAGTGCTAAGGTGGAAAGCGGTCGATCACGATCGTAATATCGTCATCTCGAAATTCCATTGCACCCAAAAAGCGAAGTCGCGGCACCAGCTTATTCGCAGGCGCTTAATCTAATCATAATCGCCAGGCGGGGTGTAGGGCCTAGATGAAAGCTTTCTTGGTCAATAGGCCTAGGGATCTGAGCAAATTTCGCTAATAGACAAATGTTCCGCTTAAAACTGACGTTTAACATCGTAGAGACCAGCGCAATTAGGCCAGTATACAATTTCCTGCACAAAACGCTGTTGTCTACAGGGGCGGATCCAGGATTTCTGGTTAGGGGGGGCGTAAATACTACCAATCCAATCCCGTAAATATATATATATATATATATATATATATATATATATATATATATGAAATTAGATCACGCAAAACTATAATGATCCTTTTCATAGAAAATGTTATGGAACTTTAAAAAAGTATATAGTTTCTCATATAAAACAACTGGTCTCCAGTGAAGGTTAACAGTGAAACGATTATAAATCAGTTATCGGTTTTGATCATGCAACCCTTGATCCAAAAAGAAAATAATTAAGTGTCACATGCCAGTGGATTAAGCAGTGTCATTCTCCTTGGATGCTTTCTGGCGTAGGCATTGATAATGTCATCAATGTCTAACTTGATGTCCTTGTGGACAAACAATAAAATGAGTGCATTAAATCTGTCCTCGTTCATTGTCCTTCGGAAACACGACTTCACAAATCGCAGACTAGAATTTGCTCGTTCAACACTGCAAGCCGTGACAGAAGTGAGCAGCAAAATGTGAATTATTGTGGTAATATTTGGATACATAATACGACAGGAGCGGCTGTCAGCGAGGGTGTCCGACAGGGTGCTTGGTGTGCTGTCAGCGTTTCTCCACATCTGCTGCCAAAGCTTTAACTCTTTATGAAACGAATCCGGCGAAGGCAGGTCATCATGATAGTAATGAAGTATACCATCAGCAGTGAGTGCGTCGATGTTTGAAACATTACATGGAATGAGACTTAGACCACGAATTGCTTGTTTCGCAAGATCTCCAAATCGTAGGCTAAACTGCTGAAGTAGACTGTCCAGAAATGGAAGATAAATGTTTCGTTTGAAATGTTCATCTGGCGTTGCAGCGGGTGTGTTGCTTCGGTGAATCTGTTTTGAGCATATTCTTGGTGCAGTAGCCTAATTGGTCCAGCGCCAGCTGTCTCTGCCATTTTAGTAGCTTTCTGGAAAACATGCTCCCATTCGCTGTCATCCTGTCGGGCATTGTTTAGTGCTGCTCTAACACTCGTCACCATTTCATATCCTTGGATCACGCCGGTCCAGCTACTTCAAACATCCTATTCCCAAATTGCAGTTATATTAGTTTTAGGTCAGTTTAGTTTGAGAACATTTGCTGCAGGTTTAGGGGGGCGTACGCCGGCTCCGCCCCCTCTAAATCCGCGCCTGGTCTAAGTTGCGTCTAGGCCTATGTCAGCTTACTGTATTTATAAACGAATTTGATCGATTGATTGATTGATTGATTGATTGATTGATTGATTGATTGATTGATTGATTGATTGATTGATTGATTGATTGATTGATTGATTGATTGATTGATTGATTGATTGATTGATTGATTGATTGATTGATTGATATCCATGCAAAGGGGTCGGGCAGGCAATAGGGCTTAGGCCTACTATAGTGTAGGATCAAATGCAGGATATATACGATCGACAGCTTAAGAAGTATTGTTTTCTGTATTATAGGCTGTATAATCAGTTACTCGCGTAAATGAGGCTTATAAGCTCAACTGGGACTAATAATTAAATGCAAGCGAGCAAGATAAGCTCAGATCTAGGCCTAACAAACATGGATCATAATAGTAGGCTAGTCTACGTACGGCACGTGCTGGCTGCAGATGACCGAAATTTCATCACATAGGCCTAATACTTAAAATTTTGACGGGACGTAGAGAGGGTTAAATAGCTCCAAAGTCTAAAAAGGCTTCTATCAGCAAATTTTAAAGATTCATCTATAGCAAATTTTAAAGATTCATCTCAATGTCAAGTGGACAAGTCATTCAAGCGTATCGCTTCGTGCACGTTCATTGTCTGCAGGTCGCTGACACCTGTGCGCATGCAAGTTGTTGGCGTTGAATCTATACTCTGTTTTCAAAATGGCGACTCTATAGCGAGAGGGCGCGTGAGACAACAGTATCCTAGCGATCCGTTACAGAGTTTACCTTTCTTGACTTCTTTCTTACAAGATTATCTGGTGGAACTAGTAAAGAATGATGAATAATTCGCGTCCTCCGACTCTAAATGAATTTTACGATGGATCGCTGATTCTTTGGCCGTTGGTGGGTTTGACTGGGCGGCCTATCGATGAGGTGAGGGTTAGCGGCTCGATTATCGTGACCTCCATCATTGATGACGTCCGATTGGGGAAATACTACAAAATACTAATATAACTGCCTCAGTCAGTCTTATGGATAATATGGATCAACTATGTATATTGACGCTTCCCCATGACGCACCGGTTGATTGTCAAACCCTGAACAATAATGTGGTCGCCGAAACCGTATCTGCCGGCATTTCCATTGGCATTAGGTGGGATCCAGGTGGACTCTTTTACGGGTCCTATGTGGGAATATGGGCCCTATGTGGGCATGCTGGGAGGGTATTATGCAAGATTCTGCCAGTTTTAAAAGCTTATTGATTGCAGCAGATGGCATAGCATACTGACATATTTTAGTTTGTGGTGCACCGTAGGACCTCGTTATAACACTCAATGGTAAAGGTTTACTTAAGTCCCTTGGTGCATGTGACCACGATAACAAATATGGCCGTCCCAGACTCGGATAGAATAGAGTGCTGTGACCTCCCAGTCTGCTTCCACTCAAGTAAATACGGAGTAACAAAGTGAATGAGGTGAATTAATTGCGTCATAGAAACCTTTCGCTGTATAGCGCTAAAACATCGGAGGGGTAAACATTGTATTATTTTTACCTAATTAAAGTTCATTTTCAACTTAATATTGTGTATGCTAACCATTACTTACTCGAGTGGAAGTAGTAGATTGGGAGGTCGCAGCAATCTACTCTATACGAGTCTAGTATGGCCATATTTGTTTATCATGGTGACGGTCAACACTGCATGACTTATGTAAACCTGTACCCACTCAACTATTAGCCAAACAAGTAAATTCCAATTATTCATCAACATCTAGATTGAATGCATAGTCAACAGCGGTCTGGAGTCTTGCTGTAGGTGATATAACGTGGTTTAAATTTGAATGTCTGTGTAGAATTTATAATAAATTATGTACTTGTACTTATAATTACTTTGTGATGAATATTGATATGACTATCTTAATGTTGTTTAATGTCTTCATGACCCGATGCATTTATTTTATTAATAGGTTATTTTATTAGTCGGTATGCATTTTCTCCTTGTATTGACAGGTTAATTTTCTGGCATCACAATCTTTGGCTTTGGCATTGGGCTTCTTGTACAGAGAGTATTTTGGTCCGGACAAAACGTCACCTGCAATGAGGCACTGGATCCAGATCCTAATCGGCATTCCACTTACCTACTTCTGCTTTGGCAGGTTGCCACAATTTTTTTTACTGAAGATTCTAAAATGAAAACTTTGGAAATTCCTGAGTTTTGGATCTGAAGACTTGATTAATGTTTTATAAATCTATATGAACTTTGCAATGAAAAAATTATATTTATTGCTTTGAGTTTTCTGTTAAACATTGTTTTGAAATTTAATTTTGTTTAGTATGTGCCAAACTTACTGTAGATTATTAGCACATCAATGGGGCTTTTTAAAAGACTAGCAGAAAGATGAAAAATTGATTTTTCCATTTGATTGTGGAAGTAAACATTTTTAAATTTTAATTTCATGTATGTAAAATATATTTTCAAAAATTCTTTCAGATGAAGAACAAAACTCTTGAATTATATATGTTGTCTAATTTCTGTTTTTGACTGTTTTTAGGCAAATAATTCATCTCTTTGCTCAAAGTTTGATGTGTTTTCTGCTGTTGCGATTTTTGGATCCTGGTCTGATGGAGAAAGCTGTACTCTTTGCTGCCTTAGCATACCTCTGCATCTGCCATTTTTATCGAACTGTTTACGATTATGGAGGCTACACACTGGATATAACAGGGTAAGTAAGTCTTGGTAATTCAACTGAAATTACTGTAAATTTGTTTGAAGAAAAATCTGATCTACTCTAAGAACTTCTAAAATGCATCAGTCAGTAGTTGCTATTAATAAAAATCTTTGTATAAGCCAGATTCCATGGTGAGTCCTGTCATATGCCAAGAAGAGAATCCGAGAAGACGTGTTATTGCATAGGTTATGCACCACGACCTAAAGTAGCGTGTGTTCTGACAGTGTGCAGTTGACATTGCCGACCGTGCAGTTGACATGTCTGGAGTGTACAGTTTGTAGTATGTTTTTGAGAGATTTTTGAGAGATTAGCCAAAGTCAACGACACACAATTTAATTCGAATACCTGAAATTTTAGTTAGTTTCAAGTACAGTTTGATAGTTTGAGGAAGAGTGTGCACTGACTGTGCTGTTGACATTTCTGATCATTTTAGGCACTGTTGAGTGCAGTTGTGTCATGATGCTCGTCACTTGAGTTAATGTGTTTGCTTGATGCCAAGCATGATAATAAGTGGTTTAGCTGAGCTTTGGCCTTGATGATACATTGTCTGATATTTCTTTGTGTGTGTAGTGCATTTTAAGTACTTTACAGGAGTGATTTATCCTTAATGCATTTCAACTCGACTTGTAATGTTGAGTGGAGTCTCGTGTCTACCTAATGTTTAGTGCAGTTGCACTCGATGACTCTTGTTTTAGCCATTTGTGTTTAATAATAATAACACGGACAATTTCTAGAGCGCCGTAACGCGACCATGCCGCTACAAGGGCGCTGTACAGACAACACCTACAGCCTAGCATGATAGCCGGTCCTATATAGCAGACGGATAGGCTTTGATGAAAAGATGACGCTTGAGCCGCGTCCGGAATGCCTCAATTGATGGCGCGGAACGGATCTCGGGAGGAAGGCCATTCCAGCTACGCGGTCCAGCAACAGAGAAGGCCCGTTCTCCGAACTTTGTCTTCGTCCGGGGATGAACAGGTCTCCTCGCACACTCCCCCTCAGACGAAGACCCGCGGCACATGATGACGTCATCCCGCAGAAGTCGGTGATGTAGTCAGGCGCCATGCCGTGGAGCGCCTTATAAACGATCAAGCAGAGCTTGAACTCATGCGCTGGGGAACCGGCAGCCAGTGGAGGGTGTCGCGCAGACGTGGAGTCACGTGGTCAAACCGACGCCGACTGCAGAGAAGCCTCGCCGCAGCGTTAAGGACCGACTGCAGCCCATCGATGACACACTTCGGTGCTCCCGCAAGAAGACTGTTGCAGTAGTCAACTTGAGAGAGCACAAAGCAGGCCATGGCGGTCCTGGCAGCCTCGAATGGAAGCGACTTGAGACAAGTCCTGATGAGGCGGAGTTGGCGGAAGCATCGGCCGACGGTCGTCCCAACGTGGGTCTTCATGGACAGGTCGGATTCCAATACGACCCCCAGGTCGCGGACGGACACCACCGGTTCCAGGGAGGCGCCAGCGACAAGCAGCGGGGAGAGGTCCAGCCGGCTGCACCGACGACGTGTCGCGCAGCACAGTAGCTCGGTCTTGGCCGGGTTGAGGCTGAGCCGATTGGAGGCCATCCATGCTGCCGTGTTTGATGTGGGAAACTCTGCAAGTTTGTGCATTCTGTTTAACCTTCTAAGACCAGCACCAGGCTGCTTAGCAGTTTGAAGTTATAGGTAACGACATAGCCTGGCATTTGGTTATTTTCACTTGGAAGATTGTATTTTGAAACAGGCCTATGATGATTAACACACAGAGGCTGAGCAGTCTAGCTTATGGTTTGCGAGATGGCTGCCAAATGGTTCAAAATTCATTAAGTCTAAAAATGAAGCAACAAGCGGTCAGGTGAGTCATTAGTTTCTATGTCTTTGTATCTTATGATTTGGTAATTGCTAGGAAAAATGATGAATAACTGTTTATACTGCTGATAGTTGTAAATCCAGGCTTGTGCAATTTAGCAGAAAGCCTGGAAAAAACCCTTGCTTTAGAAATAGCAATAAGTCATAAACCGGTTTACTACACTCTTATCTATCTTGGTGTTCCCACAGAACCCAGTCACAAATGCAGTCTTAAGAGAGCGTGAAATTATTTTGTTCATAGTTTGTCTTGAGTTACGAATGTTGTCGATAGATTCATGCTTGCAAATAACTTTACGTCGAACTCTGAAGTACTGTTGTAATTGAACTGTTTGCTAATTGATTACACGTGACAACAAAGTCGAAGATTGTATGTCTTATCTCAAGTTAACACTATGCTGCAATTCGGGCAAGTGAACGGTTCGAAGCCTGATCAAGTGACACTTCAGAAGTTGTTGATTGACCATTTGTTGACAATTGACTTGTTATGTACAATTTTCCATATGCTGATGCCCTTAAGGAAATTAGGCAAATATGTTCAAATTATTGGTGTAAACTTTTTGTATTTTATTTCCAAGGTTCAGAAGTCACTCAGAACTGTAAATTAATTTATTATATACATTAGCATCATGCATAGCAAACCCCCCCACTTCTGGCCATCATGCACGATAAACTCACCATTTCTGGCAGGTGCGGGAGATCACTTTCCTAACCCCCCCTGCATTGGTAGGCACCATTAGATGCAGCTGCATTAATGAAACACAGAGATTCATGGTCTTATTGAACACTCGACTTTCTGAAGGAGCTAGTAAGCAATATGTTCAACTTTCTCTACAGCACTCATGCAAGTTTCTCTGACAGGCATACACTAATATTAGAGACTTATTTTTACTTCATAATTTGAAAGTGTAGAGACTTATTTTTACTTAATAGTTTGAAAGTGGAATTTATGAGTGTTTCTGGTTGCTATATTTAGATTCCTTGGGCTGGTTATTATTTATTCCAGATATTTCTATAGCACCTCTCGAAGTCAACTACTACTCAGAGGCGCTCCTGACTACAGCATTTGATTCTGTGCCGGAATTTTCACGCCGGAACGCCACAAGCAATTGCGAGTGAAGGACTTGCCCAAGGTCCGTACGCAGCGGCTAGAGTGGGATTCGAACCTGCAACCCTCCGGTCACAAGGCGCCGAACTTACCACTGAACCACCACGCCCCAAGTAGTACCAAATAGTACTTGTAAAGTAGTACCTTGAAATCAAATTTGATGCAAATGCAATATGGAACAAAATTAATGAACAACTAACACTGGAGAGTATAAAAACTAATTGAGAAAAATTCTTTCAGTAGTCACTTCTAACTTTGCCACAAAATATGTCTATTGGTGTTCCGTAACTTACAGCACGCTCACTGCATTATGGTCAGGAAAATGCTGCGACCAAATATGTAAAATGAACATGCATAACCCACACACCAAGATAACCCGCAAGGTGGATGCTGGGTTTGTGCAATTTGATATAACCAGAAGGACATAAGTGTCAAAGTACTGTACACAAGGACAGCAACTAAAACATAAAACCATGATGTGTGTAATTTGGTGGGAGCTTGAAGAGAAATACATTGTTGACAACTTGAAAAACATTCATTAACTTGACTGTGGCAGAGCAACATGGAGGGCAATGATAAGTGTACAGATGACATCTGGGTTGTAGTTTATCAGCCCAGTATTAATGGTGATGATATGCTAAGTTTTTGATAGGAATTTGGTTAAATTATAGATTCTTATACACTTTAGATGTTGCCAGAATGGATAAATCAAAGATAGCCTCTGAGCGGGCTTTTGTGCGTTAAATGGAAATTCAATACCAATCAATCAATCAAGATTCGTTTATTCAAATTCAAAGTTTTCACAGGTGCAACTGGTTACAGATTAGATTAGTATGATTAATTAGATATATGTTCACTTTCTTTTGCTTGTGAATAACATGACTTTTGGGTAACAGAATGAGTGTTGTGTACTAATATATTTACATTGTCTTGTATATTTCAGGAAATTTCCTACTATTTTGGAATTTACTAGTTATGTTTTCGCATTCCATTGTACTATATGTGGACCATTTTGCTTTTACAACGATTATATTGCCTTTATTCAAGGGACCAACTTCAAAACTCCTCAGGTAAGATTAATTTTACTCAAAGTATTATATGTAATTTGAAGCACAATTTGCTGAAAAGTAGCTCAAAACTTTAATCCAAGAGAGGAAAGCAAAAACAAGACTGAACTGCATTTCTTACACGCAGAGTAAAATTTTATTTGTTGAATTCAATTATTCTAATGTTCTTGTCACATCAACTCTTTCGAGGCTAAGTAATTGTTTGAATAATTTTGGCTGTAGGCTGAACATTTTTGGTAGGTCTTTCCCCCAAAATTGGTTTTATTCTCGAATCATGTAAACTGTATTCTAACAAATGTTTGTATGCACACCGGATGTCATTCTATATATGGTAATTTCGAACCATCTGATCTCCTTCAGGGCAGTCAATTGCATGTATCTGTAAGTTACACTTTGTAACATGTTTTGCACTGGTGATGCTGTTTCTGCACCCTATTCCTACAGATCACACACACTGGCTTGTATTTCATATCCTCATATCTGGCTGGAAAATGATGTTCAGTTGTTGTTTGTGTAAAATGTCTAAAGACATATTACTTTTTTGCATACTGCCATACTAGTGTCACCATACTATCAGCATGCAATGAACTGGATCGTCTGTACGATTAAATTCAGGTCCATTCGGTTTCAGTTGCAGTAGGTCGGACCCACGTCATCGCATGTCCACTGTCCAATGCTGTCATGTAGTGCATATAAAACCGAACTTTATTCTTTTGGTGACTCCTGTCGATGTTTAGCAGTGATTGTAGCCCTCTACTCTTAGACGTCGACTTTTGTTGACATCCACCCTCCATCCAACCTAGGCCTCTTAACACTTCCATGGCTGTTGTCAACAAAGGTCGACATTAAGGGCTGAGGGGTGTCGACAAAAGTAGATCGCTTCAATCTTCTAAGCATCAACAGAAGATGACGAAAGAATATAATGTGGTTTTATACAATAGATGACAGCACTGGACATGTGATGACTT
This sequence comes from Allolobophora icterica, assembly GCA_963556255.1. Classification (NCBI taxonomy): domain Eukaryota; kingdom Metazoa; phylum Annelida; class Clitellata; order Crassiclitellata; family Lumbricidae; genus Allolobophora; species Allolobophora icterica. The sequence continues at coordinate 30,456,209 of OY744608.1, read as the reverse complement.
GAGTTTGACCTACAGCAACAGAAGCCCTATGAGCTGAACTAGATTTTAGAGACGACACAGTTTTGGGATGTGCTGATAATATGAGGACACTATTACAGCTGATGTTAAAGAGTAACATATTTCTCGATTACCAAGCAGGCTAATTGAACATCATTTGCCAGCCAAATAATTATGAGGATATGAAATACAACCTAGTCTGTGTGATCTTTAGCAGGAGGCTGAAAAACAGTACCAAAAATGCACCACATGTTCCAAGCAATGTGACTTAATGATGCATGCAATTGGTAGCCTTGAACAATATCAGACAGTTCAGAATTATCATATAATAGAGTGACTGACTGTTGTCCAACTTTGCTAGATTATATTTGGCATAATTAGAGAAAAAAGCAGTTTGCCATTATATTCAGCTTACAGCCCAAATAAAAAAAAATTAGTTAGCCTCGAAAATGTTAATGACATCTTTTATCAACAACAGCTTTGAAAATATTAAGTTGAATTAATTTCTGCATGATGGCTTGAAATTTTTTCATGTTTGTTACACCTGTGGTATATCACCATTTATCAAATGCAAATGTCCATTTTTCTTTTTGAAATATATTTGCATTATATTTGCATTAATAAGCGTGTGATTTGACATACATATCAATCAATGTTTAAGAACGTTATTTTATTTTAGGTTCTGAAACATAAAAATGAATATTCGGACCTTCAGAATGGTGAACCTCTGGTGAGCTTGTTGTATATCGTCTTTTGCTGTATGCCTAGTTTTTCATCTTTAAATTTATTTAATTTTAAGATGTTTATGGAAGGTCATTATTAGGCATAAAAGGACATTTTAGCATAGGAATGAGTTGCTTTTGAAATTGAAGAAATAGTATTTACAGCCCAAAACATTGGTACAAAAATACTTCTTTATAACATGTTTCATTAAAATTAGAATTATGATATAAGATTTTAAAGCGCCCTTTCCTTCAACCTCAGCTGTGCTATGGTGCTATACAAATCTTCATTATTATTATTATTAATATTATTAATATTATTATTATTATTATTATTATTATTATTATTATTATTATTATTATTATTATTATTATTAATAGATATCAATCCAAAATTTGTATTTAACCTTTATAAATTGATGTTATGAAAACAGTTATGACACAGTACTTGGCATGGCTTGAAAAGCTTGCACTGATGCAGTGCTTGTGAATAGACTGGTGCCCTGCGCTTGGCTTTCGAGTGGCACTTTAGAAGTTTAGAGATTATGATTATGATTGTATTGTAAGGAAGTTCTAATGTATTACAACTCTCGACAAGCTCCGAAGTATCAGCAGAATTACGATGCAGTTTTGCTAGTGCACAGCTGGTTCATGTATGGTTCTGTGTCATGCCTGATGGTATCATGCGTCCCGTTGCTGTTGTCTTAACATATGGAAGTTGTTAATTAATGCTTGATGGATAGACTTGTAGCATTTGTGCTAATGATTTTCTTAGTTGGACAAATAAAAACAAAGGTCTAGAAAGGTTCAAGAACATTAATAAGGTTGCTATGAATAAACGGAGACAGAAAATCAATGAAAATCAATAATTATTGATTTTCTGTATTGATTTTCTGTCTCCATTTATTATTTTTTATTGGAATCCTAATAATGTAAACAATTCTGTACATTATTAGGATTCCCAGCACCTGTATTTCTTGGCATGGGTGTGTGTTAGAGCAATTGGACTGATGTTGAATGCCTGTGAGCAATGATGTGTGAACAAAGTGGGCAAGCAATAGCAGTTGCATGTAAGTAAGTAAGCATATTCTTTATTAACCAATTGCTTATCGCACTTGGATGAAGAAGTTGAAAGGTATGGCCTCGACTTCTGTTTGAGTTATGCTTCTTTTCTACCCTCAGCCTCTAGTTACTCATTATATCCTACCCACAGCCTGTGCGCATATCTGTTGCATGAGAGACAAATGGCTGTTAAGAACTGACTTGGGCTGCCATGAGTTGAATCGTGCATCTCATGCTCCAATGAATTGAACTGAATACCAATATTTGTGCAGAGATCTTGCTCTTTTTTTCCTCCAAGAAATGCTCAAAACTCGTTATTTGTCTCTGTCTTTCAAGCAGTATGATGTCTAACTGGACTACCACTGGATGGCTGAGTTTCTTGACCTGAATTTCATTAATTTTTTATAATAATAATAATAATAATAATAATAATAATAATAATAATACCCTTTATTTTTGTGTAATTGCAAAGATATTTCAGTATGTCCCTTCTGATGGTTGGCCTGTTAATATGCAATTCTAAAAGCTTTTCTCCCAAATGGTGTGTAGTATTGAAGTTGTGTTGTAGATGAGTATATTCTGCTGTGGTTAGTTTTCTTTATATTGTCTCTAACATATATACCAGTCTTACTGAATTATCGTTTTCTTTTAAATTGTTGCAGGAGAATGATAATCATAAACCAGATGAATCAGGTTTCACAGAAATCAGACATGCTCCAGGTTTGAAGGTCAGATTTCGCTCTCAAGTAAAATTTATAGCAAAAAAATGTGGGTTATATTGCAGTTCTTTTATTGCTGAAATAAGCTTGGCAATTACTGTACTTAAAAATAATGGCATAAGTCACATTTGTGTACAGCTGGATGATGGCTACACATTTTGAAATGGTTTCTTAATTTTTGTTATCTGTAATTGCTCATTTATAAAGCTCCTCTTCAAGAAAACTCATCTGAGGTGCTCCTGACTTGACTGATACAAGAACACAATCGAGTAGAATGGTCTTTAACCGCTTGCAAAATAGTTTTAAAGGAGATGGGGGGGGGTTAAAAAAGAGAGCAAGTTCAAGTTGCAGACTGCATAAAAGCAGGGGGCTGATAACCCTTTGTGTGTTTATGGATGTGTGTATGTATGTGCATTGTGTGTGTGCTTGACTGCACTGCATTAAGTTGTCATATGTCATTGAATATTCCAGTACCGTAGGAACTCCTTGTGATGTTAAGATTAAGAGGCATATGAAATGTCGCTATATAAATTCTTTTATAATGAGGTTGTGTTACAGTGAGATTGTGTTCTGGAGCTGAACTAAATATGTATAATGGGATCCATGTCTTGACTGCTGTTTCAGTGTTTTTTTATAATGGGGTGTGAGGAAGTTCTGTTGTATATATTTAGACAGTTTGTAATTGTTGTATTTGTAATTAGTAATTTCTTTTGCACCAGTGTCAACTGCTCAAGGTTTCGACTGATGATGTACCAAAAGATCAGTCCAGTAAAGACAGAGTGGTGGATAAGCTATGTCAAAGAATTAACTCCTAAGTTGTGAATGAAATGACATAAGCAGCTAAGCAGAATGACAGATACAGAGAGAGAGAGAGAGAGACAGACAGAGAGAGACAGAGAGAGAGAGAAAGAGAGAGAGAGAGAGAGAGAAAGAGAGAGAGAAAGAGAGAGAGAGAGTACCAAGATCTATGTTCAGCTACCGAAAAGTTCGTTCACCGAGGACAGTTCAAGGCGAACAGAGAAGGATAATGCCTCAGTAAGGAGCTGTCAACACCATTAATCTGGCTCAATTAAGAAACTTCCCTGCTTAGACATGAGCACAAGGAGTTTTACCTTTTAAATATTTTGTCCTTCAGCTTGTTACAGCTCTAGTTTTAGTAGTGATAAGAATCTGGTTGCAGTTATTGCTGCTGTTTTGTTTTCAGCGGGCACTGCATCAACAGTTGCTTACTACGGCTGTTTTTGGAATATCAGCAATATGTATTTTACCACATTTTCCTAAAACTATTCTTACTGGTGAGTCATTTTTAAACAAGGTGTGAATATAATGTGGATAATTTTTATTTAAAAATAAATTATACGTAGCACAAATGGTAGCTTGGATTGTAATGAAGGAACAGAGTTTGAAAACTGTTGTACCTGGCATTCTTTGGTTGCATCTTGCTCATTTAAATTTATTCAGAAGTTTGTCAAATAAAAGAAATTGGTTTTCAATGAAGGATGAAACGTAGGAGGCTGCTGCTTGCCAAGTTGTCTTCTGTTTTAATGCATTTTTGTGCTGATCTTTCTTTATGATCAATCTTTATTGTCAAAGTTTTATGACATTATATCTATTTTATCTGTGAGTAATCTAAGAATTACTATTGTGGTTCATCATTAACTCATTCCCGCCTGATCAGTCACGACCCGATGTGGGAGGCAATGAATGTTATTGTATAATGACATCTTACCTAAAAATAGCATCAGGGTTGCCTGTAGAAGATTTGTTTACATTTTTGCAGCCAATTTCTTACAGGATTTTGATATTCACTGTGAGAAAAAAATGCTAAAAAGATAGAAAATTCATACAGTTGTCAGAGGTTATGAGATGCATTATGAGCAGTACAGATGGTGGGTTTTGTCTTATATCAGCGACGAATTGAAGGTTGAAAATGAGCAGATATTGAAAGCCATAAAAAATTATGCTCGATGTGTTTCTTAAATAAATGTGGTATCAAATGCAACCCTAATTCACTTTCACTATCATCTTAAATTCACTAACAGGAAATAAACATGTTGTGAAGAGAAATTAAATGTGTACGTACGCAAAATAAACTTCTAATTATGACGTCCACATTAGCCTATTTATAACTCTGTATTGTCCTATAGTCGTCCGATGGCATTTTATTACATTATATAAAAGCCATGTGCAGTTGTTCTGTGCTGTGCTATATATATTCTGTGCTGTAATTTGTCTATATTGGCCCTCACTCATCCTTCAATCTGGCCTAAAGTGCAGACAGTCCGCTGCCGAGACACTTTCTGCAGCTGGTCTTCGGGGGGGTGGTGTGCGTCAAGAGTACATACCCGGGGGGGTTGGAAGAAAGTACGCTTGCGAACAGGGGGGGGGGAGGGGGTCAATTTTCCCGGATTTTTGCGTATGTAATATATGGATGGCCCCTTGCAAGAAATTCAATGTCCATTAGTGCATCGATGACTCTTGCACTTTGTCATATGGCTGCTGTAGAAGTAACTTCTGTTCACAATAAGATATACATTTCAGAGCCATAAGTCTGCTGATTCAGAAAACATATACTTTATTGTACTCGACTGTAACTCTTGTTGCACTGATGTTATTCTACCATGTTTACTGTCAATTTACTAAATTTCGGGGGAAATTCAGGCGGGAATAGGTTAATGTGTTTTAGTGCTGACTTTTGAACACAGAGTTGTCCTGGTGATTTTTTAAATGCCTTCCATAAGATTTTGCATTTTTTGCTGGTTACAGGGCAAGAATTCGTTGAGCATGGATTTCTATACAAGATGTTTCTAATCATGTTCTATTGCAGTTTACTAAGGCAGAAATACTATTTTGCCTGGAAATTAGGTAGGAATTCTTATTGAACAGTACTTTGTCCTGTGTGAATTTAACATAGCCAGAGCAGCACTTGGCTTTTATGCTGTCCTAAAATAAGTGGTATCGCATGCTTGCTGCTTAGATTGCTATTTTGCTTTATCTGAGTCCTAGTAAAAAGTTGCACTATATTATATTGTTGCTTGCTGCTCGACATTTAATGTGCCACAGTTACAGCATAGAATGAAGTAGAAAGTTCGTAAATGCTATGGACTGCATCTGAATATCATACACATTTAACATGACAGAGGAACATTACAAATGTGTGATTACTTAGTTTACACACTAGTCTCATACGTATGCACGCACGAACACACGCACGCACACGCACAAATCTCACAGGCACACGCACACACCACTCAGATATGTTTGACAGCCTCTATCCAGGTTCATGTGGCCTGGCTGTTTCTGATGATGCCAGACACTGTGCTAACCTCAAAGCTACTGTGCCATTACCGTCTGAGGACCTTGTGTCTTATACCTGTCAGGTCAATCTATCACCACGAATGCTGGTTTGGGTTTCCGTGGTTACGATGATCATGGTGAACCATGTTGGGACCTCGTTGACAATGCCGATATCTGGAAAGTAGAGGTACTAACTCTTTTCAGTTTTACTGCTGCTTTCAAAAGGCCATTATTGAAATTCATAATTTCAAATATGAAATTTAAATTTATGCTGGTAAATATTTCTTTGTGCTGTGTTGACAGGATGTTTTAATTAAGATAAGGATCTGTAAGAACAATTTGGTGCCTTCTAAGAGGTTTTATAGTGCTCATAATCTTTAGATAGCAGTATGGAGAGTGTAATCTAATAAATTACTGGATTGGGCTCAGCAGAAAAATATATTTTATATATATGTTCTATATATTTTGTATGTTCTGTAGTTTTCGACGAGTTTAAAAGAGCTGATAGATAACTGGAACCGTACAACGACTTACTGGCTGCGATATGTAATTTATGAACGAGTTAACAGGCTCAACACCTTTGCTGTGACATTTACTAGTTCTATATGGCATGGATTTTACCCCGGATATTACATCACATTCTTCACTGGAGGAATCTTAGTTCACGCTGCCAGGACGGTTAGTTTAGTACTTTTTCTGACTGGAATATAATGTTTTTGTATGAAACTATTCTTTTTATATGTCTTTCTGGCACTTGATGATTTTCAATATATCTCAAGTATTGTACAAGTTTGATTAGTTGCTCTGGTAGTCCTCCTGTGTATTGCTTCACTTTCCGCGTTCCATCATGCCATATACTGTCGAATGCTTGTTTCAAGTCTATGAATTGATGAAGACTTTCTGGTTGTGTTCAGTGCTTTTTTCCAGTATGTCTCATTGAGAATAGTTGATCAATTGTACTTCTTCTTGGTCTCAACTGATTTTTAATCTGAACCGATTTGTGCTTTGAATGATCTGCAGTTTCTCACATTTGAGCTCCGTCTTCTGTTTATCATGATATAGTCGTTTAAATTATATGTGTTTCCATCGGGTGATGTCCTTGTCCATTTCCTTCGTTGGTTCTTTGTTTGAGGACAGTGTTCATTAGTTTCACATTTTTCGTAGCACAAAATTGGAGGAGTTGCTCTCCACTGTCATTCATGTCTCCCCATGTGAATTTACCAATGACACGTCAACAGGTGTTGCTGTCTTTCTGGCACTTGATGCAACAGCAACAGCTTGATGACTTTTGCATTGAAATTCTCCGCAATGGTGATTATATCATGTCTGGAAATTCTGTGTCTTATCAGCTGGAGTTGTTCATAAAATGTATCAATTTTTTCATCCACAGCTGCTGATGTTGGTGCATAGGCTTGAATGACAGTCATCTACATATATATTTAACCTTTTGTTTGAGCATGTAGACTTTAAATTTAAGTTCTAATCAGAATTTTTTAAATGTGGGTTAAACTTAATGAGAATCATGTTGTTTTAACAGGTGAGGCGAAATATTCGGCCTTTTTTCCAGACAAGTCGTCCAATGATCTTTCTCTATGATGCGATTACTTTTCTATTCACTCGAATGGCAGTAGCTTACCTCGGATTTCCTTTCTTAATCCTCGAGCTTTGGCCAGTCTTAACCATATACAGGTATTGATTTGTACAAATACAGTTTTTCATGAGGTTCTCATTAGCCAACAGCTGAAATGTTAAGTTTTTATGTAATATAATCTTAACTTCTGTAGCACCATAATCACGATTTGCAGGCTTTGAGGGCAGGCTACGATAGATAGCTGGCTGGAAATGTTGAGTTTTAAGTCTGGATTTGAATGACCTCAGTAAACTGGACAGGTTGAACAGATTAGGGCAGTGAAATCCTAGAGTTTGAAGCAGACGTCGCACTGTCCTTGTTTAAGGGACCTAACGGTTCTGTCCAATGGATTGCCAATTTGGATTGCCATTTTGGATTGACATTTTGAATGCAGATTTGCTTAAAAGAGACCACACTGACTGATGCCTTGTGAATTATGATAACACTGCTATGGAAGTTTAGTTGGCATGTTAGTTTATTTCAGAGCAGATTGTTTGAGGGTTCCATAAGCTGAGTTTTATCAATCAAACAATCAATCAACTAGACATTTATATAGCACGCTCTTCAAGGTAACTATTCAGAGACACTCCCAGCCCAGCCTCGGCAAGCCTTAAGAGCAGAGGAGAAACAGGTGAACGAGTATGATGATCGACTACAGTATTTGATCGATGAGCTTGAGAAAAATACTATCTAAAGTCATTTTCAAAATGACAAGTCATTGAGAAATTTATGGTGTGCCTTTATACTTTCTTTTCTATTTCTGCAAGATTTGATTCTTGTGATTTGTGCATTCTTTATTGACTTTTGAACAGCATGACTGCTGACCTACAAGTGCAATGTGCATGGCTATGCACCTCAGCAGCCATGTTGGTTGTTGACAGCAGTGTATCATTTTGGCAGATTATTTGTCTAAATGCAAGAATTTGTTCAATAATTCTGGCAAACTTTTAGACAATTACTGTAACCAAGTCTGCGTGTCAGAATTTTTTGTGTGTTCACCACGGATTTACTGCATGTCAGTTTGATTGCCTGATACCTTAACCTTCTGTGGCTGGAGTCATCCACCTACAGCTTGAGGGGAACAGGTTTCCACCTAACTGCTAAGTTGCAGACCTACAGACCCTCCTATGTCGTCTCTGTTGGGAAATCTTGGTCCAGGTGGAGTAAGGGCGAAGAGAGTCTTTAGAGCAACACCAATTGTCAGTCACGGAATATACTACACTGTCTACCATTCCACGGGTTATGAATACCTGTCAATGTCATGCACGTTTATGGTGGTTCAAGAGATATCTGGATGCTACTTTGTCATGCATCTGATGGATGGTGAGACAGCCATGAGCCATCGGATGCAGATCAGACTGTATATCGTTGTTTCTTATCCATGAATCTACATGCTTCAGGAACTTGAAATTTACTGTCATCCGTCAACTCTTGTTGGGAATCTTCATTCCACTGTTCGGCATGAATTAGCTGTTCTCTTTGCATGCATTTCGACGATTGAGTGTCGCACTTTTTTGTTTATTGTGTCATCCATTTGGATTGGCCTCCATTTGGACCTATGTCTTGTCTTAGCTAGGGATTCGGCATGAACTTCGTACAAACACTTGAGATCTGCTCTTTTCCACTGAAGTTGAGCCAGAAGCACCTCTGAGTAGTGTTCTTGGGGAGGCGCTATATAAATGTTTTGAATGAAGTGAAGATGAATTGATTCTGTAGGTTGTGCTGTGTGTGTGCATGTGTGTAAGCCTACCACTGGCAAGTCTTCTAGTTATCTGAGCAATGTTTGCTAACTGATGAGTGTTCTGTTCTTGATACATTTACCATAATTTATGCCAGCACAGAGAGCGTCGCTGATTAGTTTTGGGGAGTGGTGCTATATAAATTTTCATAAATAAATGTGGTATCAAGTGCAACCCTAATTCACTTGCACTAGCATCTTAAATTCACTAACAGGAAATAAACGTGTTGTGAGGAGAAAGTCAAATTATTGCCTTTTCACGACAGTTAATAACTTTAATTACGTTTTGTCATCAAGCAGGATTTAGCAATGGCTATTGTTTGAATTGGCAGTGACAAATTCAAACGACAGTATTAGCTGAACTTTGAAGAGTTACAAGCAAAGCTCATTGTAGGATTTGACGTTGTTGTTCAACAGGGCGCTCTATTTCTGGATGCACATTGGAGCAATTCTGCTTGCCGTCGCCATCTTAGGTACAAAATCAGTGTCTGGGAAGAAACAGAAATGAGTCAGAGGAGAAAGACATCTCGATTGAAGATCTGAAACAGCCCGTAAATGTGCGCTGTAATTGTTGTAATGATGGTTGTGAAAATTAACTGATGCTACCCTCAGAACTAAAGTCTTAACCAGATCCGCAAATACAATACAGCTTTGCTTCAGTATATATCAAGAAATTTGTTTCAGAAGTATATGTATGTTCTGATTGCTTGTGGGACTATTAAGTTTTTTGAGTCCTTGTTAGTTTTTGTCCACTTGTTCAGTAAGATCTGTTTCAAAACTTGCAGCATGATGAGAATGATGAAAGCTTTTGGTGATGAACATGGGATTTTAATTTTTTTAGTGTCTAATAGATTGATTTTAAATTAATATAAGACATGTTTAGGTGACTGCTCTCTCTATCTAATGTGCAAAAAGTTATGATAAATTGGAAGTGGTTTAATGCAAGAAAGTTTCTGCAAACTTTATAATGTCTGTGTAATCTGGATTTTGCCCTAAAATCACAGAGGTCAATACAGTCGCATTCAGGTTGTCTTTGTTTTTCATAGTTGAACAACATAGTGTAGTACATCTGGTTTTGCACCTTTTGAGAACCGTATGAAGGTGGCAAACCACAGAACCCACAGTTGGTGTTGTCTTCTGCTGGTATTGACGATGGTGGCTATCTGCTAAGACCTATGATGTTCTGTTTTAACCAGGCATGAAGCAGTGTATGCCACTGACTGATGCGTTGTGCATTAGACGCCGGTGCTATAGAAGTTACTAATTAATAATTGTAACCGTGGTTGGCTTTCTAATGCTGTGTTTCGCTGTATGAGGATGTTTGATTGATCTGATCTGTCCCATGGGGTGTTGTGCCTTCTCAGTTCTGGGTGCATCTGTTTGGCTTGGTCTTTGTGTGCCTTCCAGTACCCATGATACTTTTCATTACCTCAGAAGTGTCACTGATGTAGTTAGACTGAGAGTGCTTATGATTGGATCTGGAGAGAATCGTCAGAATTCTGTGATATTCATCTTCCATATGATCTAGGAAGCACATTCGGTTGATCACAGACAGTTTTATCACAAACATCCTGATATACAGCGTAACTCTTAAGAACTAAAATGCAAGTCTGCTTTTGTTTCCCCACTTTATTAAAAGCTGTTTAATTAATTATCCAACTTAAAAGTTGTCAATAATGTTAGTAGAAAGTATAAGTTTCGTATTTGGTAAGTGATCAAATCTTTCCTAATTGACAGACTTTCTTATAGTAACTTTATATGGAAGTTTATCTGTTGGATCAGACTTGTATGGCTAACACCAAATCTAATTATCTTGCCAATGGCTGTCAATATTCTACCTCATTATTCTTCCAAGGAAGCAGGTTTTCTCTACAGTTCTTCAGAACAGCTCTAATTCTATAATAAGAAACCAGCATTCTGTAATTTCTTGAAATCTATTTTGCGTTTTGTGTAAATGACTACCAGTTCCCAAGAAACTTCTTAATTGTTGAATTCATCTATGTTAAGGCTTAAATCAGGTTTGTTTTGACATTTATAATTTTTGCTGCTGTTGTTGCTCACGAAAACCAAGTGGTGATGGGTACTGACAACCATCATCAACACCAGTTTCACTAGGACTGACTTCCTGTGGTGCTTACAGAGGTCTGTTTGTTATTCAATCTGCTCAACTTTGGCTTCAGGGATTCACATTCTGTACAAGCAATAAAAAAATATTTAAGTCATTGTAAGGGTTCAACTGTCATTTTCTCATCAGTTTTGTGCTACTGGTTTGAATGAACTCCATAATGCTTTGAACAGTAGGTGTTCAACTTTGTCTCCTGTGGTCTGTTCCTAGAAAGTATAGGTTGTACAAACATTTGTTATTCTACATTTTGGTTAAAAATTCTGATAATGGTAAAAAACTTCATAAGTGAAACTTTCAGATGCAACTGTTTTAAGTTTTTTCTTAATTCCATTCACTGTTTTTGCAGGTATTTATGTATGCAGAAATTTTAAGACACCTTTAAATTTTTATGACTAATGAAACTGCATTTCAGTCTGCAGTCATCAGTTTGTAAATTACTTTCAGAAATATTAAAACTGCAATTTTTGAGGTGCACTGAGACAAAATTAAAGCATAGCCAAGTCACCGTAATTTCTGAGATGGGTATTCAAAAAAGATGTAAACATCTCTGCAGTGGGTTCATAGCTGCAATTGCAGGTTATAACATATCGCTATGATGAGCTTATGTTAAGTACTAAAAAGTACCACAAAACATTTGTTTTAGCATCGTTAAATGTTCTTTATTACATGTTTATACATAAATTCTAGGAAATTTTCTGCCATTGGAAGGAATTGTGAAAGAACGAGGTTTATTTATTATTACAATATTTTGTATGTTTACTAGGAAATGTAAGCAAACATGTTACATGTACAGATGATGCGCATACAGCACACCACATATGTCGTAATTATATATTTTTCTCATTTTTCGATTTCATTTATTGTGATCCCAAAATAAAACATAATATGATTCAGTGTACAAATATGTTTCTGGGATACAAAGGGCAGACCCAGAAATGGCCAAAATTAATCGATTTCGTAGAATTTATATACACTTATCTGTATGCAGTTATGTGTGTACAAGTATATAATTAAATGTACATTTACATATATTTCTGTCTGTATATTTTGGATGGTGGGCTCATTTTTTTCGTAATTGCAAAACTGGTAAGTGTTTTGGTGACTATCATTGAGGGTATTATTCCATGGACCAGTGACACTGTTGAAGTCTATTAAATGCTTTTACTTTGCTTGAGATTAGATTTGATTGCACTGAACTTGTTTATGACAATCTCTGATGTCACATTAATAGGGGATTTTGCACTTAATATTGACACCAACTCACGAAGTTCGTGGTGGTATGATTTGAGAATGATTGTAGACTTTGTGACAAAAATTTGCCTTTTGTTTGTGCTGGCATTTCTTTGCACTCGGTTAGCTGCATTGCAGAGGAATGAATGTCCACGAGTGAAAAAGAACATGCAAGGCAATTCCTCTGAGTGTAGTATGCCGATGTTCTAAGAGTTTGCTGGTTTGTTTTATGTGCGTGCACTGACCAATAGATGTGTTGTTAAGAAAGCCGTAGATATACTTAGCATGAAGCTCAGCTATGTAGCATTTTGTAGTATATATACCATGGCATTCTGGCTTTTAGTATTTTAATCTGGCAATTGTTTGCCGAATATGTACCGTATTCAATGTACCATTTCTGTTGATGACTGTACTTGTATGTCGCTTGATGCTTTGACTGACAAAAAGTCGTTATCTTTGTTCTCCAAGGTTCAGATACAATGGCTGGGTTTCCTGCAATTATCGTTTTCAGTGTTGCAGCCCCTTTACTAAGCGATTTCCAGTTTATTCAAAATAGTTGTCGCGATGGTGTCAACCAAGATTAAATGACTTTTTTAAGGAAAAAATCAAGCTTCGTTCGTGACCTTGACATTGCACCTGTAACTGATACAGGCAGAGGCATCCTTGCTCTCTTCAAACCATCTTAACTTCTTACACACTTATGTTTAATATTGCTTTTCTATTTGAACTTTTGGCAGACTAAAATGGTGTGGGTTTTATGTTTTCATTTTTGATTTTATCATCAGAAATCATGCTGCCTTTAAAATTTACCATCCGTCACCTATGCCATTGAATCAAACCTTCCAAGATGAATGTTGAAGAAATAATTGTGTTTCAAAGTATTGCACAGAGAGCATTTACGCTTATGATAGATTCGACAATTTTCATCAGGTTGTGTATGCTTTCGTCTTTCTAGTTTGAGATCTGGTTATTTGTGAAGTTTATTTTGTTCTAGTATTTTGACTTGTCATTTGGCAGTGATTCTTATTGTCTGACGTCTATCTTACTGTCCCTTACTGGTATTTATTGTGACTTAAGTGCTTGGAAATATGTGTATGTTGTGGCTGGGTGCAAACTGTTTTACTGAAATGTTTCACTCAGTTTTCAGGTTATTCAGATTTCCGGAATATGAAGGAGTTACAAGAAATATTTGAATTTTGTTTTAACCTGGTGTTAATAAAGGCAGTGTGTGACAAGGTTTTCTGGACCAGTAAATTCCATGGAATGTTTACGCAGAGACAACAGCTGTTTACTAATTGTTTCCTATAAATACTTCAACGGAGAGTTTTCGAGTTGGCATAACAACGTTGTGTCAACTAATCCTAGTGTTGGTTGTTTTTGGACAGAGCTCTGTCCATGTGACACCAACATTCATCCTTAGATTGCATACAAGGGTGATGGTAATATATTCAAACAACTTGTATGGCATCACTTAGCAAAAACTTGAGACAAGAGTGCTTTACAGACAATAACTTCAGGTAACAAGTTCTCGATGCATATGCGTGAAATGCGCAGTTAATAATTTTGATCAGCCGACGAACACAATGCTGCATTGTGTGAATCAGTTTTAGTTTCATGTTTGTTTCGCATTTCAGTTTTCAGAGATCTGATAAATTTGTAGGAAAACATTCCACGTCCATATTCCAACAGCATCGTTCAGTGCCTTAGAATCTATGAATATACATATATTTATGTTCATACATGTAAACTATGTTAATATACAAGGAGTTCTGTTTAGACATTCCTTTGAAGCTATTTACCGATGTGTAGGCTGTGTACTTCTGTTCGTTGAGTATATGTAAGCTGTTGAAGGATCTGCAAGTAAACTGTACACATGTATTTCTCGTGTTTATGCACTTAATTAATTATTTTTGATTTGCAGATGGTCGTGAGAATTGTGCAATAACAGCGGCTGTTGGTCTGTCTTCCAGTTTGAGTTGTCTCTTGTATTTGTCAACGTATATAGCACCTGAGCAGAACATACTGCTCGGATGCTGAGACGCTCATTAATAGTTATCTACTTTTGTCAACGTATATAGCACCTGAGCAGAACATACTGCTCGGATGCTGAGATGCTCATTAATAGTTATCTACTTTGTATAGAGTCACTTACAGTTATCCATTCCGTCAAGAGCTGAAAGGTATTTAGGTTTGCGATTTATGAAATCTTTCCGATCTTCTTTTGTTAAGCCTTGTGCCAAGTGGATGAGAACTGGATATGGTGTGTGGTTCATTCAAGTTGTGTTGTGCTTTAACTTGGCCCCTGTGTTTCAATCTTCTGGCCAAGTTTACTGGTATGGCACACTGCTCCACTTTGAGTCAATCGTTACTTCTTTTCGTCCCACTTTACTTTTTCTAACTTTGCGAAAGTTTCAGGCAGCCTTTGTGTACACTGTACATGTGTATCTGAGTAGCTGGAAGTTTTAATAGTGTTTTTTGAACGTCTGTATATGCCAGGGGAAATGCAGAGAGTTGCTTGTATCAAGTGATAAGGACGAAGAAGAGCTTTGAGGTAATTCGGAGAGGCAGTCATGGGTGTGAAAGGTTAGCAACTTCATTTTGTAGCCTCAGTATATGAGGGCGGGTGGCCAGTCCTGTCCCTTGCCATCTGATCTTCCCACTGACCTTATATGTGCAGTCAGTGTACTCATTTTATAGCGGGTTCAGTGTTATGCACAAGTGGAGCATAAAACTGCGCAACATTTTTCTGCCCTGGTTAGGGTATGAACTATGAAGTCCTGACCTGTGGGTTGACGGTCAAGTACGCTAGCCTCGAGACTATGTGCATTTGAGGGTGATGGAATGAATATGTTATGACTTACCTCATGAAGCTGCCTAACAGTTATCTTTCTAATGACGTGTGTGTAATAGCAGCCAAGCTTTTTGACAGCTGGAGAATATGGCGAAGATAGATGTAACAATGATATATGGCACGGTGTTCGATTGGTTAGTACACTAGCGTGACTAGCCTGTAACGCGTATACAGTATGGGTTCGAGCCTCGCCCAAGGCAATTACTGTATAAGGACCTTAATCAAGTCCTTCACTCACAATTGCTCTGCGCCATCAATTTTTGAGTTGTCAGCGAAACCTTGGTCAAGAATCTCCGATATGACATTAAAAGTGGTAACAATTTAATGCAAGATAACTATGTGGAATTCAGTTTCTATGACGTTTACTCGGCCCAAGACATGAACAAAGTTTATTTCATTAATTCAATTTAATACAACATCCTCCGCCTGCAGTCCAATAAGTAATTGTCCATGGATGCCGCTGGATGAAAGAAATGTCTAAATTTAGTGCACCTTATTGATATTCGACGTTGGCACTAAGGGCTTCTCTACGTGCGAAAGACTTCCATAGTAGGCCTAGGTGGTTCGCACGATATTAACTTGGTACGGAAGACAAAAGCTGTCGTCCGAGCTGTCCCATAGATTGAGTAAATATGCTGTCTAGCCCACCCTTTTGTTAAATCATCAAACGGTCTGAGTAGGAGGATAAGAGGTTGAGTGGAATTCGGGTATGTAGGCCTACCCGTTCGTGACAAATAAACAACAGCTAGGTCTGTGTAAAATAATAGGTATACATTATAGGCCTAACGACAAGAAGCTTACCACAGAGGTACCATACGAGAAACAAAGTCTGCCTCTTACCAATTAACGATCAGCCTGCTGATCGTTGGTAAGAGGCAAGTGATCAATGTACTTCCGAGCATGTAAAGAGATTGTGTGAAGCTATGGGAAGTACGCGATTAACAGGTCTGTCTGAAAGAAGGATGAAACGCTACGGAAGCTTTCCCCACCGGTGCCGTTTGAGAATAAGTCGGTGCGTTCTGGTCGAGTCATAGCAGAAATATCTACTTTCTGCCTCAGATACGCTTCAATGGATTCCATTTTGAGGGTACGGGTTTTGGACGGTCGCGTGACGGCCTGATTCTAGAGAGCGGAAATATAAAGGTTGTGCGAAACTCGGTCAGCAGCATCGAAACTAAGTACCCGGTAAGTCTATGTTTCGAAGTCTGCAACCCGACCGCAGCCGTAGTGGGAAGAGATTATACAGGCCTGTGTGAAGGAAAGGAATAATGCTACAGAAATTTACTCCACCGGTGTTAGGGAAATACAAAGAGGTGAAACCAACTGCTTATTGCACTTCCGTTAATGCCTCAACCGTAACGGTCGCTGTGTGATTCAGAAACTGGCTCGATGGATCCGATTTCAAGATTTGGGTCCAGTCTGTTGAGAGGTCGGGAGACGGATATATATGTTCTAGACAGCAAGAAGATGAGAGATCGCGTGAAAATCGGGTAAGGAAATGCCCGCAAGACACCTCTGAATTTAGATGGGTTGTGCTCCAATTTGAAGACAAAGAAAGTTCGCACCACAATGGCGACCAGATAGGAAACTAAGACAGACGGACGAAGAGAATAATGGATGAGTCAAAGTCAGCACAGGGTTAACCAGAAAGATTAGAATGAGCTACATGGTCAATACCAAGTTCATATATGTTTGTCCCAACACACAGCTCAGAAAACTGGCTGAAGTGCGCGGTCGGACCTTAGTGCGTAGGTTGGGAGGAAGGTCTGTGTGCAAACAATCAAGGTTATAGAGAAAGAGGAGCTTCACTGTAGAGAGTCCCGTGGATCCATACAATGTAGTATCTTCCGAAGCAGAATTTTTTATTGTGTTAGTCAAGATCTGCCAACATAGCGTCCGAACGAGAATTTATTAGCAGTGTTGGCCGAGAACTGCCAACACAAAATCCACATAGGCTATTAAGAGAACGCTCTCCTTCAGAGGTCATGCATAATCAAATATAGCCTACGTGTGAGGCCGGACGTCCTACACACAGAAATGGAGCGAGATACGTTGGATAGTGGGTAAATGCATCGCCCAATAGGCCTATAGCCTAATGTCCCTAGGGCGGAAAGACACCGAGACTTGTTATGACTTCTCTGACCCAGGAGCACAGAGAAAATGACTCGTGTCTCATATTAATGGTCGTAGTCTTCTAGAGATACGAGACGCAGTGGTGGTGAAGAGAAAGACTGTAGCAAAGACAGGGACAACCGTTACCAGTAAAGAGCGAGTCCTTTTCTGAGAAGAGGTCATTGCCCTCACGACGTTACCCCCTCCCGGCGACCGCGGAAGAGGCAGAGTTGGATCCTGAGACAGAGCTTTCTAGTGTTGCCTCTCTGAAGGAGCAGCCACCAATCCTGATCCTTATTGGAAGGAACGGTCACTCTGGGCATGGATAGTATGGAACGGACAGTTTAAGTCGAAAACAGAATTGGCAGTTACGTGGGTGGCCTCAGGCGTACAACTGGATTGGAGTCAACCCGCCCAGCGAAGTTATATCCACGGAGAGTGATAATCAAATTTAAAAGAATTCGAATGCTATAATAAGCTGAAAATTTCGCCTAACCACAGGAGAGAACAATGGGTACAATGCTTAGGTCTTGGTCTTGAAGTTCAAAGTCTTGGTCTTGGTCTTGAGGTTTAAAGACTTGGTCTCGGTCTTGCAAGACCAAGACCGAAACTGTCGATTATGAACAGTCATTTAACAAAACGCAAGAATTTAAAAAAAATATCAAAGAATTACTAATGCAATTGCTTTAGTATTTGCACGTCAGCAGCAAAAGTTATGCTGTAAGCCATATCTGGAAGAGACTTGTTTCAAAAGCCAGACAGTCGATCTGATAAACCATGGATGATATCCAAAAAGACGATTTGTACATTTACATCCAGTGCTTGAAAAGCTGCTGTATGTGCCGGCTACTTCAGCACTCGTAGGACATATTTCTTCACATGGCGGAAATTTTATAAGGCCCCACAGAGTACGTCTTGGTCAGAAAATTTTGAGCGAATTGGTTTGTATTTGGAATAACATTTCGCATGAAGGACGTTTGTAAATATGAATTCGGAATTCTCTGTAGTCTGCATTTAGAGTTGGTTTGCTTGAATAAAGACTCGTGTTTTCATTAAGATAGCGAGTATACCCCGTGATCGATCGAGTCGAACTGCTACGATCGACTTGGCTCGGCCGACGATCGACTCGATCGACTTTGTCGACTAGTCGACCTCTCGTCGACTCGATCGACTTGGCAAATAAACGATCGACTTGGTCGACTTTGTCGACTTAGACTGTATCTCTTGGCCATGGGCCCGGGAGCCATGGCGCCAAAGAAGCCAATGCTCACTCAAGTTTTGGCTCTGTAGCGCCGAGGCACAAGAATGCTCACACAACTTTTGGTTGGCGCTTTGTATTTGATGCTTGCCAAAGTAGTTATTGACTTATTGTGCTATAGACGCGTTTCATTTCATGAATATGTAGGCCTAGTATAATAGACTTTTCCACTGCTTGTAAAAAATGACAAAAATCTATAGTTTTATTGGTTATATCGGATATAGGCCTAATGCATATTGTATAATTCTATCCATTTCAGGTCTGTACTTTGCCTGAGGTTAGCTCACGCAACTATTAAACACTTTCCGAGCCACTGCTCTTGGCCAAAGTCGAAGCATTCAGTCCCGTCCTAACTTACAGACATTAGAACGTTTTGAGATCGTCGTTAGGCCTACTGACTACTATGATGTAAAAATAACTATTTTTACATCATGCTGACTACAGATCTGAAATATCCTGAAACTGGCGCATTTTTAACGCATCTTAATCTTTCCATTTTCACCGTAAAACTGTTAAAAAAGTATCTGCAGCTTCCACTATAGGGGGCCTACGAAGTCACCAAGAGGCTCATAGTTTGCACTGAACTTCAAGTCAGGTTAATACGTAAGTTGTGCGTTTACAAAGCATTACGTCATCACATCACGTGGGTCATTTTGTGAAGTAACAGCAAAAAAAGTAAGAAAATATTTCAAAGTCGAGTCAAGTCGAGGAAACAACGATCGACTCGACTTGTCAAAACCTATGATCGACTCGACTTGCAAGTCGATCGAGTCGAAGATTTTTCGACCGACTCGACTTGGCCGAGTTTCGATCGACTTGATCGACTGACTCGATCGATCACGGGGTATAATAGCGAGTAGTCCGACTTGACACTTTTTTTAGAAAGGACTATGATTGTGACTTTTTGAGTATTGGTCTTGGTCTTGACTCTTGAGGTTCAAAGTCTCGGTCTTGAAGTTCAAAAGTCTTGGTCTTGAGGTTCAAAGTCTTGGTCTTGGTCTTGGTCTCGGTCTTGAGGTTCAAAGTCTTGGCCTTGGCCTTGGTCTTGAGGTTTATGGTCCTGACAACAAGACGTACTGGACCTGCAGTAAGCTTGTTGAGCCTGCGGAGGCACTTAATTGGTTTTCATCTATTGTTAGCATTTGATCCCTGTCTTTCAACTCTTTATATAGTGTAACTTAATCGATTGTTTACTTAAAAAACACAACAGTTCAAGTGTTTAGACTAAAATACGATACGGTTCAGCAGCACGAACCGAAAAGTTACTTGTTAAGAGCGGAACGAAGTGGCATCGATGTGACTCCGCATTCGTGGATAGCACTTGTATCCTATGGGATGAATGCGGTTTCTGACGATGGCGCACAATAAATTGCCGTGTACATATTACCTATAGACAAGTTCATATCAAAGAGAAAGACACTCCAGACCTTGGGTGACGTACGTATACGAAAGAGTTGTAGACATCCACCTATAGCGGCAAATGCATCTCAAGGGGTTGTAGTCCAGAGCAACCAATGTACTACACTTCGAAGGTTTGGACTCCAGAGTACCCGATGAAACCTCATCCAAATGGGTTCTGCTAAAATGCAACGAAAAACAATCAGATTCCAAAGGGTTAAAGCAACCCAGACCAAGCAGTGCGTCCCCATTCCAAAGTGGCTTTATGGCACCGTCGTGCAAGAATTGGTTGGTGCAGACGCTGTCAGCATGTTCACATGGAGCCCATATGGAACCCGTATTCCCATATAGGACCAGTACAGAAACCATATTGTTCCCATATAGTGCTCATGGATATGCTGGCAGGGGATGCCCACACTCCCCGTAGGCCTAGATGTGGCCACTGTGGTGGATGCTGGTATAGAGAGATGTGTGAGTGCATGCTGGCTGGCTGTCGGTGGTGGTGGTGGTGGAACACCTATTGAGATGGTTCGTCATCGTCTGATCCGGTGGTTGGAATGGTGTAGGCCATCCAGTAGACGATGTTGAAGAGGAGGAAGGCAAGTGGAAACGACTTCCTCGACACCTTATCGATCTGTCGGGCTCTTCTCTTGCACCCCTCCGCGTCCACTGAAATGGTGTACGTCTGTCGATTGCTCGAACGACCCTACACGACAGCACGAAGAATGTCTACACTACATGTACGAGGAAATTCACGCATACACCAAACGCAGCAAGACCAAAGTAAACCTATCTTATACAGGCGGAAACCATGATCAACAAAACCAAGCCAATGTGGCCAACCATATAACATGCTTAGATTGTGTGGAGTCTGATGGCTTCCGCCACTGAGACGATACGATTTTCGTGGTTCTAGGACTTTCCGACTTTTCGCCCCCGGAAGTTCCTCCCCGGAAGATTCGCCCCCGACATTTCGCCCCCCGGAAGTTTCGCCCGCGGAAGACTAGAAGCGGGATCTTGATGAAAATGTAACTAAGGCTAGAAGCGGGATCTTTGATGAAAATGTAACTAAGGCTAGAAGCGGGATCTATGATGAAAATGTAAGCCTAACTAAGGCTAGAAGCTGGATTAGAGATGAAAATATAACTAAGACTAGAAGCGGGGGCGAATCTTCCCGGGGGCGAAATGTCGGGGGCGATTCTTCCGGGGGCGAAATTTCCGAATCCTGATTTTCGTAGATCTATGCTGTTTCCAGTGTCATTCTCTCTTAAAACGCTTTAGTTGTTGAGGCCTTATTACGGACAGCAGCCAGGTCTAACCTTGATTATCGTATGCCGCATTAAGCAGAATTGTTTTAATTATCAGTAAGCGTTTAAATAGAGCTACAGTCTATAGGCTGACTAAATCGCCGCCATTATGCCTACGGACATGGGCAATTGGGCACAGTAGCTGTAATTAAGTCTTAAAAGCGAGAGATTTATTCAAACGGGCTGTCTAAAGATCGCCTAAATAGCTAAAACAGGCCTACATTTAATAAGATATAGGCGAGTTAGAAGTCTTGACTAACATATTTCACTGCTTAGAGACGACTCTATTGCAGTGTTTTCGTTCCTCTGTTTTGTCGTTCCTTAAAGAATGTCTAACGAGGTCTGAAAAAGTCCTATCTGACGAAAGTAAGCATCTATCAACTTACCTTAAAGCAGTTTGAAAACATAGAATCCATCGCATGATCCTAATACAAGTGATCAGAAAACAAGAAACACGTGTCAGTGCTAAAACATTAAAGCGGCTAGAACTGCTCAATATAGGGCGACTTGAGCGTTATAACTTTAGCATGACCCAACATCGTGTTGCATGTCTCAATAACTGACCGTCTGTAATTGTAGCTGGGTTTCTATGGAAGACGTTCGATACAGCTTTAGCCAACCACAACAGTGTCTGCTAATAGCAGATATTGTGCTTATGAGTGTTTAGTTAGAGCTAACGGACAAAAACGACTTTCTATAGCGCCGTTACACATTTCCAGGGTCTAATGCACATTGAATTATGCAGTCTCAGCATTTGTATACCGAGTAAACATCCTATGTAGAGCAGAAATTCTACTGAAGCATTTCCTGTGAGCCACTGGACCTGAACTCTGGTTTTTCTTGGCCATTTTCTGTCCTGTTAGGTTGGAAGCGCCTATTAGTAGTTTCTCCTTAAGGACGCTTTAACACTTTGCAATTACAAGTAGGCCTACTTACACCTTCAATAACCAAGGCGACTAACAGAGCTGAGAGTAGCCTAAAGTTACATATACTCATCAAATGCAAAAGAGTTTACGCAGACAATAATTACAGGCCAGCTGCTTTCAGTGTAGAGTAGACCTTTAGACAGAAAACTTATGAAAAGATATGCTGAAGACGTGCCATCACTGCCAGCAAGCCCACATGGAGCTTAGGGGCCTATATAGAACCAAAATTTACAAATGGAGAGCCCATTATATGGGTCCTATCTAATGTACATGGAAATGCTGTCAGAGACAAAATCATCTCTAGTAGATTTGTGCGAGACAAACCAGGTTATCGAGAAGGATATATATATAACATTATAACTATCCTTAAGTTCCTTAACTAATGCACTTTTAAGAGACAGAAGATATACCCAAGATAGCTTCTGATAGCTGAGGGTGAGAAGAAAAACGTAAGGCCAGGAAGGACAAAAATAAAGTCTAAATCAGGGGCGGATCCAGGGGTGGCCAATCCGGCCATGTCCCCCATTTGATATTTACACAGGACGTGGCCCCCCGTCACCACGAAGTAGACGAGGAAAATGACGAAATAATGGCCCCCATTTGATATCCACCACACAGGAGATGACATCCCCCCGTAGATGAGTAAAGCGAAATCCCCCCGTAGATGAGTAAAGCGAAATATGGAAACATGATAATAGATTAATGACTAAAAAAAGTCATCAATTTTTGGCCCCCCCCCCCTTATAAACCTTCTGGAGTCGAAGGTGTCGGTTTCCAGACGCCTCATTTTTGTAAAACAGGATCGAGCAAATTCAATTAGAAAGCAAGCATTATCTATGCAGGGAGTAGAAGACATTCACACCTTAAAAAAACTGCCGCGCCATTAGACAAATTTCACACGTTCACCAACCAGCCATAATGTCTGACACATCTACTGGCAACGCCTTCACTTTTTAACCCATGCTATTACCAAAATTACCCAGCGCGTACAACAGTTAAGAGAAAAAAACGTGTCCGAAGGAAGACAAAAGTGGGTGGACGGCGAGAGCGCGGTTCTTGTCATGTGTCAGCTGCGAAATTAATTGCTAATTAAAGGCGGACAGAGACACAGGCTATCTTTACAAATTCCGCGCAATATTGTAGTCCAGCGCTTCAACGCCGTTGCTTTCCACGGTACTTTTTCGCAGCCGGGTATTAACGAGTCAGAGATGTTCCCTTTCTGCGCATTGACTTCATCACGTAGCCCTACCCTGCCTACATGTTGAATGCACACATGCAGTGGCGGCGATCTTGTTTGGCAGGTGAGGGGGACAATTTTGAACTGATCTGATCAAAAAAGAGTTTTGAACTGATCTGGTCAAAAAAGAGTTTTGAACTGATCTGCAGTCTTGTTGTCCTCGAGACCAAGGTCTTGGTCTCGAGTGCACTCGAGTTCGTTTTTAAAAGTCTTGGTCTTGGTCTTGAGGTTCAAGGTCTTGGTCTTGGTCTTGGTCTTGAGGTTCAAGGTCTTGGTCTTGGTCTTGGCCTTGAGGTTCAAAGTCTTGGTCTTGGTCTCGCAAGACCAAGACCGGCTGTTAATATGAACAGTCATTTTACAGAACTCAAGAATTCTGTATCAAGCCTGCTTGCATCATACGACCAATATCTATGGATGGATACAAGTCATGTTGGTCAGGAAAACCCATTGGCAGCAGCAACTACAGTTATTCTGTATCAGACGGTATGATAAACCATGGGAAGATTTCAAAAGGACTCACTATCTGTACATTTACATCCAGTGCTTGAAAAGCTACTCTGTGTGTGTCAGCGACTTCAGCACCTGTAGAACGGGTTTTTTCACATGGCGGATTTTTTATGAGGCCCACCATGCACGTCTTGGTCAGAAAATTCTGAGCGAATTGGTTTTTATAAAATACAAAAGGCATTTGGTATAAGAGTTTGCATGAAGGACTTTTGAATACAAATTCGGATTTCTCTGCAGTTTGCATTTAAAGTTAATTTGCTTGAATAAAATAAAAGACTCATGTTTTCATTAAAATAGCGAATATTCCGACTTGACAATTTTTAGAAGTCTTGACCTGATTTCGATTTTTTGGGTCTTGGTCTTGGTCTTGAGGTTCAAGGTCTTGGTCTTGGTCTTGGTCTCGAGGTTCAAGGTCTTGGTCTTGGTCTCGAGGTTCAAGGTCTTGGTCTT
The DNA here is from genome assembly GCA_963556255.1 of Allolobophora icterica. Taxonomy (NCBI): domain Eukaryota; kingdom Metazoa; phylum Annelida; class Clitellata; order Crassiclitellata; family Lumbricidae; genus Allolobophora; species Allolobophora icterica. Next base: position 30,431,643 of record OY744608.1, on the reverse strand, counting down.
GGTCTTGAGGTTCAAGGTCTTGCTCTTGGTCTTGGTCTTGAGGTTTAAGGTCTTGACAACAAGACTGCTTTACAAATTCCTCGCAATATTGTAGTCCAGCGCTTCAACGCCGTTGCTTTCCACGGTACTTTTTCATAGCCGTTCTCTTATGTGGGTATTTTGTGTTGGCAGTTCTCGGCCAACACTGTTAATAAATTTTCGTTCGGACGCTGTGTTGGCAGATCTTGACTAACACTGCTTCGGAAGATACTACATTGTATGCAGTGGCGGCGATCTTGTGTGAGAGGTGGGGGGGGGGACATTTTGGAACTGATCTGGTCAAAAAAGAGTTTTGAACTGATCTGGTCAAAAAAAGTAAAAACATTTTCTCGCTCACGCGTGAAAAGATTTCATGACCTTTTTGGGTGTTTTTTTAATGTGGGGTTGGGGGTCCGATGCATGGCGTGTCCCCCACTGTTAAAGGTGGGTGTCCCCCTCGACCCCCCCCACGATCGCCGCCCATGCACACATGGAACCAATATAGGACCAATATTCCCATCTGCAGTGATTAAATTCAGCCGGATCCATTCGGATCCATCTGAGATCCGGCAGCTCTGATTTGAAACCCGCCACTCGATCTACGAGATTCACCCTTTAAGAGAGACCCGTCTCCTTACAGTTTTTACAACAATAATATATAGTCAATTATTTAGGCCTACATCTTGTTTCGCGTATTTTATGTTTATTCAAACAGCGACTGGTGAGTATAGATTACAGCTTCGCCAGAAACGCTTAGGTTTTAGATTATGAAATCCACGACCTCTGAATGAGCAATTGAAGCACTGCCCATATGGAACACGTAGAGAGCCCATATGAGCAACTTAAGCACACATAGATTCCATTTAATGCCCATAAATTTTCCGGCAGGGTAGAGGTTTTAACAGAAATTAATTAATTAATTAATTAATTAATCTAACTAAGAAATTAACTAACTAAGAACTAACTAAGAAATTAACTAACTAAGAAATTAACTAAGAAACTAACTAACTAAGAAATTAACTAAGAAACTAATTAAGAAATTAACTAAGAAATTAACTAAGAAATTAATTAATCAATTAATTAGCTAACAAATTAATTAATTAATTAATTAATTTAAAATAAATTAATGAACAATTGAATAGGGCGGACCTGGTTCCTGTCGCCGTCGATGGCGTGTAGCGGCACGGCGTGTCGTACGATGGGCGTCCGTATACGAACGCCGTTGCGAGCAGCGACGTTGACGAAGGCGTATTCGAGCAGAGCAGCGAAGACGAAGATGAGACACATGATCATCCAGATGTCGATCGCCTTGATGTAGGACACCCTCGGCAGCTGAGAGTTGATCCCTGAACTCTGGGTCGTCGTCGTCAGGACCGTCAGTAGTCCGATGCTCACGCGCGCTGGAACCCCGTCGATGTTGATCCAGAACGAAACCCAGGACAGGATGACGACCAGTATGGTCGGTACGAAGATCTGGATCACGAAGAATCCGATCTGGCGACGCAAAACGAACCGAATTTCCTGGCATGGAAAGGCGCCTACGTTCACATGAAATTCAAGCAAAGACCGGACTCAATGTAATCGTGTATTTTAAGCATAATCGCATTTCATTTCTTCAGCGGGCAGATCCGGCTGAATTTAACCACTGCATATGGGAATGTAGGTTCTATGTTGGCTCCATATGGGCATGCATACAGGTAGGCATACAGGTAGGCATGGTAGGGCTATGTGATGAAGTCAATGCACAGAAAAACTAAATTGTAGAAACCAGTTGATCAGTGCAGGCGCTTAAACAGAGACAAAATCTGGGAGGCGGGAAAGGTTATAAGTTCAGATCTAAATGTCAGACTGGTAGATTAGCGGACGGCTGTGGTGGATGATGCTTGAAATTAAACGACGACAAAGGCTAGGAGAAGAGAAGGACAGCTAGAGGTATGGTCCAGAATGAACTTATGGCTGAAGCGCAATTTATACGAGAACAGCAATGCAACTCTAAGACAAACCCTTAACCAAGATCAGCCTGAGGTAACAAAGATTCATCAATTTTTTTATTTCGAAACGGGAATTGCACCTCCGTTTAGGAAACAGTATGTACCGTACCATTATAAGTCTTATCACCTGCATAAATTCACGATTAGGAATCCATTACAAAGCAGTTTTTAGGACAAACTAATTGGATTCTTCGGTTTTCCAATTATTCTTCGGTTTTCAGTTCAAAGACCTTAGAAAATGTACACAAGCGCCCCTTTATATAGTAGGCCTCTAGACCTAGAATGGCACGCAGGTGTTTCATGTATTCAGCATGGGCACTTCGCTCAAATATTAAAGGTCTAGCTTATAATCTAACAGGGGAAAATGATGCCAAAACTGATACCCCATACTTTCTAGACCAAAGTTACGTCTCTGTTATCCACTGAACCAGGACTATTCGACCTTATCACTACAGCTGGCCAATTTAGGAGCAACAAACCTTTGGAGCAAAGTAATAAAATAATAATAATAATAATAATAATAATAATAATAATAATAATAATAATAATAATAATAGGGATAGCGGATATAGGCCGGCATCTGACCAACAGGCACGTAACTAGGATTTTTCGTTTGGGGAGGCTTAAACCTTGAACATGGCAACATTTATACAGTGTTCATACGAATTTTAGCCGTAAGCATACAACGGCTTGACTTGTTTGGGGGGCTTCAACTTCGTTTGGGGGGCTTAAGCCCCCCCAAGCCCAACGCTAGTTACGTCCCTGCTGACCAACATTTCCGGAGACAACAGGGAAGCAAGCTTCCTGTTTCAAAGCTTATCAGTTATTATCCAACGCTTTAATGCAGTCGCTCACCTAGGTTCCTTAACAATATCGCAGCAAAAACTCGCTCGGCCGTTCCAGGAATAATTTTTTATTTTATCATATGTCTCCGGACAATTTTTTTATCTACCTGGGGGATCCTTGATACCCCGGGGCAAATATTAAAAAAAAATAATAATAATAATACCTAGACGAATAGTATAGGGCCCATTCTAGACAATTCTACACTGTAAATAATGTTGAAGTCCCTGAGGGATCCTGTTTACTTCGAGGCAAAAAAAATAATAACAGCAATAACAACAACAACAATTATAAAGATAATAATAATAACAACAACAACAACAACAACAACAACAATAATAATAATAATAATAATAATAATAATAATTTTTAATTCCTGATGGATCTCTGTTTAAGCGGGGTCCACGGCCCTTTCTGTGTCACCTGTGTACCCAAACTAAACAAATTGATTTGCCTGTTTTTTGTTTGATTTGTTTACCTGTTCAGTTTGGATACCAAATAAAAGATTGAAGATTGATTGATTGATTTATTTCGGGACAAAACAAATTATAATAAATAAACAAATTAATAAATAACGAGAAGAATCCTATTTTCTGAAGTCAACCACCGCAGTCTTGATCGAAATAATCTTGCGGGAAATTTCGTTGATCTCTGGAAACCTCCCGTTGTTTACAAAATCATCTCACCAATTCAGTATAAAATGTTTAATAGAAATTTTAAGTAGAAGCGGTGAGAGCGTTTGCGCCGGGTTTCCACAGCGGACCTCGTCAGAAGATTATGACGCTCTCCCGACACCGTACAAGGAAACATTAGGGCACTTGGTCCTCTTGAACCTCGCATCCTAAATTTCTACCCTGGAAAAATTCCATAAGACCAACCATGAAACCTGCCTACATTTTAACTATTTGCGAAGCTTGTTTATCTACGTCACAGACGAAGAACTTCCAAAGCGAACCTGCCGTGTAGTTCAGCGAACAGTCGTACAGGAGTTTGTCGACGAGAGCGAACTGCGGGAAGAGAACGTCTATGTCGAACTCGACGGGGTCATCGAGCCAAGCGAAGTACAGAGTGTCCATCGTGTAACCGACTGAAAAGAAGGTCAAATCAACATCTCATTCGTGTGATTCCTCGTCAACAATGTTCAACTCGCTCTAAGGCTAAACTATCGAACGATGTAAATGGTTCACTTGTTTAGTATGACGCAAATCAAAAAGAAGCAGTTGAAAGAGCGAAATGAAAAGGCGCTCCTTAATGAAGGTTCAGACTGATAAGGGTAATCGTAGGCCTAATAGCGAAAATCTTAAAGGCGCACAGTCTAGTCCCCGGAACCACCGCAATCCGCGCCGCTAAGCCCTCAAGTCGAAACCAGTCGCTAATTGCTATCGACTGCTAGCGACTTCGTCAACGTTATTAGTTGCTTATTGTCTTAATCACGGTCTCTGAGCTTCGATTTTTGACGAAGACTTCAGCAGTAGGACAGGAGCAACACTTGCTTATAACTTATAAGGTACGAGTTCCGGTGTAACAGACCAACACTCAAACAATCAGTCGATGTCAGGTCACCAGTTCTTTAATTACTACCTGCCTGAGTGGTGTCTGTTACTTTGAATGACATCACGCAATCGTTTTAATTGAAAATGGTCACATCTAAATATGATCCATAGTTTTTTCAGTGCTAAACTGGTTCGTCATTAGTATAATGTTCCCTTGCAGACAGCTCAATAACCATTTGATCAGCATGTACACTTGTACAGAGACTGTGGAATAATAGTAAAAAGAATTATGAAGACATTGAAAAGTGGAGTTGAGTTTGCATGCAGAAGCCACAGAAAGGAAAAGTCGGTTGATGGGTATGTGAGTCCGTGCTGCCACACCGCTCAGGAGTCTTGTTGTTACCAGTCGTCCTCTGATGAGGACGTCCGCAAAGGGGAGGGATGGTAAGGCCAAATGCGGCAAGGGGAAGGGAGGGGTTCAAAGTAGGTGAATTTTTGCGGACGTCCTCTATGGACGATCCATAGCAAATCCATCTTAGTTCATTATAAAAAAAGCTGTGATAGCGCCAGTTGAAATATCAAACAAAACCTTTGTACTGCTGTATTCTCTTGCATCCTGTTGCATGCAACAGAAGTGACTGATGATACACAATTACACTGGTATATTAAGTGGACGATAGGAGGCAGGCTAAAGTACTCACAGCTCTCAAACATCATTGGGCAGACCTGAGTGTCGAACGGATATTTGTGCAGCTTCATGGGACACGACAGAGTCGCGGATATTCTGAAATCATTGTCAACAAGTGACACAACAGTGACGATCACAAATAATGCATTATTCACACGTGACGATGATTTCAATGACATCACACAGAGGCGGGGTCAGGATCACAAGTCTAAAACTTGGAGGGCAAAGGTCCTAATTTTGGTCTTCCTCCTGTTGAACTTTAATATTCTATACTGATGTGCAGATGATTATTGTCATGGTCTCGAGAATATGAAACCTTTGGATTTTAACTGTAACTTGATACAATGGTATGAAACAAACGCAGAACAGTAAAGTGTGAGCCCTATAAAGATTCCAAGAAATACAGGGATTCTTAAACATGAAGGGGAATTGAATATTCATATTACATTCTATTTTAGACTCAAGGTGCACGTAGTATGATTCTTTCAAATGTTTCTAACAAACTAGCAGTCTTGTTGTCCTCGAGACCATGGTCTTGGTCTCGAGTGCACTCGAGTTCGTTTTTAAAAGTCTTGGTCTTGGTCTTGGTCTTGAGACCAAAGGTCTTGGTCTTGGTCTTGGTCTTGGTCTTGAGGTTCAAGGTCTTGGTCTTGGTCTTGGTCTTGAGGTTCAAGGTCTTGGTCTTGATTTTGCAAGACCAAGACCAAGACTTTTGTCAATATGAACAGTCATTAATTTAAACAAACGACAAGAATTTAAAATATTTATCCAATAATTACTCATACAGTTATTGCTTTAGTATTTACACGGTGTGAATGAGGCTTCACTGTTGTTTTGGACAATTATTTTGACTTCCAGTTATTTACCATGGAATGACGTCAAAACAGACTCATGATTAATTTGTACATTTACATCCGGTTCTTGAAAAGCTGCTTTGTGTGCTAGCGATTTCAGCACTTGTAGACCGTGTTTTTTCACATGGCAGAATTTCATGAGGCCCCACAGGTCACGTCTTGGTAAGAAAATTCTGAGCAAATTGGCTTTTATAAAATTCAACAGGCATTTGGAATAGCATTTCGCATGAAGGACTTATGTAAATACGAATTCGGAATTCTCTGCAGTCTCCATTTAGAGTTGTTTTGCTTGAATAAAAGAAAAAAACTCATGTTTTCATTAAAATAACGAGTAGTCCGACTGTCCAATTTTTAGTAAGGAATAGAAGTCTGGATACGACTGTGATTTTTTGGGTCTTGGTCTCGGTCTTGGTCTTGAGGTTCAAGGTCTTGGTCTTGGTCTTGGTCTTGAGGTTCAAGGTCTTGGTCTTGGTCTTGGTCTTGAGGTTCAAGGTCTTGGTCTTGGTCTTGGTCTTGAGGTTCAAGGTCTTGGTCTTGGTCTTGGTCTTGAGGTTTAAAGTCTTGACAACAAGACTGCAAACTAGGTTACTCCCGATAGGCCGGTAATTTTTATATAGGTCTAATATTCATTTGATAGTCTTATGAATCTTGAATCTACAATTCCTAACTGGAATCTAGTCAAGTCCAGTGAATTCAATTGCTAAATATGCATCAACATTTCCTAAATGAGGATTTATGTAGAACTGATACATTACTATTTAAATATTTAATTCATGACTCAATTAATCAATAATCGAACTAGAATTATTATTATTATTTTTTTGCCGCCCGAGGTGTGACCCTCAGGCTCTTAGAGATTGAGTAGGTGCGTGGTTAAATTGGTTTACTGTGCCTCATCCTCCCCCAGTTGTGCGAATGTGCCAGTGAACGCAACTGCGTTAAATCTTTGGTTGCAAATTGAAAGGCGCTGGAACAGGTATGTGGTTTCTCTCAAGTCTCCTGTCTTTGTTGAAAGGCGGCGCCCGAGGTCCCTGAGGAATACCAATGCCTGCTCATTGAGTGGGCCCATACTTTCCAATGCGATGGAAAATTATTATTATTATTATTTCTGTATATTTATTAAACGCCACTACCTATCGAGCAATTGCTCAAGATCCATATACAGCGATCCCAGGATGAATCGAACCCACACATTCCGCATTACAATGACAGTGATTGATGGCAATTATTAGGAGTTGTATCTGTCTTCTATCTTACAATTATTAGGAGTTGTATCTTACTTCGTGACGTACCACAGTTCACCATCGGCCTTCAGCCTCATGAGCTTGTTGTCGATGGTGACCTTGTGGAACTGGGCTTTCTTCTCGTTGCGGAAGAAAGTGTCTGGAACCCAGACGTCCTTGTATCCGCTGTTCTTGACGTCCCCGAGGCGTATCTCTTCCATTTTGGGATTCGGAGCGTCATACATCAGACGCGGGTCTCTCCACTTCTGCCTCAGATACATGTTTACAGAGTAGTCCTGCAAAGAGAAATCTAGTCTTGCAAGTACACAACGAGCAGGTCTATGATGTATGACAAGTGACATTTTGGTTAACGGTTGTTAATTGTAATATTTCATATATTTCATGTTATATTTCAAAACTATTCAGTCTATTCCTACAACAATAACGGTGCTCGCCCAACTATGTGGCATAGGCTATCTTAGCATAAATTTGTAAACGTGTTTTTTATTTATTCTTTCATAAATTCGTGTTTTGACCGCTTTCTCTTTTGGACATTTGCTAAAGTTAGACATTTTTTTCATATAGCAACAACTCCATAAGAAGTCGGTAATCGTAACAGTAATATTGAACTTTCTAAAGAGCTATACTTGACAAGAGATACCAAGTGGAGGAGGTCCAAGTGCTATAAATGATTGTCTCATGAGGTCAAACTCCTATTAATGATTGTCTCACGAGGTCCAAGTGCTTTAAATGATTGTCTCATGAGATCCAAGTGCTAGGCCTATTAATGAATGTCTCATTTCGAATGCATCTTATTTGTGTTTCTATACATAAGCCACACACTTTCCCACAAGTTTCACATTACTAAGCATGGATCTTTGTTTATTACTTAGTTTTTGTGGAATTATTCATTGATTGTTGAAATAATTTTTAACGTAAGATTTGCATTGCAAAAAGTATGATCTGTGAAGTTGCTCATAGCGAGAAAATGCGGAATGCTTAAGCCTAACTAAACGATAAGTAAATTATGCATTATCACCAAATTCACGATGCAGTTTTTTGTTTGCTCATGTTTAAGTTATCTTATGATTTATTTTATTTCTTTACTCATGATTTTGCATCGATGTATGTTACAATCGGACAACAAATACGATATCAAAGGAAAATCTCAAGAGAATAACGAGAAGAGAATATTAACTGAAGCTAAACAGCCAACAGTAGATCAAAAGAAAATCAATGGCAGATGAAAGAGAGAATGAAGGAAGATCCTAGAAAATCCTTACACTGGAGGATCAAAAGTGATTTGCCCGTTCGATAGAGAAATTGCAAACGTCATAAAATTGATGACCTAATCGATTCTGTCTCAAACCACTCACATAGCAATTGTAGTGTATGTGCGTCTGCATGTATGTAAATATATATGTATGTGTTTTTTGTGTTGTTTTTTATGCATGCATGCATATATGTATGCATGTATGTATGAATGTATGTTACACTAAACTAATTCGTTATTATTCTGTTGTTGGTTGCAATAAAGATTTTTTGATTTGATTTGATGTTGTAAGTATGTATGTATGTATGCTTGTATCTGAAATGTCCAAACCAACAAAATAAATTAAAATTTGTACAGTATAGGAATAAATTTAAAACAGTTCGAATTAATGCCGAAAAGAACTACTATGCAGAGGAATTTTATAAACATCATAATGATATGAAGATGACATGGAAAGTTATCAGAGCAGCGATGAACATAGAAGACAAAAAGGTAAAAATGGACTCATTAACAGTAAACGGAGATAAAATAGATGACCCAGAGCAAATAGCAAACATGTTTAATAAATATTTCACCAGTATAGCGACCGATTTAGCGAGTAAAATTCAAAACTCAGTTTGTTCCTTCGAGGATTATATGCCCCCTTCACGATGTAATTCAATGGGACTGACCCTAACTTCACAGGAGGAGATAATGAAAATAGGAAAGATGCTAAAAAAAACCCATGCAGCAGGAGTGGACGAGATTGACCCATATATCGCTACCCCCAATTTATCTATGATAGTGTATCCTTTGGTGGAAATAATTAACTGTTCTCTTCTAACCGGTGTGGTCCCGGACTCACTCAAAATAGCTAAAATAACACCAATTTTTAAAAAAGGAGATACAGAAAATGTGACCAATTATAGGCCAATATCAGTTCTCCCATATTTTGCTAAGTATTTCGAAAAAATTGTATATGATAGAATTAGCAATTATATAAATTCGGCGGATATAATACACCCGGCGCAGCATGGGTTTAGACAGGGGCACTCTACTTCTATGGCACTTTTAGAAATGGAAGATAGAATTTCTAAGGCCATAGACAATAATGAATATTCTGTTGGAATATTCATCGACCTAGCAAAAGCATTTGACACTGTGGACCATAACATCTTGTTAACAAAGTTATCTAACTACGGAGTAAGAGGGACACAGTTAAAATGGTTTCAAAGTTATTTACAAAATAGAACCCAAAAGGTGGCATGTAATGGTATATTATCAGATATTGGGTATATCACTCATGGAGTTCCACAAGGCTCAAACCTCGGACCACTTCTATTTCTTTTATATATAAACGACCTAGCAAACACCTCAAAAGTCATGCATTTTATACTATTCGCAGATGACACCAATATTTTTTACTCAAATAGCTCCTGGGTGTCCCTTACTGAGATTGTTAATAAGGAACTAGCAACTATAAACACATGGTTTGCAGCAAATAAACTCACCCTTAACATTGATAAGACAAATTTTATATTATTTAAATCGCATAGAAAAATCAAAGTAGTTGATGTGGAATTACAAATTGATGGAGTACCCATTACCCAAGTTAAAACTACTAAATTTCTTGGTATATACGTTGATCAACACTTAAATTGGAAGGACCACATCAATTATATCACATTGAAAATTGCCAAAATTATAGGGATAATATCTAGAGTATCATACTTGCTTCCCAAGGACATCAGACTGAACCTATATTATTCACTAATATATCCCTATTTAAGCTACTGTAGTATGATATGGGCTTCTAACTATGAGTCCAGACTTAATAAACTAATGGTACTGCAAAAAAAAGCCGTGAGAATAATAAATGGGTCCCCTCGAAGAGAACACTCTGACCCAATATTCAAGAATTTAAATATATTAAAAATCGATCAAATTAGAAGAATGCAAATAGTAGAATTCGTATATCGGTATGAACGGAACTTACTCCCAAATTCGTTCAGGGGATATTTTACCATGGGATCACAAATCCATGTACATAACACTAGAAGAGCAGCTACATATCGCCCAATACGGGCTCGTACAAATATAAGAGAATTTAGTATGAAAGCATCAGGGCCACAACTCTGGAATGAGACTCCACTTCATATTCAGCACTCTAAAAATCGCTTCGAATTTAAAATTCAACTAAGAGAATATCTAATTAATGTATAGCTCCCCCCCAGTTTGATATGACAAAAGCCTTAATTAACAGAAGAGACATCTCCAATTGGTGGGCGTGTACGTTCACCGGGGCCCGGCTGTTGAGCCATTTAGTTAAGAATTTAGTTAAGCGAGTTTGAACTTAATTAAGAAAAGCCAGCCATGAATTTAGAAATTGTAATACGTTGTATGGGTGACCCCGCCTAGCGGGATTATATCCCTTTGGGGCCACCCTTTGCAACCTTTAACCAGTATTTATACGTTGTATTTATAATCGAAAAGATGTATTTTTTCTTGTGGTTTTTTACGTTGATATATGGAAAGCTTGTTACGTTTTGGTTTTTTTGGTTGCAATAAAGACTTTTTGATTTTGATTGATTTGATCTATGTATGCATGTGTCCATGTATGTATATATCTATCTATGTATGTATGCAGGTATGTATGTATGTAGGCCTATGTATGCAAATATATATGTATTTGTATATGTATCTGTGTATATATGTATGTATGTATGTATGTATGTATGTATTTATTTATGTATGTATGTATGTTTGTGTGTATGTATGTATGTATGTATGTATGTATTTATTTATTTATGTATGTAATGTATGTATGTATTTATTTATTTATTTATTTGTGTATGTATGTATGTATGTATGAATGCAGTTGCATTTCAAGTACCCCACTCACAGACTTTAGTAAGGTATAAGTCTTCAATCAATAAACTGTGGCTTCGAAGTACAACATGTCGACTGGCAAAAACTCAAGCTTGGTCCGTTTTGAAATCCAGTAAAGCAACGATCGCGGAGATATGGGAACAGTGTGTATAGTGGAATGCGATCCGGAAAAGAAACATGGATGCATCAACTGGCCAACTGAAGACGACAAGATAAGCGTATACATGTATATAGGATATTCAACGAACTAAACAATCTGGCTTATGCGGACATGAGTTGATATAACGCCGACGTTAAGCTGGTCACCCTGGCTTGGCTTTTGCGTTGCACTGAGAAATTTGGGGGATTTACATTACATTACATTATATTGCATGACAGTCTATAGATTAAACAGCGTGTGATGGATCAATAGTCACCATTGTCTGTTCGCTGACCGAATAGAAGCTGTTGACGTAGATTCCAATCTTAACTTCAGTTGGTCGATCTGAAATATGATCAGAACATTAAGATTTCTATGTATCAGACAAACTGCTTATATCTATTGCAACTGTAATTAGACATTTTTAACACAGCTGTTTCACAGCGGCCAATCAGAGACGCTGATCGATCTAGTTACACGTATTTCCCTCAAAGCGTGCTAGTATTAATATAATGTGTGACAGAGTAGCAAGGCCTAATCTAACGAGTTTCTCAGTCAGCCCTCTGAAAGTCCTCTTATGCATATAAAAACTCTTCTGTTGATGAATAGAGTTCTTCGGAGATGAAGAACAGTGCACGAAATAGGGTCTAAGCCGCTTGTTCCATCGATTAAAATGGTCCAATCAGTGGCATCGGTCGTCGACTGGCTCCAGCGGCGAGAGATAGATCAGATGACACTCATCGTATTTCAACGTCTAGCCTATCTACGACTACACACTACACAGTGCTTTGAAACAACTGCCATAGAATTTCACACAATCAAAACATCCGCTTAGTGAAGAGTCAACGAAGGTCAGCGGACTTTCGGCGCGCTCTTCTCTTCAACTTTTCAAACTTTTGGCGACTTCTTTGATATGGCTAAGTAATCTTTTCCTGGATTATTCTCTCGCGTCAAATGAATCGGTTCAAATAGTTTTTGGTACCTAAAAACTAATTTCTTGCACAATATTTGTCAGGCAGCATATTACGAAAGTACACGCGGAAATTGCTCCAACGGAATCTCGTAAGCAATCAGGTGATAAGCGTGAATTTGCCTATTGAATATTAACGTCGTATCTGTCTCTAACCAGACGTAATATTGTGCCAAGGGTAACGTGGAGGCCGGACAAGAAGAAGACGCTATAGGAGGAGGAGGACGAGGATGAGACAGGAGGAGGAGGAGAAGGAAAAGGAGAAAGAGAAGAAGGAGGAGAAGGAGGAGGAGAAGGAGGAGGAGAAGAAGCAGAAGAAGAAGAAGAAGAAGAAGCTATAGGAGGAGGAGGAGAAAGAAAAGAAGAAGTAGTAGTATTAGAAGAGGAAGAGTAGAAGAAGAGGAAGCAAAGTGGTGGTTGTGGTGGTGGTGGAGGTCTAGTTGTATCAGTGGAAGTAGCAGAGGAATGTGTTGCGTAGCAGCAGTTGTAGAGGAATGGAATTAGCAGGAGTGGAAGTAGTAGTGATAGTTCTATTGTTATGAGCATTTTACAAATTGATCTGTTTATTATTATATGTATGCTGGCGTCACTCTAGTTCAGATAAGCCGAGGGAGATTTCATGCTGAGCTGCGTTTCGTTCGAACCATAACGTCATCTGTCGAATGACTCAGAATCATTCTTTCTTATCGACCACGACCTTCTTCCGATCAGGCAAATTCCGAAGGACAGATAGACGCACAAATGGACGATTGGAAGAATGGAAGGATGGACGAAAGGACGGAAAGACGGAAACATGGACGAAGAAATGGACAGACGGATGGACGGATAATTGGACGGATGGACGAACTGACCTATGGCTATATATATATATATATATATATATATATATATACACTGTTTATACAGCGGACGAGGAAGACGCACTTCTTTTATTGCTCTAGGACAGCAGAAAAATAAATCCACGAACAAATGACAACGACTACTACGACGATGATGACGTTGATGATGATGATGAGACAGTCTCCAATGGGATTACAATCATTCCGTTTGCGTCACAAACGATCGATCTAGTTGCTTAAACAGCCGCCATCTTAATTCGACCAAGACGGAACTGAATAGCGGGAATTATGCGAACAAGACACAGAATAGATAGAAAACAGGCAGAGAAGTCTGAAAAGCACGAGTTCCGATTAGGTAAATCCATAGATATATAATACCTATGGGTAAATCTTGCCCAGCAAACCAACGACTGTATGAAAAAAACAGGTGTATCCAGTGGATTTGTTCGTTTATTTTCCATCTTAAGGGATCATCCATAAAGGACGTCCGCAAAATATGACCTACTTTGGATCCCTCCCTCCCCTTGTCCGCATTTGTCCGCATTTTACCTTGCCCTCCCTCCCTCCCCCATTGCGGACGTCCGCACGCCAATGCCAGTGATAAAAACCACAATTGTGGCCAACGTCATCAATAAGCTACCTTATTTAAAATCACCTTACTTAAAATATCAACCACTACATGCTATTTAAAATCGAAAAGTAAGTCCACAGTGTTTTAAAGTTCGAACACACGGCATGAGGTTTTAGGCAATCACATCACTGACCTTTACGTCTCTCGAGGAAGGTTAAAACAAAGGGGTGTTTAAAAATCTATCAAATTTAGATGCGGACGTCCGCACTGGTCATAACCCTCCCTCCCCTTGTCCGCATTTGTTCGCATTTGAATGAACCCTCCATCCCCTCATTGCGGACGTCCTTTATGGATGGCCCATAACCGGTATTAAATCCACTGAAATTATGATAATTAAACCGAAACGTTGGCTCACTGACGAACCAAGATAAAAAGAATGGTTTTCTTTAGGCATTAAATTCTGCATGCATCTCTTTGAAGGGGTGCTATATAAATACCAAAATAAAAAATGTAAGATTGAACTCTTCCTTTCTTCGAGCGATCGTCAGCAAGTTTAATCCCTTCAACGGTTGAAGGCAACGATATCAAAGTTAAACTTGGATTCTTTCAACGAAACCCAAAGGAATCGTTGGATGTAATCTTCATGCACCTGAAACTCTGCCGCTCAATCGGACGCTATAGAGATCTATGGCTTTGAATCTTGAAAGTCGCCGACTAACACTTGTGGGTACATCGACAAAGTCATAAGAAGATTAGATAGAGGAATTTCTACGAACAGTTCTTGAGCCTTGCCTATCCGTTCTTCACATCCTCAAAATCAATATCACAGACGACGATGCAATAACAGCAGCAGGACCAGCAGTAGCAGCAGCAGCAGAGACGATGCGACGTATTCATGAATCTGCGGATGGTTGTATATATATATATATATATATATATATATACATACATATATATATATATGTGTGTGTGTGTGTGTGTGTGTGCGTGCGCGCCTGTGTGTGCGTCTGTGTGTGTATGTGTGTGTGTGTATGTGACACGCAGACGGCAATCCAGCCAACGTCTACGCTCTCTTCAGCTGCTGCTGCTGCTGCTGCTGCTGCTGATGTTGATGCTGCTGATGTTGTGCATGATGAGCGCAACCTCCACCGAGGCGCTCGATACAAACTGGCTCCCGCATCCGTCCTGGTAGCCGCGTGCACAGACGAAGACTGGTGTAGTCTCGGCATACACTGGCTTCCATGATTGGAGCCATCGTTGGTCTGTTATATACAACGAATATAATGTGAAATGCTCTGCATGAATAAGCCGCGTATATCATATATGGATCCACTGGCGATGTTGTTGGTAGGAGTAGTGGATTGTAGGGCGAACGTTGAGCGAAAGATAATTCGCTATTAAGACGTTTTCAAAGAACTCCTTTCCAATTCAATTCGGTCGATATTGACAACGTCGTCTTTTAACTTGGAGATTTTCCAGCCTCACCCTCCTTCCCCCCTACGCCCAGTCTGCATTGAAGTTCACAGAAGGCAGAGAACCGACGTTGGAAACGGATGACAAGATGGCGGCCACTCCTCTCGCTCGATTAATCAACGCTTGCAGGTCTCTTAAGGCTGCCCCGGCCTTCTGGGTTTCTTTTGGCCGGCTCCTTCTCAGTCCTCTTATGTCTGGCCATTTGGAGACACGTATGGCCTACTAAACGGGTCTCACAGCCCGACGAGTTTATCTCCAATGACCGGCATAATGGGTCCTCGATGGCTTCTTAGCTCTCTTGGATCTTCGATGGCCTGCCTTATGGGGCTCTTAGGACCGAATCTTATCCCAACTTGGCCCAAATCTTGCCTTCAGGGAAGGCATAGAAGTAAACCAATTCCTTTGCCTAACAGTGAGATTAGAGTTGAGGACTAAAGCTTAAGACCGCAGTCTAAGTCTTTAGACCGCAGGCCAACATAATGTTGTCGATGCATATTGTATGTATGCATGTATGTGCATAAGTACGCGTACTTATGTATGTATGTATGCATGTCATGGGGGCCCGATAGCGCATTGGATAACATCTGGCGTAGAGTGCGAGAGGTACAGAGATCGAGTCCCATAGGCGTAGGCTGCAATTTGCGTCGTGTATTGCAGGCTGTCTGTTCTGTTAGTAGTTAAGGTTTATCGCATAACATGTACATGTACAGCGCAGTGCGTTTGCAGGCGCTTAATTAAAGAATAAATATTATTATTATTATTATTATTATTATTATTATTATTATTATTATTATTATTATTATTATTATTATTATTATTATTATTATTATTATTATTATTATTATTATTATTATTATTATTATTATTATTATTATTATTATTATTATTATTATTATTATTATTATTATTATTATTATTATTATTATGTACGTATACATGTTTTGTATGCATCTGTGTATGTATGTACGTATGCATGAATGTATGCCTGTATGAACATATATTTATATATGCATGTATGTTTGCAAGTATATATGTATGTTATATGTATGACTGGATCGTCATATGCATTGTATGTGTGTGCTGTACGAATAACTGTATGCATGCATGTACGTTCTATGCGTATATTATCTGTCCATATGCATGTGTGCATCTCTGCATATAAAATGTATGTTTGTATGTATCAAGACGCTTAATATAGCGCCTTTAAAAGAGTTATGAATAAAATCAATATTAAGCGAATAGGTTTAGTCGTTTACCTTTCATTGGTGGATCTTGTTTGATGTAATTGACCAGAAGCGTCGAAATTATAGCATGTGTTCTGTGACAAAGAGAGAACGTATAGTTTTAAGACAATGAAGACAACAATACAGCTGCTATGCACATCATTTTGGTGTCGCATTTAATTCTAACCTATCTTCAGTAAAAGCAATAAATCAAACTCACAACATCCTTAAATCACTCCACCGGCTGAAAATCCAGGATCGCATACACCTCGAAGTCCTATCGATAACCTACGACTTCCTACAATACCCCAGCCCAAGTATCGCTACCTTCGCGAACTCTTCATTATCCAGTCACCCAGCTTAACTCAATCATCCTCCAATTTCACTCTCTCCCGTCCATGCAGTCACTATAGTATACTCTCCACAAGTTTTCCAACCGATCCATAAGCCGCACTGCATCTCTGCCTTGGAACGATCTCCCCTCTCAATTCCGCAAATTCTTTTCCCATCGATATCGCCCCCCCCCCCCACTCACCATCTTCTGCCTCTGAATCTTCAATCTATCAATAAACAACCTTTCCACTTCAAATTAAAGTTCCACCTCTCCGAAAATTCCTATCCTGATCCATCATTTCGATGTTTCTCGTCCTCATTGAACGCGGTAGTGTAACGGTATGTTCGGTACATTGTAACCAGAGGGTCGCAGGTTTGAACCTACCTCAAGTCACTGCGTAGCGACTTTGGACAAGTTGCTCACCTACAATTGCCCAGCGCTCGTGAACAGGCTGGTGCCCTGCGCTTGGCCTTCGAGTGGCGCTTTAGAAGTTTGGAGATTACGATTACGATTACGAAACCCACCTTAGCAACTCCTCTACGTCATCTCTCTGGTCTCTCTGGCAACCGAACTCGGATCTTTACTTGGTATCTCTGGACCAGGCACGTAACTAGGATTTTTCGTTTGGGGGGGCTTAAACCTTGAACATGGCAACATTTATACAGTGTTCATACGAATTTTAGCCGTAAGCATACAACGGCTTGACTTGTTTGGGGGGGCTTCAACTTCGTTTGGGGGGGCTTAAGCCCCCCCAAGCCCAACGCTAGTTACGTCCCTGCTCTGGACAACCCTTCTGACATGACTCAGCGCTCGTGAATAAGACGGAACCATGCGCTTAACCTTATAGTAGCGCTTTATAAATTTGTAGCTTACGATTACTATTAAATATAACAATCAGCTGTTGCGTCAATATTGCATGCATTTCAGTGGTTGTCCATTGTACAAAGAATCCATTTCAAAATCTGTCTAGCAGTCCAAACAATGCTGCAGCTGAACCAACTGACCTATCTCTGCTCCATGCTCACATTGCTCACCCCTGATATAAATTAGATAATGCACTCAATCGGTGGATGGTTTGACTGTTGATGTGTCCCGCATACAAACAATGTTTGGCTCGCGGACTTTCTCGATCGATCGCTGCTCCGGAGCTTCTGGAATTCTCCGCCTAATTCAGTTGGTTTTGTTAAGTCTTTTATATTATTCAAGTCCACACTTAATAATAATGTGGGGCGTGGTGGCTCAGTGGTAAGTTCGGCGCCTTGTGACCGGAGGGTTGCAGGTTCGAATCCCACTCTAGCCGCTGCGTACGGACCTTGGGCAAATCGTTCACTCGCAATTGCTCGTGCATGGCGCTTCGGCGTGAAAATTCCGGCACAGTATCAAATGCTGCAGTCGGGAGCGCCTCTGAGTAGTAGTTGACTTCGAGAGGCGCTATAGAAATATCCGAAATAAATAAAAATAAATAAATAAATAAAATAATAATAATAATAATAATAATAATACTCTTTTCTTTATTTAAGCGCCTGCTGACCGCGCTGCGCTGTACAGTGAACATACATATAGTAGAAACGGCAGCCACGCAGGGCGCCTTACATACATGTATACAGTAGAAGCACATGATAAAAGTTTTACAGGTCCTGGAGTCGAACACAACTGTTTATACGGCAGCCAACGCGGCCTACTATTCATTTAACCACCGCCGCCACCTAGCGAGTAGAAGGCTGAATAAACCTTACAGGGTCTACGGGGTTCGATCTCGGTACCTACTACTCTTCACGCCAATGTGTTATCCATTACTCTACGAGCCCCCCCCCCACCAAGATTCACCTCTTTCACCTTGGTTACCTCTCTTTTACCCTGCTTCTGGTTTCTCTGATCACTCGGACTTCAACCCGGCTTATCGGATGGATTTTTATGATTTTATTTGGATTGCACTTGAAGCGAATATCGGACATTGTTTCGCACATTGCGATAACAGAGATTTAGAAGTCATTAGATCATATTAGTGTGTAATGTATTTTTTAGATTCAAATAGAATTTGTTTAGGTTAAGATATTGTATTAAAGATATTAGTTATTATGCGTATTTAAGATGTTGACCGACTCTAATAGTGAGTGTATATATCAGACTGAAGGAACAATTAATATGGCTGTCCGTGTCTTTATAATTATACTGAACAGGTGTTGAACAAATGCTGCCATATATCTACAGAGCTGACACGTACAGGTGTACACAGATGTGACTATATGTATATATTGCGTAGGGGCTGACACAAACAGGTGTTAAACAGATGATAAACAGATGTTGATATATACAATTATATATTTATTAGTACCGGTGTAAGAGTTGCGGTGGCCAGGTGCTAAAAAGGGTAACTGTTGGAAAGAAGTTGCCGAAGTCAGTCGTTGAAGACTTTTGACATCGATGGTGTCTCGGTAGAAATTGTGTGTATTGAGTGAGGCCTGTATGGGCATTTTATGTGGAACTATATGAAATGTGTTGAAGAAAATGAAGATTGTTAGTGATCTAAAATTAGAGCTACGAACTATCACAGTGAGCAGAAAATGCCTAAATATAAGGTTAATAGGCCTATAAGTCAGTTACAAGTGATAGATTCGGCTCAGGCGTAGGCTTAGCGGTCTACACTTACGAGAGAGAGAGAGATAGAGAGAGAGAGAGAGAGATAGAGAGAGAGAGAGAGAGAGAGAGAGAGAGAGAGAGAGAGAGAGAGAGAGAGAGAGAGAGAGGGAGAGAGAGAGGGGGAGGGAGAGAGAGGGAGAGAGAGGGAGAGAGAGAGAGGGAGAGGGAGAGAGAGGGAGAGGGAGAGAGAGGGAGAGAGAGAGAGGGAGGGAGAAAGAGGGAGAGAGAGAGGGAGAGGGAGAGAGAGGGAGAGAGAGGGAGAGGGAGAGAGGGAGAGGGAGAGAGAGAGAGAGAGAGAGGGAGAGAGAGAGAGAGAGAGGGAGGGAGGGAGAGAGGGAGAGAGGGAGAGAGGGAGAGAGAGACAAACAGACAGACAGAGACAGAGACAGACAGAGACAGACAGAGACAGACAGAGACAGACAGAGAGGCAGAGAGACATAGATAGAGAGAGAATGGAAACAATACGTATAGAAAGGACGTATCACAATTAGATTATAGATTCGATTCATGTTTTGCGAAAGTCGTCGTCTGTCTTCTTCAACGCTATACGTTTGGGCTCTACGTGTCTGCGGGTGCTCGTCAGTGATGACTCCTCTAGTTGTCTTAGAATGTTCGCTTATTGATTAACGTTTGTTCGTAATGACTTAAACCTAATTTGGACCAGCTTATTTGTGAAGTACCTACTTTAAGGGCGCTACAGTCAGTGTCTAGATGCATACATACATACATACATACATACATGCATGCATACATACATACATACATACATACATACATACACACTTACGTACTTACAAGGCTTAACAGTTGGGTGCAAACGGCGTATGTATGCTCTTGAAATGTATCCAAAGTGATTCATTCGAACTGCTAAGACCAATAATTATGTATTCGTAAAATGCTTTTAACCGTTGGTTGCGGGAACCATGCGAAATACCGCGTTAAAGCACCTCAATTGCTTCTCTATTTCTAGTTGTATGCGCTAGAAGGGTGTGCCTGCTGCAACCGCTTCCATCGCCGTGCCTTTCTCGAGCGATATTGAGCTATTAATAATTGCTTGACACGCCTCTATAGTGTTGGACCCATATAGACCGGAAATTTTTATTCTCTTTACGCGAAATTACCCAAGAATCAGCCAAATGGTTAGCAGCGTCGAGTGTTTATGGAGCTTCCCAGTTTTTCATTTTCGTTCGACTGCTCCTTGTTTTGTAGACTGCTCCCCGTTGGTGCCCTCGACGTTCCGAGGCGTGGCCACTCCTATTCCAGATCCCGGCGACGCCATTGATCTCCAGCGGAGAACAGCGAATGCCATTAGGCAACTGTATGAATGTCACGTCTCCCGAAAACATTACAGCTTTATTGTCGCCGAGATCTGTAGGCCTATCTCTGGCCTTTCCCTGTAGACGTTGACGCCACGGAGGAGTTGTCCGAAGATCCTCATCTATCCAGACATTAGACTTTGACGCCACGGAGGACTTGTCCGAAGATCCTCATATATCCAGACATTAGACTTTGACGCCACGGAGGAGTTGTCCGAAGATCCTCATATTATATCTAGACATGTCTGTTACATTCAGTTTATAGGTCTGTCGATCAGGAGGGAAGCAAGGCGACAATAAAAGATATGGTAACAAACTATGAAGTAAAGGGTGAGATTTTTATGTCTGGAAGGATGAGGAGTTTACGAGGAGGAAGAGGAGGAGGGGTGGTGGATTCTGAACGGCAAAATGGATTGCTTAGAAGAAAGCCAATGAATGTCATTCGACTAAAGGGTTGCATAGATCTTCGCCTGGCCAACGTAGAAATTGTCGTCGAGCGCGAAACCCTGTTAACGGAATCGACCGACAGGCCAGACCCCCACCAGCCGTCGATCCTCACAGACCAGCCGCTACCTTCCGGCTGACTGATAAGCATATCAGCGCTAATGTCACGACTTGTAAAATATGTATATACGGTCGAATCGCCGATGCACGGACGGTGACGGACCAGACTGCGGCCGGGTGCCACCAGAGCCTCAACCTCGGCCTCGGTTCAGGCCCTGCATTGTCAGGCATTCTGCAAAAGCTGGTGCCATTATGCATTCATTGTGTGACATAGTCTTATGCTTTGACAGATGCCGAAACAGCCTCTGGCGACTGCTAAACGCAACGTTTTTCTACTTTGTTTCGCGTGTAAACAGCTCTTACGCATGTACAAAATTCCACAGTTTACCGTAGGATGCCAAACCTTGTTTCTCTATGCTATTCCGCACCATGACCCTTATCCAATCTACATGCATAGGCCTACATATCACACTATACTATAATATACTATGCTACACCATGCCACACACATACGAACATACATACATTTTTTCATACATAGGCGTACATAAGAAATTTCGAATTTTAACGAAAAACAATAATTTAAGGGTATAGCATGTTCTGACAATTCAAACTCAATGGAGTCAAATCTAATCTAATAACTTCTATAGCGCCTTTTCATGATGCACAGGACACCAATCGATGGTCGCTTCAAGCGAAACAGAAGTCTTAAAGTCAAGCCAGGTCGGCATGGAACGTGATCTTTTCTCTGGAAATTTCCTTAATCGAGCTCCGCGTAACTACTGACCTTCGCCTTTTGCGAAAATCAATGAGGTAACTACCTAGAACTTGTGTAGTATACTAGAACTGGGCAAACTCAGCCACTGCCTTTAGTCTTGTAGTGCCAGTCCCAAGTCTGAATAAAAGAGGAGGGCGACGCTATTCATCTCTGTTATGATACAGCGTCGTTAAACGGCAACCACTACTAGGTTACTGAAACGTGACACTCTGGGCTTGAAACCAATAAAAGGAATAAGAAGGTCGTTGAGAGATTCAGTTTCTTCGTTATCCCAGAGATGGAGGAAGTTTTGATCTGACACGCGTAATATTTCATACTTCAAGACAGAGAGGGAGGATGTGAACTGGAACAGCATTGTCGGATATAGCGAGAAAACATATGTGACCAATAAACTTAATTGTACTCGCATAATATTTGGTGTTGGCGAGAGAGACAGAGACAGAGAGAGGCTTTCTTAATTCAAACTCAAGAGCTGAAACTCAACAGATCTACAGTACACAATGCGCGCAGTAAACTTATAACCTTATCTAGTCCGGAACTTTCATTGGCATAATTTATATAAGACAATGAGAGCCTGTGTCCCGAAGATCTTTAGACCCTTTGGATACGTACTTGTATGCACTGTCTTTAAATTTAAAGACAATGAGAACCTATGTCCCACTAAAGAACCTTGGGATACAAGCTCTCATTGTCTTTATAATGATCACCATTGAAATTTTTGGTGCAAATAATAAAAAATGTCTGTCAAAATTTCAACTTGCCTCTGTTTGCCGCCCTAATGGACAATGCCGCCCGGGGGCAGCCGCACCACTTACTCCCTCTTAGCTAAGCGGATGCAGTTTTGCTCACTGCACCATGGATAAGTATGCTGCTGCGCGTGTTGCTACCAATGCAGCAACTGCATTATGAACATCATTGTGATAATGTCCCTGTACTACACATTTATATCTTATTGAAATATGTATAGAGTTGTGTGGTTATATTGCCTAAACTACATTTTATGTATAGATAGGTGATCTAGTTAAATGATTTAATTAATTGCCAGCATTTATGACCAGCATCGTAAGGTCTAACATATATAGATAGGCTTGTCGAATATGATTCGCCGTACTGAATTATTCAATGTAAAGCAAGAAACCATGACTGAATAATTCAAATTTTCACGGCTGGCGAAGAAGATCGTCTGCTCGAATGACTACCGAACGCTGCTAATAGATTATAATTATGATACTGGCTTAGTTAGAGTTAATATAGCAAATCCTTCATGCAGTCAGCGGATAAACCTTTCAAGCAATGATTGCATAATTACACAATGACACTGTTTAATTCTTATATATTAAATAATTCAAATTGAAAGAAACCAATTGACATTCACTGCTAACTGCTAAACTATTGCATCCAATTGCTAATACTGAAGATGGTGTAATTGATTAAAAGTAGCGGGTGTAATATCCAACACCAAGGTAAGGCACTACAATCACTCTAATTCGTTGGCCATCAAACGGCCTTTCAGGATTCCTCCGCTATTCGACAAGTGATGGGTTTTCAGGTTAGACTAAAAGGAGGCTGATCTATCGATGATGGCCGTCATTCTCACTCCTTTTATGCTCATGACTACCAATCAAGAAATTAGCAAATCAGCGAAGAGCAATCGAATTCCCGACCTCATCATAGATTATACAATCGCGCCGATAGGACGGGCCATCCGCCTTCATATGCCGAGGCTAAGCAAAATGAATTTGCTGACAGTGGGCTACTCAGGGCTAACTTAATGCAATGCTCATTTTTTGTTGTTGTCTTTATTGTTGTTGATCTTCTTGTTATTACGATTATTTCTGTTATTATTATCAAAGAAGTTATCAAAAAATAATAGCTTCATCATCATCATCATCATCATCATCATCATCATCATCATCATCATCATCATCATCATCATCATCATCATCATCGTTGTCGTCGTCGTCGTCATCATCATCATCATCATTATCATCGTCGTCGTCGTCGTCGTCGTCGCCACCACAACCACCACCACCAACACCAACACCACCACCATCGTCATCATCGTCATCATCAACAACATCATCATCATTATCATCATCGTCATCATCACCGTCATCAGCATTGGTAATAGTAGTGTAATAGCTGTAGTAATGGTGTGGTGGTGGTAGTAGGCCTATTAGAATTAGTATAATAACTGGCCCACCAAGAAACAACTGGCAATTTTTTTAGCCTGTTCTGATAAAACTAATAAGCGTTGGATTAAGATGGCAATGCGATGAAAGAGGTCTGGTGTCTTTCGTGTCACCACGGTTATACGAGAGAGACAGCGTCCCAACTCTGTGATCAAATCTGTGATGAAAGTAGGCCACTACTGTTAATTGAATCGAGAGTCTCAAACGCAAACGGGACAAAGTGGTAGGTTTGTGCGAGTATGTTGTGCACTAGAGGAAGAAGACAAACATCTTAAAATCGTGTTACAGTATAGTTAGTTTTTAATTTCGTAATCGGAAGCTGATTCATGACATGGAGCACCTGCCACCCGGAGTAGTATTCCAAACGACATATGGTATTTGATTGAATCAATCAGTTAATTAGCTAAGCCGCTTTCTAACCAACAGACAAATTCCATCACGGACAGTATAAAAATACAAAATCAAGCCTGCTTGGATTAACACGGCAATCCAGGAAGCTCGAAAGTTGGCGTCTACTTACGAATTGAGTCCTGCAGTCAGTTGCCTTTTCGGGGACGGGGTCACTGCAACTATTCTTCGCGTTGACCTAAAATGAATCCAGAAAGTTACTAATTAATATTACAATTCTTTGCAATGACCACAAGTTGGCCAAAGGCTACTAAATTTGACGATTATTCGCGTTGACCTAAAACATATTTAGCAACATCCAAGCTTGATATTTCGCAAAATGCAGCAAGCTATCCATGAGTTTCTGGCCTGTTTGCCTACATACTGGTCTATCTGCCTCCTTCTCTAGATATAACGAGACAGATTCCATTGGTTTTCATGTCTTCAGGTGAAAGCAGCTTAAAGACTACTGCTAGCAGATGAGACTGTTACCTAGTTGGAGTACCGGAAAATGAAGCATTCGGTTGTTTAGCATAAGCTTATGACATAACAGCATGTAGAAATAATATTGTATAGGATTATCTGGTCAGTCGAGTATATGATAAACTCTGCTGCAGAAAAAAGAGGTATCAGCTATAAAATATCGTCTTGTTACAAATTAACCGAAAGACATGCTTTATTTATTTAAAAGTTTAGTCCGGTATACATAGGAGTCTACTGGCTTCGTTTTCGTAAGAATTGTAATTCGGCTTTGGAATAGTTTCAAAATGTTCCAAAATAGGCATGTCTTTCTGTCAGTGATGTTCCGAGAATAGCATTTAAGAAGATTTACAATCTGACTCTTCTTCCGCGCTTCTTGTAACGATGCTGCAAAGCGAAAGGTCTATAACTGTACCGATATGTTGCACATACTTCAATGCAAGTTCTTTCCCGCTGAAGTTGGGCCTGGAGCGCCTCTGAGCAGTTGTCTGGAAAGGCGCTATATAAATGCTCTGAATAAACGAATTAATATTGCGGACATGGGCGTCCGCAGGAATTTTTCTGGGGCAAATTTTTTCTAACGGAGCTAACTATTTCTAGGAGGGGCAAAATTACGTTTTTCATGAACACAGAAAACGAGACAAATTTCAAATCCAGGGGTCAAATGCCCCCTTCCCCCTCCAGACGCCCGTGGTTGCGGGTATTGGATGAAACGTTTTACTGTGTTTAGCAGTTAACTTAGAACTGTTCAGTGCGAAACATTGAAACCTTGTTCAGAAGGAAACACAGAAGAAATTTTACACGTTTACTAAGCTAAGATTCGACTAAATGGTAATATGAATGCTTGTCCAATCAACACAAATCGAAACCGCCTTAAGAGTAGAATGGAAACATCGTTAAACTAAACAAAGGCATTATCATTTTAATCCGTCAGACACGACGGTTGAAGAAGAACTAAGCTGAAATGATAAAACTGTCTTGTGAATGAAGTTCATTAATGATGCCTCTACTTGCATTATAGCTAGATCAATACAGACACCGTTGAGTCTTTGAAGCACTGGCACGAGTTAACAATAAATCAAATAATATTCACTGGCGCAACGAATTATTCAGTAGGCATAAAATCGCGAGGAAGCGAGTAAGAAAAAAGTCAGCTTGCCAAACTTCTGTAATGTATTATCGGAACATCACTGACATATACGTTTCTTTCAAGTCTTGCATAGAAAAAATTCGTGTTACACAACAACAACAACAAAACTTCAAAAGATTCTACACGTCTTTCAGGTAATCTTTTCTAACTTATGCTAATTTTGGGTAAATTTTATTACTCAATCAATCAATCAACTAGACATTTATATAGCGCGCTCTTCAAGGCAACTATTCAGAGGCGCTCCCAGCCCAACCTCGACGAAAGAGAACAGCCTTAAGAGCAGAGAAGAAAGAGGTGGACGAGTCTCGAGGGTGAGACCGCAGTCCAACAGGAAGGCCATTCCAGATAGTGGGACCGGCAACGGAGAATGCTCGCTGCTGCATGGTTGCAGTGCGAGCGAAAGGAACATGTAAGTCACCGTGGGTAGTGGAACGGAGTAAACGGCAACCAAGAAGTGCGGACGCTGGAAAGCAGAGCTCACGCAGATAGAAAGGAGCACGGCCAAGCTGACACTGCCAGACAATAGAAGCAACGCGGTATACAATGCGTTGCGAAAAAGGAAGCCAGTGGAGGACGTCACGCATGTAGTCAGACACGTGACCAAACTTAATTACTAATACATTGTTGCTATCTATTCTGTCTAAGGTGGGATTGTCGTACAAAATCACCAAACGCACCCTTAGCTGTCACACATGCATGTATACACATACATGACTACACATACGCATGCATAGCCTACATACTTGTTTACATACATACATATGCGTACATACGTATATACATCCACTGCCACACGCTCGAATGAGCTGCCGTCCAATCGTACTGCCGATTATTGGTCTTGGAATAGGCGTACCTTTATGAGATACGACGTGACCTAATAACACGTGGCTTAAGTGTACTCAACCGTTGGACTAATGGAAGCCATCGCTTCGAATGGAGGCGCGTCCTTAAGAGAGAGAAGACTCCAGTGGCTATCTGTCTGCACCCATTTGAAACAGCTCGTTAGGATCCATACAATTCCGCATTCAATGCATTCACTCCATTCGCGTAACTCGGACTTTGGTGCACACGCACGGACAGCGTAATAATTGCAAATGAAGAGTTCACCGCGAATGGTAAAGAAAGACTCACGCACTATTTCACCAAAGCTATATGCAGGGTTTGCAACGATGATAGGATAAGCCAAGTAAGAATAAGGACGAACATGAGAGTACAAAAGAGAATAGGTAGACCTACAAGAGCAGTAATAAGAATGCATATATCTGTGAAGAATGCGCAATCTCTGGAGACATTCCAAATCACAGCTCAGGACCTATCTTTTTAAACTATCAAATGACTGTCACTGATTTTTACTCAACTTCCTTTTTTTGGGCTTCGGATGCGCTACGGCGCTATATATATCGTCCTATTATTATTATTATTATTATTATTATTATTATTATTATTATTATTATTATTATTATTATTATTATTATTATTATTATTATTATTATTATTATTATTATTATTATTATCATTATCATTATTATTATTATTATTATTATTATTATTATTATTATTATTATTATTATTATTATTATTATTATTATTATTATTATTATTATTATTATTATTATTATTATTATACAAATAGCGTAAGAATGAGGAAGCACATTCGACTACTGAATAGCGTAAAAATAAAAGATCTTACAAAATATGACAAGCTTAGGAATGAGAATGCAAATACG
Organism: Allolobophora icterica; assembly: GCA_963556255.1. Taxonomy (NCBI): domain Eukaryota; kingdom Metazoa; phylum Annelida; class Clitellata; order Crassiclitellata; family Lumbricidae; genus Allolobophora; species Allolobophora icterica. The sequence continues at coordinate 30,403,669 of OY744608.1, read as the reverse complement.
AATAATGAACATCATAAAAATTTTACCGCAAATTTAATGTGTAAATAATGACATTCGTAAAATGAGAATGCAAATGAGACGTAAGAGAAGCGTATAAGCAAATTGCATACCTTGATTTTTTCGCTCCAGTTGCCTGGAGCGCAAACAGTATCTCCGTCACACTTAACACGACGAAGAGAAATGCGTTGAGATCCATGTCAGCCTTCCTCCTTGAGCTGCCTCTCGACCGACCAATGACCAAGGAACGAACGACCAGTCAATGGCGACCAGTCAATGGCGGAGTCCGACGACTAATTTCGGATCGAGACAACGTTTACTGCTTTCGGAAATCCGATTGTTCGTCCATCGCCTGATTGTCGTCATCTGGCGGATTGGTAGAACTGGTCGAGCCAGACTAGAACAAATACAATCGTAACGACCTACAAGAAATCATCATCATCCATCTCGTCTCTGCATCACGCCGAGCGTTTCTCACGAGTCAAAGCGTACAGCTAAGAGACAGTTTAATTCCATCTTATTAACATCTGAAGAGGCGTTGTGAATACATCTGCAAGTACAATAAAACAATCTTATGGCAAGTAGAAGGCAGACGAGGCCCATTCGCTTAACAATAGCGTGGCCTATAGGCACTGAGGGTCTGTCATAAATGTAGGCCTGCTGGATGGCTACTTAGGCTACATTGGATAGAGCGAACATTCCATGCGCCTCTGTGCGAGAGTGCATGCGGATGCCAATGGTGGCTTATTATTTCATAGATGCCAATGGTGGCTTATTTCATAGATGCCAATGGTGGCTTATTTCATAGATGCCAATGGTGGCTTATTTCATAGATTTAAATCACGGGCTAGCACGGTCCGGACACTGGGATCTTAAAAATAATGGCGTGGCGCCCATTAAAACGGGCAGCGGTGGTGAACGATCTGATCAATTCTTAAAAAATTAGCAGGGTCAATTGAAATCCCTTCAGAAAGTAGCAGACTGTAAATAAATGCCTAGGGGTGTATTCCCGACACTATGCGCTATGCCCCATCCTACCCTACAACCATCGGAGAACAGAATTAGGATTGTTTATCGATTTGAATTGAATTGATCAGTGACAGTGCAGTACAAGCCAACTTCAAGATCAAGACAGTCAATGATTGAATCACGCCGGGAATATATCTCACGTCAAGCAATGCTAGTGTATGACACGAGAGCGCGTTTGAGATAGCCTGCTCTCATAACGCGTCATTTATGTATCTATATATGTATATGGCCGGTAAACCCGAATATAAGACGATATACAGAATAATTATACAATGTCTCATGGCTGCCCTTCATGATGTGCTACAGATGTTTCGGACAGACTTTCAATAACATATAACGGATGAGTCCGATGATTAAAACCATAATATAGAGCAGTCATTTGTCTTCCTTGCATATATAGCAGTCTTTCATCCAGCTTTACCTCTCTCCCTTGCATTGTTCCGGCACATTGAGCCATCCGTTAAGGTTGCGTGAGGCTTTTGTTGAGCTTCGGAATGCATGAAGTGTTGCTGAGGATGGGATGAAGACCAGACAGGCCATTGAAAAGCAGCTGCCGAGGAAGCAGTTGTATACATGAGTCTGCATGTTCGGACATATGCATGCATGTGTAGAACATATAAATTGATATAGCGCCTGTGAGGATGATCTAGAATGCACGTAGTAGAGAGACAGACAGCCGATGAGGGATACAGTTAACAATGCAGACGGGTTCGTTGGTCTCGACGCTGTGGGTTATGTCTGAATGTCTGCTCCTCACAACAGCAGAGATGAAAATAATAATTAAAGGCACGTTCGCTTATGTATGCCCTCTGCCTCTGGCTGGTTTGCTTTCTCTGTACGATTGTTGCAAGTTGCATTAGCATTGAATAACCCTTTTTAATTGACACTACATCGGATATGGCGCGTATATAGATATTCTGTATGCTTGCACGCGTTCAATGCACGTGTATGTATGTATATATGTATGTATGTATGTATGTATGTATGTATGTATGTATGTATGTATGTATGTATGTATGTATGTATGTATGTATCTATGTATCTATGTATCTATGTATCTATGTACAGTAGTGTGCAAAAGTTTGGAATCACTAACACATTTTAAAAGCGTTACTTCAATTTCCGGGGCTGTAATCTCTACACATCCTTAGAGCTAATACGGTTAATTCTATATAGTGTTCTTCCTATTTGGCACTCAGGCCCACACGTATATGAGGAGGTATAATTCAAGACGGAGTGCCTGAACTTGACGGTGAGGCATCGTGGCTGCCAGTGGCGTCGGACGTCTGCATATCGTCGATGGAACGGTCAACGCGACCAAGGGCATCGATATATGTTGCAGAAGTGCATGGTGCCAACAGCGCAGTAGCTGTTCTCGCATCAGTTCTTGTTTCAGGATGACAATGCACCATGCCATCGCGCCAAAATGGTTACCAACTGGAAGCGCCAGAACAACATCTGGACGCTGGACTGGCCTGCCCAGTCACTGGACCTGATTCCGATTGAAAATTTCTGGCATAGCCTTGTAGGTATCCAAGAGATCCGACCACCAATCGCGAGCTGATTGTGTCTCTCATTGCCGCCTAGAATCGTGTCACCAACCACGACCATCTCGTCAAGCTGGTCCACTCAATGTGGACACGCTGCAGACAAGTGGTAGAGAGAAGGGATGGTCCATAAAATACTGATCGAGATCATTGACACATAAAATCGGCCACCACATGATAGAGAAGATAGATCGTACAGTACATGTGCGTTATTTCAATTCAACATTGTATGCCTTTGACTTCTGTCATATCGGCATGTATATCCACCACGTGGTAAAAATTATTATCATGTTAATTCAAAGAAACAAGGTTATAAACTGCAGTAACCAAACATTAACAAAACATTTATTTTACGTATGTAAGTATGTATGTGTGTATGTAAGTATGCATTAGGGTGTTCCCATCTACTATGGAAAAATTTCATATTATTTATTTAACTTTCCCCAACCCGCCATTTGGTGATCCATGGTTTAGAAACTCTATTGCCAGACTTTTGTTAAAATACAATAATATTTAGAACTTGCACAAGCCAGTTGAAGTTCTGCCAAAATAGGTTTTTCCAGATTTTTCAGGAAATATTTGTAAATTATGACTTCATCACGATAACAAAGGTGTATCTTCTGACAGCAACACATCCTATATATCATCAGAATCTGAGGTAGGACCTACTATGCATGTATGCATGTATATGTGTATATATGTAAACATGTGTGTAAGTATGTATGTGTATGTATGTATGTATGTAAGTAATTTTCTATATAAGTATGTATGTATGTACGCATATATGTATGTGTGTATGCATGTATTTATGTAAGCATGCATGCATGTAAGTATGTATGTACGTAGGTATGTATGTATGTATATATGTATGTATGTATGAATGCATATATGTATGGATGTATGTCAATGATGAATCAATCAATCAATCAATCAAATTCGTTTATTCAATACATTAAGCTGACACAGACGCAACTTAGATAAGCAAGACTATGGAGGACAATTCTGGGGCCAAGAGTACGGGTATTGGTGTATCCATGTATGTATGTATGTATGCGCGTAAAGTCTTCGAAAGCCTAAATTATATTTCAATACGGAGCGTAAATTTCATCTGTAGGCTTTTGAAGCTCGAAAAGCAGAAAAATGTCCGTCTTTTGGCTGTCACACAAACTGAGTAGAAAATCATCGGATTTTTCCGTTTCCTTCGGCGTATCCTGTACGAAAGCCTAGATCTGTCACTTTGCGAAAATATTTGCTTGGTTATGTACACGTTCAAATTTCCCGGCATCATAATTCAATACAGCGTGTTCATAAAATGAGCGGAGATAATTCGAATACAAAATGGATGCCTAGCATTAGCTGTTGTTGATGCTGGACGGCTCCTTCAACCGACGACCGCCGGTCAGAGCAGCCTATGACTGATGTGCACCAGTCGAACCAATTGACACACGCGAGACATGGCAATTCAGCATGTGATGGACAGCAGGCTATTTGCCTTGCGGGCTGCAAGGACGGCCAGTGATTTATGCTTTTGGAAATTTATCACGGTCTTTCTAAGAACCTCTTAGACTGGAGTTGGAAATTTGCCATATGTTAAAGATTTACAGCTCTGCAATACAAATTGGAAATGTACACCTGACCTTTCAATCTCCTCTCAAAAGCTTTGTCCTCATGTCACTAAAGTAATTAATCGGAGATGACAAGCCTCTTTCAACAGTAGTCCCCAGAGGCGTGTTCGAGATCGATATTAAAGGATGTTTCGGCTAAAGACAGCAGACTACAACACCTGGACAATCTTCACTTATGGTTCAGGGAGCAGTAATCAGTTTCAGATGGGGCTTCAATTCTAGACGAGGAACCTGGGATTTGCGAGTCATAGCATTGCTCTAAGTAGTAAAAGTAGACGCGCCAAAATAGGAGTTCATTGTGCCCTGATGAACTTGTGGTATTTGGCTGCTGTTAAACCTGCGTATGTCAACATTTAGAATATTGCAATGGAAGTTAAAGTGAATTATCCAAGTTTTCGGGCCCCTTCTCTTGTCAGCCTCCAGCTTTTCAAAAACTAACGACTGCAACTGGATAACGACATTTCAGGCAGTGATATGCGCTTCGTTGAGTTAAACGAATTCTCAATTACATGAACATAATGGCTCTTAGCGGATATTCTTATGAAAGGGCTTCAAGTTCAATGCACAAAAGCAGCAATAGCAGAGTTGGATTGGGACCATTTTAGAGGCCTTGCCATTTCAATCATACAAAAATTAAATAACCGAAACAATTTAAAACTTTATTAAATAAACTTACCTTACAGTACACTATACGTTTCAGCGTCGTCGCTATATTTTGCAGTGATGAAAGCATTCAAGGGAGGCATTGCATTACTGACAATTTACCATCATGAAAACGAGACTTCGTTCGGCTGCAATAGGAGCGGACGACATTCATGCATGATTGATTCCGATGCATTGGACATTGAATGCATTCAGAAGACGTTGGAAATAAATCAAAGAACGACCGAACCGGATGGGATAATTTATGCGGATAGGTCTGAATAATAGAAGCGCAGAGCAAGCGGCTGCAGGTTGCTCTGAGTTAAGACGTGATTGTGGTTCTACTATATCCAGATCTCCCTTTCTCTTTCTTTATCTGTGTCTGTGTCTCTCTGTGTGTCTGTCTGTCTCTCTTTCCGTCTTTGTCTCTCTCCGCTGTCCTTAGGGTCCGTGAGAATTAAGTTAAAATGAATGATATCCAGCAGAGTATAGGCAAGTGGATTTTGCAGATTTATTTAATTATGCGCACACGAGAGGAAACTTCGCTACCAATATCTGTACAGAATTGGAAATGAATCGAATCGTACGGTTAGTTCTCGTTAGTCCCGTATCCTTCACTGCCACCTAATAACACAATGTATGGTAAGAATTACTTACTAATTTAGTATTTGGCATAGCTTCCTTTATGCTTGGTCTGAGTAATATAATGTGATTCGATGCGATGTAATGTAATGAGGACAGTGTATTATAGCATCGTAAGTAGTGAGCTACCTCTATGATGCTTTACAATGCTAATTGGCAGGGCAAGTGCTAACAGTTGGATTACAGATAACATAGTGTAGTCTCTAGTTAAACGCTTGTTGTCTGGAACCGACCGTTACCTGTTACCTGGCTTTGTTCAGTTAAACACAACTGAGTCGTAGCCAACGCCCAAATATCCGTATGTGACTCAATATATGCGAGATACGCTACATTGGCTTCCTATTGTGGAGTGAATTGTTTTCAAGACCATTGTGCTGACACTTGTCTCAATTGTTGGCACTGCTCTGGCATACATCAAGGAGCTCTGTGTTTCGATTTTCAAGTCAGCGGGGTCATCGACCGTTGCGCCCTGCGGTCCATGGAGATATGAGGGTGGCACGCTGTCGCACTTCAATTCAATCCGATCGTGCCTTCTCGCGTGTTGGACCGTCCTTATGGAACACACTGCCACTGCATTTACGTACTGTTTCTTGACTCAGTGCAGCTTACATTTGCTGTCTCAGAACGCACTTGTTTGGATCTGTAATATCACTAATGTGGTCGTGTATTCGGTGCTTTTGGGAGTTAAGTAAATACGCCATATTGTGTCCTTTTAGTCACATGCATAGAGTTCCACCCTGAAAATAATCGTCCATACTCTGGAGTCTGGACACGGTGACCTACATGTATATGAAACCAATTCCTGCAGTTACAAGGTCAAAAATACTTAATGTGACTGGATTGCAACGCTCTTATTCAGCTGAAAAATCGTCCAATCCACGGATCATGCTATCACGAGTGTGTTACCTTATACTTGCTACTGCCTTCGCCCCCGAGCCGAGGTAAGCTAAAGAAGGCTGCAGAGTCTGTTTACCGGTGCATTGTTGGTGAGCTCGCCTAACATATACTAAATCTCCCTGAGATCCAATATCCTGCCACAGCATGTGAAAGAACCGATCAATACGAGAGGCCAGTCGGTTTCGAACACAAGCCAACAGGTTGGATCTTCATTCATCAGTCATGTATCAGTGTTCAGTGACTGCGATGATCGGCGGAGGCAACCTGAGCCGAAAGCTACCGACGGACTCGGCGCATACTATGCACAGCGAGGTCCGGTAATTACAGATGTCGTGTATGTAGGCAGCAGACAGTTGCGTGCCGTCAAATGGCGTCTTCCAAGATGAGGAAGAATGTGTCATAGGTCGAGGAAAATAATGACTCAAGGGAAATGTAGTACATACGGAAAAGAAAAAGTAGATCAAGAGAAAAACAAGAACAAGTAGAAGAAGAAAATGATATGGGAAAGAAGAAGAGGAAGAAGAATAAAAAGAAAAAGACGAAGAAGAAGGAGAGGAAGAAAAAGAAAAATGAGTTTACAGAGAATAGGGAGAATAAGGAGAAGGAGAGGAAGACCAAGAAAATGTACGAGAGGAAGATGGAGGAGAGATTAGAAAGAGAAGAAAACAGGTCAGCGCTACAGTTATGGCACCAACTACGGGAGGATAAAACTCCAAATATTGTGGCTCATCAGTAAAAAAACAAAGAAGCAGCACATTGTATAGTTTCTTATGTAAGCGTGATTGACTCTTGCAAAATAATTAACCACTGAAGGCAATTTGCAGGCATTTTAAAAGTAATCGGCAGTGAATTTTATTTTGGCCTTTATTGATTCAATAATTGACTAGGCCTATTTTTAATTTCTCTGCAATGTAAAACCCTCCAATGTGCTAACGAAAGACCAGGTCTGAAAAAGATAACGCTCCACAAATTTCTCTTTCCCAAAAACTCAGTTTAAATCTCAGGTGCACAATTTTTATCTCAAGTAAAACAAAACGTTTGCCCTACGTATTTTCCATTATTTAACCCGCAATGTTTTTCAAGCGCTGCTTAACAGCTAAGCACAAATCACGAGCTCATTCACGGACCGTGGAACCAGACTAATTCATGGACCATGGAACCAGACTAATTCATGGACCAATGCTGATGTATGGGAAACAAAAACAGCGCAGTACTGCCGTGAAAAGCCAAAACACAGTAACTATGACTGTTATAGCTTACTAGTTACTGTGTTTTGGCTTTTCACGGCAGAGTAGTAACGGACTCTATTAATTATCAACTTTTAAAGCAAAGCCGTGTACTGCACAAGGCATCAGCCGATGGCGCACCAAAAACCATGCTATAGTCTGGTCAATATCCAGAAAGCTAAGACATCGAGGCTAAACACCATTCCCAGCAGTTTCCTCGGAAACACCGACGATACGATACTCTGAGTTACGATCGAGACCCAGTGGGCCTATCAATAGGCCCGTCGTAGCCGGTGGCCGCCATCCAAAGAAACGTGGCCAGTCTGATACTGCATCTGCTGTTGTTAATATATAATTGGTGCTGCCAGTGGTGGTGGTACTATGTTCTGAACAGAATGGACCATCATATTAATAATGCAGTGGCCACATGCGGCGAAGCCAGTGTTGCAGCATCTATAGTCGCCGGAGTCTGGCGCATAGCTGTAGCTGTGAACGTTGTTAAGGGCCAAGTGGTCGGCAGTCAGAGCAAGATGCCCGATTCTCCTCCATCACTGCAAAATCGATTGACGGCGGAGGTGGAGGAGGAGGCGATCAGCGGCCACTGCAACGATGGAACAAAGTTAGACGAATGGAAATCACGCTCTGAAAATAATGCGCTGGCCACTTTTCCGCATCATTAGCCGCTACTGGACAGAACACTCAGCAGCTACCAGTCTCTGTTTCAGTGATGGCCTCAGTTTTTGAAACCGCTACCAGTATATGTTTCAGTGATGGCATCAGTTATTGAAACAGCTGCAGTCTCTGTTTCAGTGACGGCCTCAGTTTTTGAAGCAGCTACCATTCTCTGTTTCAGTGATGGCCTCATTTATTGAAACAGCTACCAGTCTCTGTTTCAGTGATGGCATCAGTTTTTGAAACCGCTACCAGTCTCTGTTTTAGTGATGGCATCAGTCATTGAAACAGCTAACAGTCTCTGTTTTAGTGATGGCATCAGTCATTGAAACAGCTAACAGTCTCTGTTTTAGTGATGGCATCAGTCATTGAAACAGCTAACAGTCTCTGTTTCAGTGATGGCCTCAGTTTTTGAAACCGCTACCAGTATATGTTTCAGTGATGGCATCAGTCATTGAAACAGCTAACAGTCTCTGTTTTAGTGATGGCATCAGTCATTGAAACAGCTAACAGTCTCTGTTTCAGTGATGGCCTCAGTTTTTGAAACCGCTACCAGTATATGTTTCAGTGATGGCATCAGTTATTGAAACAGCTACCGGTCTCTGTTTCAGTGATGGCCTCAGTTATTGAAACAGCTAACAGTCTCTGTTTCAGTGATGGCCTCAGTTTTTGAAACCGCTACCAGTATATGTTTCAGTGATGGCATCAGTTATTTAAACAGCTAACGGTCTCTGTTTCAGTGATGGCCTCAGTTATTGAAACAGCTACCAGTCTCTGTTTCACTGATGGCCTCAGTTATTGAAACAGTTACCGATCTCTGTTTCAGTGATGGCCTCAGTTATTGGAACAGCTACCAGTCTCTGTTTCAGTGATGGCCTCAGTTATTGAAACAGCTACCGGTCTTTGTTTCAGTGATGGCCTCGGTTATTGAAACAGCTACCAGTCTCTGTTTCAGTGATGGCCTCAGTTTTTGAAACAGCTACCGGTCTTTGTTTCAGTGATGGCCTCGGTTATTGAAACAGCTTACAGTCTCTGTTTCAGTGATGGCCTCAGTTTTTGAAACCGCTACCAGTATATGTTTCAGTGATGGCATCAGTTATTGAAACAGCTACCGGTCTCTGTTTCAGTGATGGCCTCAGTTATTGAAACAGCTAACAGTCTCTGTTTCAGTGATGGCCTCAGTTTTTGAAACCGCTACCAGTATATGTTTCAGTGATGGCATCAGTTATTTAAACAGCTAACGGTCTCTTTTTCAGTGATGGCCTCAGTTATTGAAACAGCTACCAGTCTCTGTTTCACTGATGGCCTCAGTTATTGAAACAGCTACCAGTCTCTGTTTCAGTGATGGCCTCAGTTATTGAAACAGCTAACAGTCTCTGTTTCAGTGATGGCCTCAGTTTTTGAAACCGCTACCAGTATATGTTTCAGTGATGGCATCAGTTATTTAAACAGCTAACGGTCTCTGTTTCAGTGATGGCCTCAGTTATTGAAACAGCTACCAGTCTCTGTTTCACTGATGGCCTCAGTTATTGAAACAGTTACCGATCTCTGTTTCAGTGATGGCCTCAGTTATTGGAACAGCTACCAGTCTCTGTTTCAGTTATGGCCTCAGTTATTGAAACAGCTACCGGTCTTTGTTTCAGTGATGGCCTCGGTTATTGAAACAGCTACCAGTCTCTGTTTCAGCGATGGCCTCGGTTATTGAAACAGTTACCAGTCTCTGTTTCAGCGATGGCCTCAGTTTTTGAAACAGCTACCGGTCTCTGTCTCAGTGATGGCCTCAGTTATTGGAACAGCTACCAGTCTCTGTTTCAGTTATGGCCTCAGTTTTTGAAACAGCTACCAGTCTCTGTCTCAGTGATGGCATCAGTTATTGAAACAGCTACCGATCTCTGTTTCAGTGATGGCCTCAGTTATTGGAACAGCTACCGGTCTCTGTTTCAGTGATGGCCTCAGTTATTGAAACAGCTACCGATCTCTGTTTCAGTGATGGCCTCAGTTATTGGAACAGCTACCAGTCTCTGTTTCAGTGATGGCCTCAGTTATTGAAGCAGCTACCAGTCTCTGTTTCAGCGATGGCCTCGGTTATTGAAACAGCTACCAGTCTCTGTTTCAGTGATGGCCTCAGTTTTTGAAACAGCTACCGGTCTTTGTTTCAGTGATGGCCTCGGTTATTGAAACAGCTTACAGTCTCTGTTTCAGTGATGGCCTCAGTTTTTGAAACCGCTACCAGTATATGTTTCAGTGATGGCATCAGTTATTGAAACAGCTACCGGTCTCTGTTTCAGTGATGGCCTCAGTTATTGAAACAGCTAACAGTCTCTGTTTCAGTGATGGCCTCAGTTTTTGAAACCGCTACCAGTATATGTTTCAGTGATGGCATCAGTTATTTAAACAGCTAACGGTCTCTTTTTCAGTGATGGCCTCAGTTATTGAAACAGCTACCAGTCTCTGTTTCACTGATGGCCTCAGTTATTGAAACAGCTACCAGTCTCTGTTTCAGTGATGGCCTCAGTTATTGAAACAGCTAACAGTCTCTGTTTCAGTGATGGCCTCAGTTTTTGAAACCGCTACCAGTATATGTTTCAGTGATGGCATCAGTTATTTAAACAGCTAACGGTCTCTGTTTCAGTGATGGCCTCAGTTATTGAAACAGTTACCGATCTCTGTTTCAGTGATGGCCTCAGTTATTGGAACAGCTACCAGTCTCTGTTTCAGTTATGGCCTCAGTTATTGAAACAGCTACCGGTCTTTGTTTCAGTGATGGCCTCGGTTATTGAAACAGCTACCAGTCTCTGTTTCAGCGATGGCCTCGGTTATTGAAACAGTTACCAGTCTCTGTTTCAGCGATGGCCTCAGTTTTTGAAACAGCTACCGGTCTCTGTCTCAGTGATGGCCTCAGTTATTGGAACAGCTACCAGTCTCTGTTTCAGTTATGGCCTCAGTTTTTGAAACAGCTACCAGTCTCTGTCTCAGTGATGGCCTCAGTTATTGAAACAGCTACCGATCTCTGTTTCAGTGATGGCCTCAGTTATTGGAACAGCTACCGGTCTCTGTTTCAGTGATGGCCTCAGTTATTGAAACAGCTACCGATCTCTGTTTCAGTGATGGCCTCAGTTATTGGAACAGCTACCAGTCTCTGTTTCAGTGATGGCCTCAGTTATTGAAGCAGCTACCAGTCTCTGTTTCAGCGATGGCCTCGGTTATTGAAACAGCTACCAGCCTCTGTTTCAGTGATGATCTCAGTAATTGAAACAGCTACCAGTCTCTGTTTCAGTGATGGCCTCTGTTATTGAAACAGCTACCATTCTCTGTTTCAGTGATAGCCTCAGTTATTGAAGCAGCTACCAGTTTCTGTCTCAGTGATGGCCTCTGTTATTGAAACAGCTACCGGTCTCTGTTTCAGTGATGGCCTCAACAATTGAAACAGCTACCAGTCTCTGTTTCAGCGATGGCCTCAGTTATTGAAACAGCTAAAAAACAGAAGAATTCTGACTTCGTACATCCACTTCTTGCACCATTGCAGTTAACTTAGGCTATAAAACACTACATCTGTTTTTTTTACAACTTTCCTATGAAACTTTATAATAATAATAATGATGACGACGACGACGATGATGATAATGATAATGTTAATTATAATTCTATGCGTCTAAATAATGTTGAAGTAGGCCCTATCTGAGTGATGCATTTTTTTTACATCGGGTCAAATAAAAAATCACAAGGAGAAGAAGAACCGTTCTCCAGAAAAACGCTCTCCCTTATTTTCGCATTCTATATTAGTGGTCACATATAGGCCTACCCAGTGGTTAAATTCAGCCGGATCCCGCCGGATCTGAGATCCGGCACCTCTAATTTGAGATCCGCCACCTGAATTGTGAGACCCACCACCCAAATTATGAGATCCGCCACCTAAGAAGGGAGACCCATCACCTCAACAGGGAGACCCATCACCTCAACAGGGGAGACCCATCACCTCAATAGGGAGATCCACCACCTAAGATCAGAGTAGCACTCGTCAGCCTCACAGTGCGGTTCAATATTCACTAGCATCATAGAAAACTACATGTACTTGGGCCTATGTGTTTACTTAAATCGCCTGCTGTTTTATAATCGCTGCCGAAGAGTAGTAACCCAAGGCTATGGCAGCAGAAGTAGAGTTGGGGCTACATCCGAGCGATAGCGCAGTACCGGTAGTTTGCTTCATTAATAACTCGTTTGCGGAATTTCGGAAGGCTGAGCTGGAATCGTTTGAAAATCTGGAATAGTACGTCCTTTGATTATTTATAGTCATCGCGCATGCAGTCTACAGATAATGTCGAAAAGAAAGTTGGACAGCGTGCAAAGAAAGCTATGTCGTACGTGGATGGATAGCTAAGAGTCGACATGCTGAAACACATTTTCTTGCAGTCCCTAAAATTAAGCTATTAATCTAGCCCTGATCAGAGAGCCACGGGTATGAAGTGTTAGCGACTTCATTTTCTTAGCCTTGACATAGGCCTATGAGGGCGGGTGGCCAGTCCTCTCTGTCGCCGTCTCGTCTTCCCACCGACAGTAGACTGTCGGTGTACTCATTATAGCAGAGTTGGCTAGGGGGCACAAGTGGAGCAGAAACCTCGAACCAAATTTCTGCCCTAGCGGGATTGATAGTGTAGTGGTTAGCGTGCAACAGATTTAGGCAAGTGCAAAGAACCGAAAACGTCCACAGCCACAGAAGCATTTAGGGCAGTATGGAAATGTTTCTAAGTCAGCATTATAATTGTGGCATTGGCAGAATGACAGTATTGAAACTCCTGCTTAATTTTCAGCTTTTCACTGGGTTTATATCTGTTATGATCTAAGGCTATAGTCAGACTGCTTTACTTACTGGGCTCTTCAATTTGAAAGTAGTCTGCATATTAATTTTTGGTATGTTCATTATGTGCTTTGTAAGTTATTGCAGTGACATGTCGATCAAAGCATTATAGTCTTCTGTAAAATGTTATGCAAAGTAATATTATTCTTCAATCGTAATTGTTAATGTTTTTGCTTTCAATTATCGGTGATGTGTCGTGTTTCATGCATGTTGTAATTCAGGGACGTCAGTTGGGGGGCATGGAGGGCATTTGCCCCCCTCCCCATTTATGGAAATTTAAAAAAAATTATGTAAAGAAGAAAAGGAAGAAGAAGAAAGGGGTAAACAAGAAAAAAGAGAATCATTTGCAGCAATGGCTTACAGTTTAGCACATGTAGACTAAATACAAAGCATTTAAAAAGAAATACGAAAAACGGTGAAAAAATTTCGCGCGTCAGCGTGGGAAATTTTTTAACCTCTTTTTTCCTCCCCTCTGGAAAAAGCTGAAATGACGTCCCTGTTGTAATTTAGGATTAGCCGTTGGTTTTTTGGATTTGCAAATATTTAGAGACCCACCACCTCTGGATGAGCAATTTAACCACTGGGCCTACCTGGAGTTACAGTGTTTAGTGAATGAATATTAATAAGCCTAATCATAGCACTAATACTTGTTAACAAAGACGGTTGAAAAATAGGTTTAGAGTAAGTAGTAATTGTAACAGTAATTGTAATGTTAACATGATTTGAAGCTGTTACTATGTACCTCTCGCCAACTCTTTAAAACTGTTCTATGCATATGGACTGAACTGACAGCGCTTCTGAGTAGACGACTACAAAGCGCTACATAAGTTCTGTGAGTGAAGGAATGAATAAAAGAATCAAATTGATTGAATGAATGGATTAACGATAATATGGTTGAATAAATCCCAACACAAAGTGCATGCCTTCATTCACTAAAGACTGTTTCACTCAAACACCAGTACGTCATAAGCCCATACCAATTTTGAGTAAACCTGAAATATCTAGAATCTTTAGTATGTTGTCATGGTTTGTTTCATCTAATCGTGTCACAAGATCACATGTTTGTTCGTGCTTGCGTGTTCGTCTCCCTTAGGTTTAGTATCAGATGTTGTTTTCGTGCAGTCGCCATCACCGACATCGGCTTTAATTCCTCAGCCATCGATGCTTGAAATGTCAAATGGTGCCCGACGAATAGAGCGGGAGAAAGCAGAGCAGAGGCCACGACGTCATCCAAGACGTCATCCAAGACGTCATCCAAGACGTCATCCTCTTGTGCTTTTAATTAATCGAGATATCGATCGTCGATCGATTCCTACACATGCTCCTCCTCCTCGATATTTCGACTCAGTAGTGGGAAAGCAATCCTTTCGAAGCGTTCGCCTAATCCCGTCAGTTCGCTTGTAAAGAGCCCTCTGACGTCTGGACAGCATCTTACTTCGCTTCAATTAGACCCGAAGGACGTCGCCGATCGCAGTCGCCGTCGCCTAATCCGATTCCATCCTTCCAATCCAATCCACTCCAGCATATGCAGTTTAATATATTCAACAACAGAAGGCGCTATACAAATGCACTGAATGAGTAATAAATAATTGATATATATATATACATACAATTGATACAATTGAAATGTCAAAATATACAATATGTAATTATGTACCTACCTATTATAATATTATAATTTATAGTCTCTTACTCGTAATCGTAAACGCCAAGCTTCTAAAGCGCCACTCGAAAACCAAGTGCAGGGCACCAGCTTATTCACGAGCACTGATCTGTCTGATCCAATCCTAACATTCAATCGCACCATCATTTAAATCTACTAATCATGATTGAATCAAATCCTATCGTCTGTAGCCTACTTAGTTCACTTCTCAAATCCAAACTAATGCAATATGACGTAATCATCAACTTACATAATAACCGTTGTACGTCTGTCTGTCTGTCTGTCTGTCTGTCTGTCCCGTAAACAAACACTATTGTGACGTCACTATACTGCCGCCTTGGCGACGGTTGTCTTGACGGTTGTCTTGACGACGGCTATAGGCCTATAATATGACGTTATATTGTTATCACTGCAATAATAATTGGTTTTTTATATACCGTGATTTTTCACGGGTTTACAGCTAGTATATATTTAATTTAATATATATTGATGTATGATATATTATTTAATTCAAACTCCCTTGAATATATTACATTCGCATCTTAATGCTACGCGTGGTTACACGACTGTCGTTGTAAGTTCAGCTCCTATTCTATCACATGATAGATTTGGTTATAATCCAAGTCGATGCTAAGCGAGGAATTCTAAGCAGCTGCTGATGTTATCCTACAGTTCAGCCTAAGCGCTTACGACATCATCTGTTTAGATCGAGACATATTTTGAAGCGATTGCTTTCGGCTGAAACTTTGGCCTATTCAAATTTCTAGAAATGGTTCATTACACATCTATAGGGTCATCCATTAAGAGGGAATGGAGGAAAACAAGTCCAATTGATATTGGAAACGGAACATGTGTGCATTGGTGCGTGATTGTTTCGTTTGGAACATGTTTGTGCGTGCGTGTGTGTTTGTCTCCCTTAGGTTTAGCATCAGATTGACCTTTAAGAGCATTTTGCTGCGAATCACAGATAACATATAGCACAAGTAGTCATATGACAATGTAATCTCAAAGCGACTTAGCACAAATTTTAATACCGAAAATAAGACTGGATACGTAAACATTTGTGTCAAAACTGGCTGTGACTTAAGTAAGTAAGTAAGTAAGTAAATATATATCCTTTATTAATCCAACTGCTAACCGCATTTTGGTTTACACATGTATATCACGTCCAGGTTAAAGTACTAAGGCCTATATTCCGGTGAAAATCATCCTAATTATGAAAGATTTACGAGCAGTCGGGATAACCCGATTATGAACACGGGGTCTCAAAGTATAACCAGTATGCTTAACAGGGGTAATAGCACATGGAGCACATGTGTAGGACATGTAAGGACGGCGGTGAAAAGTTTAGAATCAGCAGTTCGGATCAATTGCTCGAATCTAGGGTAGTCCACAGGAAGATGACCAGCTTTAATCAGCTGAAATGATTTTGAGATTGGATAAGCTCATTAATTGTTAGACAAAAGAGATTAAATTGACGCATGGTAGATGTGACTGAAACAATAGATCTATTCTATTGTTTACGAAGTCCTTGGATGGATTTAACGGAAAGCCAGCACTACCATCTCTTATAACGTCTGCTAGAATTATGGATAAATCATCTAAACATTCTATTATTCTTCCATCCTACAATATCTCGTCCTTCTAGATACGAATGAGAATGAGAGGGAGTTAGAAAGATATCGAAACAAGTACGAAAAGTAACCGAAAGAAATTATTATAAAATTACCGTCTGGCTGAGGTCACTTCACGGCTCTCTCTCCCTCTCTCTTTCTTTCTCTCTCACTCTTGCTCTCCAATCATACTTCTCTTCCAGGGCGTAACTTTGGTCTAAAAAGTGAGGGGTACCAATTTCTTGCATACACGAAGCAAGGCAGAGACTGCGATCTCTGGGAAGGCACAATAATAAATTATCGATTATCATTATTCAAAAAGTGGAGGATGCGGTACTCCAGTCAAGAAAGTGGGGGCACGGGTACCCCTCGTACCCCACAAATTACGTTCTCTTTCACGAGCTTCTGCCATTCTCCTGTCTCTTTCTCGAATACAAACACACATAGCACACATGCATTACATTTTTAGCCAATCCGTCCGAATGACCCGGAAAAATTAAGCATTTTCAAACGAGAAAATATAGGAACGGTGGCTGTGGTGAAGTTTGTCAGCGTAGATTACTCATAGAAGCTATGCAATGTACAAGGACAAACACCATAGCGTCTTTATCAGTATAGGCACTAAATTTATGTGCGTCATTCTTCAATGCAACCGCCATTTACGTCGAAGTAAGATCCCATTAATTCTACGAGACAAAGAGCAAACAACAGATCCACGCGACAGACGAAAATCGTTAAATACGTGCTTTCTGTAATCCGATTGACAATGATTTTCCTCTTACCTGAATGTTGAGTAGCACACGAGCGAACGTCAGCGACATGCAGCATTATGAGTGTGGACGTCAGCGGTTGTATATGCGCCCTACAGGAGGCCAAATGGATGCGGATGTAGAGGCCACGGTATCTTAATGCTGTCCGGTGACTCTCACTTGGTGCAAGACCGTCTGGTTTTCATCGTCAGTTAAAAAATCCACGTGCTCGCCGTTCATCCACGAAAGCCAGAGTGTTTCTCAATGCGTGGCCGAGTGCCGCCGTCTTTCTTTTGCAGCGGAACTCGTGAAGGACACTATCGCTGCACTGGTTGTCGATGCCTCGTGTACACCAAAACACGCCCCCTCCTACAGATCAGCCATAGTTATCAGAACAAGGAGATGACGAAGAAGAAGAACAAGAACAAGAAGCAGTAGAGGAGAGAAAGAAGAGGAGGAGAAAGAAGAAGATGGATTGGCACTGGTTAGATGACCTGCAGGAGCAGCGGTTGCAGCAGCTGAGCCATCGGTGCATGCATAACCTAAAGCCTTCTTCCTCTACCGATGAGGTCGTTGCATGTCCCATTTGCTGTTGCTGATGATGATGCTGTAGTGAGTGGGCTGGTGTCGCATATCACTCTTAAACGCTGACCTACCTCTATAAGAAGCCTGAATGCAGTAGCACAGCAGATTCAACCACAGCAGCAGCAGCAGCCACTTGCATCTCGCGAAAGCCATGCACAACAACAGAACGTCAATAGCATCGACTGCGACGAATGGATAGATCAGAAAAGCTAAAGGCTGCCGCGGGCCGCAGAGCGAACGACCGAAAAACCGAAATACTGAACGACCGAAAAACCTAACAACATAACAACCGAACGAAACAACGACCGAAAAACCAAAAGATCGAACGACGGAGTGATCGAACGATATAACGACCGAATGACAAAGAGCGACAGAGAGATCAAAAGACAGTCAAGACTGAACGATATAATGACCTAACAACCGAAAGATCGAACGACCGAAAGACTGAACCACTGAAATACTGAACCACCAAAATACTGAAGCAACGAAATACTGAACCACCGAAAGACTGAACCACCGAAATACTTAACCACCGAAAGACTGAACCACTGAAATACTGAACCACCGAAATACTGAAGCACCGAAATACTGAACCCCGAAAGACTGAACCACCGAAATACTGAACCCCGAAAGACTGAACCACCGAAAGACTGAACCACCGAAATACTGAACCACCGAAAGACTGAACCACCGAAGTACTGAACCCCGAAAGACTGAACCACCGAAATACTGAACCCCGAAAGACTGAACCACCGAAAGACTGAACCACCGAAATACTGAACCACCGAAAGACTGGACCACCGAAATACTGAACCACCAAAATACTGAACCACCGAAAGACTGAACCACCGAAAGACTGAACCACCGAAAGACTGAACGCCACAACGACCGAAAGACCGAATTACAAACCACCGAAAGACTGAACGACATGACGACCGATGGACACAGAATGACCGAAAGATCGAACAAGAGAACAATCTTTGGTCAGACGATGCAAAGCGTTTTTGCGTGATTTGTTGAAGAAACCAGAATTAGATTCGACTGTCATGACGAAGTAAAGAAGAAGAAGAAGAACCTTCTTGTCAGGTCAACTGAAGATCCGACGAACGAAGGCTTTTTTGCCTCAGAAAACGGATTTATATAGCGCGGAATTCGAGTGGCAGACGCGTCGGAGGAGGTTCTGTCGTGTTGGCAATTTCATGCAGTAAAGAGATTATCAGCGTCCATTTGTTATCCAAAAGTTGATATTTTAGGAGAAAAATAGAATAATAAATACGCGAAGAGTGAGAAAATTACATTTCGCGATGGCTTTGGACGAAACTTGTCAACCGCGAAACATTGTTATCGGCAGCATCTATCACAGCAGCAGCAGCAGCAGCAGCAGCAGCAGCAGCAGCAGCAGCACGACGACGACCACCATCACCACCACCACCACCACCACCATCAACTGCTGCCGACTCCACCACAAATTATGGCACTACCTCATGGGTCCACAGAAAGACACACACACACACACACACACACACACACACACACACACACACACACACACACACACACACACACACACACACACACACACACACACACACACACACACACACACACACACACACACACACACACACACACACACACACACACACACACACACACACACACACACACACACACACACACACACACACACACACACACACACACAAACACACACACACACACACAAACACACACACACACGCACGCGCGCGCGCGCGCACGCACACACACACACAAACACGCAGACATCATATTCGGCATACACACACATACACGCAGTCAGACTGATAGCGCAGAGATCATAAATTGTCTAAGAGTCTTCAAACGCTTTCCTATCACGTCCAGCGCCTTCCTCTGACTTCACGAACTGATTCCCAATGACTTAGCTTCTCATGTTATGAGCGCTGAAGATCTTGCTGGTGCTAAAGAAGTCAGAGGAACTAGATTACGCTCACGATTCAGAGATGATAATTATCGAGCTTTTAAAACAACTCTGTTGATATTACTTAAGTTTACACTTATAAACGGGTATGATAGTCTACTGGTTAGAGCGCTCACCCTGTTACGCGGAGAATAAGAGCCTCCGCTGAAACAGTGTAGGGACCTTGAGCAGACGTTAACTCATGATTGCTCTGTGCCATTGATGTTCCATCGTAAGGTCGTGTGTGCACTTCTGGAATTTGAAAAGAGGGCAATATTATGCAGTTGTATTGTATTGTATAAACTTCATCTGTCTCATTTATAATTGACTATAGATTCCCTAGAAGATCGAGATTGCTAAAATTTGCTTTTTCTGCTAAATGTTTTTTCTTAATTTTATGATGAGACCTCTACATGAGCGTCCACACATAGGCCCACAGTAATAGAGGATTCAATATTACCATATGTGACCCTTATGGGATTCAATATTACCATATGTGACCCTTATTCGGCCCAAATGAGACCAGTTAATTGTCTATGGGTATTTTGAGAGAGACGCTTTAATGAAACAGCCTCCAATATTATCGTTCTCAAATACTCGACAGAGGGCAACACTAAGTGGCCTCAGCAAACTCAACGAAATAATTAACCCGTAGGCTACAGAGTACCAATTGTTATGGGGCTGAATCCGTGTAGAAAGCTAATTTGAGTAGAGTTACCGGAACAATTAAGTATAACTTCAGGGCCATTGTGTGTGTTCCTGCAATATAACCTTAGGTATAAGAAGAGGTAACGCTTTTTGGAAAAGTTTTCTCTTTCTCTGTGCCTAAGCCTCACAACGGTATAGAGGCAGTGCCGGATTTAGAACATACAAAGAACATGCACTAGTATCTCTTCTTATCAGACATACGATGCAAAGAAATTATGTCATTGTCTCTGATGGCAGAGACATGACGTTAATCATCTCTTCGCGCCGACGTTCTAAAAAGGAATTTAAAGATTGCCTCAATCTACCAAGATAAGGCTTAGTAATTATTTTGAGTCAGGGTGAGAATTGTCGGGGGAAATTTTCTTGGTGTATGGTAATGGTTTATTGTGTGATTTGTGACCATGTGAATTGTCTACTAAAAAATTTGGTTATGTCATCACTTTTTAGGGAGTTTAAGCTTTCTATTGTATTTTTGAATTTTCTCAGTTTGTAAAATACGGATAAATATTGAACTCCACATCAAAGTCTATACCCCACAGTATTTTTCCTACAATTCTCATACTGCTTTAAGTAATAGGTGCCGTTTAAGCAGTTAGGAATTGTTGTGCGGTATCATTGAATTGATCAATTAATACATCTAAGCATTCTGTTTTGCAATAACTGATGTCTCGTTTCATGTTACTTTCTGAATGTAATCTATTGCCTTTCCCATCGAAGTCAGCGGCGCGGATAAACGCATCCAACAGACAGACCGGCAACAGGACCATCAACCAAAATCAGCCTGAACGCAATTTAAACAAACAGCACTATAGGTTGACTTTTCTCGCCGAATGTAGGCCCCCTACAGACGACATACAACTTGAAACAACTGACTATATCCAGTCCTGTAATCTCTGTACGCCTCATATAGCATATTTTTCAAGGGTTTCATTAAAAGGGACTTCATCAGCCTATGATTTTAATTAATACACGATGATTATACGGGGGAAATGTAGGGTCATATCAACAGATATCTAGGTAAAACTAGACAATTATTTGCTGTAAATTGCAAATCACTGTTAGACATTATAAGTTTGAACTAGCTTTTAGATGCATCAACTCGGTGAGGACTGAGTCTTCGCCCTGAGCCCTAATATAGTTCTCATCAACACCGATTAGACTACATGGCAAAGGAAGTTGTGCTCCACCAGCCAGGCATAATCGTCCAGCAAAACTTGGTAGACTCGCTCTTTCGGAACAATGTCGCCATTGACCAGGGGTCCAGGAGCCATGGTGCCAAAGGGGCCTATGCTCACACAGGTTTTGGCTCTGTGACTCCGAGGTCGGAGCATGCTCACACAACTTTTTGAAACATTAACAGTTTTAATACTAAGAAAATACTACAGGGATATAAACATTGACTGGCGCTTTGTATTTGACGCTTGGTAAAGTAGGACCCTAGTTATTGACTTATTGTGATATAGAAGCTTTTTATTTAATCAATACCTAGTATAAGAAACTTTTCCAGTGACTGTAGAAACGTTAACAAGACAATAATATTCTTATAGATTAAATCGGATACTAGCTGTAACCTGTGAAAAATCACGGTATGTAAATTTAGTTTAGAAACTTTAATGTACTTGTTGCCTGCGATAGTTGCACATAATATTCAGCGCGCTTGTCTTTTTTCGTTTGGATCCATTCCTAAATAATGAGTAATTGTCCTTATTATTAAACACTAAAACTAAAAACTGAATTAAACACTTAAACTGTAAAGACAACTGTTAGTTTGAAAGACAATAACATTATGATTTAACAGGGGGTCAGTTTGCTGCCTACACTGTCAAAGTACAGGTGGTTGGCTGTAAGTTAGGGAGGGAGGGACGGAGGGAAGCCCTCCTCCCTCCATTACTCCCTCCATCAATCCATTACTCCCTCCCTCTATTCCTCCCTCACTGGCGTCAGACATGAAGGGCATTGCCACAGTACAGGTGCATGGCTGTGTGTGAGAGAGGGATGGCCTACCAGCCCTCCGTCCCTCCATTCTTTTCTCACTGACGCCAGGCATAGAGGTTACGCGACAGACAGATAGGCAGACGTTCATCGGATATTATGTTGGTTGATAATGAATAATTTTACTTGGCTATGGTTGGCTCAAACAACTTTAAACACTTTCCGAGCCACTGCCTATGACATTACTGGACAACACAAAACTGCAAGCAGCTAAGCAGTAGGCCTAAACTCAAAACTACGAAAGCATTGCCGTATGAAATCCCATGCAGTTCTGACTTCTGAACAAGCCCTTAATCCGCAAACCTTTAATGTAGTAAGCGAGTGTAACTGCAGACCTGTAACCAGTGGCTTCTAACCCGCCCGCCACACCACCCACCTGGAATGGGAGAAAAAACCACTCTAGCCGACTTATATAAAAGAGACTCAGAAGTTACTCAGAACTATAAAAAATAATTTATTATTATACATCAGCATCATGCATGGTAAGCACCCCCCCCCACACACACACACACTTCTGGCCATCAAGCACGGTAAACCCCCCATTTTGGCAACCGTGGGAGATCGCTCTCCCAACCCCTCCCTTGGTAGACGTCACTGCCAGTTACATCTTCATTATTCATTATCCACTGCTGGCCATTGTACCATTTCTGTGGTAGACTGCATAGAGTTCGAAATCATTTAAAGCTCCACTGGCACTGCCTGTAACCTCGATTTCTACAGCGGATGTTCTCCAAAACCTTCGTTATAAGTATGCGAATGGGATTTACAAATCCTCCATCGTGTCCACGATGCCTTGTTGAACTATTTTTCACGGGTCGCAAATTCCAGGCACGTTGTCGCCAGTCACATTACGCATTCAGTGCACATCAGCAGAACGCCTATGTGTTGCCCTAACAGTATTAGCAGTCAAGCGATCGTGTTTCGCCGAATGTTGAACAGCCCTGAACGACGACGAACCGCATTTGGGTGTCTCGGGAATTCAACGCCACCCGAGTAGTAATGAAACAGCTGACCTTCGAATGCTAGATTGGTCCATTTTTGTGTTAGACCGCATGGAGTTTTTTAACGAACTTTTTGTGACCTACCGGAACTTGACCGGAACTTGTCCAATGCAACGGACTGTCATTTCAGTAGCTAAGCCCATATAGCCGGTTCTTCTGCATATAAACGCCTATCTTAAACCTGTAAGTTGTCGTAGTTGAGAGCGATCAGAGGCGTAACTTTGGTCTAAACAGTGGGGGTACCAGTTTCTTTCATAAACGAAGCAAGGCGGAGACTGCGATCTCTGGGAAGGCTCAGTAATTAAATATTAATTGGCATTATTTTAAAAGTGGGGGTAAGGTACTCCGCAGTCCACAAATTACTCCTATGAGAGTGATCTACAATGCACTGTGCTTCCTAAGTATACAGTCTTCAACTACTGCGCGTCGTCACTCACTCACAGGGACTCCTTGTCTGGTCCGGCAGGCCATTCGGTGTTAGCGCCTCCTGCCTATTACGTTCCTACTCTACTCCTAGTACTCCTCCACTCCAACTACGTTACGTACCTTACTACCTCCTCCGCTATGTATGTATGTATTATTATGAACATTTTAACGCACGCAAAGTCAGACAAAAATGTATGTATGCATGCACATATGACATTTGTATGCGTATATACATTATTCATGTATGTATGCACTATGTATGCATACATATACGTAAGATTGTAAGAATGTATGCTTTTATGTGTTATATAAGTATTTATGTAGGTCACTAACTCAGTTAGCTTGTTACTTACTTACTAATACATACTTAATTACTATTTACTTGCATAGTAAGCTAACCAGAAGTGTGAAAGCAAGCATGTTAGAAAGTGAGATCGTTTTATTGGCAATTGTCAGTTAGTTAATTTGTTATCTGGAGACATGATATGGCTCCCTTACTGTATATGTCGCAAAACTCTCCTCTGCATGAGTTGGTTAAATACATGTAAGAGTGCCTATGCTCAGTTGAATAGTTACGTACGCTTCCTTGCTTCTGCGATGTGTGTCTCTCTCTCCCCATAACAACTGCATTTTCCACAAGACCAATTATTTTATCAGATTATTCTGGGTCATCTTTTATTCGTGTCTCCGTGCGTGTCTCTGTATCTGTGCTTGTCTTTGTGTCTGCGTCTGCCAAGTGGCAGCTGCCTGCGTTTAATTTTTCATCAGGGCATTGATAGGAGTTAAGCGCATGCCTGAGTGCGTCCAGGGAGCAGGATATGCACCAACGACGATGAGGTTCCGTCTCTCCCTCACTCGGCCCCTCTTCTTTGGACCCTCCCTCATCCTTCCCGTCTTCTTCTTCCCTCCCTCACTCGCTCTCTCTTCTTCAGTCCATCCCTCCGTCGCTCTCCTTCTGTCTATTCCTCCCCTCCTTGCCTATCTCCCTCGATCTCTTCGTCTTTGGTCTCTGCCCCATCTGTCCGTCCCTCCGTCCGTCGACCCTCGCAGCCGTCCTCCGTCCCCCGGCGGCAATTATGCAGACATACCTTCGGTGACCAGGTGCCGCCTCTGTTGCTGCTGAAGGGAGGCTGGCAGCTGCAGCAGCTGGCGTTGTTCGAGATGGAACATCTGTCATTGCACTAGCAACAATAGCAAGCAACAACTGATGCACAACAACCAGTAGAGCATAGCTCCCCAAAGCAAAGTAAGAAGCACGCCGCATGGACAACAACAGCAACAACAACAATAACACTAACAATAACAATAAGAACAACAAAAGTAGCAATAGAAGTAGCAACAGAAAGAACAATATTGACAACACAAAAGCAACAGAAGAATCGAAAACAACAACCAGAGTAGCAACAGTAGAACAACAGAAACAACATAGACAACAACATATATATACAGCAATAGAAGCACCAGCAGAAAAAACAATGACAGCAACCGAAACATGGAATTCAACAACAATGACCCAACCCATAAGCAACTGAAGCAATAATATAGAGACACCAATAAAGCACCAATGGAAACAACATTAGTAACAACATGAAACAACAGAAGCAACCGAATAAACATGTCAGTAGAGCTAATCATGGAAAAAGCAACAGCACCCTAAACAAAAGTAAACATTTCTAAACAAAGAAATGCAAACGATGACAAAAATATGGAAAAGATAACAAAGATATGCAAACAATTACAAAGATAAACAAAGATAGCAAAGATAATAAAGATAAACAAAGATAACAAAGATATACAAAGATGGCTAAGATTATAAAGATGACAAAGATATACAAATATAACAAAGATAAAGATAAGAAAATTAATAAACACAGCAGATGCCCGACTGCAGATGACTTTTATCCAGATGGTCGTTATTTTCTTTGTTGTTCTGTTATGCATTTTAGTGTTGAACCTGCTGTTCAAAGTTCCTCTAGATCTGTGTAACGTGGTTGCGATGCAGTTCAGTCATACCACTCGATGACATCAATTCTGTCAGCGGACAACGCGTTGCCGGCCCTAAACACTTTTGATTTACTTACTACTGTCTTTTCGTTACCCCCCGAGAAATTTTCTATAGGGACGAATATAGCTCAGTCAATGTAACCGCGCAGTGAATGAGCTATGGCCCTCCTTAAGTTCCTTTCCCTTACCAGGAAATAAGCTGGATGTTTAGTGATAGTAGCACAATGCAAAACTCGGCAGCAAATGCCCAACGGTTGACTAATAGGGATCAACAGTATCGCAAGCAAAAACTGCGGCGGATTCAATTTCTTCCCAAATAATTGACAGCCGACTGCAGTTCCCAGCGACAAGGAAAGACAAAATATGCTGGCTCAGCGCATAGACAATTATCTGACGAAAACATGATGAAGCATTACATGCATACTTCTAGACAATGTGTAGATATGTACATACTTGGATACATGCAAGTTCTTATTCTACATGTGTAGGATCGAAATTAGCAGTGCTTTTTTTCAGCCGCAACGCGCCGGTACGGCCTTCCAGCACCTTTTTCCAGGTGCTAAAAAATAATTTATTTATTTTAATAATAAAAACAATAATTTAGTTATTTTAATTTAATTTCAGTATTTTGAACTGTTTTCAGTGTTTATTGAGAACCCTCTCAACCCCCAATCCCGTTTTTCTCGGGATTTTAGCCCTCCCATAATTACTCCGTTCCGGAACCCCCTATTGTTCCGTTCCGGAACCTTTTTCCCCAGAAAAAAAGCACTGGAAATTAGTAATATCCACGCTGAGTCGTGCACTTTGCTGTCACATTAACAGTGTACGAAATTAAAGGGAAATTAATTACCGCGAGAGGCTCTTTATAAATGCCCATATACTACACAATACAATACAATACAATAAGGGGGTTTGAATCGGTAGAGCCACCCAAAGATTCTTCTGCGATTTGTTGCCGGTCCTAAACACTCTTTTATAAATTAAAGAAACTAAACTGAAGTAACAGTTAAATATCGATGAATTGTCTGTCATCTGAACATTGAATTTAATAAAAATGATTAATTTTAGTTTGGATTTTACTTACATATTCATTGACCTATGAACAATGTATGGGTCAATAGTGTGTGGTACAAGATGGCGACGGCGCCAGCAAGAACTGCTCTAGCAACAATATTGTGTTATCTAGTAAGTTGGTCTAAAACACTGGAGGGAACGGTTGACACTGAAGATATATCGAGGAAATCTGAAGATATATAGAGTGCAACTGAAGATACATCGGATCGGAGTCTATAGCAAAAGTATAGCAGAAGATACATGGAGTATAGTATAGAACTATAGAGTATAGTTGAAAATACATAGAGTACAGCTGAAGATACATAGAGTACAGCTGAAGATACATAGAGTACAGCTGAAGATACACAGAGTGCAGATGAAGATACGTAGAGTACAGCTGGAGATACATACAGTACAGATGAAGATACACACAGTACAGATGAAGATACATACAATACAGATGAAGATACATAGAGTACAGCTGAAGATACATAGAATACAGCTGAAGACATAAACAAATCAAAAACGCGTGACCAGGTTAATCGAGATTGAAGGTTAATCGTCATAAATTATATCTGAGCTCGTTGATAGACATAAGACCCTACGTGTGAGCTGCGTTACTGTCAGTACGTTGCTGGTGCTGCTGCTGTGGTGACCACCGGGTCGGTCGTTTCTATAAGGAGCCTCACATGTGTTGGGTGTCTGATGGGGAATTGGATAGCCATCGCTCGATCGTCTCGCGAGGCATTCGACACGTGACCAGCTGGCGCAGACCGACCGAGAGCAATTCATATGCCAGAAACAATTACAGACAGACAGACAGACAGACAGACAGACAGACAGACAGACAGACAGACAGACAGACAGACAGACAGACAGACAGACAGACAGACAGACAAAGACACAGACGGAAGGACAGACAGACAAAGACACAGACAGACAGACGGAAGGACAGGCAGCCATAGACCCACACGCCTTGAGCTGAACAGCGCAATTCAAGATCCATTGGTTCACGCTTGCCTGCATTTATCGAGACCAGACGCTCCTGTCCTCTTGCGGCGGCGGTCGGATGGCAAACAGCAGCGACCCCTTCCGACCGAACAACGAGGCAGACTCAACAAACGATCCTTATCGCGCGAATTATATATAGATCGCAAGACACATAACCCCGAGAATTAACGTGAAATTGAGCGAAAATGTTGGAGGCGACGATTTGGGGGCATTTCTAGGCA
Source organism: Allolobophora icterica (assembly GCA_963556255.1). NCBI lineage: Eukaryota > Metazoa > Annelida > Clitellata > Crassiclitellata > Lumbricidae > Allolobophora > Allolobophora icterica. The sequence goes on along the minus strand of OY744608.1, from coordinate 30,375,551 downwards.
GACGGTTGTTTGAAGGAGAGATGCAGTAGACGTCTCTCCTTCTCCTATGCAGATCAGAAGAGGCGCTGATGAGAAAAAGAACCGATTCTACAGTCGAGAGACACTTCCATATCGCCTAAAATTCTTTTCACGAAAAGGCAAGTTTTTTCCCCAGTTTCATTGTATATACAACTTGTGCATGTATGAATTCGTGTTTTAAGACACTTAATGTTAATCTTTTTAATACATCTCAAAGGCGCCATGTATCATATTACACATGTTTGTGTGAACTGGTTTATTCGGAGAGAAACCCTAGCTGTTCTGCTTTCTGTGCAACGATAGCCGTGAATGATCTGAAGAAAGTATTCACCGATTAGGTGAGATTATTCCCCCGTAATTAATTAAACCCTTTAACATCATACAGAAAATACCTTTTTACTTTGTGTGAGTCATTTTTTAAAAGACCAACATCAGCTGAATGCACTCAAGCCGAGTATTTATAAACTTCCCATTGCAGCATTTTGCAACACTCGCTTCCTAAAACTAAGCCATGGCAGGAATAGTAGGGTTTAATTACAAAGACTCACCATGCACTTGTTACCCAGTGCAGTAAATCGCTTTGTAATGCAATTATTAGTTATTATTGTGATTTATGTTGCAAGAGTGGGTTATATTTGGATATCTTCCTAGATACCGCCAGTTCAGCGGCCCTATCGAAGTAGTAACGAAGTATGAAGAAGCCATGGTTATAATACTACGCCCTCTATTGCTGTTTATTATTATTATTATTATTATTATTATTATTATTATTATTATTATTATTATTATTATTATTATTATTATTATTATTATTATTATTATTATTTTTTTTTTCTTATTTTTTATTGCCCGAGGTATTTAAGATCCCTCAGGCCCTAAGAGACTGTCTACTAATAGACTAGTTAAGCTTGGAGCTCATGGCTTATTATAACATCAGCTTATTATTATTATTATTATTATTATTATTATTATTATTATTATTTTATTTTATTTTTTATTTATTTTATTTTTTTCGCCCGAGGTAAAAATGATCCCTCGGGCTCTTAGAAACTGCCCTCAGAGAGGCGTTATGTTCAGGAGTTAGCGGTCCTATTATTATTATTTTTTTTATTTTTTATTTTTTATTTTAATTTTTTTTATATTATTATTATTATTATTATTATTATTATTATTATTATTATTATTATTATTATTATTATTATTATTATTATTATTATTATTATTATTATTAGGCCCTATTATTATTATTATTATTATTATTATTATTATTATTATTATTATTATTATCATTATCGTTATCGTTATCATTATCGTTATCGTTGTTGTTGTTGTTGTTGTTGTTGCTGTTGTTGATGTTACTTTTTACCCGAGCTACATGACCCCATGATTTCAAAAATTATAGGTAGTATTTTTCTGAGATGGTTAGTCTTCGTTGCTGTAAAAAGATATTGAACAGCGAAAAAAGAGAACCTCACACAGACGTTGAACTTCAAACTCTCGGAAGAACAACCGTGAAAGCTCAGGTTAAAAATCAATAATACCGGCAAACTGGGATCTCTCTGCATACAAAGAGCATAATATGAATTGTGCGATGCAGTTCAATTTCTGGCCGTCGTGCATGAAGGCCTGCGTTCCTACCTTTTGACTGAAAAAACATGTTCCAGTCGCCCAAATGAATGGAAACACTGAAAACATCAGGCAACACAATTACCGAGGATTATGCTGAATCCCTCCGGCTTGCATGTCTGCCTAGAGTTCTAAATAATTTAGTCCCTTTCGTCCAAAGCCATGGTCGCTAACGACGACTCTATAGTGTAACAATTCAGAGCAGGAACAACAGTGAAGCACACGGGCTGGTTACTCATCGATCATCGTCAAAAGAAAATGGCTGCAGATTATAAGTGCGTTCAATGACATTATATCAAAGCCGATATCGTGCGCGTTGGTCTTATACACTATACAGCCGTCTTTCAGTTATTGCAGACATAGACTTTGACAGAAACCGAAGAAATATTCCGCAATTTCTGTTGCACTGGCGTGACCTCGGGAATCACAGGCAAAACCATAGACGATATGCATTGTTATTGCCTTGTATTCTATATGCATTGATTAATATTGTTCTGATTAGTCAGCAAATTTAAGTGCGTGTTTGTATTGAAAATTTCTGTGACGTCATATCATTGAGTAGAACTCCTCTGTACTGTAGCCTAATTATTTAACTGCTTGTTAATTAATTACACGTATCAAAATCGAATCTCGAGTTACCGCTACGCAATTAGAGGCTACAAGTCGGGCGAGTTGACGTTTCGACGCTCGATCGATTTACAATTCGGAAGGCGTAGAAAATTATGATTTCAAGAAATCGCATCAATAATCTACGATACTTAACTTATTCTACAGATAAACCAAACGCTGTTTAAATAACCAACCCGCAGAATATTAATATTCGCATTTGCGAACTCTAAATGGCGTAACCAGGATGGAAAGATAGGGGTAGACGCCGCACCTCTTATGAGGGACGTAAGTAGGCCTACACCTAGCCTACATTTTGGTTTGCAGTGGTCAAATCGACCAAATGGATCAGAGCAGCAACCACATATGAAATAGAGCAAAATATCACGAATCTTAACTGATTCAGATAAAAGCTGCAACTACAGCGGCTGAACTTAGAGTAGCAATAAGAGCAAGAACAAATGTCTTGACTAGAAAGAACCAGGGCTGTAGTGGTAAAATTAGAGGTGAGTATACGCTACCGGTTAGTTTCCCGAAACAAATTAGAGGTGAGTATACGCTACAGTATTTTGGGAGTATACGCTACAGTATTTTAATATGAATAAATAAATATATTTTGTGAGGTGAGTATACGGTCTTTAGAGGTGAGTATACGCTGTATACCCGCGTATACCCTCGACTACAGCCCTGGAAAGAACTGGTCAGTTTTAGGCGATGGTATCAGTTCTTTGATGAGCGCCTCCTCCATGTGCTCGCTGTTGCCGAGATGGGTCAGATCATATCAGTAGTGGGTCTTTCCCGGTTTGACTACATGTACATCCAATCCTGAATAGAATAGTTACAAGCAAGTCACTAGATTGAACGGCAGCTATCTGCCAGGAATAAGGAATGATGTGAAGAACTGTCTGGACATTGTCTGCATATTGAACTGATGTCTCGTGCACAAACCCAAATTTAGCGATAGCAATGGAAATACAAACGACCCCAACATTAGCCCATGACTTGCAATATTAGGCTACCTCTGATAATTTACGAAGAATATTGTCTGTATCATCGGGAGACCATGAATGCCAAAGGACATCCATTAGACGCGATCAGTTCGAAATTTACCGATACATTGATTAGTATTTTCATTAATTTAATTATTTATTAAATCCATGACAATCTGTAACGCTTGCGTAGGTATCGGCTCTGAAAGCAATAGGTTACGGGTTTAAGTGTTTGGAGATACGCAGTCCATTACCTGATTTTGGTGGCAAAATGCGTCAATGCTTTATCGAAAGTCTTTTGTGAACAAAAGCTTAGGCCCTAAGGCCTTTCGATCAATCGCAATGCCAGATTTTCAGTTGAAACCAGGGTGGGAATTGTCGGGGGTTTGGGGGTTCAACCCAGTGGTGGCGCCAGACATTTTTAAAACCAGGGCATAACCAGAACAGAACAAGCAACCAGTGCAGGGACGATTTATGCCCCGAGGAAATTTTGGGCAGGGCAAAATTTCTGGCAGGGCAACGACAAGGGCAAAGGCTTTTTTACCAGGGCATTTGCCCTGGCTCACCCTGGTGTAGGGCCGCCTCTGGTTCAACCCTCCGAGTCTTTCTTAAGACCCCACAGTTAAATCTTCATTGTACACCCCCAGAGGGTCGTTTCCAACCTCCTCAGTTGTGCTAGTGTGATTTAGCATTATTTTACTCTGAGTCTCTGACAAAGAGAAGAAATTTCCATGATGTATCATGTATGCACTTTTGAATTTTCTTAACAAAGGAATTGATTTTGATTCGATTCTGACTTGCAAACTGCTAGCGTTGAAATCAGCTGCTTTCAAATTTCGTTGACATTAGTTGGCAAAATACGGATACAATGTTCAACCCCCTTAGTCCTTGTTCTGCAATTCCCATACTGGTTAAAACACTCCCTATAGATACTGCAGAAATGCCCAACGAATAAATTTTACGTGTCGGGTAGCACCTTTAAAGTAAATCAGAGGGTGCTATATAAATGTGTAATGATATTAAATTATACCAGTCTTAATCCCTTCGCTACCTAGCTTGCCGGATTTATCCGGCGGAGGAAATAAATCGTATTCCCTGAGTGCAGGATATATCCGGCAATTTTACGTTGTCTATTTTATGACCTCGGTATACGGAATAACGTTGCTTATGGCCAGTGGTCACCCATATTACAAAACCTATTTCCTCCGGTCACATGATTTTTACCTCCGGTAATTAAAGGATTAATGGACTTATATTCTGGATATTGATCTGATCACGGCTTGTTTCGGAATGTCATCCTGTATTAGACACCGGTATGATAGAAGTTACTAATCAATAATAACAATAACAGTAGTAGTAGTAGTAGTAGTAGTAGTAGTAGTAGTAGTAGTAGTAGTAGTAGTAGTAGTTGTAGTAGTAGTAGTAGTAGTAGTAGTAGTAGTAGTAGTTGTAGTAGTAGTAGTAGTAGTAGTAATAGTAGTAGTAGTAGTAGTAGTAGTAGTAGTAGTAGTAGTAGTAGTAGTAGTAGTAGTAGTAGTAGTAGTAGTAGTAGTAGTAGTAGTAGTAGTAGTAATAATTAGGAAGAAATGAAATGTGTAGCCGGTGCTTCTGTTTTATATCATATGATAGGATAATGCGCCTATAGATGGAGTCGGAAGAAGCGCGGGTGAGAAAAGGGACGAGAAAGAGAGAAGAAAGGATGAAATGAAAAAGGGAAGAGAAGAAAGCAGGCCTAGTGTTCCCTTCTCAATGGTCAGCTCTGCCGCAGTCACGGTGACGTCTTTGATTCGTGCAGTTTGTCATCTGCCTTCCAGGACATTGGCACCACACTTTGAGCTCTTCTTAGATGGCGTTTCAGAGAGTAATAACAATGATGGCGTTCTGCATAATAAGAATAATGATGGTGATGAAAACAATAATAGTTGTAGTAATACAAATAATAATAGGGCCTAATAATGATTACATAATAACGAAGACAGAAAAAAAAATAATATGATGATGATGGTGGTGATGTTGATCGTGGTGATGGTGATGATGATGATGATGAGGAAGAAGGCCTGGCTTTCTTCGACAGCGTAGGCCATTGCTTGTCCAGGTAACAGGAGACAACAGGGAAACTACAATATTTATACCAGCGCTCATCTGCGACCTTCAGCGCAATCGCTTTTCACACGAGCTGTGCACAGCGAGCTCAACTGTTATGGACTTCTGAAGAATTGTGCTGTTTCTTTTGTTTCTTTGTTGGATTGTGCTCTACATGTCACTGTTCTCTTCGTTGTGGGGTTCATTAAGAAAAACAGTAAGAAAAACTGTAACTCTACCAATTAAGTTTATGGGATGCACAGTCATTGCACACTCTTCACATTATCCATCCATAAATAGACGAATACCGGGTACAAATTTTTTGTTGCATGAAGGAGTTGTGGATTATCGATGATATCTGAAAGACAAATAATTCGTCGAACAGATGTGAAAAGCTGTGTTGCGAAGGATGTCCCTAATTTCAGCGAGACGAAGAAAGCTATGGAGAGGAATTATTGCCCGGGTTAACCTATGAAATTACGAATTTAGGTTTCAGTTCATCGTCTTTAAGTCTCATTGGTTGATGCCTTCCTCTCGTCGTCATGGCAACTCGCACTAAGATACATACATAATCAGTGCTTTTTTTCTAGAAAAAAGGTTCCGGAACTGAACAATAGGTTCCGGAACTGAACAATTATGGAAGGGCTAAAATTCCGAGAACACGGGATTGGGGGTTATGGAGGGGTCTCAATAAACACTGAAAACAGTTCACAACACTGAAATTAAATTAAATTAACAAAATTATTGTTTTTATTGTTAAATAAATAAATTATTTTTTAGCAGCTGAAAAAGGTGCCGGAACGCCGTTCCGGTGTCACGAAATAGAGTATCCCCCATACATGCGTATCCCCCTTAGCGAAATGGAGTATTCGGTTTAGTTTGCATTTTTGGCGGTTTCTAAGTGTATTCAGTCGTACTGTTTGGATTTATTGCACACATAAAATTTTTGAATTGCGTATCTTTAGTTTGTACGTCGACCTGAAATCAATTTACTTTGTTTTTGGTGATTTTTACTGTAATTTCGTCGAGGCTATCGTGATGCGTATGACGAGGAGGATAGAATGGTTCATCCCACCGGATACTCTAAACCGGTTTATTCCATCCGGGGGGATACGCTTTAGGGGGGATAGTCTGTCACGCGACACCGGCTGAAAAAACACTGTACATAATTATTAGGCTATACAATGTCAGCATGAATTTGCTTGAATGTTTGTGAACTTCAAAGCGATATTAAGAGTCTGCAGAAAAGTTCACGTAGCGTAAAAAGACTGCATACATGTTGACGTCATTAATTAAAAGCAGTGCTTCTTTTTTAGAAAAAAGGATCCGGAACTGAACAATAGGTTCCGGAACTGAACAATTATGGAAGGGCTAAAATCCCGAGAAAAACTGGATAAGGGGTTCGGAGGGGTCTCAATAAACACTAAAAACAGTTCACATTAAATTTAATTAAAAAATTAAATTAAAACTACAAAATTTATTCTTTTTGTTATTAAAATAAATAAATAATTTTTAGTAGCTGAAAAAAGGTGCCGGAACGCCGTTCCGGCGCGTTCCGGCTGAAAAAAGCACTGATTTTAAAGATAGGTCCTACGCTATACAATTGAACAGTTTCGTTCACATTATTTATTGTTAACTTTGATAGGTCTGTATATATACATCTGTACATTATATATATATAGGCCTACAGCATAAATTATGATATATGAAGTCCAGTACGTAGAAAAAAGTTTATTATACTCCATGTTGGATATGGATATAATATAAAGTTATATATTCTAAACAAAACTGAATATAGCCTATTCTATGTTTAATGGTGGTCTTGGTGGATGTTTTACCTAAGCGCTGCACTTGTATCGCTCGTCGCTGACGTTGTTGCTTCACCATGCATAGAATATATTGCATACACAGTATATAATATATAAAGTCCTACATAAAAGAAGTTGTTTATGCCATGTTGAATATATATATATATATATATATATATATATATATATATATATATATGTAACGAATCGTTACAAGCCTTAAGTATATTACTTTCACTAAGATTGCGAAGTCAATGTCATTCGCTAGAGGCCACTGTGGTAGTGCTGTACAGTGCATGCCAGCAGTAGATCTGTGGTATGCGAGTCAACTAATGAGAAGACGTCGCGCTTTCTGTGCTTGTTCGTGATTGGCTAGAGGTGAGCACGTGCGAACATTTGCGCCCGTTTTCGTGGCCTGTATGCAGTTTCAGCCTAGAAGTGGACGAGGAAGGAAGGACTTGGTGTCCTTGGAGCTATTTTTAGCGTGAAATGGTCTTAACTGCGCAATAAGGAATTTTACGATTAAAACGATGGAAATTGTCGAAATTCGGGGATAATATTTCATCGCAACTACATCTTTGAAGATCGGGCGTCGAATTTATCGAAGGGCGTTCGATATTTCTTCGAATTTAGGGAATTATGGCAAAATTACCGGGAGGCCACGTTATGATCGAATTGGTGCAACGGAGCTCCCGTGACCTTGGATAACCTTGACTTGGAATGATATTTACTGTATTTGACCGAGATCGCAAATATTGGCAATTGGGAAGAATATATATCTTGGAAGTTCAGGGAGTACAACCCCTTATTCTTTTGAGTCGTATATTGAAATCTCCAGCGATACTTAGATATGTATAAATTTGTTGTGAAGCGATAAGACGATAGGTTAAGTTCATGTGCTATATAAATGTACACGTTAACTTAGTCAGGAAACATACAGCGATAGAGAAGTCGATAGTTTAGATTCACTTGTGCTATATAAATGTAAATGAACATATGGCGATAGTGTAAGTCGATAACTTCATTTCTGTTTCATTTTATTAAATAATTATAATGGATCAAGATATCTTTTCTGATGACGAAGTTGTTCGAATAGGTGACGTATTGGAAAAGCTTGAAGAGCGCCAGGCAAGCCAAGAATCGATACTAAGTTCATTTGTAGAGCGCCAGATAAATCAAGACTCTATATTAAGTGCATTGGTTGAATCCCAACGAACCTTTGTAGAAACTCAAAGGGTATTTCTAGAACGCCAGTCGACTCAAGAATCTGTATTAAGTACATTTGTAGAGCGCCAGACAAATCAAGACTCGATACTAGGGGCATTTATAGAGCGCCAGACAAATCAGGAAACTCTTGTAAGGTCATTATTCGAATCTCAACAGACTTTCATGGAAACTCAACAAGTATTTATGGAGCGCCTGTTATCAGATAGGGTCCCTGAGAGAAGAGAGCAGAAGAAAGAAATTGAGTCTGTTGTGAGAGCGCCGAACCCTAGTGAGGGCTTGACACTAAGCCCTGCTGCGCCAGCAACGGAAGCCGCGGACATGCCACTCGTCATCCATGGTAGAAGAATGCCTCAGGGACCTAGTATAATGCAACCGGACGTGAAGCCTCGCTCTCGGCCTAGTAAGAAAAGGCGACAGCGGTTGCAGCAGATAGAGAGAAGAGAACAGGCCCACAGCGCCAGCAAGCTGGGTTCAAAACCAGGGCTTGTATACTCTTCAGATGTTCTCTCACAACAGCGCGGGCACTCGCAAGAGCGGGACGAGCACGCTACACTTGGTACCAGAAGTGGGGTTAGAACTAGAGAAGATTTGGTTAGAACTAGAGAAGATTTAGTTAGAACTACAGAAGAACCGAAGCCAGCCTACTATACAGAAGATAATGAAATTTTCTATAGGATGGATAGGGTAAACTTAATGGACTTAGGACCAGCAGAGTTAGAAAATAAAATGTTTAACTGGGCTATGCCTACACAAACAGAGATAGAACTAAATTCTGCTTCAGACGCGGATGCAATTGAGAGTCTCAGTGAAACTAATAGTACAGACTCTGATGTTAGTAATGCTAGGTCAACACATAATGTAGATACTAAGGTTAACCCAGTAGGTGTAGATCAAAAGAATATACGATCATATACTAACCTGGAGTTTTCAGTTGCAGGTGTTGGTCAAAGCTTGGGAGAAGACTCTCGACGGCCAACAGTACGAGAAGACTTGGTTTCTCAAGTCTCTCAAGGGGGAAGAACAGGCAGAGATGCGCATCCCAGTCGTCATGTACCTGTCGACATGAGAGCGGCCACCTTGCCTAGAACTTGGACAGAAACAAGGCCTACAGTTGGACAAGTCAGTTGGAGCCAAGATGAACGACTTCCAATGACGAATACTCCTGTCTACGCCATGTCATCTGAGCCAAGAGTAGTAACACTTTCTCAGCATCTGCCTTCGTCGTCGCTGACTATGCCTCGATCTACTGGTGGACAAATCGAATCTTTGATGATGCCGTCAAAAGTCGCAGCGTCCTTTCCTCCTCAGTATGTTAGTATTGTTGATGCAGGAGAAATGAATAAGTCAAGCAACATGTTTATGCTTATGCCTGTTCATACTCCAGACATTAATGGGCCTCGGATATCAACAGCTGCCTCAATGTCCAAACCGGAAGTTGGTTGCAACATAGAGCCAAAGCCTCAACAGGTGATGTTATGTTATGGTCCGTCGAATGTGCAACCTCGTCTGATGGAAAAGCAAGAAGCAAATGATAAACTGGCGAGCGATGTGAAACCTGACTCTAACTTTCAGAAGATGATGCTTCAGAAAATAGTGACGTCAGTGGCAACGCAAACTGTTGTTCCGGACGACTGTTTAATCGCAATGGAGAATAAACCGGTTGTGGCTAAAGTTAAACAAGCTGCAACGGGAGAAAATTTTTCTACTGCGGAAGCTACGGTGAAGCCAATTCTGACGTCTACCTCGACGAATGTAACACCGGAGAGAAGTAGACAATGGATTAAGCTTGGTGGTTACAATGGTCGAACCCCAATAGAAGCTTTTCTTCGAAAATTTGAGGTGTGTTCGAGAAATAACGGTTGGACAGATGAAGAGAAATTAAACCAGTTAACGTGTGCTTTAACAGAACCGGCAAATCAGCTGTTATGGGAATTCGACTCTGCTACTATGGTTACCTGGTCGGACTTGGTTAAGAAACTTCGAGCTCGTTACGGAAGTGCAGAGCAAGCTGCGTTATATCAGACTCAATTGAGTACAAGAAGACAAAAAGATGGAGAGGATCTGGGAAGCTTAGTTCAGGACATTCGAAGACTGCTAACTTTGGCATACCCTGGACCACCGTCGCAACATAGTGAAACTATTGCGATACGTGCTTTCGTGTATGCCTTAAAAGATAAAGAATTAGCCTTGAAGCTACGGGAACGCGAGCCAGAGACACTTGATCAAGCGTACAAACTTGCTTTGCGTTTAGAAGGCTATTCTCGAGTCGACAAGGACAGTTCAGACCATTTTGAACGTCGACCGGCACGTGTGAAGGCTGTGAAGGAAAATTATCCGAATTCAGAGTGGATGCGCCAGTTTTTAGAACAACAGAAGCAGTTGGAGCGACTAATAGAAACACAACAGAAGAGGTTGGAGAAAATGGAGAAAGCCTTGGAATCCTGGCAAAATTCGTCAGCCTTTAGAATTCCTCCTCCTCCTTTTCAGCCGCAAGCTCAGCGAGAAGTTCCGCCTCGTTGGAGAATGGAAGGTGCGACCAGTTATTTCGATAGTGGACAAAGGAAAGACAACCGAAAGTCATGGCGGTCTACCAAGCTCTGCTTTGAGTGCAATCAACCCGGACACTTGGCCAGGTCATGTCCGTTTCGACAGAATGTTCCGACCGATGTAGATGGAACTCCGAACCAACAGGAACCGGCAAGCAATCGACATATTCAGGGATGTAGCAACGCCTATCTCTCGTTGACTGTGAATGGAAAGCCTACCTTCGCATTACTGGACACAGGGAGTGAATTGTCCTTGACTCCAGCATCGTTGGTACGTAAAGAGGATATGAGAGAATCCCGACAGCTAGTTTGAACGGCAAATGGTTCCGAAATCCGTGTATTGGGCGAAGTTACTCTTAATTGTACGGTGGACAATTTCTCTTTTGAAGTCAAGTGTTTGGCCACTGAACAAGTTACAGAGCTTATAATCGGAATGGACTGGATGGAGAAAAATAGTGTTCTATGGAACCTCGGAGCGAGGTGGGTTCAGGTTCAAGGTCACACTATTCCTATCCAAGGTCGACGTCAAGGAGTAACCTGTCGGAGGATAGCAGTGGCTAGCGACGTGAAAGTGCCTGTTCGAAGTGAAATGGATATTAGAAAACGCTCGATCCAGATTCAAAGACATACTCGACCTACTCAAAGAATCTATGGAGCTTTTACATGCTAGAACCGGGTGGCGTTCTTCTCAAAATCCACGAGAATGGGATGCGCATCTGCCTTCTGCATCTGCCGTTGTCGAGGGGGGTGTACTGCGACACAGAAATAAAGGAATTAAATTGCTTATTGTGAAATCATTGCTTTATGAATATGGTTGCTTTGTTAATTACAATTGTATCTCTTGCATTGTGAATTGTGTGTGTTGGAGCGTAATTTTTATATGGCGCTCTAGGTCTGGAGTTAATTAGTAAACCGGTAAGGTACATGTAAGGTTGACCCTGTATAAGTATGAGATAAGGTAAGGAGATTTGAGAGTGATGTATTGCAATAATGCCACTACCCTGTGCCTGTCACTAGAGAGTCGGTATAATGTGACATTCATAAGGATTTAGTTTTGTAAGTCTAGTTCTGCGCCGCTTAATGGCGACTATTGTTGAAAGGAGCGAGATGCTATGTCTCTTAGTTTTATTTTGATGAATAGGTGTTTACTTTATTACTAGTATAAATTTGTTAAGCTATTGTACTTTGCTTAATAGAACAGTCTTACCTTAGCCTGACATTAGTTGTGTAGGAGCTCTTCTACTTCTGATGTAATGGTAGTAGACATTGTTGACTTCTCGCAGGATTGAGTGATGCTTATGAAACCTTGCTGTTAGCTAGTATCGATGTTGTAGTTAAGGAACATTGTACTAAAATCTGGAGATTTCCTGGATGACTCTGGGATTGTTCCCAGCAAATTTCCAGAGTGTCTGGAAATTTGAGCTAAGTGGGGGAGGGTGTAACGAATCGTTACAAGCCTTAAGTATATTACTTTCACTAAGATTGCGAAGTCAATGTCATTCGCTAGAGGCCACTGTGGTAGTGCTGTACAGTACATGCCAGCAGTAGATCTGTGGTATGCGAGTCAACCAATGAGAAGACGTCGCGCTTTCTGTGCTTGTTCGTGATTGGCTAGAGGTGAGCACGTGCGAACATTTGCGCCCGTTTTCGTGGCCTGTATGCAGTTTCAGCCTAGAAGTGGACGAGGAAGGAAGGACTTGGTGTCCTTGGAGCTATTTTTAGCGTGAAATGGTCTTAACTGCGCAATAAGGAATTTTACGATTAAAACGATGGAAATTGTCGAAATTCGGGGATAATATTTCATCGCAACTACATCTTTGAAGATCGGGCGTCGAATTTATCGAAGGGCGTTCGATATTTCTTCGAATTTAGGGAATTATGGCAAAATTACCGGGAGGCCACGTTTTCGATCGAATTGGTGCAACGGAGCTCCCGTGACCTTGGATAACCTTGACTTGGAATGATATTTACTGTATTTGACCGAGATCGCAAATATTGGCAATTGGGAAGAATATATATCTTGGAAGTTCAGGGAGTACAACCCCTTATTCTTTTGAGTCGTATATTGAAATCTCCAGCGATACTTAGATATGTATAAATTTGTTGTGAAGCGATAAGACGATAGGTTAAGTTCATGTGCTATATAAATGTACACGTTAACTTAGTCAGGAAACATACAGCGATAGAGAAGTCGATAGTTTAGATTCACTTGTGCTATATAAATGTAAATGAACATATGGCGATAGTGTAAGTCGATAACTTCATTTCTGTTTCATTTTATTAAATAATTATAATGGATCAAGATATCTTTTCTGATGACGAAGTTGTTCGAATAGGTGACGTATTGGAAAAGCTTGAAGAGCGCCAGGCAAGCCAAGAATCGATACTAAGTTCATTTGTAGAGCGCCAGATAAATCAAGACTCTATATTAAGTGCATTGGTTGAATCCCAACGAACCTTTGTAGAAACTCAAAGGGTATTTCTAGAACGCCAGTCGACTCAAGAATCTGTATTAAGTACATTTGTAGAGCGCCAGACAAATCAAGACTCGATACTAGGGGCATTTATAGAGCGCCAGACAAATCAGGAAACTCTTGTAAGGTCATTATTCGAATCTCAACAGACTTTCATGGAAACTCAACAAGTATTTATGGAGCGCCTGTTATCAGATAGGGTCCCTGAGAGAAGAGAGCAGAAGAAAGAAATTGAGTCTGTTGTGAGAGCGCCGAACCCTAGTGAGGGCTTGACACTAAGCCCTGCTGCGCCAGCAACGGAAGCCGCGGACATGCCACTCGTCATCCATGGTAGAAGAATGCCTCAGGGACCTAGTATAATGCAACCGGACGTGAAGCCTCGCTCTCGGCCTAGTAAGAAAAGGCGACAGCGGTTGCAGCAGATAGAGAGAAGAGAACAGGCCCACAGCGCCAGCAAGCTGGGTTCAAAACCAGGGCTTGTATACTCTTCAGATGTTCTCTCACAACAGCGCGGGCACTCGCAAGAGCGGGACGAGCACGCTACATATATATATATATATATATATATATATATATATATATATATATATATATATATATATATATATATATATATAGACATACATTTATATAATATACATCGTATGATAATATTATAAGCTGATGTAATTTATTTAGTACGGTTATTTATAGGTCTTTATCTGCATTCTGCACAGACAATTTAATTTATATGCAGATGTATATAATTATATGATAAACGGATACGAAAGAAATACATAGAAATATATGCATGCCAGTCCTTTCAACGGTCTCTGCCAAGGGAAATGAATCGTGCAGTAGACTAAATAAAATTGCATTCGTAACCATATTTTTGGTAGAAGGTGACATGACATTGCGTAATACAGGGTTTACATATTTTCCCCCTATTCCCATAGAATACAGTAGTCTGGCTGTTGGCCACAAACATGTGTTCTTAGGAGGACCAACAGTTCATATCTGCGAATGTTTAGTCACAAACTGTCTGGAGTCAGTACAGGCAATACTTCAAAGAACATTCTGCCGATGATCAGTTAGCTCCAGAACACCGAGAGTCCTTCGGGAATCAATGGACGTGTCTAAATTTAATTCTCTTGACTTTCCCTATCGTCGGTATTCAATTAGGGCCCATATCTATTATTTTATATTCATAAGCTAGTTTGAAACTGCATTCGTTGCGTATAAATCCTATTTGGTTAGAATATGTTGACTAGAGGAATATAATTAGGGGCTTACTAGTCCAGGCGTGAATAGAGGCGGTTGTTAACTCCTCGCAAATGATCAATGGGAGCGGATTTGTCTCTCAGCATGACTACTGCGTACATGTGAACTGTAAGACTGTGTAAGATTCAAGATTGTCTACTTCACGCAGGCCTAGATAACGCATATGCTATGCTGTGGGTGTCGCGGTGGCCAAGGTGAATGTTGGTGACGTGTTCATTCTTATAGATTAGTTCGTCGTGTGCCTTATTTGCTGGAAAATTCTCTCACTATCAGAAGTCTACCGTGTTCGAGTCTGCGCCGTTCCGAAATTAATACTTAAGTTTGCTTTATAGCTTGGGCTTAGTACGATTTTTAAACGGTAAACGTCTACTTTGGCGCAGATCACCGAAGCCCGACCGCCAAGTTGAATTGGTCCACCTGTAAGTTATAACAGATACACTTAATTCTCTTTCGGGAAGTGACGAGCCCCAGGCTTAAGAATGAACGAGCAAAGAAATAAACAAACTAAAAAATAAATGAATAAAAAAATGAACAAATGAATGAACGAACGAACGATTAAGTGAGTTAGTGAATGCATGATTGAGTGAATGTAAGAATGAACGAACGAACGAATGAATAAATGAGAAGCAGCTGTATCTTTTTACAGGGGCGTCTATCCCCCTTAGTCATTGGAGCAACTTCCTCTTTCCCCTCCTCTTCTTCCCCCTCTCCGTCCCCCCCCAATGGTGGCACACACTGACCGATCTCCCTCCCTATTTCTTGGATGGAGCATTTGCTCCAAAGTTTCTATGGTGTAGACGCTCCTGTCTTTTTATAACGGCAAACGTTGCCAGAACAATTCCTAACCCGCATTTGTGTAGAAATCTATAATCACATACAAATTCATTTGTTAATTCATTTCGACGCCTTGGATCTAATTAGTGGTTCGCCGTGATCCAGGACATACCTTCCAAATGCTATTACGCCTTTCTTATATATTCTCTGCTTCACCAGACTCGTGTGCGTGCCTGAGCAACTGCTTAACCTGACACCTTTGTGGCAACTGCATGTACTGACTTGAAATCTCTTGTGCTCTCTTGTTGTTTCTAAATGCGTCGACAACGCGAAGGGTCTTCTTCGTAGACCGCACATAAAAAATCGGATTACCGATAGGCAAACTAAGCAGCTGCCTACCCTGCCAGCATCTTCAATGGGCATTAGATGGGACCTTTGTACGTAGGCCCCCTATGTGTGTAGCTGGGCTTTTATATAGCGCATTTGTGAGGACCTCTAAAAGCGTTGGAACCACATTGGCTCAATATGGTTTCCATATGATGGTATGGGTCTTGTATGGGATCCCCGTGGGCACTCTGGCAGGATAGGAACCCGCATTTTCAAGGGCCACAATCCAACGGCGCCTATACTGTTTTGTGCGGCGTACGCTTTATTACCAGTTTTTGGGAGTTGACCTTGTAATTTGGGCTCCAGAAAGGTCATATTCACGTCGGAGTGTTTGAAAAAACATTGGCAGCACGGGCTTTATCTGTGATCCGCATTGAAGGCTCAACACATCTCAGGACCACCTCTGACTTTGGGAAGCCGCTTCGAGTGGAGTAAGGAAGGACTCAACATTAGACCTACCATCTACCATGTGCTTAGGGGTCCCAAACACCATCAATCCGGGTAAAGAGATTAATTAGGGTCTATATTCCTAGTAGGGAACTGACTTTTTAAATCGGAGTGGCTCTCTTCTCAGTCTCCCAACGAACTAATGGCGTCGTCATCTGGCAGTGTAATAGGATTAGCGCGATGGCACTTAAGCAGGTCTTACGCATTGCCGGACACATTGATCGTCTAGGCTAATGTACGCCGTGCGACGATGATAGCCGTGCAGCGCCCTCCGACCATTCACTGTGTGTGCAATTTATTGCGCTCGCCGAAGAAATGAATGATGCAGGGCAATTACTTCGAAAGCACCACATATACTCAGAACAGGGCACATATTCTGCCGGCGTCACCACGGCTGCTGATGTCCATGTCGCTCAGTTTTCACACGATCGCCACATAAATTAGTTTTGTGGTGGGGGCGTTAGTCTCCAGTAAAAAGCTCGCTAGTGGACTCCAATCGGGACCGTCTCAACCGACGAAACAATTCATCAATGCCAATATGTTGTTGGGTAGCAGTGACCGAATCATCTAATTAGGCCTATGATAAAATGTCGCCCTTTGAATTATATTTAATTTTAAAAGGGTACGAAATGCATCACATTTTCAGAAGTTATTCTTTATCTTACAAATAATGGCTTCAATTTATTTCGTCATGGATTCATTTTAATTTGGTTCTGTTGTCAATTTATTTCATTTCATATAATTTAGGTGAATATTAATTAGCTGCTTGCGTTGGAAATAAATAAATATAGGCCTACTTCAATCTCAATTATTGCTTGAGCAATTAAGACTATGAATTGTTTTGAATTGTTTTGAAACTGAAGTAGGTTTTCGTGAAATACATGTCATACAGCATTATATAAAAAAGAAGCTAAGATCAATTTTCCTACATAGGCCTAGATAGGCCGCCTGATGTGTGTAACCGATCATTTGAATGTTTTCTAGCACATGAATCTTTCAGTTTGCGTTGCAGATATCATTGTGATGTGTTTGCGCTGGGACTTTATTGACCATGGTTTTGTTTGCTCCTATCCGCTTGTGTGGCTGCTTTGCTCAAATTTTTGCCGGTCTATCCGATCAATCACTTTTACTGTTCCGCACACACATCAGACCTATATACCCTTCCGATCTGAAATTACGGTTTGCAAGACGGTTACTCCATAATTGCCAAGCTGCAGCATGTCAAAATCATCTGAACGACTGCGTGAATTAAAGGCGTCACGTTATAAATTGTGGGACTAAGAGAGTCATGCGTAGAGAAGGGAACACGTGACCTTTCTTCTCTCGCCTCTATCACCATTCACCGTATAGGGCCTACCCGTTTGACTGTCCTTTGGATCTTGACCTGGCGCCGATTTTTATCCTATAGCTGCCTATCGACTTTTCTTTGACTAAGCGCCTGTCAATAAGTTGGCTCTCGCGAGTTCGCTTCTTTTGGGTGCTTAGAAATCTCGAGATTACGATTAGGCCTGCGCCAGAGGCGGTGATCCTGTTTGACAGGTGGGGGACACTTTTGAACTGATCTGGTCAAAAAGAGTTTTGAACTGATCTGGTCAAAAAGAGGTAAATTTTTTCGCGAAACCAATTTTTTTACCTCTTTTGGTGTTTCTTCAAATTTTGGGGAGACATCTGTGTCAGTGTCCCCCACTGTTAAAGGTGGGATCTTGTCCCCCTCAACCCCCGGGATCGCCGCCTCTGGTCTACGCAGAGTGATTCTCCTTACGTATTTTATTTTAGTTACAGTTACAGTTAATGGTTTTCATTTTAGTTCTAGTTACAGTTATAGTTAGAATTATATTTCAGTTACTGGATTTTTATTTTAGTTAGTACTTAGTTACAATAAGGCTAAGCGAAATTGCCTACACACGCAACAGCTGTGCATATTAAGACGCGTTACATAATTTGCTTAGAGCTTCGAAAGTCCCGGATGTAAAATTCAGAGCCACACACATAATCTAGATAAAAGATCCTATATTAGTTTCATATCCCTTGCAAATGTTAGTCCCAGTTATAATGCTCACTCGTTATAATGCTCACTCGTTGTTGCTATACTGTTGCTATACTGAAAATTTGGTGTAGGGCCTATATATGCTAAAATCGAGGATCAATGCGATCGAAAACCAAGAAGGAAATCCGAGAAGAGACGAAAAGTGTCTATGAAGGAAATGAGTCAAGTAGGAGATGAGTTTTTAGCCGGTCTCGGAAAACCAACACAAAACAGACTCTGCAGAGAGAAGTTGTTTCTGAAAGGGTGTTTCAGATTCTACCATAGGCGTAATTTGTGGGGGTACGAGGGGTACCCGTACCCCAACTTTTTGGACTGGGGGTACCGTACCCCCACTTTTTGAACAATGCCAATCAATATTTTATTATTGTGCCTTCCCAGAGATCGCAGTCTCCGCCTTGCTTCATGTATGTAAGAAATTGGTACCCCTCACTTTTTAGACCAAAGTTACCCCCTGGATTCTACGGACGTCGACGGATGAGTTGTCCTTGTACACGGTATGGTCAGAGTCAGACAGTCAGTCGAGAGGACCTGGTCAAACACAGACGTGCAAGTCTTGGGGAATTTTGCATTTGTACACGTTATAATATATTCTGAGGGACAGCTGAAATTGACACTTCCATTTAATGGACTGCGACTGAACAAACGGCTAGGTGGACTT
Source organism: Allolobophora icterica (assembly GCA_963556255.1). NCBI lineage: Eukaryota > Metazoa > Annelida > Clitellata > Crassiclitellata > Lumbricidae > Allolobophora > Allolobophora icterica. The sequence goes on along the minus strand of OY744608.1, from coordinate 30,356,602 downwards.
CGAACGCAGGTGGTTTCTTAACTATAGAGTATAGACCACACTCACCCATGGGCGGCGATCCCGGGGGTTCGAGGGGGACAAGACCCCCCCACCTTTAACAGTGGGGGGACACGCCATACATCGGACCCCCCCCCCACAAATTTTGAAGAAACACCAAAAAAGGTCATCACATTTTTCGTACTCGGGTTATAAAATTTTTGGCGAAATCTTTTTTCGGCCTCTTTTTTGACCAGATCAGTTCAAAACTCTTTTTTGACCAGATCAGTTCCCAAATGTCCCCCACCTCTCAAACAAGATCGCCGCCACTACACTCACCACAGCAGTTATCTCGCCATTGAACAAAGTTGTGTCAAATAGCTCGCACGTCGGACCAACGCATTCATGTTCTCGTTCTGTATTGGCATTGCTTCCAAAGGCGTTCGTTCTGAACGGACAATGCAATTGACCGCTCAAAGAGGTAGGCAAACTCACAGGTGCTGGATGAATGGATGATGTTCTATATGCCCACATAAACTACCAAAACATCATGGATACCTGGTGACCGCTGCAGGGCTGCTGCTGCTCTTATGTGTGTATTCTCTTGTAGCATATAAATGTGCAGTTGCAGTCACTGAGGCGTGACGACTGACGACTAAATGCCGATCGATAAAATAATTATTTAACACACTGCGGATTCTACCATCAGAAGCGGAAACTATTGTTTTACCCATTGTCATACTCCAGCTTCTATTCAAATAGAGGTATTCGTAGGCAAATGGCGTGGTTATGTCATTTGCAAGGCATGCAGTTTAGGTTTCCGATTAGGCCCCCCTACAAAGCAGATCGACAGACTAAATAGGTAGCCTAGATGTCCCATGGCATGATGGCACCGCTGGAGCGCTCCTCGATTGCTACGTCACTGAAGATAGTGTGGCGAAAACGAGCCCTTCACTATCTCACTTCTTGAGTTAGTGTGGCGGAATTGCTACTCCTCTCTCGCCGGGGTATATCTCTATACCGTATACTTCCAAGGCCAGCCGAGTGGTTGAGAAGGCCCTGGACGTATGTGCGTAGATAAGGCCTCCGATGTCGTCGAAGGACTTAACGAGTTACCCGCAACCGATCGACAGCAAATCATAAGACCGAATAACGATTGAAGACTTGTATTATATCCACGATAATCGACGCAATAATCGATACTTCCAACTGAACAGAAACACTGGTTGTATTACATTCACGATAATCGACGCAATAATCGATATCTCCAATTGAACAGAAACACTAGTCGTGACTAGAAATTATATCCATATATTCCACAGAACGATCGCTTTACAACTCGTAATACGCAAACAAACACCGCAAGAAATATCTCAACGACGACTAATCACCTGCTTCTATATCCACGTATACTCCAAAGATGCGCCACAGTCGGATTCGAACTGTCGCCGCTCGCAATTTCGGACTCTCTACTCTCTCACTGACTCTCTCTCTCTCTTCCGAGGACTGACGACGACTGCACCTCTCTCGGCAACGTCTCTCGGCGACTGTCTGACTGTCTTCTTCGGATGTCTGCCGGCAACTGTCTTCTGACTGTGCGATTCGGTCGCCTTTTATACTTTTCAGAGGGGCCCCAGCGCGCGAAAACCCCCCCTCCGGGAGTTCATCGTAGGCCACCAGGTCGCATCGACCAAGTCCCCGGCGGGGCATCAGTGCCCCAGGGACAAGCAAAAGGCTAGAGGTCCCTGCTAGAATTGCGCGCCTCAGACGCTACCCCCCCCCTCCTTGAGTCCGTCAAGTACTAGGCCGCATCGGCCATGTCTTCGGTGGAGGCATCAGTGCTTCAGGGACAAGCAAAAGGCTATAGGCCCCTGCTGGGATTGCGCGCCTCAGACGCTACCCCCCCTCCTTGGGTCCGTCAAGTACTAGGCCGCATCGGCCAAGCCTTCGGCTGGGCATCAATGCCTCAGGGACAAGCTAAAGGCTATCGAGGTCCCCCCTTAAAGTCATCGGAGGGACTAGGCCGCATCGGCCAAGTCTTCGGCCAGGCATCAGTGCCTCAGGGACAAGCTAAAGGCTATCGAGGTCCCCCCTTAATGTCATCGAAGGGACTAGGCCGCATCGGCCAAGTCTTCGGCCAGGCATCAGTGCCTCAGGGACAAGCTAAAGACTATCGAGGTCCCCCCTTAATGTCATCGAAGGGACTAGGCCGCATCGGCCAAGTCTTCGGCCAGGCATCAGTGCCTCAGGGACAAGCTAAAGAGCGTCGAGGTCCCCCCTTAAAGTCATCGAAGGGACTAGGCCGCATCGGCCAAGTCTTCGGTAGAGGCATCAGTGCCTCAGGGACAAGCTAAAGAGCGTCGAGGTCCCCCCTTAAAGTCATCGAAGGGACTAGGCCGCATCGGCCAAGTCTTCGGCCAGGCATCAGTGCCTCAGGGACAAGCTAAAGAGCGTCGAGGTCCCCCCTTAAAGTCATCGAAGGGACTAGGCCGCATCGGCCAAGTCTTCGGTAGAGGCATCAGTGCCTCAGGGACAAACTAAAGACTATCGAGGTCCCCCCTTAATGTCATCGAAGGGACTAGGCCGCATCGGCCAAGTCTTCGGCCAGGCATCAGTGCCTCAGGGACAAGCTAAAGAGCGTCGAGGTCCCCCCTTAAAGTCATCGAAGGGACTAGGCCGCATCGGCCAAGTCTTCGGTAGAGGCATCAGTGCCTCAGGGACAAGCTAAAGAGCGTCGAGGTCCCCCCTTAAAGTCATCGAAGGGACTAGGCCGCATCGGCCAAGTCTTCGGCCAGGCATCAGTGCCTCAGGGACAAGCTAAAGGCGTCAAGGTCCCCCCTTAAAGTCATCGAAGGGACTAGGCCGCATCGGCCAAGTCTTCGGTGGAGGCATCAGTGCCTCAGGGACAAGCAAAAGGCTATAAGCCCCTGCTGGGATGCGCGCCTCAGACGCTACCCCCCTCCTTGAGTCCGTCAAAGCACTAGGCCGCATCGGCCAAGTCTTCGGCTGGGCATCAGTGCCCCAGGGAGAAGCAAAAGGCGTCGTGATCCCCTTTCCCTTGAATTTGTTGAATTGAATTTTTCACTGTATCAGGGTCAGCGACGGAGGCCGGTCTCCCCCTCCCCCCAATTTCGCTACATCCTCGGCGGACCAGGGCGAGAGGATGTCCCCATCCTCGCGATTGCAACACCATAAGAAACATCACGTTACATCGAAACTTAACTACAAAAAGACTAATCGTAACTGCGAACATTTAACACACAGGGCACTAGGCCACACGAAGGCGCAGGGCACTGGGCCGCATCGGGCGCAGGGCACTGGGCCGCATCGGAACCTGCCCTTCGCTATCAATGAACCACATGGTCCCAAAAATTATGAGATCCAACATCATGTGAAAGTAACACGTCACATCATAAACTGCTTATCTATAACGGTAAAATGCAGTCTAAGAAAAATCATGGCTACGCAAACTGCAAATTAGCCCTAATAAAACTGAATTACACAAAACATCAATATGTCTGCATCCTTCACATCCACTTGCGACTCCTTAAATCATCAGCGGCATTGTCACCGAGCCACCGGATCGCAAGAATCTATTAAATTCACTGCAAATAGCGTGCGGGCCGGCGAACTTGACGCCGGGGCCGACTATCGACGATCCCGTCGCTTGGCGGTTGCTCAAGCAGCGTGTCATCGTTCTCCAACACTTCTTCGTCAAAGCACGGTTTCAACTTGTCAACGTGGACAGTAAACGGTCGAGAGCTGGCCGTCTTCCGAAGTATATAGTTCACTCTGTTCCACCACAGTAAATGGCCCAGTGTACATACGGGTCCATTTCGGGGTGCGCCCTCGATGGCGACGCGGTGTGTAGTAGAATACGCGGTCTCCCGGTTTGAACCGCGCGAGACGAACTCGTAGATCGTAAGTATGACGGCGTCGTTCCGCCGCGACTTTCAGCTGTTCGCGGACTAGTCGATATGCATTCTCCATACGTTCAGCGAAGTCTCGAACATAGCTCACGTAGGTAGCATCATTGCGGTCGGCATTCGGAGGTCGACCGTAAACGAGATCCAGTGGGGCTCTTGTCTCACGACCGAACATGAGGAAGTTCGGACTGAAGCCCGTCGTTTCATGCAGCGACGCCCGGTAGGCGGCAAGGACATGGGGCAAGACGTCGTCCCAATCCCTCTGATGGCTGCAAATAACTTTCCCCAACATCGCGTTTAAAGTTTTATGAAACCTCTCGATCATCCCGTTTCCGCTTGGGTGGTAAGCAGAGGTCCTGACCTTATCGATGCCCAATATTTTACAAAGTTCCCGGAACAGATTCCCATCGAAGTTAGTCCCTTGATCCGTAAGGATCTGTAGCGGGGCCCCATACCGTACAATAACATTTTCGACTAACGCTCTAGCCACCGATATCGCTTCCTGATTTGCCATGGGAATTGCCTCAACAAATTTAGTGAAATTGTCCATGACCGTTAAAATATAAACATGACCCCGACGGCTCCTTGGGTGAGGACCAGTAATGTCTAGGCTAAGTCTCTCGAAGGGTTCCCCACAAGGCAGAGGTTGCAGCGGACCCTGCCGAGGAGGTTGTCCGCGGTGATACTGGGCGCATTGTGAACAACGCTGACAGAAGCGTTTGGTCTCTTTAGACCAACCTACCCAGTATGCTCTACGTCGCACTTGCCATCTTGTGCGTCGGACCCCCAAGTGACCTCCCGTGATACCCGTATGAGCCAACCTAAGGAACTCTTCGCGTCGGACCTTAGGCACTACTAATTGTTCTACATCGTCAGGCGTTCGGCGATACAACACGCCTCCTAGCAGATACAGTTGCTCACGTTGATGCCAATACGTCTTTATAGCTGCATTCTCATACAAGATTTGTACGAGATCGGGGACCTGCCCACCTTCCTTCAACCACGATCTCACTATGCCGAGGTCCGGATCCTCCTCTTGTGCCTTTTCTATCGACTCCGTGGGCCCAGGCTCATTATCTGCAACCCCAGGTCCTGCCACTTCAGTCACCGCGGCTACCTCACTCCAAGTTTCATAACCGCATTGACGGCATGGCTTCCTGGAAAGCGCATCCGCATTCCCATGTTGTCGGCCTGGTCGGTGTATTATCTGGAATTCGAACTCAGCCAATCTTTCTAACCAACGCCCCTGTTGCCCAATAGGCTCCGGAGTACGCTGGAGCCATTGCAAGGCAGCGTGGTCCGTCCTTAATACAAATGGGCGACCCAACAAATATTGCCTGTACAGCTTCGTAAAATGTACTATCGCAAGCAACTCCCTACGGGTGACGCAGTAATTTCTCTCCGCATTGGACAGAAGGCGACTGCCATAAGCTATTACCCTTTCCTCACCTTCAACGCGTTGGGACAAAACTGCTCCTATGCCTAAGTCACATGCATCGCAGTCTAGCACGTAAACTCCTTCATCGTTAGGCAATGCAAGGATTGGTGCGGTTGTCAAAACCGTTTTCAACCGTTCGAACGCTTCTTGGCAGGTCAAATCCCATACGAAGGCCCTTCCCTTCTTCGTCAAAGCAAACAGCGGGGCCGCCACCATCGAGAAATCACGAATGAAGCGTCGATAGTACGAGCACAACCCTACGAATGCTCGTACATCCCTCAGCTGTTGAGGGACAGGCCACTCAACAACATCCTGTATCTTGGACGGGTCCATCGACACTCCTTCTGGAGTGATGACATGTCCTAAGAAATTAACTGCTCTACGCAGCAAACGGCATTTGCTCGGTTTAAGCTTTAGATTGGCCTCCCTTAGTCGCTGAAACACCTGCTTCAATCGGTCAAGATGCTCTTCTATGGTGTTCCCAAAAATTATCACATCGTCCAGATAAACTAGGCAAATCTCAAAATTCAAACCGGAGAGGACGATGTCCATCAGCCTCTGAAAAGTGCTCGGCGCATTACAGAGCCCGAACGGCATCACATTCCATCGAAAGATACCTCGTCGTGTAACGAAGGCAGTCTTGTCCGCATCCTTCGGGTCTAAAGCCACCTGGTGATAGCCGCTACGTAAATCTAGGGTGCTAAACCACCCACCACCAGCGAGTGCATCCAAACATTCGTCAATCCGGGGAAGCGGATACGAATCCTTTTTAGTCTTATCGTTCAGCTGCCTGTAATCAATACAGAATCTCAAAGTGCCATCCTTCTTCCGTGCTAACACTACATTGGCTGCCCATTCACTAACAGCAGGCTCGATAGTCCCAGCAGCCAACATACTATCTAACTGCTCATCTATAGTGACCCTATACGGCAGTGGCTGTCGTCTTAAAGGCTGTCGTACCGGTCTTGCATCACCTGTGTCTATCTTATGTGTAGTCACAGTCGTCCTACCAAGATCTCTTTCCGTTGCAGAAAATATATCCTTATATTCTGCCAACAAGTTCCGCAGCTGCATACGATCATCCGGCCTCACCTCTTCCGGAAGATCTTCTAGCAAAAAGTCAAGGGAATAATCACCCTTTACTTGACCTCTACCTTCCTCACGAACGCTGCTATATTCAACCTCTACTGGGTGTAAGCCTCCTAGCACCTGGTCCCTACTTAACTTAACTGGGTCTTCACTAAGGTTTACCACCCTTACCTGGGTCATATGCGCACGATCTCCTACTACTACTCGGGCTAAGTGAACACCAGGCTGGACCTCCGCGGCCTCAGTCATCCATGCAGGCGCTTTAGTAGCTAAGTCCCCATACTGCGTCTTAACTACCACATCCTGTTGGCACTTAGGCGATACCACAACCTCCTCAGCGACGATCACGCGCCGGCACCACATGGACCCATTGCCCCTTACAAGGGAGACCCGCCGACGACCAACAAACAAGGCCCCCGTACCAAAACCCAAGCGACATCGGTGCTCCCTTAGCCAATCCATACCTAGCATCGGCTCGGTAATCTGATCGGATACCAGAAAAGCCGTGTGAATTTCGAAACCCATCCGAATTTTAATCGGGATGTTTACCTCTCCAAGGACCCGTATATTAGACCCATTTGCAGCCATCAAAAAGCGATTACAAGGACGTAAGTCTAACCCCTCAACAGTAGAAAGCGGTGCCAGGCTTACTTCAGATCCGGTGTCGATCAGGCAGTTCTGCGGTCGTCCGTTGACTATGCCTCGTATGTAGATGGCGTTGTTGGTTGCGCGGTTCGGAAGCCTTGACCGCGCCGTATGATTAGTGACGACTTCCTCCGTTGCATCGGTCGGTTCCGTAGCGACCGTTGCCGTTGCTGGCTGACGATTGAAGGGCCGGCGGCCTTGCCGGCAGTTGCGAGCGAAGTGACCGGGTCGGCCACAGTTGAAGCAGGCCGCCGTCCGCCGTGAAACTCCTTGTTCACCTTCCGAGGGCCGAGCATCTCGCCCGGTCGCAGTGATCATCGTAGCTGGTGGGCCCCGCAGTTCTCGAAGTTGTCGTTCAATGTTACTCTCCATCTCTCGCTGCCATCTCCGTTGCTCTTCGCGCTGCTCAGCGAGAAAACGGTCGAGCTGTGACCGGATCTGAGCGTTGACGTCGGTCTCCTGCGTTCCCCTTACTCTGTTCGGCTGTCTTCTCCGATCGTCCGCATCCGCCCTTCGCTGATAGGCTTCGAGACGAAGCGCCGTCCGGTAGGCCTCGTCCAAACTTTTTGGCTCTCGTTCGCGAACCTTGAGTGAAAGTTCGCGGTCCCGCATGGCTTCCAAGAAAGAGTCCCTGGCGATGATCTGCGTAGTCTCATTGGATGGCACCGGATACGCGAGGACCACGAGTCGTCGAATGTCATGAAGCAAATCGCTAAGGCTTTCATCGGCGCGCTGGCGTCGATAGTAGAGCTGCGCACGGAACATCTCGGCCTGGCCTTCCATGCCATACCGCTGTCGCAGACGTCCGACTAGTTCTTCATATGTCACATCCTGGCGAGCGCCGAAGTCCCATAACAACTGAGTCGCAGTTTTCTCCAATGCACATCGGAGGAAGTCGATCTTATCCGAGGCCGTCCATCGGTTATGCGTTGCACATACCTCGAATTGCGCCAGGAAGGACTCCAACGATCCTGTTCCGTCGAACTTCCCCGGTTTCATCTGCATCGGTCTCGTCTTCAGAAGGACCCCGATGCCTTCCAGCAATTTCTGTGGCGACATTTCTTTTCTGGTCTCTCTCGTCCGCCCAGTTCATCGGACCTCAGGTCACCATCGCCAATGTCCTCCAAAAGACTCCGTTCTGGCGACGCCTCCGTCGTTCGCCGTCTTCTCACGGGAGTTGAAGCGCCGGAGACCGGATCCTCGATGGCCCGCGGTCTTCGTCGAATAATCACCTCCTCGTCTTCCATCGCTTTTCCGGTTTCACGAGGTCGCTGTCGATCAAAACTCGTCGTTTCAACACCCCACTTCTGGTACCAGTGTGGCGAAAACGAGCCCTTCACTATCTCACTTCTTGAGTTAGTGTGGCGGAATTGCTACTCCTCTCTCGCCGGGGTATATCTCTATACCGTATACTTCCAAGGCCAGCCGAGTGGTTGAGAAGGCCCTGGACGTATGTGCGTAGATAAGGCCTCCGATGTCGTCGAAGGACTTAACGAGTTACCCGCAACCGATCGACAGCAAATCATAAGACCGAATAACGATTGAAGACTTGTATTATATCCACGATAATCGACGCAATAATCGATACTTCCAACTGAACAGAAACACTGGTTGTATTACATTCACGATAATCGACGCAATAATCGATATCTCCAATTGAACAGAAACACTAGTCGTGACTAGAAATTATATCCATATATTCCACAGAACGATCGCTTTACAACTCGTAATACGCAAACAAACACCGCAAGAAATATCTCAACGACGACTAATCACCTGCTTCTATATCCACGTATACTCCAAAGATGCGCCACAGTCGGATTCGAACTGTCGCCGCTCGCAATTTCGGACTCTCTACTCTCTCACTGACTCTCTCTCTCTCTTCCGAGGACTGACGACGACTGCACCTCTCTCGGCAACGTCTCTCGGCGACTGTCTGACTGTCTTCTTCGGATGTCTGCCGGCAACTGTCTTCTGACTGTGCGATTCGGTCGCCTTTTATACTTTTCAGAGGGGCCCCAGCGCGCGAAAACCCCCCCTCCGGGAGTTCATCGTAGGCCACCAGGTCGCATCGACCAAGTCCCCGGCGGGGCATCAGTGCCCCAGGGACAAGCAAAAGGCTAGAGGTCCCTGCTAGAATTGCGCGCCTCAGACGCTACCCCCCCTCCTTGAGTCCGTCAAGTACTAGGCCGCATCGGCCATGTCTTCGGTGGAGGCATCAGTGCTTCAGGGACAAGCAAAAGGCTATAGGCCCCTGCTGGGATTGCGCGCCTCAGACGCTACCCCCCCTCCTTGGGTCCGTCAAGTACTAGGCCGCATCGGCCAAGCCTTCGGCTGGGCATCAATGCCTCAGGGACAAGCTAAAGGCTATCGAGGTCCCCCCTTAAAGTCATCGGAGGGACTAGGCCGCATCGGCCAAGTCTTCGGCCAGGCATCAGTGCCTCAGGGACAAGCTAAAGGCTATCGAGGTCCCCCCTTAATGTCATCGAAGGGACTAGGCCGCATCGGCCAAGTCTTCGGCCAGGCATCAGTGCCTCAGGGACAAGCTAAAGACTATCGAGGTCCCCCCTTAATGTCATCGAAGGGACTAGGCCGCATCGGCCAAGTCTTCGGCCAGGCATCAGTGCCTCAGGGACAAGCTAAAGAGCGTCGAGGTCCCCCCTTAAAGTCATCGAAGGGACTAGGCCGCATCGGCCAAGTCTTCGGTAGAGGCATCAGTGCCTCAGGGACAAGCTAAAGAGCGTCGAGGTCCCCCCTTAAAGTCATCGAAGGGACTAGGCCGCATCGGCCAAGTCTTCGGTAGAGGCATCAGTGCCTCAGGGACAAGCTAAAGAGCGTCGAGGTCCCCCCTTAAAGTCATCGAAGGGACTAGGCCGCATCGGCCAAGTCTTCGGCCAGGCATCAGTGCCTCAGGGACAAGCTAAAGAGCGTCGAGGTCCCCCCTTAAAGTCATCGAAGGGACTAGGCCGCATCGGCCAAGTCTTCGGTAGAGGCATCAGTGCCTCAGGGACAAACTAAAGACTATCGAGGTCCCCCCTTAATGTCATCGAAGGGACTAGGCCGCATCGGCCAAGTCTTCGGCCAGGCATCAGTGCCTCAGGGACAAGCTAAAGAGCGTCGAGGTCCCCCCTTAAAGTCATCGAAGGGACTAGGCCGCATCGGCCAAGTCTTCGGTAGAGGCATCAGTGCCTCAGGGACAAGCTAAAGAGCGTCGAGGTCCCCCCTTAAAGTCATCGAAGGGACTAGGCCGCATCGGCCAAGTCTTCGGCCAGGCATCAGTGCCTCAGGGACAAGCTAAAGGCGTCAAGGTCCCCCTTAAAGTCATCGAAGGGACTAGGCCGCATCGGCCAAGTCTTCGGCCAGGCATCAGTGCCTCAGGGACAAGCTAAAGAGCGTCGAGGTCCCCCCTTAAAGTCATCGAAGGGACTAGGCCGCATCGGCCAAGTCTTCGGTGGAGGCATCAGTGCCTCAGGGACAAGCAAAAGGCTATAAGCCCCTGCTGGGATGCGCGCCTCAGACGCTACCCCCCCTCCTTGAGTCCGTCAAAGCACTAGGCCGCATCGGCCAAGTCTTCGGCTGGGCATCAGTGCCCCAGGGAGAAGCAAAAGGCGTCGTGATCCCCTTTCCCTTGAATTTGTTGAATTGAATTTTTCACTGTATCAGGGTCAGCGACGGAGGCCGGTCTCCCCCTCCCCCCAATTTCGCTACAATAGTTACAACAACAAAAATTAATAAATCAAAAAGCAAACCAGAGAAAACAAGCTCAATCAGTTAATTAAAAGTCATTAGCAGTTCAGCTAATCAGGAGATCGAATGACTAGATACGACTGCAAGGGCATTACACCGGAATACAGGATGGAAATAAAGAATCGATTTGAAGTACTTGAGAGAGATGAGATAGAGGCGGAAGATGATTCGAACAACACATGGGAGAGAATGAAGAAAACCATAGTTGAAGTTGCTGAGAAACATATCCCAAAGAAGAAGAAAATCACAACTACAACTTGGTTGTCGAGTGAAGCTGTGGGCATGGCAGCGGACAGGAAGGCTGCAAAGAATGCAGGCGACAAAGATAAGGTTAAGGTCACTGAATAGTGCCTTCCAAAAACAAGCTCGGGAAGATAAAGAAAAACATTTAAATGAAATGTGCAAAGAAATGGAAGATGAAGGAAGGAAAGGGAGAGTTAAAGAATTGTTTTCAAAAGTAAAGGAAATAACGGGAAAATTCACACCTAGAATGGGCTCAATGAAGGCAGGAGATGGAAACGTAATATGCGACGAAGAGAAGATGAAGAAAAGATGGAAAGAATACACAGAAGAGTTATATAGTATAGATAAACGAGTCAAAAAAGAGCAAATTGATGTTACAGGGTATGAAAAGGAACCGGAGGTTATGGAAGCAGAGGTAGAATGGGCAATAAAACAACTCAAAGATAATAAGGCGCCGGGTCATGATGGAATACCTATAGAACTGATAAAAGCAGGGGACGATGCAATGATAAAAACAATAACAAAATTATGCAATCAAATATGGGCAACTGGAGAATGGCCGAATGATTGGAAGAAGTCGATCTTCATACCGATATTCAAGAAAGGCGACGCGAGGGAATGTGAAAATTACAGGACGATAGCAATAATATCACACACTAGTAAAATATTACTGAAAATAATCCACAAAAGAATGGAAAGCACAATAGAGAGGGAACTTCCGGTGAACCAGGCTGGTTTCAGGAAATCTCGAGGAACTAGAGACAATATTGCCAACCTAAGGTGGATAATGGAACGGCAAAGGGAGTATATGGACAAGAGGTGCACATCTGCTTCATTGATTATAGTGTGACGTTCGTCGCTCGAGATCAACTAACCCTTCATCAGACATGGTACCAAATTGTGTCGGTCTTACCCGAGACGCTGCTTCGTCGTCGGGCTGGGTTCGGCTCCAGCCAACTGACCTTCTGGAGTCGCCCGGGTCACTATCCTGTCTACTTCTGCTGTAGACGAGCGGTTCCCTGTCTCCGCTCTCAGTGCCCATTTCTCCAAGAGGAGGTCCCGAGGGTATCGCTTGTTTGCGAACAGTGTCGCTGTCAAGCTCCATCTCACTTTCGGACTCTGCCACTGCCGCGGTCGCCGGGTGGGCAACGTCCTCGTCCTCAGGATGGCCGTCCTTTAGAACAGGGTTCGCTCTCTTGCCGGCAGGAGTCCTCAGCTTCCTGTGAGATCTCTTAGTCAAAGACTTCCTCTTTTTCTCCACCTTAACCGAACCCTCACGTACCATTCTGCATCTCATGACTCTCGAGTTATCGTCAATAGGGGAAAACTCTGAACGTTCTCTTGTCCGAGCGGACAAGGTGTACATCTGACGAGTCGTCACGTCGTGCCGTCTCAAACACGCGAACATCTTGCGATAATATATGCACGTGTGATATTAACGCGGTGTACTGGTCTCACGACACTCTCTTCTGATAGGACAGGTTCTAGGTCTAAAACCTCCCTAACCGCACGCAGAACTGAGTTCCGACCGGCGCACGAGGTGGGCCCTACTTCGCCTCCGGTCAGTTCTCGGAACTACGTGTTTCGATCACCAAGTTATTTGCTCTGAATAACGACTGGTTTGAATACAAGATTTTCCTGACTCTATCGTTTTTCCTGGTCTTACCGCACTGTAATCAGTTGTCGGGCGGTCTTTTCCCGTACTGCGGTCTTTCGGTAACAGTGGTCTTTCCCAGTAACTATTTTTAGTTACCGGGCGATGGGGCCCCTCCAACGCTCCACCGGCGTGTCAGCCATCCAAGTGTCACATCCAAATGTAACGCTGACCCCGTAAGGTTACCAGAATGTCCTGAATTTTGTTCCCAAGAATTTCCGAATTTTGGTTCCCTAACGAAGGTCACGCTTACTCTCACAGGTAACCGGACAAGCTCCAATCGCGGAGTTCTTCAAACCCCAAGAGGGAATTTCCTGCCTGTCGCCAAATTTACCCTTATTATCGTTTTTGTACTAAATCGGTTTTTTCAGGTATCCCGACGGTCACTTCACCGAGTGCCGAAGTCGCGTAAAACTCTCCCAGCCGAAGACGCCGAAGTCGCGTAAAACTCTCCCGGCCGAGTACGCCGAAAGCGCGTAGAACTTCCCTTGTGTCGAGTACGCCGAAATCGCGTAAAACTCTTCTCAGTGGATAAAACCAAACACTGTCGGATCTTGGAGTTCTTCGAACTCCAAGAGGGATTTCCTTGCCCGACGCCAAATTTACTCTTGGTTTCAAGGATTTCAGAATTCCAGAAAATGGCTACCTTAAGAAGGTCACCTTTACTCCCATGGGTTACCGGACAAGCTCCGATCGCGGAGTTCTTCAAAACCCAAGAGGGACTTTCCTGCCCGTCGCCAAATTCACCCTGGTTTTCGATCTCACACTGAATTGGTTTTCCTGTGTATCAACGGTATCCTTCCCCGAGTATTACTCAGCCGTAGATTTCCCACGATCGGGATCTAGACCGCTTCGCGATCAACTGAGGGATCCAACCCGCCGGATCGGCGTTGTCGACCCGTCTCCCAACAGTGAACTTCTTTAGCTGTACTCGGGATCGCCTGATTATATTATTCGGACGCCCCTTTCGTCCGTAAATATATTTGTACTAACCGGAAACTCGAACTCTGACTCGGTCGTAACCAAAATCACTCGCCTACCACACTGAGTGCAGTATATTTGAATCGGTAACTGAATCGCTAACCAACAACGCTGTTTGACAGTATTGCTATGTATGAAGAGTCGAACCAACTCTTCACGTATAAAGCAGCGCACCGTGAGGCAGGCTCTATGCATCCCGAATTAACGCGTCTGCTCGCTATGCGCTGGCTTTACACCGTCGATCGGGCTTCCCTATCACGGTCGTTGCTGGACAGTCGCCTATTGAAATTAAATAAAAATTAAATGATCGATGCTGGGCCTTCGCATGTAAAATTAAGAGAAACGATGCTGTTCCCTTCGCATGTAAACTTAAAGAAAACGATGCTATTCGCATAAAATAAATCCTCCCACTTACGCACTGTGGCCTTGACCGCCACACTCTCCCCACCTTACTTAGATGCGGAGCATCTCTGCCAAAATCGGGGACCTTAATCAAACGTGACAGGAACATCCCCAACCCAGATCCCCTTAGAGAGCAAGGAACCAAATGCACCTTTGGTTATAGGGCGGTATATCAACAATCTCGGCACCCTGCACGTACGCCAAACAACGATGAGAACCGTGATAGCGACAGCCTATTTAATGATGCTTTCGATCCGAACCACCACCCTACTGGCAACCTGTCGTACCTGACAAATCGCCAACCTTAACAGGCCCTCTATCGTGAACCTGGGCTCTACCGGACCCCAAGGGCCAGGAGAACTAAAGGAGAGAAAAGTCGCCCACTGTCTCCCGATCTGGTAACCATCGTCGATCAGTCACACCCGGTACCACTTCAAAATCGTGAAAGCAAAATAAAAACGGACAACAGTTTGTACTGCCCCGCCTCGATCCGATAACCTTTTTATTTTGCTAAAACATATTTTTTTTTTTTTTTTTTTTTTTTTTACATATCTTAACTAGTACAAGTTATCATATTTACGCACATGATCTAAGTCCTAACATATGCTTCTATCGCATGATGATCTATCCTAAGTGGCGCACTAAGGTAGCGCACTAAAGTATCATGAAACGGTAACCAAGGAAATCGCATTGCCCCGAATTTCCTTAACACTCGTTGTTACGAGCATTATACTGTCGAAAAGAAACTCTGTCATCACAAGGAAACGGAAACATGGTTCTCCAATAGTTCGCTTGTAGAACCAACGCAATGAAGCGTTCTAGTACTGGAATCTTTACTCGTTTCAGTACTAACCACTAATCCAATGTTTAACCGAAAACATATCATCAAAAGGAAACTTAAACAGTCATTCACTGACAATCCGTAAAACCAACGCAATTAAGCGTTGCTGGTAGCACAGGTACTGTATGCTCCCAGATACCGCTCAAAAGAAATACTCTCATCAAAAGGGCAACTGAAACATGGGTCTCGAATAGTCAATGAAACCAACGCAATTAAGCGTTCATCTAGTTGGTCCTAGATACACGTCTGCTTCAGAAGGTCACTAACAAGGACTTCTACAGTCGTAGTCATCCATCCAAGCGAGGTCTTCGTCTCGTCCGTCGTCCAGGTGGCAATTCTGGATCAGCGGTCTCGTCTGGATTTTCTGAAGGTTCCTCTGGTTCATGTTCTGCATTAGAATCTTGAGCCAGGACTGGCCAGTCTACTGTAGGTAACTCAAGATTTCCGTCCCTCTCCGGTAACCAGGTACTCGGAGGTTTACCGTAAAACGGCTTCAATTTATCCACGTGCACAACCATTAGCGTGGATTTCGGACTCTTCTGAATCCGGTACAGACACGGACTGAGCACTTGAATAACCAAGAATGGGCCGGTGTAATAGCGAGCCCATTTTGTCTTCCTTTCACTTCTTAGCCGAGGGTAGTAATAGTAAACCCAATCTCCTTGAGCGAACTTGCTAGGTCTCACTCTCAAATCGTAGGCTTTTTTCCTTCTTTCTGCTACTCTCTTTAACTGTTCTCGTACAAGCCGATACGATCGTTCCATTTTCTCTTTCTGTTTCTCCACGTACTCTTCCATGTCACTGTAAGACGGTCTCTCGAACTCTGTAACTTGGGCTAGAATCAAGTCTAATGGCGTATGGTTCTCTCTTCCCAGGAACAGGAAATTAGGTGTCCGTTGGGTCGCTTCATGTTCAGTACCTCGATATGCCGCCATTACATATGGTACATGAACATCCCAATCCTTTTGTCGTTCCGACACTACCTTTCCGATCAACATGTTCAGTGTTCTGTGGAACCTTTCGATCATTCCGTTACCAGAGGGTCGATATGGAGTTGTACGTACTTTGTCAATCTCCATGCGTTTACACAGCTCTTTGAATAACTTCGACTCAAAACACGGTCCCTGATCCGTCAGGATCTGGCGTGGCATACCAAACCTCGAGAACACGTGTACCATAAGCGATTCTGCCACAGTAACGGCCTCTTGGTTTCTGATAGGCAGAGCTTCAGCCCATCTCGAGAAGTAATCTATCGCTGTCAGTATGTATTTGTTGCCTTTACTTGATACAGGATGCGGACCAGTTATATCAATTCCGAATCTCTCCATTGGTTCACCGACCACAGGAGTCTGCATGTAACCCTGTCTTGGAGGTTTCTCCCTTCGATAACGAGCACAGCGATCGCACCTTTGGCAGAACCGTCTAACATCGTCCTTCCAACTCGGCCAATACGCCCGACGTTGCAACTGAGTTAAACTCTTCCGAATCCCGAAATGTCCTCCGGCAAAGCTTGCGTGTGTTAACTGAAGCATCTCTTGCCGTAGAGATAAGGGCACAACTAACTGAGATCGCTCAGCTTTTCCTGTGTTACCCTGAATCCAGCCTCTGTGTAACACTCCTTGCAGGACTTCCAGCTGATTCCAGTTGCTCACCAACACTTTCACCTCTCCGTTAGCAGGTGATAGTTCTGCCTGTGTTGGATGATGCTTCGACTCCTTCCAATCAAGGACCGTACCAATATTGCAATCGCTCTGCTGTTCTCTCCGAAGAAACTCCTTTGTCCAACGGATTTCCTGGCCTGTATCTTCACTGGTAACCTCGGAGCGCGTTACTTCTCCGATCGGACGTGCCCACATCACGTCTTCATTCGTAACTCTCATGGTAACCACTTTAGGTTGTTCCTCACCCGGACCTCTAGACATCGCGTCTGCGTTACCGTGTTTTGCTCCCGGTCTGTGACATATCTCCATGTCAAACTCCTCTATCATCTCTAACCAACGAGCCTGTTGGCCAATCGGTTCCGGTGTTCTGCGTAACCACTGAAGTGCGGAGTGGTCTGTTCTGAGTAGGAATTTACTACCCAGTAAGTACTGACGAAACTCTTTCAAGAAATACACCACAGCTAACAACTCTCGCCTGGTAACGTTATAGTTCCGTTCCGCCGTCGACAAGAGCCGACTCGCGTAACAAATCACTGTCTCTTCTCCTTCTTGTACTTGCGATAACACCGCTCCAATGGCGTATGCCGAGGCATCCGTATCTAGGATGTACTGGCCTTCGTCGTTCGGTAACCCAAGTATAGGTGCGGAAACCAACTTTCGTTTAAGTTCTTCGAAAGCTCCCTGACATTCGTCAGTCCAATGGAACGGTACATTTTTCCTGGTCAGGAAATGAAGTGGTTGAGCTACCACCGCGAAATCATGTATGAAACGTCGGTAATAGGAGCAAAGACCAACGAAGGATCTGACTTGCCTCAAGTTCCGAGGAGCAGACCATTCTTCTACGGCCTTGATCTTGCTCGGATCCGTCGCGACCCCTTCTTCACTCAAAACGTGACCAAGAAACAATACTCTCTGTTGTAACAGGTAACATTTGGATGGTTTCAGCTTGAGATTATACTCTTGTAATCTCCTGAAAATCATCTCTAGCCGTTGCATGTGCGTCTCTACGTCCCTCGAGAACACAATTATGTCATCCAAGTAAACCAGACAGATGTCATAGTTTAGCCCTGTCAAGACTAAGTTCATTAGTCGACAAAACGAGGCCGGACTATTGCACAATCCGAAAGGTAACACTTTGAATTGGAAGCTGCCCCTTCTCGTAACGAACCCGGTCTTGTGTTTGTCTCTTGGGTGCAAGGCCATCTGGTGATAACCTGCTCTCAAATCGAACGTACTGTACCATCTGGCGCCACCCAGGGTATCTAAACTCTCGCGGATAAGGGGTAACGGATGAGCATCTTTCCGTGTCTTCAGGTTCAGTTGCCTGTAATCGATACAGAAACGCATACTGCCATCCTTTTTCTTAACCATTACGACATTGGATGCCCATTCCGATATCGAAGGTTCAATGATTCCTTGTCTCAACATGTCTTCTACCTGACGATCAACTTCCGGTAACATGGAAAGCGGTTGACGTCTCAAAGGTTGCCGAACTGGTTTCTCCTGTCCCGTATCGATCTCGTGTTGGATCACCGAAGTGAATCCGTTATCACTTTCGTTAAGGGAAAACGTTGCGCTGTACGTTAGCACAAGTTTTCGTAACCTGATTCGCTCCTCTTCCGAAATGTCTGCTGGCACTTCTTCCCATAGTCGTTTTAGGGTCTGTTCGGCAAGTGGGTTGAGCGTCTGCTCCGCCACACTGGCCGTTGTACTAATCTTCGATCCAAACCGGTCAATCGTACTTTGCTGCTTTCCTCGGCGTTCCTCCGGATAACCTGGGCCCATAGGCTTCTCCGGATTTTCGCTTCGGCAAGGCTCATCATACGATTCCGTTCTGGCTCGATTAACTGTCACATCGACTACGTTCACTCGCTCCAGCGGACATTCAGTCCGTTTCTTGACTAGCGAATCTCTGTCTCCAACATTCAACATCCTGATCCACACTTCCGTGTCTCTTCCTGTCACCAACGTACGTCCGATTATCAAATCTTTTGATAATTCCATTGGAATGGTCGTCCAATCTTCGTTATCTTTTTGGAAATGCGGGTATACTACCCAAGCTGGAACGTCAACTTCGCTCCTTGGAGGAACTATTATGTCCTCTTGCACAATAACCCTCCGGCACATGGACTCGGTAACGACCTCTTTCAGAGGGATCTTCTCGCTCCCAAGGAAAACGCATCGACTTGCGAAGTCCCATCTTGCCTGATTGGCTTCCAGCCAAGATAACCCCAAGATCACTTCTGTCACTTGGTCTGTAACTAGACAGGGTACAGGGTACACCTGCTTTCCGATCCGAATCTTAAGGTTAGTTTCACCATCCACCTTAATCTGACTTCCATTAGCGGCTAGGAGTCGCTGTTCTGACGGTACTAGCACAGCGTCTAGCACGAAACGTCGTGGCACAAGTGACATTTCACTTCCAGAATCAAGTAGACAGTGTATACGTTTTCCTGCCAGTCTCGCAACCACGTAGGCCACCCTACTGCCTTTGACCAGTCGGTTTTGGGTTTCCTCTTGTATCGGTTCAGCCTTTGTAGGTTCACTGGTACCGGTTGCACCATTCATCTCAGCGTTTCTCTGAGGACAATATCGCTTCATGTGTCCTTTTCGTTTGCACAAGTAGCATTCGATATCCGGGTTACGCAACCGTGTGGGCGGATAAATCCGTCGCCACCCCACATTCGGTTCGGTTGTCCTCTGATCTCCCACCGCTAGATCAGAACTGTTCTCCCTTTCATAAGGTTTTCTCGGAACGATGCCCAAATTCTGATTTATTGTCACTCGATCAAGTTCTCTTGAAAGATTTTTAATCTTTCGCTCGAGATCTTCTAGACGACGAGACTGTTGCCCCTCAGTGCTCGAGTCTTTTCGGTCTTCCATGGTAACTTTAACTCTCGCGTGTCTCCGGTCTAAATCACCACCTTGTGTCGAAGATCGACCATAGGCATCCAACCTCACCGCATGTTTATACGCCGCTTCGAGGTTAACTGGTTCTCGCTCGCGCACCTTCTGCCCCAAATCTTGGTTTGCCAGTGCATCAATGAAAGCGTCACAAGCGACCGTCTCGACGATATCACTTGTTGGTCCTGGGTATGCCAAAGCCATTAGCCTTCGTACTTCCTGCACTACACTACTCAGCGTTTCTCCGTGAGCCTGCCGGTAAGTGCGAAGTTTCATCCGATATAGGCTAGTTTGGTCATCAGACCCGTACCGGGCCTTAAGCCGCTCAACAAGTTCTCGCCAAGACACGTCCCTCTGTGCACCCATGTCCCACAACAGCTGCGAAGCGGGACCCGTTAGGGCACACATTAACTGGTCTGCTTTTTCCTGATCATTCCACCGGTTGCACCGTGCACAAACTTCGAACTTTGCTAGAAAGGCTGCGATCGCTGACTTGCCGTCGTACTTCTCTAGCTTGATTCGTATACCGCGATCCGATCGGTCTTCGCCTCTTGTCCGTGTAACAAGTGATCTTCCGACACTCTTCTTGGGATTTCCTCTCCGGTTGTCCCCATCGTTACTCCTGGAATCGTTTTCCTCGTCTGTCCTCACCACTGACCGGTGCCGACTCTGTCCCCTCAGAGTACCCAACGTCTTCCCTGTACGCCACTTAGAATACATCGTAGTCATCTCTCGGTCGCCTGACGTTGCACTGTCTTCATCAGAGATGTACTCAGCCGGTGAGATGTACTCAGCCGGTCTCTGACCTTTTCTACGAGGCTCACCACCTGCGTAGTCTTTGGACTCCGATCGTTTATATTTATTGCGAGAACTCTGAGAGTTTCCGTTGACGAACGTAACTCTTCTGTCTTCTTCGCGAATATCTCTTTTTCCTGACTCTGGCGGTCTGTCAGATTCGTCGTACCTAAGACAATTACGACTTCTCGAATCTGGTTTGTGCCCTTTAGAGTACCGCTCGTGGGTCTCATCCCAGGCCAAATGATCTCTGTCTCTTCCCATGTTCGATTCTCTCTCGGTTTCTCTATCAAGTGCCTGTTTTAAACCGCGTCTCTCGTACTCTGGTAGACGTTCCTTACCATACGTCTCCCTTTCAGTTTTCTCATAACTCTCGTGTCTTCCTCGTTGGCGGAGGTTTTTCCTGTCAAAGACTCCGGTTCTCATGGCCTCTTCTGGACCAACACTATCGGTGTCTGAATCCAAAGAACTCACTGACGAACGTAATTTCGCCTCAACTCTTCCTCTTGTCAACAGGCGTTGTCGACTCGATTGCCTTGCCGTTTTTCCGTGTGACTCTCTCCCGCTGTCCTCGGGAAGATAGCGGCTACGTAACTTTTCCGAAGTTTCCGAAAGCGAAACTTCCTCGCGTGTCTCTGTGTTACCTCGGCTCCGTGCCGGCTCTTCGATCTGCAGCTTCCTTCGGCGATCCATCTGGTAACCTGGGCCCGTAGGCTTCCCCGATGTCTCGCGTCGGTAAGACTTCGCATGCTGAGCAGCAGGAACAGACAGTTCTTCAAGTTTCGAACTCATCATTGCCACACTCTGTCGCAGGTAAGACATCTCCGCTTGCCAATCTACCTCATCGGTCACAGGTCTTGGGCGACCTTCTTCCATGTTGGTAAACGGTACTCGATTACCTTCGTTTCGCTGATGCGCCACGATGTCACCACTCGTTTTCTGCACTACGGCGTCACCCCGCGGTTTCAGGCCTGTCTCAATGTCTCTTGGCCTATCACAAGCCTGTCTCAACTGTACAGGTTGCCTGCCCCGTACAATACTAGGTACTTGAACCTGCACAAGGTTCCCCGATCTATTGTCGAACGTTCTCTCATGTATTATACGCGGAACTCTATTGTCGTCGAGTGGTTTGGACCTGTCAAACCTACTCTCACCAACGGTCTCTCGCCAGTGTGTGAATGTCTCGTTATTCACATCGTTCTGTACTACCTCAGTAGTCTTTGGAACGGTTATCAACCATCCGTTATCCTCATGGAAACCTCTTTCACGCCCACTGCGGGTTCCAGCTTCCGTTTCAAATGCACTGGTTTCGTCAGGTGCACCCGTTTCATCAAGCAACCTTCGTTTGCTTTTCCGTTTACGTAACTTTGGACGCGCGCCTCCGTGCTCACTATGGGGCACTTCATCCGACTCGTCCTCGGTATCTTCCTGACCTTGCCTGGTTCTGTGACAAGAAAACGCTAGAACCCCACTTCTGGTACCAGTTTGTGACGTTCGTCGCTCGAGATCAACTAACCCTTCATCAGACGTGGTACCAAATTGTGTCGGTCTTACCCGAGACGCTGCTTCGTCGTCGGGCTGGGTTCGGCTCCAGCCAACTGACCTTCTGGAGTCGCCCGGGTCACTATCCTGTCTACTTCTGCTGTAGACGAGCGGTTCCCTGTCTCCGCTCTCAGTGCCCATTTCTCCAAGAGGAGGTCCCGAGGGTATCGCTTGTTTGCGAACAGTGTCGCTGTCAAGCTCCATCTCACTTTCGGACTCTGCCACTGCCGCGGTCGCCGGGTGGGCAACGTCCTCGTCCTCAGGATGGCCGTCCTTTAGAACAGGGTTCGCTCTCTTGCCGGCAGGAGTCCTCAGCTTCCTGTGAGATCTCTTAGTCAAAGACTTCCTCTTTTTCTCCACCTTAACCGAACCCTCACGTACCATTCTGCATCTCATGACTCTCGAGTTATCGTCAATAGGGGAAAACTCTGAACGTTCTCTTGTCCGAGCGGACAAGGTGTACATCTGACGAGTCGTCACGTCGTGCCGTCTCAAACACGCGAACATCTTGCGATAATATATGCACGTGTGATATTAACGCGGTGTACTGGTCTCACGACACTCTCTTCTGATAGGACAGGTTCTAGGTCTAAAACCTCCCTAACCGCACGCAGAACTGAGTTCCGACCGGCGCACGAGGTGGGCCCTACTTCGCCTCCGGTCAGTTCTCGGAACTACGTGTTTCGATCACCAAGTTATTTGCTCTGAATAACGACTGGTTTGAATACAAGATTTTCCTGACTCTATCGTTTTTCCTGGTCTTACCGCACTGTAATCAGTTGTCGGGCGGTCTTTTCCCGTACTGCGGTCTTTCGGTAACAGTGGTCTTTCCCAGTAACTATTTTTAGTTACCGGGCGATGGGGCCCCTCCAACGCTCCACCGGCGTGTCAGCCATCCAAGTGTCACATCCAAATGTAACGCTGACCCCGTAAGGTTACCAGAATGTCCTGAATTTTGTTCCCAAGAATTTCCGAATTTTGGTTCCCTAACGAAGGTCACGCTTACTCTCACAGGTAACCGGACAAGCTCCAATCGCGGAGTTCTTCAAACCCCAAGAGGGAATTTCCTGCCTGTCGCCAAATTTACCCTTATTATCGTTTTTGTACTAAATCGGTTTTTTCAGGTATCCCGACGGTCACTTCACCGAGTGCCGAAGTCGCGTAAAACTCTCCCAGCCGAAGACGCCGAAGTCGCGTAAAACTCTCCCGGCCGAGTACGCCGAAAGCGCGTAGAACTTCCCTTGTGTCGAGTACGCCGAAATCGCGTAAAACTCTTCTCAGTGGATAAAACCAAACACTGTCGGATCTTGGAGTTCTTCGAACTCCAAGAGGGATTTCCTTGCCCGACCAAGGATTTCAGAATTCCAGAAAATGGCTACCTTAAGAAGGTCACCTTTACTCCCATGGGTTACCGGACAAGCTCCGATCGCGGAGTTCTTCAAAACCCAAGAGGGACTTTCCTGCCCGTCGCCAAATTCACCCTGGTTTTCGATCTCACACTGAATTGGTTTTCCTGTGTATCAACGGTATCCTTCCCCGAGTATTACTCAGCCGTAGATTTCCCACGATCGGGATCTAGACCGCTTCGCGATCAACTGAGGGATCCAACCCGCCGGATCGGCGTTGTCGACCCGTCTCCCAACAGTGAACTTCTTTAGCTGTACTCGGGATCGCCTGATTATATTATTCGGACGCCCCTTTCGTCCGTAAATATATTTGTACTAACCGGAAACTCGAACTCTGACTCGGTCGTAACCAAAATCACTCGCCTACCACACTGAGTGCAGTATATTTGAATCGGTAACTGAATCGCTAACCAACAACGCTGTTTGACAGTATTGCTATGTATGAAGAGTCGAACCAACTCTTCACGTATAAAGCAGCGCACCGTGAGGCAGGCTCTATGCATCCCGAATTAACGCGTCTGCTCGCTATGCGCTGGCTTTACACCGTCGATCGGGCTTCCCTATCACGGTCGTTGCTGGACAGTCGCCTATTGAAATTAAATAAAAATTAAATGATCGATGCTGGGCCTTCGCATGTAAAATTAAGAGAAACGATGCTGTTCCCTTCGCATGTAAACTTAAAGAAAACGATGCTATTCGCATAAAATAAATCCTCCCACTTACGCACTGTGGCCTTGACCGCCACAATAGTAAGGCATTGGACTGCATTAACCACGATTTAATGTGGAAAACCCTACTTGAGATGGGAATTCCGAAACACTTGATATGGCTATTAA
The DNA here is from genome assembly GCA_963556255.1 of Allolobophora icterica. Classification (NCBI taxonomy): domain Eukaryota; kingdom Metazoa; phylum Annelida; class Clitellata; order Crassiclitellata; family Lumbricidae; genus Allolobophora; species Allolobophora icterica. The sequence continues at coordinate 30,332,516 of OY744608.1, read as the reverse complement.
GGGGACTATATGAAGATCAGATAGCGGTGATAAGAACAGAATACGGAGACACTGATCAATTCAATTTCAAGAAAGGGGTGAGACAGGGATGCATTTTGTCTCCATTCCTGTTTAACTTATATGCTGAAAGAATAGTGAGAATGGCGGAAATGGAAGGGGCAAAAGAGGGAGTAAAAATTGCGGGAAGGACATTGAACAATCTTAGATATGCGGATGATACAACACTAATGGCAAAAAGAAAAGATGAGCTGATAGAATTAATAAGAAGGGTAAGGAGAGAAAGTGAAAAAGCTGGCTTATACTTCAACATAAAGAAGATAAAAGTCATGACAACAGCAGAATGGGATACTTTTGAGATTGACGGAGAAGAAATAGAGGTGGTAGAAAGCTTCACTTTCCTGGGATCATTGGTTGAAAAAGAAGGAAAATGTGATACAGAAATAAAACGGAGGATTGCGATTAGGAAAGCTGCAATGATTGGACTGGAAAAGATATGGAAGGACAAGCATGTGAGCATAGATACAAAAAAGGCTCGTGAGAGCCCTAGTCTTTCCAACGGTTCTGTATGGGTGTGAGTCGTGGACAATGACAAAGAACATGGAGAAAAAGGTCAACGCATGTGAAATGTGGATATGGAGAAAGATGTTGAGAATATCATGGACAGAGAAAAGGACGAACGAATCAATACGAGTGGAGATTGGTGTCGAGAATGAAGAGTCATTAAAACAAAAAGCGACAAGATTGAAGCTTGGATTCTTTGGTCATGTTATGCGATCTGATGGGCTAGAAAAGGAAATGATGTTGGCTTGTGGTGAGGGGAAAAAAGACGGGGTCGACCAAGGAAGAAATGGATGGATGAGATTCACGATGTAACTGGCATGAATCTGGAAGCACTAAGGGACCTGACTTCGAATAGGAAGCAATGGAGAATGTGTGTCATGGCGATCGCTAGAGCTCCAGGAGTTGACAGCACAAGGTGACAAGGTGAGCAGTTCAGCTCGCTGCACACATGTCATTAAAACTTGTCATACGATTGAATTGAATAGGTCTACTAAATTCGGGTCCATTGATGAACACCAATGATGGGCTATAGTCATCGTTATGGAAATTATCGCGATAAGTAAGTCCGTAATGAAGCAACATTTGAGCGCAAGTATAAATCAAAATAGCATTTACAGCGGAGTACTTTCAAAGGGACGATTTAAAGACTCCCACGCGCTGAGACAGTGAGACCTAATTAGTCTTCCGAAGATTAAGCCGTGGAACTCTAGCACAGCTCGCCACCAGGATGCTCCAAGAAATTCGCGTAGTCAGATTCTCTTGTGAACGACAGATGAGAGCAACAATTAATCATTTCTTCAAATGCATAGATCTACATGTAGTTAATGATTGCAGCCCTTGAACTCATTAATGCAGAATCGATTATACCCCAGCAACCTTTCCGAACTGCAAGTACAGGGCTCTCTCAAATCCCGCATAAGCTTATTTTATTAGCGAATTTCATGAGAAATGCAAAATTTCACAGCTACTCAAAGTTGTTAGGCAAACAGACTGTCTGTAGGCCTACAGAGCATTAATTTATCACAGACATACGAAGACAGACGGACACACACTCACACCTACACACATACACAAAGACCATACGATAAACCATGCAGCTGGACAGGACAAAACGTCATGCAACAGACAGACTGTCTCGATAGTTATTGACACATCGAAGCATAGCTGCAGTCCACCCAATAGTCGATGCATCGTGGGTATCATTATCATCAATATCGACATCACCATACTCGTCATCCTCCTTACCATCAATAGGGACCTATCAGCATTACCGGCATTCTCATTCCTCTCATCTCCTTAGCAACATCAAAATTATTATCATCATCAGCATTATCGTCGTCGTAATCATCTTTATTATACCGTAACCGTAATCATCATAATCGTAATCATCACCATCATCGTTTGTGACGGATGACGATGAGTGATAGACGGGAGGGGTCATCCATAAAGACGTCCGCAAAATATGACCTACTTTGAACCCCTCGCTCCCCCTTGTCCGAATTTGACCTCCCACCCCTTTGCGGAGCTCCTCATGCCAAAGTCAATGAACGGTCGCTATAATTATAAGAACGCCTACATTTACATAGCTCTTCCAATTCCTCCTCTGTCTTGAACGATGAAATATTAGCCTATCAGATCAAAATTCCTCCCTTTCTGAGGCAGTCAAGAAGAAACTCAATATTTCAACGACCATGTCATTCCTATTAGAGTTTTCAAGCCCACAGTGTATTAGAATTATTGTAGTACATGAAGTAGGCCTATGAGGTTTTAGGCAATCACTTTACTGACCTTGATCGTCTCTTGGGAAGGTTGAAAAAAGGAGGTGTTTAAAAAACTATCAAATTTAAAAATTTAGATTCCGACGTTCGCACTGGTCATAATCCCTCCCTCTTGGGAAAGAAGAGTTCAGGAGGGAGATTGTCACAGTTGAAGTTCAGTGTGGTATATGGATCAGTTACAGAACTTTAAAATGTGTAGTAATTAACAGGAGCAGTGGCGGCGCCAGACAAATTTTTTAACAAGGGCAAAGCCAGGGCAGTCATACAAGTAACCAGTGCAAAGGGCGCGTTATGCCCCGAACAAATCATGGGCAGGACAAAAATTCTGGCAGGGCAACGACCAGGGCAAAGGCTTTTTTACCAGGGCATGTGCCCTGGCTCGCGCCGCCTCTGAACAGGAGGACCGGTAAGAGGATCATTGGGTAGAGACTAGATAGGGATGTTTGGGAGGGCGAAGAATGATCAAAGACACGATGCTTGGGATATTGCAGTTACAGAGAACTTTGAAATGAATGCGCTCTTGAATTTCAGTAAATGGAGTGATTTAAGCATAGGAATAATGCTTTTGTATCCCAGTCAAAGCTCAGTCAAGTTAATTTTGGATGGATTCAAAACGCTTAATGTGAATGGATTCAAGGTTCAGTAAAGGAAATGTATAGTAGTCAAGTTTGGAGCGGGCAATGGAGGTAGCGATGGCAGAGGCAGTTTTAAAATCGAACAATGATAGATCGAATACAGGTAGGCTATACATCAGAGAGATTGGAGATGCACATCTTTTCACTCCATTGCACTGACGTCTGCCTTAGGAATATAGAACCAAAGCTGAAACTGCAGTATGTTTCTTAACACGTGCAGATGTAGACCTACCTTTAATCAGTATTTTAACCGACTGATTGATGTTTTTCATTAGCACAGCAGACGATCTGTGGATGATGGGGTCGCTGTACAGCTGCTGCCTGAAGGCCATGGGTTACGACAATCTGGACGGGAACCCGGCCAATCACAGTAGAATAAAGTACCAAATGAACAATACGGTAAGCGATCGTGACGGCAGAAAATACGCCAAGCCAACGCCGGAGGCGTTTCCACGGTCGGCCGATCATGCGGAAAGGTCTTCATCGACGCCGCCGCCCCCATCGGACACCGGGTGCGGTCCGTCGACCAGGGGCTCGCCGACTTCTCACTGCCCGGGTGGAGCAGATACCACACAGACGCCATCGGTGAGCAGCATGCCGAAGGGATTCCGAGATGACGGCATGAGGGACCGGATGAGGCTGAAGCTCAGCTTTGGAGACAACTTTAAGCGATCCTCATCCACCACGTCATCGTCCAGTTACAACAAATAAAGCCAACCGGGGAAGACAACTAATACTACGTGGAGACAGATACATGTACGTGGTTCCTGCAGACTGGACACGCATCACTGGACCATGCGTGGTCTGTGAAACGAATTGGCGTCATTAACATGAATGCAGTTACACTTGTACAGACATACACAAGTTTTAACTGCAATATGCAATTAATATATTCACACACACACACACACACACACACACACACACACACACACACACACACACACACACACACACACACACACACACACACACACACACACACACACACACACACACACACACACACACACACACACACACACACACACACACACACACACACACACACACACACACACACACACACACACACACACACACACACACACACACACACACACACACACACACACACACACACACACACACACACACACACACACACACACACACACACACACACACACACACACACACACACACACACACACACATATATATGTACAGTTGTACACACACGCTCTACATGTATAACTCACAAATCCAACTTCTCTTATGATTACTGAAATCCACAATATAACCGATATAGGCCTAAGCATGAACACAAAGTTCATAGAGGCTTTATTTACTTTGCGCTATGCAGCATACACACACTGGTAAGTCTAAGAACAGAAAACATGGACAGTATATGTAGGGCCTACGAGTGTATCTAATCTGTACGCCTACATGCATCGCCATAAACGCAGAAAATTCCAAAGCTATTTTGTTTCCACTTTCAGATATTAAACTTGCAAGAAATTATGTCCCACACTCAGACGCTGTCAAATACTTAGGGTACCATTGTCTTTCTTCTCTGTGAGGCTGTTTACCAGAAACCTTCACATGCTTTGTTTCCATCGTCATCAGGTAGGCCTATACCCACCATTTCAGGCCAGCTCTGACTGACATTTTGCATAGACCTTTCTCAGCCTAATTCATTCTTTCTTCGTTTCTCCAACATAATACCTGTTATATACCTATATCTGCCTACCTACATTCATATCATACATGTATGGGATACAAACATGTACCTCGTCACCAGTATGCGAATGATGTTCAGTTTGTTTCCGCCTGCTATCCATCAGATGCACATGCCTGAGTGTTGCAGACATGACCCAACGTTTCGTAAGTACACAGTACTACACACTACACACTACACAGGCATGGAAGTCATCAAATCGGCTCAACCATGCAGATCAAAATGCAGTACAGGTCAACCAGTTAAACTTCATACATATGTCCTCATATATGCGAGAAACGCTGCTATAGCTTTCAATGGAGAAACTGATTCATTTCAAGTTCTTCCTATATGGTGGCGCTTCGGCGTGTTTACTCCAGTTCAACACGGCTGGCATAATATCACTATTAGACAGCCTTGAAGGGGCGCTATATAAATGTTCCTTAAATGAAATGAAATATATACAAGTACTTGGATGATCGCGATGGTCCGGAATACAACAGCTTAGTGTTCCAATTCCGAGTCAGCCTGGTCACCATCAGTTCACTCCGCTGACCACAAAGATTAACAAGTTACTTGATTCCACACATCATCATCAGCTCATTGGGGTTTCTCATGCAAGGACCTTCGTCTTCGAACAGTCTTCGTGTACATAATTCATACATAGGCCTAGTTTCAATTACTTTTGGCTCAACACACATTTTTTACCTTAAGAAGCACAAGTTTACATCAGAAGTGCAAGTAGCGCATTTGGGAGGTGCTATATAAATGCGCATTTGGGAGGTGCTATATAAATGCTTTTTTTACATTACATAGACCTACGTGTACATACATGCATATAAACACGCATATGCATGTATACAACTATACATCTATACATGTAAAACTCCACTTGACAATCCCAGCTGCTGGTCAATCTTTCCCTCCTCGACACATATCAGACTACAGGTTCATGCAACACATTGTCCACTGCCTTTCATGGTATATGCTACCAGGTCACAATACATGTACAAGTAATGATTGTGTGGGCTTGGCATGTTACCTTTCTGTATTGGGTGCAAACTGATTTGTGCACGTCTTGATGTTTGACACAGTAGAGTGAATTGCTGTTGCCCGCTCCCATACCTCACACATCACTGCTCTTCTTCCATTCATGATTGGAGCCGTTAATTGATGGAACTACACTTGTCTCAATGAAAATTCGCTTCTTTCTTAGATTCGGCTGACTGTATTACATTAGAGAGACATTTTCCATCTGACTGATATCCGCGCAGCCGAGGTTCTAAAGGACACGTTACACAAACGTTGTTACTCTCACAATAAAACAACGGACTCACACACAAAAGATATAGGGCATATTAATATACACTCGAAAGACAAGAACATACAGCTGAATCGAAAACTGCCAAGATTTTAGTTCATTCATTAGTCTACACTATTATTCGTTTTTTAAATGTTGCCTTTCAGCTTTTTTGTTTAAATCAGCATGCTTTCTGCCAGATGGATGCAGTTTAGTTGTTAGTCTGAAAATTGTACATTGACTGAAGCATCATTATCATGGCCTATTCCTAGCTCTTTTACACTAAAAAACTTGAGGTGAAACCTTCACTTACAATAGCAACATAAGTTCGGTGGGTATGAAAGCAACAGCAAAACACTCTGAATGCACTGTAAAGTCTAAAATATATCCAAAATGTTGCCAATAACATTTCTACATTTTAAGGTTCACGAATGCAACCTCTTCCTTCAGATATATTTTGAAGCGACAAGAAAATCTGGACAAATCCTGAAACTTCTTTTCAACAATTAATGCTCTGCCACTAAAAACATCAACTGCTTCCAAACTGCTTTGGTTTTAATCACCCGAAGTTACAAAAGTTCTTTAATTGTGTAAAGACCATAACTGCCAGAGTTGAAAATTTTCATCTCCAAATACTGGCATGATTTACAATGACTCCTATGAAATGCATGATGTAAATAATGTAACTTGTAAACAGTTTGATTAACAGCTTGTATATTTTAATTGTTCTGCTCTATTATTCATCAAAACTATTTTATCTATTCATCATTAAATTCCAGTAAGCTGTGTCTGAGTTTTATGTATATGTGTTTATCTGAACATATATCTGAATTGGTTTCCAATACTTTTCCATCACTGTCGATGAAACCAACGAAAACTTGGTTACATATTTTAATACTTGTATAATTGAAAAGCCACACTAAAAGCATGAATCTCTTTCTCAGAAACTTTACCTGCAAAGGACAGCTTAAATTCATTAATGTAGGCTTCACAAATAGGCAAAGTTGACGAATACTTTTAATGTGTGATCTCAGATACAGTTGTCTAAATTTATGAGCACTAGTACTTACGGCTCAGCAGGACACTAGTCACCAAGAAAATGAGTCATAATACCTTAAGAAACTGTTAGCAATGACAGCCATGCAGCCAGTATTATGACTGCCTAGCACTAGTCACAAAATGAATCTATAAATGTATTATAACTGCAGTCGAAAAAATCATAATCACAAAGGCAGTTAGTTCAAACCAACACACTAAGCAAAAGGGAATGAAATTATATAATAAACTGCTTTGACACATAGATAATAATGATGAATTAACACATAAGACATAATGATATAATTATAATTTAAAATATTACCACACACAAAGTTTAATTTTAAATGAATTAGTTGGTATAGTGGAGACTCGTTTAAGTGACTGCACCACTAATAATTTCTTATAAATTATGCAATTGAATTTATTTTTTTGAAAACCACCATTAACAGATAGGCCTGCCATTTTTGAGATGGTGTGACTAATTATTCACAAGTGCAAGTGTGGACAGAGGTCTCAAGAAACTTCAGAATGGCTCTATTAGCAAGAGGTCTATTAATACTCAGTCGTGGTGGCTTAGGTTTCAACTTCCATGCGTAAACAGGTCTCCACTGTACTTGCATTACTTTGCAATGTAATTTTTGTATTTTTAGTTTTTAACAGAGTGTTTGTATTTTTAGTTCTTCTTACTCTTCTAGAACTTCACATCATGTCCAATGATGACCGTTACAGGTTAGAGTTAACAGCAGAAACAAGTCCTGAGACCGGGGCACTGACTTTAATTAAGCCCTGAACTTCCTTAAACGACGGGTGATCTTTGTCACCAACAAGCTGCAGCAGAACAGCCTCACTCGTGGTAACTGTTGCACCGGAATGCTGAAACCTCTGCAAAGTAAAAAACATGATATTACTTAACTAGCTCCCAACATCAGTGAGATCAGGCTAATCAATGATTAATCTTCATGCAACAAAGGCACATTGTAAACTATGAGACACATTATCCTTGTCTGTCCACAAACACAATCAAGGTATGTTAACAATGGATTGTTTGGCTCATCTTGCTGGTGACGATACTTAAGAATCGCTGGGCATGAACTGCATACACTAGATAGATTGACTGCTTACTATGCTGTTACTTCTGTTCATAACAGCTGTTGCCATGCACAGCAATATTATTATAGACCAGATTCTTTATTAAATTCCTTCCAATAATTAATTCCAGTTTTTTTAAATGAGAAACAGTGAATCATAATAATGCATCTCAACTTCATTTAATAAGAACACATTAAAATGCTAGTGAAACAAGGAGGTCAAACAAGGTGAATGAATAGCCGATTATGTTTTCATTTACAAGATTTATCTCATACAAATCTGGAATCCATTTCCAACTAATAACAAGAAAAACAGCTTTAGTATACATAGCATTCAAGAGCTTCTAAACTGCTTTCCCTTACGCTTCTGACAGTTAGCAATAGCAACTCCTAAAATTCAAATATTCAGCGTTTATAAATAGAGTTCAATATTTGCAGACTCTTTTTCTGCAGGTTTGTTAAACTATCAATACTGTGCAGATCTTCAGCTGGCCAACGTCAATAACTCAAGATTCTATTCTTACAAAACAGTAAGGATGATGTTGAGTGCAAGAAAGAGATGAATCATTGTCCCATTTTATCTTGTCAACATTATGGAGTTTCTGAGTTACCTGAATTGCGAACAAACGGTCCATCTGACTACGAGATGAAGTGGCATCCGCAATGACATGGACCTCATAGCCTCGCTCTAACAAATCGATAACTGTCTGCTGGATACAGACATGAGTCTACAAAAACAACATCCAACTTTGCTAATTTTAATGCTACACAGTAATGAAATTAACAACAGTACTTAATGATAAAGATGAAAAAGAAAAACCAGTAGCTTACCAGTACACAATAGCCGACTATTTAACCCTTCGTCGGGCGTGGGGTCAAAAATGACCCCAGAGCGCATTTTCAAACTATGGTTCGATATCAAAAACCGAAATGGCTGCCGTGAATTTTCACGAGAATTATTGCATTGCTTGTCTCTACGTATTCCAGTTGAGTTTGCATGCGAATTTTAGATGGACAAAAAATTACACGACATTTATACACTTAAGGTCATGGGGTCATTTTTAACCCCATTACTGATTATTGATGTTTCTTTCTCATTTGACAGTCTAAAGTTGCACATTGCCCACAATTTTACTTCCTTATTTATTGTTACTCTTTACACAACGCTCAAGGTGCAATGATTCAAGGGCAGAGGCGCAACTTTGGTCTAAAAAGTGGGGGGTACCAGTTTTTTGCATATACTAAGCAAGGCCGAGATTGCAATCTCTGGGAAGGTACAATAATAAGATATTGACTGATGTTCAAAAAGTGGGGTGTACGGTACCCCCAGTCCAAACAGTGGGTAGGGTACGGGTACCCCTCGTACCCCCACAAATTACGCCTATGATCCAGGGCCATTCGTGACAATTGGCGAAAGGCTCGCTCCATATCGAGGTCGGTGCAAAATCCGTACAAAATTCGTCAAAGCCGGCAAAATACGGCATAAAGGTATGGATGTGCTGCGATGCTGAAACAAGTACGTGTACAATGCCAGCATATAGGCTATTGCAGCAAAGAGAGCCCTGATGCAGCTTCAACCAAAGATCTGGGAGGAAACATTGAACGTCAGCTCATAAACCTTCTTGAATGTGGAGGTCGCAACATTACCACTGATAACTGTTGCACCTCGCTGGCCCTAGCTACAGATGTTCTGAAGATAAAGAAATCTACTTTGGTTGGTACTATTCGTACTAATCGAGTAGATTTGCCTAAAAAATTTCTTTCTCCCTGAGGACGCGAGATTGTACTCATCCTTTGTCGGGTTCAATGAGACCGGCGACTTGTCATTGCTTTCTTACAACTGGTCATCGTCTTGTTGACTATGCACATCTCCAATGGAACTTTTATCAAAACACCAAGGAAGCGTCCAGAGGTTATCAACTTCTACAACAAGACCAAAGTAGTTGATTAGGCTGACCAGATGATTCAGCACGAAGTTCTCAACCAGCCTTCGGCAGGCAGTGCCGTTCTGCAACCTGCTGGATATTCCGGCACTTCAGGCTTATGTCCTTCATGAGCAATTGAATGTGGACAAAGCTCCAGTGAGACAGCGTCATCAAGAAGCTGGGGAAAAGATCTTTGCCAAGAGCTACAGGAACAGCGATGCAACTCAGCATGGGCTGATTAGAGGATGACTGTTAGACGACACCCTGGAACCTACAAAGAAACGAGGTCGCTGCCAAGTTTGTCCCAGACAGACAAAAAAGCCACGGCTGTGTGCAAGGCATGTCATAGGAATGTGTGCCCTGTCCACTGTCAAATCTTCTGTCAGACATGTCTCTCTGCCGATTGATGAAATACTTTCCTAAGCTCCTAGCAGTCTCCTATGTTCATTTTAGCGTCATTTCATTGTACTGAGGGCACTAGCCTATACATTAAGGTAAGAACAGTATTACAAGTCTATGTTTGTATGTGGCGTCATGACATCATGACGTGACGTCACGTCATGACACCACGTCATGACCTCATGTCATGACGTCATGTCATGAGAAAGCGTCATTATATTGTATTGAGGGTGCTGAACATTATGGTAGGAACAGCATTACAAGCCTATGTTTGTATGTGGCATCATGACATCATGACGTGACGTCATGTCATGACACCACGTCATGACAACACGTCATGACGTCACGTCATGACGTGTTGTCATGAGGAAGCGTCATTATATTTTATTGAGGGCGCTAAACATTAGGGTAAGAACAGTATTACAAGCCTTTTGTTGCATGTGGCGTCATGACATCATGACGTAACGTCATGCCATGACGTCATGCCATGACGTCTCGTCATGAGGAAGTACAACAAATAATGACATTTCAGTGAATAATAATAATAATGACCTTCTCGTGCAATCTAAGTGCTTATTTTATTCGAATTACATGATAACTACTGTGGGGTCAAAATTGACCCCACGCCCTTAGTTGTATAGTTTTTTTTCCGCCCGACGAAGGGTTAAAAAAGTAAAATCATACATTATGTTGCATGACGTAAAACAGGCAGTTAAGGTCCAGAGCAGGAAAGGGATGTCCTGATCATGACCCCGGGTATTAAAGTGCAGTTGCATCAATAAACAGAGGGCACTTACTATAGTTTCAAACCCAAACAGTCAGTCTACAGTCATTTACTTGGCAACAGGCCGATAAAGTATATCATCGATGCACAAAGCAAATTCTGCAGACCAAGCACAGTTATCATTGATTTAGTAGTATGACAGTTCTGTGGTACATATGCATAATCCAGGCCTAATCCCGATAACATTTTGTGCTAACCAATCTTCTCTCCTGTTTCCTACTGTTTTTCAGTCAACTTTGATAAAAAAAGAACAAAAGTTACCTCAATGCCAAAGAGTACGATATGTTTTGCATGACCATTGCAGAGAGTCTTCAAAGACTGCTCTACAGGAGGCAAAACCATACTGAACTTGGTCTTCTCAAAGACACCTGCTGCATGGCTTACATCCAACTCACTCACAGTTTTACCAAGGCCTTTCGGATACTACAAAAACACAAATACTACTCATACAGTTACCACAATGTCAACAACAAAAAAGTGATAATTATCAAGTCAGCCTTCCACAACTTCAGTTTTAAATTCCATTTTAAAACCTTAGTTTAAACCCCACAAGTTAGTCAATGAAATATGTATTCATGAATCCTTAGCAAAGTAACAAATACTTACATCAACATACAGTTATAATAGTACACTAGCTTGGATAATGCTATAGTAAATGTACCTTTCATTAATTGTCATTTAAAAAATTATCCCAGAAATGATTTTATTCCTACTTCACTCTAAATACTGTAACAGGTACACTCTTCATTTACTTTTTAAAATACACAGAAACTGCTTCCCAGATGAGCGAAATACGATGCTACAGTATATGTCTAGCAGTTAGCTAAATGAAGATTCATAGATCATCAACTAACCTATTAGTTCAATTTACCCACCTGCTCTGTGACTATAAGAGGAATACTTAAAATTTTGGATGCAGCCACCTACAATTAAAAAACAAAATCACATGCATATTTGCAAGTACTTGCCAAAAATAAATACAGTGAAACACAATTAACATGGAGGCATGCCATCAGAACTGTGCATTATGTATGTTAGCTTAATGAGTCTACCAGCTAGGTATAGCAGTGTAGTCACTTGTTTTGTCACTTGTATTGTCATCTTCTGACAAACAGTGTCTGCTAGATGCATTTCCAGTTGCATTGTCCACCTTTGCACGACTGTGTAGTCAGCAAATCTCAAACATCAGTATTAGCTAAAAAAATTGAAAACGACCTATCTATCATAGCCAACTATGTCATGGCTGTAAGTAAGTAAGCAAGTAATGGTTCACTAACACAATATTTAGAAACATAGGTACTCAGCATAGTGCTAAGACATAGGACGGAACTGTAAAATAACACTTCCTATAACCAAACCGAAACAATCCAGAACTTAGGGCTCATCAGTCTTTTTGCAAGGAAGTAGTGGTAGAGCAGTGGTGCACAACGTCCGGCCCGCGGGCCAAATTTGGCCCCCGACGAGTTGTCATGTGGCCCGCGATGTCCAACAGGAAAAGTGACTATTTATGAGCCAGCACTGACATTAAGTCTACAGTGACTTGCGCCCTGTGGTCATTGGAAAAACCATCAGTATTATAGTAATATAGAAGTACCACGAGTCCCCTTTCTCTATACCTTTTTATATTTAGTTTTATACTTATTTTAGTGCACACACAATCTTCATGAATTTTGACATGCACTCATCCTAACTAAGCGGAGTCATCACTTGTTTGGCCCCCGAAGGGTTCGAAGAAATCGTTTGGTGGCCCTTGACCGAAAAAGGTTGTGCACCACTGTGGTAGAGTATAAGCTAGCAAATTCTGCGTTTTTTTATGAGTAGTTGTGCAATGACATGTACCGTAATCGTACCTGTTGGTGAGATTTTGAATACGGCACAGCTGCGTGAAGAGGAATGGACACTATCAAGATTGTTAAAACATTAAGGTACAGTGATAATTTAGTTCTCAAATACCTCCTAATTAATTTCTTATAAATTTTATATTTTGATTACTTACTTACTAACATACTTATGGTAGGTAGGTCGTAGGTTGTAGCACTCTATTTCTATGCAATTCTGTGGTGGCCATGATATTTACCTAATGAACGATTTCACTGATCCACCGTAAACCTTTAACCAATAGGTAAAAGTTATTAAGCTTATACTCTACCACTACTTCTTTGCAAAATGACTGAGTCGTAAGGTCTAGAGTGCTACGGTTCGGTTATAGGAAGTGCAAATCGACATTTCCATACAAAGTTTTAGCACTATACTCAGTACTTACTTACTTCGTAGCATCCTAATTCTACGCAACTCTGGGACGGCCATGTTTATCTTGTGTATGACCACAGTATAAATAATTACACAGTACGTCGACTCCCGGCCTCTGCAGCAGTCAGAATGTGTGACCGAGCGCCATATTGAAAGAGAACATTTACACGCCGATACACCAGAAACAATCACATAAAATATTATTTAAACGTTACAACATTGAAGACTACACGCCGATACACCAGAAACAATCACATAAAATATTTTTTAAACGTTACAACAACATTGAGGACTTCATTAGAATTAACAATATTATTTTTAACATTAATTTCAGTTTAAATCTATAATTCAAAAGCTATGTTTCAAGATGGCGTCACCTCAAAAACTAGTCAACAGGCAGCGATGGGAGTCAACGTACTGTGTAATTATTTATACTGTGGTACGACTGTCACCGACCCTTTACCTATGCATTGCTGTTGTGAAGTGTAGGCGTTTGTCCCGCGATAATAAAGATTACTTACTTATTTACTAAAAGTAATCCACTCACCAAGCGACATCTAAGACCCTGGTCGTTAAGATGTCGTTAAACACTGAACAACGACTACTTACCAAGCGTTTAGAAACTTCGACGATTTCTTCAAAGTACTTAATTGCTGGTCGAAATTTTTCCTGCATATCACACAGAAAGAAAACCGTTTCCTCTAGTCTAATATTCCCTAGTTTCTTAACATGGTCACCGCTACCTGCCATCATTAAAGTCACTAGAAATGGATCAAAGTGCAAAAGTCTTATTCGTCAAATGATCCTACTTTTGCTTAACGGTAAAAGTTTCAAAAAAGAAATCTAATGTAAGCGCCGCAAGGATCAAAAACTGTACACAGCAGAAGCAGAACATGCAGCACAGCCCAACACGGATTATTATTTGAAAGGAGAAGACATGAACGCGTCATCAAGTATGATCACCGGTTGAAGAATGCAGTAACTGTTGTAATTGTAATTATAGTTGCAAATTTATACAGCGCCATGATATAAGATACTCACAGAGACGCTCAAAGATAATAAATTATACTGGGGTAGGTTTCATGCAGTAAAGTTGCATTTTCGTGATTTTAATATTGAAGTTTAAGCTAAAGCCGCAAGGACAGTGAAAGCGTTTTTCTTATAAAATTAGGATTCAGACGAAGCGCTGTTTGAGATTCGTGATTTGTTCTCGCCTCTTAAGCTCCTCGAGTAGGAATTCCTTAGTTTGTCTTTTTCACTCCACAGGCAAAATTTCAATTCCATCAACAACAGTGCTGTAGCCTAGCCTGCCGAGGTCCTTAAGCAAGACCAAAATTTCAAGACCACGCGTGATTGGAGACCAAGACCAAAACCACAGGATTAATTAAGACCAAGACTAATTAAGCCAGTGTCTCTGATAGCCTACTACACTGCGCTCATGAATAGGCTGGTGCTCTGTGGTTAGCTTTGGAGTAGGCCTAGCTCTAAAATTTTTTGGAGTTTACGATTTTTAATTAGGCCTACAATTATAATTCTCGGCAGTCGACTGAACTCGATAAGTATAGGCTATAGGCCCATAGCCACGTGCGTAGTCTATATTTTTGTTAGTTGCCTCTGTTAATTTTGTCAATAATCAGCTGGTCTTTTAATTTTTCACATTTATCTAAATGTATACGTAACCACAGTATTTATAAATAATTACACAGTACATCGACTCGCATTGCTGCCTGTTGACTTGTTTTTCTGGTGACGCCATGCATTTTGAAAGTGAGAATTATACACTTAAGCTGACATAAACGTTGCAAATAATATTAATTGCTAATTCTATGCTGAAGTCCTCGATCACTGTTGTCGTAACGTTTAAAATTAATAGTATTAGTGTTCCTTGTGTTCTTAAATCTTAATGTTCCTTGTGTTCCTTATATTCCTTAGTGTTCTTTAATGAATTCCTTGTGTTCCTTAATGTTACCTAGCGTTACCTAGTGTTATTTAGTGTTTCTTAGTGGTCCTAATTAGTGTTCCTTATGGTCCTTATGTTCCTAAAAGTTCCTTAGTGTTCCTTAGCGTTCCTTTATGTTCCTTAATGTTCCTTATAATGTTGCTTATCTTTTTGTGTTTCTTGTGTTCCTTTATGTTACTTGGTGTTCTTTGTGTTCCTTATGGTTCCTTAATGTTCCTCAGTGTTCTTTATGTTCCTAATTAGTGTTCCTTGTGTTCCTTATGTTCCTTAATGTTACTTAGTGTTCTTTATGTTCCTTATAGTGTTCATTGAGTTCTTCAATGTTCCTTAGTGTTCCTCGAGTTCCTTAATGTTCCTTGTGTTACTTAGTGTTCCTTATGTTTCTTAGTGTTCCTAACTGTTCCTTGTGTTCCCTGTGGTTTCCGTCGCAGTAATGCGCAAAAAATTAAGAAATTGGAAAAGTTTTTAAATGTTTAGTATTTTCTTGTCATAATGCATTTAGGTCTGATAGCCTACCTGAAGCAGCAGCTCACTCTCAAAATGGCGAGCGGGGCTTAATTATTTATAATGTGGTCACACATTCGGCTGACTGCTGCAGCGGCCGAGAGTCGACGTACTTTGTAATTATTTATAATGTGACGTAACCTACATCGATTGATGACTTTATAGCACTTTCAGCGCGTTGATCATCCTTAGGCTGTCTATCAGTCTTATCGAATTGCAGCCAGGTGAAATTGACCGGAGTATGGAGAGGCGCTGGTGCGCCATCGATTTGTGCCTACCCATGGGCGTAACTTTGGTCTAAAAAGTGGGGGGTACCAACTTCTTACATACACGAAGCAAGGCGGAGATTGCGATCTCTGGGAAGGCACAATAATAAAATATTCATTGGCATCGTTCAAAAAGTGGGGGTACGGTACCCCCAGTCGAAAAAGTGGGGGTACGGGTACGCCTCGTACCCCCCACAAATTACGCCTATGTGCCTACCTCGTTTTGATACCGCACTAGGCCTATATATAGAGTTGTACGATTTGGTAAGCTAGATTAGGTATTGCGAAACTAAGATCAGCGCTAGAAAATTGAGCGATTGTTGTTATTCTTACACTGCGCATGCGTCTATTTCGAAGGCGCAAGTAGCTGAGGTGATTGTTACATTCAGGTGTAAACAGGTGCCTGCCAGAGGAAAAACTTGAAATGTGTCGTGAAGTTAATTGATATCGTTCTTTCCTTGTGTTTTTAGTTGTTCCACTGAGTTAAGACAAAAGACTGTGAAAATGTGGTCAACCTGTTGGAGTTTATCGGCAGTATTTCTTACGCTTCAGTTGCTCCTTTCTGATCTTCCAGGTATGAACTAGCAGGTCTAGCTTAATAGTGGCGCCGATCCGTCCCAAAATAGGGAATCCCCGAAACCCAACCCGGAAACGAATTTCGGCCGGATCCCTGAAATCGATTTTCTAAGTCTACGTCAGGGTGAGAATTGTCGGGGGGGGGGGTTCAACCCCCCTAGTCTTTCTTAGGACCGCATAGTAAAGTCTTCATTGCACACCCCAACTCCACGTGAATCAAAGTCTAACCCCCCAGTCTTTTTTCTACAATTCTCATACTGGTCTACGTCATCTATAGCCTAAGAGTTCAAACTTCAACAATTCGTTTTTAGGCAGGATGTTATATTTCAAACAGTACAATTTATTTTTGGGATTACATGAATAGTTTTCTGGATTTCGACCGCTTTCTATAAAACTTTTTTCGGGAAATCGGGCTGTTGTGTATTTTCAGCGTTTTCGGGGAATCGGGTTTCGGAGATTGTGGACGACCCCAATAACAACAATAGGGTGGGAGACTCCCGTGTGACACATCTCTAATGTTTTAATTCAGTTTGCAGGCTTAACTGTATGAACTAAAAGTTATGGGTAATCACGCAGACTGAGTGCCTGTTTATGTAAACAGTATGGTCGCCACTGGCTGCGCTCCAATAGACCGCTGCTACCTACTAGCCACATCCCATGCAATTCACTAAGTAAGTAAGTAACAAACACGAACTTTAACTGACACCTTAAGAAACAGAACTAAATCGAGCAGTAAATGTCTGAAACAGCAACATAATGCATATAAATGCCTTCTTTCACGTTTTCTAAATTCGAATACGTGTGAATACGAACTGTAATAAAAGTTCGTTTTCGTTACTTACATGGCGAATTGCATTATGGGATGTAACTGGTAGGTAGCAGCGCTCTATTAGAGCAAAGTCAGTGGCAACCATTTTGTTTATATACACAGGCACTCAGTCTGCGTGATTACCAAGTTGTGACTTGTTGCTCCATCTCTTTCAAATCTGCTTTCTGTAGGCCCTGGTGTTTTTATGACCAGGCTCTTTCCCCTTCTCTGCTTTTGTTGTCTATCTTATTCAGTAGCAATTAACTGAATCTAATAACTAGCATTGTTAACCGATTCAGAAGGTATTACTGGAACCATCAATTTCTGTTTGAATATGTGAAATTTATTTTACGTATATTATAACATACTTTATTTGTTTACAAATTATTTTACTGACAAAATAAATATATTTGTGCTTATTAGTCTTCTCTTGTGGCAAAATGCTATTTCTTATATATTTTCCTGTTTGTGTCTGGTTCCATGAATATAGATACTTTTGGACTACATCTTTTTTGTCTCCCTTCAAAAATACATGCATGCCTATGGCTTTGGTGCTACATAGTTTTATCCCCTTGTAAAAATTTCTGTGTGTGCCTCTGAAGCTGACTAAGTTCATATATTGAAAGGTGTTGACTTCATAAATAACCAACAGCAGCAGAAATTAACATTTTATTGATCGTATAGCCGAAGGTATTGTACAGAACGAAATCTTAGTAAGTGTTTGTGAGCTCTGATTGCTGGTAGTATCAATTTATGCATAGGATTGGGTAACGAATTTCAAGCTCATTTACACAGAGGTCTATAGATACTGCTGTTAGCTATTTAGATCAGCTTAGTCTGAAACTTGGGTGCTTGTGATGTTTTGCTCTTAAACGTCAAAGGTCATAAAAATACCACAGTTAGGGGACAGTTACATCCATATGATTACCAGCGCCAACAGTTGCGTGTTGTACTGAGGTCCCTCTCCCATGATGCTGCGGTCATCTTAATCCATGCCTTTGTTACTGGTAGAGTTAGACACTGTTACTTAGTCCTTTTCAGTCACTCCAACGGCCTAATAGGGCGACTCTACATTTCAGGCAACCGTACTATCTTCAGTCTATTCCTACTCCAAAGACTTTCTACGCTCAACATGGTCTTCAGATTTTCTCAGTCTGAACATTCCCTGGACAAGGATGACATCTCCCAATAGGCGTGTGTTTTCTGAGGCTGGCCGTAGACTCTGAAACTTTCTTCCAGCACACGTTTCACTGTACAGTCTCCGGCCTTCAGACCTTGATTAAAACCTGATCTTTCATGGACTTCATAGGTCGTTTCTTTCACTTCCCTTCTTAACTTTTTACTAGACTCACCTTACAGTTTGGCTTGCAGTAACTCAAACTTCATTATATCATGTTATATCTGCCCCAAAATGGAATGCTTCTGCTAGTGGAGCCAAGGACATTGCTACAAATCGTCTTATTATTATTATTATTATTATTACAAAGCTGATCACCAATTCTGTATGCTTAATGATAAGGCTGATGTTTATAATGTTATCAGTTCCTGTTCTGTTTCTCACTGTTTATTCATTCGCTCATTCAGAAAATTTATATAGCGCTTCCTCAAGAAACCTACTCAGAGGCTCTCCCAGCCCAGCCTTGGCTAAAGAGAGAAGACGTAAGCAGTTTGTAGTTCGCAAGTGAATTGCTCCATGGAACTGAGTGCATGGCGAGGGGGAGCCCATTCCAGGTAGATGGGCCAACAGTGGAGAAAGTTCGTACTGTCTGACCATATATCGGGCAACAGTGTTCAGATAAGATAGACGGTGCGCTACCAGTTAGAACACTTATGTTCTTTTCACTTAGATAACAGATTGATAAAAGCCTGCTTAAAGTGGTCATTCTTTCCTGGAGCCTACCCATTCTCAGCCTTAGTTTTGTCCCAACTTATATGGTTACTATTGGATGATATTTCTATCAGGTAGTTAGTTCTTTTACCTAGAAACTTAATACCTTGCAAAAGCAATATATGTGTGAGTGTTTGTTTATTAAGTGTAAGTTGTAAATCAGTTGGAAAACTAGGCATATATAGGCCTATAATATTGATTGTGAATACAATTGACACAAATTATCGTGCAGTTCAGTCAATGTCTCATGGGGGGAGGTCCGGCCCAGCCGGTGTGGCAAAAGGTCTTTCACAGGTGCGAGTAGCGAAGTGAAGAGCGTATACTCAGCGTCAAGCGAGACTCCGGTGTAGACGAACGACGTTGAAGTCCAGCGAATCTCCTTCGCACGTCTTGAGGTCCAGCGAAAAGCGAATCCCCAGCGTCAAGCGAGGATTCGGTGTAGACGAGCGACGTTGATGTCGAACGAATCTCCAGCGTTCGTCCTGATGTCCAGCGAAGAGCGAATCCCCAGCGTCAAGCGAGGCTTCGGTGTAGACGAGCGACGTTGAAGTCGAACGAATCTCCAGCGTTCGTCCTGAGGTCCAGCGAAGAGCGAATCCCCAGCGTCAAGCGAGGCTTCGGTGTAGACGAGCGACGTTGAAGTCGAACGAATCTCCAGCGTTCGTCCTGAGGTCCAGCGAAGAGCGAATCCCCAGCGTCAAGCGAGGCTTCGGTGTAGACGAGCGACGTTGAAGTCGAACGAATCTCCAGCGTTCGTCCTGAGGTCCAGCGAAGAGCGAATCCCCAGCGTCAAGCGAGGCTTCGGTGTAGACGAGCGACGTTGAAGTCGAACGAATCTCCAGCGTTCGTCCTGAGGTCCAGCGAAGAGCGAATCCCCAGCGTCAAGCGAGGCTTCGGTGTAGACGAGCGACGTTGAAGTCGAACGAATCTCCAGCGTTCGTCCTGAGGTCCAGCGAAGAGCGAATCCCCAGCGTCAAGCGAGGCTTCGGTGTAGACGAGCGACGTTGAAGTCGAACGAATCTCCAGCGTTCGTCCTGAGGTCCAGCGAAGAGCGAATCCCCAGCGTCAAGCGAGGAGATACGGTTGAATCAACGAATCTCCAAGCGTTCATCGTCTCGTTAGCTATTTTGTCAGTCTATATCTGTCAATAGCTAACTTAAAAAAGGTGTTTTGTAATTGCTTCCAAAACGTTCGGTAGGGGCGCCAGCAAGGCGGTCCAGAAATCCACCGAGCGCCGCACAGCGAATAAGCAGGCGAAACCTCAGAGCGATATTTCGCGACATCCTCCCACGTCCGGGGGGAGCCCTCAGCGGCAGAATGACCGCTGACCTGTGGCAATGTCTTGCCTTTACTGATCGATGACCCACGTTGCGTCACAGAAGCGGGCTGGCCTCCGTATTTGACGCCTGGGTCGCTGGTCGGTCCTCTGTTGATGCACAGAGGCGTTCTCACAGTCACTGCCATCGTTGGAGACAGTACCTGTCGATGAATCATCATCACTCCTTGCTCCATCAGAGGAATGGTCCGGACTGGGTGCATTAGGTAACGGATCCGCAGGTTGCGGTGAACCACCACCGTTGCCTCCTCCGACGTCCTGAGAAGTGTCCTTAAGCCAATTATGAAGGCCAGGTGTGTAGCAGGGTTTCAGTTTGTCCACGTGGACGATCATCGGTTTTGCACGTCGACTGCGTTGTATTTCCAAATTTAGGTCACTGATCTCCCGTGTCACGAGGAATGGGCCTTGGTAGAAGCTGGTCCATTTCGCGCTGCGGCCTGGACGGCGTCTCGGTATCAGACACCATACCCAGGTACCTTGTTGAAAGCTGCGAGGGCGGGTTCGCATATCATAGCGCAACTTCCTCCTTTCGGCGGCACGACTAAGGTGCTCTCGCACCAGCGCAAAGGCCTCTCGTAGCTTTTCCTGCTGCTCGGCCACGAATTCCACAGGACTAAGCTCCTCTCCCTCCGTGGGAGGCGGACCATACACGATATCCGCTGGTAATGTTGCCTCTCGGCCAAACATTAAGAAAAACGGCGTGAAACCGGTAGTCTCTTGAACGGAGGTGCGGTAGGCGAAAGCCACAGCCGGCAATCTATCGTCCCAATCCCGGTGATTGTTTGACACCCATTTGGCAAGAATACTGTTCAGCGTGCCATGAAGTCTCTCCACGTTGCCGTTTGTTGAAGGCTTGTAAGCAGTTGTTCGTATCTTGTCAATAGAGAGGGCACGACAGATTTCTCCAAAAAGCTGACTTTCGAAGTTCGGGCCTCGGTCGGTGAGTAGTTGCAGTGGCAAACCGTGCGTACAGAAAACCCGATCGACAAGAATCCGAGCAACGGTCGATGCTTCCTGATTCCGCATTGGAAACATCTCCGCCCATTTCGTGAAGTGGTCGATGAGCGTGAGGATATAAACGTTACCCTTTGAGGATTTAGGATGCGGGCCGGTAATGTCGACACCGATTCTCTCCCAAGGTTCACCTGTTATCATTGGTTTAAGGCGGCCCTGGCGATGAGGCCGTGGACGCTTAAACCTAGCACACTGCTCACATTGCTTCAAAGCCACCTGAAGATCACGGGACCATCCCGGCCAAAAGAATCTCTTCTGTAGCTGGTAGGTCGTACGTTGGATTCCCAAGTGTCCACCGTTTAGGCCTCGATGCATATCAGCAGCTATCTCACGTCGATAGCGAAAGGGCACGACTTTCTGCAAATGACTTCCTCCATTGTCCCTTTCAAATCGTCGATACAACACCCCATCTTCTCCTAACTGTAGTCGAAGGTACTGGCTGCAGAGCGACTTTGCATCAGCACTGAGGGAGGTTATATCTTCTGGCTTTGGCTTTGGTGACTGATTCTTGAGCAGGTTGTAGACGAAGCCGACATCTGCGTCCTCCTGTTGCGCCCTAATCCAGTCGAACGGCTCCAGGACGTCAGGTCGTGCAGCTGCAGCAGCGATGGCTAGATCATCGCGGTCAGGTGGTCGGCGCGACAAGGCATCCGCATTGGTGTGTTTCGCTCCAGGCCGATGTTGAACCTCGTAATCAAACTCCTCCAAGATCTCAAGCCAACGGGCTTGCTGACCGATCGGTTCTGGAGTCTTCTTGAGCCATTGCAAGGCGGCATGATCAGTCCTAATGGTGAAAGGTCGTCCCAGGAGATACTGCCTGAACTTTTTCACGAACGTGATGAGAGCTAAAAGTTCTTTACGCGTAACGTTATAGTTTTTCTCATGGCGGTTGTACAATTGACTGGCGTAGCATATTGGGCGCTCTTCTCCATTCTGTATCTGCGACAGCACAGCGCCGATACCGGTATCAGAAGCGTCGCAGTCCAAAATGTAGCGATCATTTTCTGTCGGCAAAGCGAGCACGCTTGCCCCAATGAGCATTGCCTTGAGGGTGTCGAAAGCTGCTTGACACTCCTCCGTCCACAGAAAGCGGGCACCCTTCTTGGTTAACGCATGTAGTGGTGCAGCAACGTCAGAGAAGCCCGGAACAAATCGCCTATAATACTGGCAGATACCAACAAACGCTCTGCTTTGACGAAGATTTGTCGGCGTTGGCCAATCTCGGATGGCAGCTATCTTGTCAGGATCCGTCTTAACACCTTCCCTGCCGACCGTGAACCCCAGAAAGGACACTTCCTGCTGAAGCAGATGGCATTTCGACGGTTTAAGTTTCAAATTGGCCTCTCGCAGCCGCACGAAAAGCTTCTCCAGTCGTTCCAGGTGGCTCTGTGTGTCTTTGCTAAAGACGATGATATCATCTAAATATACAAGGCACGTCTCGTAATTCATGCCGGTCATCACCATATCCATCAGCCTCTGGAAAGTGGCCGGCGCGTTGCAGAGCCCGAACGGCATTCTGGGAAAACGAAATGTCCCTCGGTGGCAAATGAATGTGGTCTTGTTTACATCTCTTGGGTCAACAGCTACCTGGTGAAATCCCGAACGAAGATCAAACGTGCTAAACCACAGAGATCCAGAAAGTGTGTCGAGACAAGTGTCGATGCGTGGTAGAGGATACGCATCCTTCTTTGTAAGGTCATTCAGCCTTCGGTAGTCAACACAGAAGCGAATGCTGCCATCTTTCTTTTTGACCAGTACTATATTCGACGCCCATTCACTTTGACACGGCTCAATGACTCCTTGCTTCTGCATCTCCGCAAGTAGTTTGTCCAAGTCTGGTAGATGAGCGCGAGCTTGCTGTCTCAAAGGCTGTCGAAAGGATCGATTATCTCCAGTATCAATTCGATGGTTCACGACCTCAGTACATCCAAGGTCGAACTCGTCACGCGAGAAGACGTCGGAGAATTTATACAGGAGTTGTTTCAAAGCGTTCCTCACTTCTCCGGGAACGGCTTCATCAACTGCGTTCAGGATTGGCGTTATATGGTCAACCTTGGAGTCTAGATCAGGCTCTTGAACAGGCGGCAGCATCGTAACGTCCTGAAGATCACTAATGGCCTGTCCCTTTGAAAGACGAATTGGTCTACAGGTAGAGTTGCACACTCGGACACCATTGTCACGGGATCTCAGGTCGACAAGTGTGCGCGCGATCAACAGTCCCTTCTCTGGCTCAGCCGGTATGGTGCTATATTGTCGGTCGTTTGGTGGTTTGAGGAGGCGCCCATAGATCAACTGAACTGGCAGAACGGCTTCGCTCTGCGGAGGTACTGACCAATCGGAACGGGCAACGCAACGTAAGTAGTACTTCGGTCTTCCAGGCTTCGCCCGTAACGCCACGTGTTGTCCACCTATGATGAGCGTATTCTCTCCGAAGGCCCAGACCACATTGTTGTCGTTAAGCCAATCAATGCCGAGAATGGCTTCGCTGAGGCTTGGGCTGACCAGGAAGGTGGCGGTGGTCCGATGGCGGTTCACAACTACGGATTGGTGAAGCTGACCATCCACCTCGATCTCCGTGCCATTGACCGCAAGCAACTTCGTAGTGGTTTGCGACAACGACGATCCGTCCACCCAGTTTGCGGGTATGAGACAAACTTCGGCTCCTGTGTCCAAAAGGCAGTCTCTCAGCTTCCCATTTATGCGCGCCCGTACGTAAACCGCGGGTTGGCGTCTTCTGGTACGTGCAGATGCGTCTATTGTTCCATATGTGGAACCGCGGATCGACCGTCCGACGCCGACGCCGATCCCCTGCTGTTTTCCGACGGCTGGGAAGCAGGGCAGTTCCGCCACATGTGGCCCGGCTGGTTACACCCAAAACACCGTGCTCCGTAGGCAGACTCACTGGGCCCGTTGCGAAGAGGGCAGTCGCGACTCCAATGACCGACCTGGCCACATTGCGGACACGGCTTCCTCGGAAAGCTTCCTTGATTCTTGGCAGACATGTTTTCCCGCGGAGATGGGGAAGACACGGAGAGGCGTTCCAGTGCGTCTCCCATTTGATCCAGGCGACGGTTTGTCTGTTCCATAAAGCTTCGCATGGCACGAGATGACGGGAGTTCGTCGGCTTTGGAGTTCTGTTTAGCTTTGGCTGCGGATAAGGGCTCATCCTGCTCCTCACTGACAACGAGACGCGCCGTCGGGTGTCGATGGTTACCTTGATTTGAAAGCAATCGGAAGCGCTCATACAAACAGCATGCCTCATCCAGAGTCCTAGGTTCCTTGTCTCGCACATAGAACAGAACGTCTCTATCCGGTATGGCTCGGAGTAGAAATCCGACCATAAGCTGGTTCCGCGCTCTGCCGACAAGGTCACCATAGGCCCGTTTCGTTAGTCTTTGGATTTCTTGAGAGAGTTCACGAATATTTTGTCCGGGCGAAAGCCGGAGCTGATGAAGCGCCTGCTCGTGTGCTGCCGGGAAATCGGCAGGCCCAAAACGCGCCAGCAAGGCTCTCCGTACATCTTCGTACGATACGGTGACGATGTCACCTATCTCAGCCAGAATGCCCCTTGCTGGCCCGTCGAGTGCACACAAGAGAGAAGAGGCTTTTTCTTCGTCCGTCCAGTAATTGTGTCGTGCGGCTAATTCGAACTGGAGAAGGTAATCCTCCACGGAGTCTTTACCGGTGTATCGGCGGACCTCTATTTCCTTGCGCTTCATTTGTCCTCTCCATGGGGTTCCAGGCGTCGCACCCCGCTGCATCGGAGTAGAGACGGAATCTCCTTCGGATCTAAGGAAGCGACCAGGAGCCTCGGGATCACGAATAGTCGTGTGCAGACTCCTGTCGACCCTGGCTTTTTCTTCTTCCTCGTGGTAGAGGGCGGAATGTCCACTGCTGGAAAGCATTCTCTTATCTCAGAAAGACTTTTTTTTCCCGTAGCCTGTTATTCATACATGCCCCACGTTGGGCGCCAATTGACACAAATTATCGTGCAGTTCAGTCAATGTCTCATGGGGGGAGGTCCGGCCCAGCCGGTGTGGCAAAAGGTCTTTCACAGGTGCGAGTAGCGAAGTGAAGAGCGTATACTCAGCGTCAAGCGAGACTCCGGTGTAGACGAACGACGTTGAAGTCCAGCGAATCTCCTTCGCACGTCTTGAGGTCCAGCGAAAAGCGAATCCCCAGCGTCAAGCGAGGATTCGGTGTAGACGAGCGACGTTGATGTCGAACGAATCTCCAGCGTTCGTCCTGATGTCCAGCGAAGAGCGAATACCCAGCGTCAAGCGAGGCTTCGGTGTAGACGAGCGACGTTGAAGTCGAACGAATCTCCAGCGTTCGTCCTGAGGTCCAGCGAAGAGCGAATCCCCAGCGTCAAGCGAGGCTTCGGTGTAGACGAGCGACGTTGAAGTCGAACGAATCTCCAGCGTTCGTCCTGAGGTCCAGCGAAGAGCGAATCCCCAGCGTCAAGCGAGGCTTCGGTGTAGACGAGCGACGTTGAAGTCGAACGAATCTCCAGCGTTCGTCCTGAGGTCCAGCGAAGAGCGAATCCCCAGCGTCAAGCGAGGCTTCGGTGTAGACGAGCGACGTTGAAGTCGAACGAATCTCCAGCGTTCGTCCTGAGGTCCAGCGAAGAGCGAATCCCCAGCGTCAAGCGAGGCTTCGGTGTAGACGAGCGACGTTGAAGTCGAACGAATCTCCAGCGTTCGTCCTGAGGTCCAGCGAAGAGCGAATCCCCAGCGTCAAGCGAGGCTTCGGTGTAGACGAGCGACGTTGAAGTCGAACGAATCTCCAGCGTTCGTCCTGAGGTCCAGCGAAGAGCGAATCCCCAGCGTCAAGCGAGGAGATACGGTTGAATCAACGAATCTCCAAGCGTTCATCGTCTCGTTAGCTATTTTGTCAGTCTATATCTGTCAATAGCTAACTTAAAAAAGGTGTTTTGTAATTGCTTCCAAAACGTTCGGTAGGGGCGCCAGCAAGGCGGTCCAGAAATCCACCGAGCGCCGCACAGCGAATAAGCAGGCGAAACCTCAGAGCGATATTTCGCGACACAATACAGAAGATAACTGTCAAAAATTTGACCAAATTGTGATAAATAATTGTAAAATTACCTTCTGGAACCATTGTTACATTTGTAAAACTGTTGCACACAACGAAGAGATAACTAGATCACAAACTAGATCACTTAGTGATAAGTTGAATAAATTTGTTCTTTCCAAATATTGGAGCACACAAACAGCAAAACTAAATAGGACAGATTATAAACAGTTGTACGTAATCGACAGTTTTCAAAACAGAATAAAGTAGCAATGTGACATTAACTCCTTCCACATGACAATGTCAATTGTTAATGCTTTCCCCCATTTTGTTTCCACCACTATACCTCAAAATGTCTAGTAACCAATGATGCCTTATTCATTATTCTATGTCTAGTCGCCAGGGGACTTCAGTGTTTCAACTGTCGAGGAATAACAAACTACGATCCAAATTCCTGCTTCAAGCCTATTGAAGGCAAAACTCTCAAGCAGGAATGTGCAAAAACTGAAGTCTGTGAGGTGAGCTTTCCGTGGTTTTCTTAGTACAATGTCATCAATTTTCAGCCCAATTACAGCTGGCAGATGAAGAAATAATTAATTAATGGTGATGTAATCTTTTTAGCCTGTTAAAATCTTAATTGTTTTGTGATTGAAATGAGGTTTATTAGCTTTATGTGGCCTAAAAGTTTCAGTATGTGTGACTTCCTATGTTCAATATTGTATTGCAGCCAGACATGTATACAACCCTTTTAGAAATTCCCCAAACTTATAATAATCATGGACTTTGTTATTTCGGGTAACACTTTAACAACAAGAATGTGCTAAAAGTGACTGGGAAACCAATGCAGCTCATTGTTAAAGTGTTAAGATCCTCAAAATGCCTTTAGCATTGTTCTAAGACATTCTTTTGATTGTTGATGTACGTGATTGAAGTTGGGCATGCTGGATTCTGCACTATACGTTTATCTAAGTGGAACAATGAGTTTTGACCTTCAAGAAGGTCAAATCTTTGACATATCGCATTTGTTGTGAAGTGTTTCAGAGCATTTAAGGCAACATTGTGTAGCCATTTCTTATGTAGCTTAGTACGTGCATTTCAGGAGGAAGAGGAGGCGGAGGATGGAGGTTTTAATTGCCTATTCCTCAAGTTCATCTCCTCAACTAATTTGTGCCAACATATTCCTTCATATATTGCATTGCTTGTTTATAATTTAATGTGTTTAGTTTAAGCTACACTGTGTTTACAACCAGGTTGGTCAAACTAAGAGTTGGAAAGGTACTGTGTAAATATCTGGTTATATTGCAATAAACAGACAACAGTGCATGAGTGTTTATTTGTAGAAAAGAGTGACGATGGTTGATCGACTTCAGGACGTGATCGATCGCGGTTGTTCGTCCAACTGCAAGGGCCGTAAATTCATCTGGACCGATGAATTCCAGGTCTACTGCTGTGATGACCAAAGCCTTTGTAATGGATCGCCCGGTCGTAGCATCACTGCATCCAGTGTCCTTCTGATCAGTTTATTTGCCTTGATCCCGTGGGCTTTTCTCCTGTCGCTGTTCACTGTCGCTGTTTGACTTGTTTGGTTTTACTGTCTGTTGTATTTCGTAGGACTATCTCTGGTAATAATGCATATCAGGGCCTTCCTTCTTTTGTATTGCCATTTGTGTTATATGGATGGGATCATGATGTCCTGCTGTGCAAATTGTGGCACTTGGTCCTACTCTCATTACAGTTTCATTTGGACTAAATGGCAGTAAATGATCTGGATGACCTGGCTGCTCCATTGTTACCACATAGATGTGGGTGGTGTGAGGCTGTAACAACTTTTGAGTTTCATGCTCTAATCCTAACAGGCTAACCCAGCAAATTGCCTAAATATTTTGGGTCCTGTTAAAACGGATTTTAAATATGGGAATATTTTGAGCCTGATATAGAGGCTGCTGTTATTTTTCTCTGAGTAGTAAAGTCAATTAAGTTGACTAACATATAGATAAGCCGGAGTTTATATTTTTCTCAATTTGGAAGTCTTTTTGCCGATCCGTATGTGCAATTGGAATAGTACGCTGGGCTACATGCATTGGGATCAAAGCTCGAGGGTACGTACCATACGTATTCTATTTTTTGAAAGGTACGTACGTTTTTTAACGTACCCTATTTTAGGGTACGTAAACAATACAAAAATACGTTAACCAATAACCACGTCATTGCGCATTTAGCCTCATTATAAGAATGTTCAATTTAATTTAAGCAAACAATCACAACCCAGTATACAGCGTAGTAAATTGCTGCAATGCTATATTGTAGGTCTATGTTTATCCAGCATACATTGAACTTGATGCACCATAAATAAAATTTTCGTGTATGATACGTACCATACGCGTATTGTATTTTTTTGAAAGGTACGTACGTATTTTAACGTATTCTATTTTAGGGTACGCGTCCCCTTGAGCTTTGATTGGGATAGATATTATAAATTTCAGCTATACTAGGCACATTTATTTTGGTTTAATTTTTGCCATCTGCCAGAACGAGACCTGATTTTAATAGATCTGTTGATATGACAAGATCTGTATTTTGATTGTTTCTTATCATTTTATGACGTTTTGTGGCCTCTTAATATGCTTAAGTTTTCTCAGGAAAACTACTTGGCATGTTAAAGTTTTTCTGGAGGCTTTTTTTTATATATATAAATGGACTATGTATTGCAATTACTTTAAGAGTTCACAAATTGAGGATTGACTTTCAAGGGTTCAGCTCCCTGTAAGGACAGAAAACTATTCAAAATTTCTGTACCTGTGCCAACCATAGCCAACGTGGCTCTAAAATGAATACACTAACTACACTGTCAGTGGAATGATCAGGCAATATGGAAGTGAATTGGCCATCTGCCTTCATGTGCTAAGACTAAGAAAATTAAGTCACTCATGCTTCATACCCGTGACTGCCAGTTGGGGTTAGCATAGGGGTCTACCCGCCTTTAGCTTAGGGTCTATCTGTCTTTGTTGTGAGTATCTTCAATATTTAAACATGTATTTTGGTGATTTTCAAACTTAAATTTAGCTGGTGATCTTTCTGAGAAATTTCTGAATGATTAGTGCTCATACTATTGAACGTTGAACTGATTTTTTTACATGTTTGAAAGGTTGTTTAATTTGCTCATTTTGAAAAAGTATGTATGCTTGCCTCGATCAATGAGGCCAATTTAGACTTTCAACACCATATTCCCTCCTCTTCTTTCGAACAGAAAACGAATTTGCTTGAATTATGAAAGCTGTATGACGTATTAGAATTCAATCTCATTTATGAAGTTATTCAGTTGAAATGTTGAAGTGACTGAAACTATATGACATGAACATCGTAAAAACATGTTCAAGCGAAGTTGTCTGATAGAAGTTTGTGCTTTTGCCTGTATAAGAACAAATGGTGCAAAGCTGTGAGAAAGGACTTTGGTGGTAATCAAAAAACCTCACGTCAGCAGTGTGTTATGTACTGATAAAGTGATAATGAGTGTTGGCATAGCTGTTTATTAAGTAATGATTGAGGTGTTGCCGAATTGTACACGAGTTAAAAATACGCTGTCGATATGCTGGAAGATTGATATTGTTTGCGTTTACTAATGCTCATTACTTTCAGAGAAAGTCATAGAAGTCAAAATGTTGATAACAGATTAGTTGAATCTTAACGAATTCTTTATTTGAGCTCTGATTAATCATTATTAGAGGTAATTTCTATCTTCGATTATTAGAGCTTATTTCTAGCTACACAAGCATAACTAATGCGTAAACGTCTCTCTGCTCTTTCAGTCTTTCTTCTCGCCCTCTTCGGTCTGCGGACCGCCTTGATCTCGTTGTTCCTCGGGATAGGACTTCGATGGCTCAGCATCGTGCTTTTGCCATACTTGACTCTTCCTTATGGAATGACCTGCCCCTCACTCCTTAGCAAGATACTGTTTGGGATTTCGCCCTCTTCTCTCCGCTGCCTGAAGAACTTCTTTTTCCATCGGGGCTGTCGCGCTGGGAACACATGTGAATAGTCTAGACTGTGAGCGGCGCTATATATGATAAGATAACTGCTTAATACTTAAGCACCATCTGTAGCAATGTGTTCCAATATGATGTTCTGTTGATGGTGCATGAAGACCCTGGTTTAAAATGCTCGAGTAGCCGATGTTGATATTCTATGTATTTTATCTACGTCCTCTGTCATCATGCCCATTTGGAAACCATATTTTCATATGGGTCCCGGATAGAGCCCGTATGGGTCCCGGATAGAGCCGGTATGGGCCCTATCTACTCACCATGGAAATGCTGGCATTTCTTCCTGGTCTCTGACTTGGTATCTCTATCGTTTCTGGCAATGTGCGTCTGTACTCTGTACCACCTCTGACGTTCTCTGCTTATTTGTCGATCTGTCTGTCTCTATCTCTGCATGTGCACGTATATGACTAGAGCCTTCCTGCATCTGTGCATATGTATGCATGTCTGTCTTTCTCGAATGTAACCTACTCTTAGACAGTCTTGTTGTCAAGACCTTAAACCTCAAGACCAAGACCAAGACCTTGAACATCAAGACAAAGACCAAGACCTTGAACCTCGAGACCAAGACCAAGACTTTGAACCTCGAGACCAAGACCAAGACCAAGACCTTGAACCTCAAGACCAAGACCAAGACCCAAAAAATCGAAATCAGGTCAAGACTTCTAAAAATTGTCAAGTCGGAATATTCGCTATTTTAATGAAAACATGAGTCTTTTATTTTATTCAAGCAAATTAACTTTAAATGCAAACTGCAGAGAAATCCGAATTTTATTCAAAAGTCCCTCATGCAAACTCTTATACCAAATGCCTTTAGTATTTTATAAAAAACCAATTCGCTCAGAATTTTCTGACCAAAATGTGCCTGGTGGGCCTCATAAAATTCCACCATGTGAAAAAGTACGTTCTACAGGTGCTGAAGTTGCTGACACACACAGCGTAGCTTTTCAAGCACTGGATGTAAATGTACAGATAGTGAGTCCTTTTGAAATCTTCCAATGGTTTATCATAACGTCTGATACAGAATAACTGTTGCTGCTGCCAATAGGTTTTCCTGACCAACATGACTTGTATCCATCCATAGATACTGGCCGTATGATGCAAGCAGGCTTGATACAGAATTCTTGAGTTCCGTTAAATGACTGTTCATATTAACAGCCGGTCTTGGTCTTGGTCTTGCGAGACCAAGACCAAGACTTTGAACCTCAAGACCAAGACCAAGACCTTGAACCTCAAGACCAAGACCAAGACCTTGAACCTCAAGACCAAGACCAAGACTTTTAAAAACGAACTCGAGTGCACTCGAGACCAAGACCTTGGTCTCGAGGACAACAAGACTGCTCTTAGAACTTCTGTAGTGCCACTATAGTGCCGGTTATGCACTAGACTTCCCAAAAGAGATCCGCATCCGATCAGTTTTTCAGACCGTATGTTAGTACATGTATTTGTGTCTCAGTCTTGTGTCTGCCTGCCTGTCTGTTTCTCTATGTCCGTGTAAAATTTAAAGAGGTCCCATGTAGCTAGGTTCAAGCAGAAGAGATTTGCATAGGCGTAATTTGTGGGGGTACGAGGGGTACCAGTACCCCCACTTTTTAAACAATGCCAATCAATATTTTATTGTGCCTTCCCATAGATCTCCGGAGTCTCCGCCTTGCTTCGTATATGTAAGAAATTGGTTCCCCACGTGTTAGACAAAATTAAGTATATTATAGGGGCCTACTGTCAGTGGTAGGATTATAGACGGCGAGGCAGACGACTGGCCACACACATTCATAAACAGAGGCTAAGAAAATGAAGTCGCTAACCCTTGATACCATGGCTGCCCTCAAATTAATCTGTTCCTGTATCGACTGTTTTCGTGTCTTCCCGAACTCCTTTATTGGCTTTCTACTGGACGCGACTTGGAATTTGGCTTCCACAATGATTTTGTATAGTAGCGACCATTGACTCCTATAATGAGCATTTGTCGCAATCGAAGGTTTCCAGTCGATTGTTTACCGCTGGTTGATGTCGACCCTCGATTGCTTGTTCTTTTACTTGCACTTTTATTTAACGTGCCTAACTTTTCTATAGAAGATTCACGACGAACTTTGTTTAATTAATAAATGAATTTAATTAAAGAAACAAATATATATACACTAGCTCTACGGGAACTTCCACGTAGTATTAAAGCGTTTAGATATTAAATCGGACTATCTCAAATGTTGCTTCGTACAGCCTAACTATAGATCGTTCTTTCGCATCAGTCTCTGAATCTGACGGACTAATACTCTGCCGCCGCCGCTGGTCGTTCCTCCCGATGTTTCTCGCTCGACCGATGTTCACACGTCGCGTTCGCCAGCAGTAAAAGTCCCGTGTTCTCCGTTCCCTTCTGTTAAGTAGGAACTCCAGCGTGCATCAGTCAGCCCCCCTCCCCACGTCAAGCTATCGTCAATTAGTGTCAGATTACTCCTCGATACGCGGGTCGTCGCTCGCCTGCAGCGCGGGCGGTGTCTGGTTACACCATAGCCGCGAGGTGTCCTATTACACCTTGGCTGTGTGGTGTCCGATTACACCTGGGCCTCGCTGCCTTCATTGTTGCCCAAGTGGAGACTGGCTTTTCGTCCGTCATCATCCTATCTCGACCGGCAACGACGCTTACATCATAATGATGATGCCATCTCGTCGTTGTTGTCGATCTCCTCACGCGACACCTCCCTTCCCGGGGGAGGACAAAGCCAGTCATTGGTTCGCCTCCCGGCTGAGAATGATGTCGTTCCCTCCATCGATTTCCTCCAGACCATGTCCTCGTCGTTCCCATGAAAATACAAAATATCAGCACAGTTAGAAATTATTACAGTTGTCGCGGTGCCTTACATGGTAGTCCGCCTTCTTCCTCAATCATAGTCTGGACAAAAGATCAGCGGGAATATTCAGCGCCCCAGGACGATATTTAAAAGCGATATCAAAGTCCTGGAGTGCCAGAGCCCACCTCGCAAGTTTAGCACTTGTGGGCGTAGAAGCAGTTAGGAAAGTCAAGGGATTGTGATCAGAATAGAGGGTGGTCCTTGACATAAAAATCCAATTCCTAAACTTCTTCAACGCAAAGATTACAGCATACGCTTCGCGTTCCACAGTGGACCAACGCGCTTGCGTAGCATCTAATTTAGAACTGGCGAAACATATTGGCCGCTCTGTTCCATCGTCTTGCATTTGGAATAAGCAGCAACCGACTGCTTTGTCTGAAGCGTCAGTCGATAAACCAAACTCTCTGCCGTAGTCAATTGTCTGCAAACAAACAGCGTTATTCAAATCGTGCGTAAGTTTATCTAGCGCATTTTGATGTTCAATTCGCCAGGGTATCTTAGCAGGCACCGATTTCTGGGTCAAGTCAGTGAGAATTCTGGCTGTCTCAGCCAGGTTAGGGATGAAGTTCCTAAAATAACTGAAGAAGCCAATTAATCTCCGTATGTCCTTTTTGGACTCGGGTTGAGGGATTTTCCCTAGCCCTGCGATTTTCATAGGATCCGGTTCAATGCTCCCTGATCCGATCAGGTGACCTACAAACGTTGTTTGTCGCCTAGCAAACGAACTCTTCTTAATGTTAAGGGTCAGACCCGACTGTTGAATAGTCATTAAGTACTTCTCTAGGTGCTTCCTGTGATCCGGCCACGTCATCGAGTGTACTGCCATGTCACTATGTGAGGGAGTGATGATACCTAGGGCCAAAAGTTCGCGGGTCTGCTTCTCCATCTCCGGTTTGAGCAGTTCCGGCACCTTATAGGCTCGCAAACTCTTCGGCCTGAACTCCGCGCTAACAGTGATTGTGTGTTCTAGGACGGGACAGAAACCTGGTTTGTCCGAGAACACATCTGGAAACCTGTCTAACAGACTAAACAGCTGTTTCCGCTCGGGTACCGTTAAGTGTGCAACGGCAATAGGGTCTACTTGTGCACTGGGCCTTGTCTGCCTCGTGACGAAGCTACCCACCGCTTCCCCGTGACCGAAGTCTTTGTCCTTCTCGAACAGAATGGAGCAATTGTTAATCAATGCTTGCTGTATTCTTTCGTTATATTTGCGAATCCGATTTGCGTGTAGCAAGCGGCTTTTGCCCCCTATTTCCACGATGTATGTGTAGGGCGATTTCACCTGAGCGATGATGGCCGGGCCTTGCCCTTGGCCCTCCTTCTTTGCTCCTCGCGCTTCCGGTGATTGGGTGATAACTTTGTCTATTCTCTCTTTAGGCAAGCACAGTTGTTTTACAGAATGCCCAGCTATTTTGTCTTTATGAAAGGGCAAATTGTCTTCAGTGAAGAAGCTCTTCGCCCCAATTTTCCCGTGGGCCAAGAATGGTGCTAGTGTCGAACATTGTGCTTGTTCAGCCGCCATCTTGTTTCTGCCTACTATTGTGTCTTCCTTGGGTGGGGGTGGTACCTCCGGATTGAAGAATGGCTCTTCATTATCCGTTTCTTCGGGACCGATTTCTCCTACACTCCCACTGTCTGCTTGAGCGACCGTGAAGTAATCCTCGCCTATCAGCGTCCTAAGTCCCTCTACCTCCTCCCCTCTCTCCTCTTCCTCACTCGTCTCAGTCCTTGCGACCGCCTGCGCTTCTGAAATTTGATCTATTTCAGGAGCGCTGGCCGCGTGACACGAGTACAACGCTGTCTCGCGCAGCAAGTCGGCTGTAGTGGGCGTGATAATTAACGGTTCATTAAGGTCTTTAATGAGTGCCGCCCATATCCGAACATCAGGGGCGTAATTTACCTCCCCCTCCCTGTCCTCGCCGGCCTGAGACCCCTTTAGTCTCAGCCGCACCACGTCCACAATCATTGATTGACCGTTCAGCCCCTTCACCTCTATCTGCTTGACCACAGGTAGGTTGAGCGGCCTGATTAGTTCTGCTCGCGCACAATTGTATTCGGCCCCGCTATCTATTAGAGACGATGTCACAGGGAGCCCTGTAATATACACTTTCATGTACTCTCTTACATAAGTCTCCTCCACGTCAATGCAATCCGGGTTTGTCGGCAATGCATGCTGTTCTATCTCTTGTATCAATGGCGGTCCGTCTTGTCGCGTCTCGCTTTGTCTGTCTCTCCTCCGCTTCTCCTCCTGAAGTCTTAATTTTTCTGCTTCCTCTTTCCCTTCTCTCCTCTGCTTCTCCTCCTGAAGCCTGAGCTTCTCAGCCTGTTTTTCCTCTAGCATTCTGAGTCTCTCTGTTTCCTCCTTTTCTTCTCTCCTCCGTTTCTCCTCCTGAAGCCTTAATTTCTCTGCTTCCTCTTTCTCTTCTTTCCTCTGCTTCTCCTCCTGAAGCCTGAGCTTCTCAGCCTGCTTTTCCTCTAGCATTCTGAGTCTCTCTGTTTCCTCTTTTTCTTCTCTCCTCCGTTTCTCCTCAAGAAGCCATAGTCTCTCATCCTGCATCTCCCTAAGCAGCCTGCTCTCCTCCCCAATTATCCTGAGTCTCTCAGCCTGCGTCTCCCCAAGGAGCCTCAGTCTCTCTTCTTTCTCTTGTCGTCTCCTCTCTCTCTCTTCTTCGATCCTTCTCTGCCTTTCCTCCTTCTCTTCCTTTATCCTCTCCGCTCTCTCCTCAAGCAGCCTGAGTCTCCGCTCCGCTTCCTCTCCTTCTTCTTTCCTCAGTTCCTCCGCTTCCTCTTTCTCTTCACTTCTCTGCCTTTCTTCTTCCTCTTCTAGTCTCCTCTCTCTCTCTTCTTCGATCCTTCTCTGCCTTTCCTCCTCCTCTTCTTTTCTCCTCTCCACACTCTCAGCTTCCCTTCTCTCGTATTTTAATTGTTCGAGCCCGACTAGCTGCCTCAGCCTTGTCGAGCGAATACTGGTCTCTAGGCTACCTATTAGGGTGTGTCTATAATTTGAAGTTTCAAAATTAATATCGGCCAGTTTGTTTTTGTGTTCCACCATGAGAAACATTAACATTTGCCAAATTAGATGAAAATCAAAAGAGATTTAGAACTGGCGCAAAGCCCGGGAAAAATTACCACTTAGAAAACAATGTCATACATTGTAATTCTCGAAGATCCAAACAATTTCAACACTTAAACATAAAAAATAAGGCAAAAGCAAACCAAGAACCTTCAGTTATTTGTCATTACCTAGTCCCTTTAGTGCTTTTGGGAATCTATTTCGATCGTATTCAACCATTTGAAGAACAAATTGTTTCTCTTCCTCATTTCGAACCAGGGCTTCATTGAAGGACTGCATTAGAGCCATTCCTCTCTCCGCTAAATCGTTCGTCACTCTTAGGGCGGATATAATGTCTTTCGCCTCATTGAACGAATGCTCTGACTCCCATTGTTGTGGATCTCGATCAAGAAAAGCGTAATCGAATTTGAGGAGCTGGAAAAGTTTGATGGTAGAAGTGGTAAAAAAATCGGATAGTGCTTTTGTAGATGGATCATGTATGGGAGGAAGCCTCTTTGGAGGTTCGTCGGATCCCTGATTATTGCGCATGTTATAGAATATAGACTATGCGCTGTTTTTCGTCGAAGGTGACTGAATCGTCAAAAAGGCTGAGGCCAACCAAGGTCTCCGACAAATACCAAATGTGTCGGGAAAATGCTGTTAGGGCTACCTGTGAGACTTCCTTGTCTGGGTAAGTATGGATTGCCTTCAAGAATTGAAGATCATTCCTTGGGGCTTCAATGGGTGATGTACAGGTGAACCAGTACTCCACGTTGGTTGTGGTCACAAAAAGTGAAACTCGAAGTAGATGATTCCACATCTTTTGAGAGTAAGATTGTCGAGATGCCCTCTGGTGTTGTTGAATGGGAAATTGCTCTCTGAAAAGCCACATCTTGATTGCATAAACCGCACGTGCCATCCAACGCGCGCGGTGAAATGCCCCTGGGTACCTGAACTTTATTCTTTTCGGTGGAATTCCTCCTAGGAAAATGACTGTTAGTTCTAGTAGCTCTTCATAGTCGTCTCTGTGGTATTCAGCATTCAGTTGCTGCAGTGCGAAGGTGATGACATTCTCTCGAATTTCTTTCACTCTTTGTGCTGCGTCTTTATCCTCTATTGCTGTGCGATACTTGGTCTGATCGATTTGCGGCCAGAAGTCACGGAAATGACTGAAGAGTTCCAATTTTGGAGACCTTACAGAATCATGCAGTGAAAATACCTTTTCCAGAACAATTTCAGAAACATGATGTCGACAGGTAAGGTTCAAGAGGTCTTTTCCTAATTCCGTTTCCAGCTTGATGCATACACCGCCCTTGCGACCCGTGTTACTCGCCGTGGTGTCGAAACGCATGGCCACGATTCTGTCTTCCAATCCCCAACTTCTGATCTCGGCCAAACACGCATCTGCCATGAACGCAGCAGTCCCGGATTGGAGTTTGGGGATGGCCAATAGTTTGATCACATCCTTACCAGATACCATTATTGGAAGATCAACGCACACTCGTCCAGTTTCTGTAAAATCTGGCATGATCTTGCCGTCCCAGTGGGTAGTAAGGAGAACCTTCGGATCGAAAGATTCACGAATCTCAGCTGCTAGGGCTGCACGGTTATCCTTCCTTGCTCGATGGATAGCAGAAGGACTGATGATCAGCTCACCAGCTGGTGCTGCATATAGATTGGATGCAGCGAGAGCAGAGAAAATGTGAGAGACATTCCTGCTGCTGGTTTTGGTACGATCTAGAGCTGCTGCAACATCACGGGTAACTACAGAGATTGTTCCCTTTTGCCGCTTTGGTGGTCCAGCTGACGTTGAAGGTTCTGGTTCTCTTTCTGAGCTATTTGATGACGCCTCTTCCTCAGATGATGTTGCCAACAGAGAAACCTCCGTCGCTACCGCCATGCTTGTACGATATTGTCATGGGCGAGGGAATTATTGTTGTAGACGGATCGGAAACCACGACATTATCTGATTGGAACAAACTCATTCGGAGATCAAACACATACTCTTACCAAGGGAGACAGCCACTCGCGTTAAATACCATGCTATTGATGTAGCACCAGGTGTCTGTGTATCCTCTAGAAAACCACAATAGCTTAATTAATTACTATAATTATGTTGAAGATCGAAAACACGAAGAACAGACATCGTAACGTCTAAAATTTTGGCCAAACCGAGACAGGTCACCGGGTTCCTAATTTCGGTCGCCTTGCGCCAGTCCTAAATGTTCAGCTACCGCGATATAATTTCGGATATGGCGTTTATACGCTAATTGGCATGATAATTCGAACTGGCCGTTAAAAGATCTTTGAGTTAAAAAAATCATGTGCATCATAAAAACACCCTACTACCTATGTTTACTTCCTCACTTACTTCTGGCGGGGCCTCCCGTCCAGAAACAATTATTTCGGCGCTAGCCTCTCGGAGCTGGTTCATATTCATGGAATCCAATTCCTTCTCTCCTAGTCCCATCTTTCTCAGATATGCGACTAGTCTGTGATGGGGCGTGTTCTGCACCTTCACTCTTTTCTCTACCGACAACTTATCCATCTTCCAACAGTCCGCTCACTAATAGAACATGATAAGTAAGTTAGAGGAGAGTCACCGCTGGTCAGAAATCAAAGAAAACAACGTCCTAAAATTCTACCACAAATACAACAAGAACAGAACTGAGCAAAAGGAGCTACGCAAAAGCCTCGGCTATTCGCACACCAATCCTCATCCAGACCTCAACCGCAACCTCACAGATTACCACGACTACCAGTAAGGACTTACCCTCTGATACGTCGAGCGTGTTCCGTCTTTTGGTATCTTGGCTGATCCGCTGTCCTCCGTTGCCACTCCCGTCCGTCGTTGCTAGCGATGGTCGGTCGTCCGTTGGCGCTCTTGTTCCTCGTCCTTGCCTGTTGCTGTCGGTTCCTTCGAGTCCTTCGTCCTCAGGAGTCCGGCACTCGATTTCTCCAGTTGCGAAGGGTTGTATTCGCCGCTGGTCCCGATCTGTTGAGATTCCTCTTTTCCGTTTCCGGTTCCGCTCTTCGTCGTGACGTCTTCAGTTGAAAACCCTGTCGACTGCGCCACTGTCGCAATCGGAGGTTTCCCGTCGATTGTTTGCCGTGTGTTGATGTCGACCCTCGACTGCTTGTTCTTTTACTTGCACTTTTATTTAACGTGCCTAACTTTTCTATAGAAGATTCACGACGAACTTTGTTTAATTAATAAATGAATTTAATTAAAGAAACAAATATATATACACTAGCTCTACGGGAACTTCCACGTAGTATTAAAGCGTTTAGATATTAAATCGGACTATCTCAAATGTTGCTTCGTACAGCCTAACTACAGATCGTTCTTTCGCATCAGTCTCTGAATCTGACGGACTAATACTCTGCCGCCGCCGCTGGTCGTTCCTCCCGATGTTTCTCGCTCGACCGATGTTCACACGTCGCGTTCGCCAGCAGTAAAAGTCCCGTGTTCTCCGTTCCCTTCTGTTAAGTAGGAACTCCAGCGTGCATCAGTCAGCCCCCCTCCCCACGTCAAGCTATCGTCAATTAGTGTCAGATTACTCCTCGATACGCGGGTCGTCGCTCGCCTGCAGCGCGGGCGGTGTCTGGTTACACCATAGCCGCGAGGTGTCCTATTACACCTTGGCTGTGTGGTGTCCGATTACACCTGGGCCTCGCTGCCTTCATTGTTGCCCAAGTGGAGACTGGCTTTTCGTCCGTCATCATCCTATCTCGACCGGCAACGACGCTTACATCATAATGATGATGCCATCTCGTCGTTGTTGTCGATCTCCTCACGCGACAGCATTAGGAATATATATAGGATTGTCGCCAAATCACTGTTCACTGTTTTTGTATGCTTATGAATACCTCTGTTTAGTCACTTAGTTAAGCTTATCACTGTGTATCTCAATCGAACCTCTATCTTCAACTTAATTAACTTACAAAATTGGGTGTCCCTATTAGCGGGATTTCCATCCCTTCTGGGCCTTCCCTTTGTCAACGTTTTCTGGTAACATAATGTTGAACTGATGTATGTTATATCGTTTGCAATAAAAATTGATTGATTGATTGATTGATTGATTGACGTTCTTAGATAGATGAGCAAGCTATACCGTAGTGTGGCATGCACGGTGTGGTTCTGTGAGCACGTGGGGGTACTGACGCAATGATAGGCCCTATATATGTGTTACTATATATATATAGTATATATATATATGTATATATATATGTATATATATATATGTATATATATATATGTATATGTACCGAGGATAATGAGCTAAGGCAAAAAGCTACGGTCAACAGAATGGCAGTATGTTTCAGTGTTTGTTGAAGTGAATTGTTGATGTTTACAATTCAGACCCGCAGTTAAGGAAAGAAGAATTCTGATTTAAGCACAATTGGATTCGAAAACCCTCACCTATAAATAATCAGGCCATAATGAAGTCAAATTATCCAGGGATTGGACTACCTATCTCTAAAATTGTGGAAGGCATAATTAGCTGATCAGATTAGGGGAACTCCGTAGCCTACAATTCTTGAAAGCTGAAGCCTATATAGTCCTAATCTACTTGAGAGTCTCAAATCCAGGAAGCCTAAAATGACAAAAACTCTATAGCCTAGAAGTAATAAGACAATTCATTTCTTTTTCAACTTTTATTGATCGAACATTAATAGACTCCATCGATCTAAATTAGACCGCAGACGAAAGTTCATCTGTAGCGGTCGCTCGGATCTTCTCTGTCTCCAGCCGAACGGTTGACGGAC
Source organism: Allolobophora icterica (assembly GCA_963556255.1). Lineage (NCBI taxonomy): Eukaryota > Metazoa > Annelida > Clitellata > Crassiclitellata > Lumbricidae > Allolobophora > Allolobophora icterica. The sequence continues at coordinate 30,290,971 of OY744608.1, read as the reverse complement.
TGGATCCGACGGAGGCCCGATGGCGTCTAGTGGTGGCGTCGTCGTCGGCGGCGGCGTCCGCTATGTCGGCGGCTTCCTCGTCCGTGGCGTCTCCGTCTTCGTCGCGAAGGAGTCGTCGATCCCTCGCCATCGTCCGTGGTCGCCGCTGCTGCTGCCGATGCTCCCGCCCGAGCGATGCGAGACCTCGACCTTCCTCTCACTGCGACGTCATCTCCCAGTTCTTCTTCCTGTTCACCCAACAACAAACCAAAACCCTTCCCTAAGAGAAATGCCATAAGATGGACATACATCGAAATATAAATCATTGCAGGCCAGGTCTCAGCTAATCTGATTAGACATAGGCCTACAGGATTAGTAATCTCAAATAAATCTAAGCAAATACCATTTCAATCTAATTAATCTGATATTTATTAATCTAATATATTTAATATTAGTGCTCTAGAAGGGGCGCTATATAAACTGTTTTCGTTATAATAATAATACAAATTAAATCTAAATACTTTAACCTAAAGCCTATGATTGCCCTGTTCTCTTGTAAGCTTGACCCTTATGCTTGCCAAAGAAAGCTCGTCTTCGGCCAGCATAAGGTCAAACTTACCAGTTCCAGATCTTCGTAGTCCTCCATCTTGTTGTTCTTCCGATCTTCTTGCAGCGTTGATGGAACTGAGCGACTTACTCGACTCGGCCCCCTTTATGGGCTTCAGCCGAAGAGAAACCAATCACAGCACAGCTTCGAACACAATGCGTTGCCATGGTAACCAATATCCAAATCGGCCACTTTTAAGCACTTTCGGCCCAAGAGAAACCGCTCTCAGCCAATCGCAGCACAGCACCGAACACAATACGTTGCCATGGGTGCGATTTTCGCGTTTGTCTTCGCAATTCAAAAGACGTGCGTCATTCAATCACGATTACAAAGTTAGAGCAGAAGTTATGCGCTGGCAAAGTAGGTCATAGTAGGGGCCTACGGCGGTCAGTGAACTCAGTTAAAACACGCTTGTATTTTTTTAATTCAAAACCACGGATATTTATCGGTCCGCCTTTCCCTGTAAGCAGACACCGTCGTATTGTGTATGCCATCATGGTAATTAAGCGTTTTAATCTGTTTTCTTAATTGTGATTTCTAAAATGAAGACAAGTACAAGCAAGCCACGCCTTAATCTGCTCGTAAGAGTTGTCGACAGAACAGTCGATTCTGTTTTATGCTGGCATAGGAATTAGACCCGTCCGAAATTAGAACACGAAATAAGCACAGCAATAATTATTGTTTAGGTAGTATTTTCTATCCCAAAAGAACCAATGGTGGTCTTACATTTCATAAGAAATTATAATGGGGGAGGGGGCGGAGCAGTCCTGTCAGCGCCGGATTTAGACTTGGGGAGAGCTTGGAGGCCCTTTTAAAAAAATACACAACTTGAAAACATATAATTGTGCCTTTTAATTATTTAATAGCGAGGCATTTAAGGTGAAAAGTTCAAAATATTTTCAAATGAATGCATTTACTGATTATATATTTAGGCCTATCATTTTAAAAAGCACCACCAAATTTTTTTAGGCCTCTGTGGATTGTGAGGCCCTAAGCTGTAGGCCTAGCTTTTTTAGCTTGTGCATAAATCCGGCATGAGTCCTGCAAATTCTGTCGACTTAGGAGGAGGGATTGTCAAGTGTTGGCTAAACGAAGAGACCATAGGCGTAATTTGTGAGGGTACGAGGGGTACCCGCACCCCACCTTTTGGAGTGGAGGTACCGTACCCCACACTTTTTGAACAATGTCGATCAATATTTTAGTATTGTGCCTTCCCAGAGATCGAAGTCTCAGCCTTGCTTCGTGTATGTAAGAAATTGGTACCCCACTTTTTAGACCAAAGTTACGCCCGAGTATTTGTTCTGACCCGTGGGATGGATACCTGCGCATGATATGTGCCTCATCCAGAAGATACGTCATTGCTGAATATCGATCGGTAGTAAGTTACGCAAATTGGCATCAATCAGATGTGGTCGAGGCGCTTCTTCAATGTTTTCTTATGCATCATACAGTCTATATAATATAGTCTATATATATATTCCATAGAGTGACATGCATTTGTATGGGCGCCTCCACTATAGTATACTGATGCATTCCACAGTCGCCCTGTGTACATCAGAGCATAGCCGACCTTTGCATCTGGAAAACGGGGTAAATGTCAAAATCTAAGCTGCTCTGAATATGCTTGGTGTGTAATGGAGGCGCTCATGAAATGCCTTTGACAAGCTCTGAACTCAAAGTGCGAAATGTAAATTTAAGTCGTCCGTTCCTGGTGAATCGCATTACAATGCATCGGTTAGGTCTATGCGTTGATGGTGTTTTCCGAAGAGCAGTTGGAAAGTGGAGACTCGAAGCGGATGGAGTGCCATTAACGGCGTTCCGCTTAGCGTAGACGAGACTTTCCAGTGGAGCGGGAATTAAAGCCAGAGATGCTGTCACGATCGACGTGCAGCGATGGAAAAGGGAGAAACCGCGGCAGCAGTTAAGCCAATGAGTAAACAGACGGAACTGACAGTTAGATGCTGATGTTGATGCTGCTGTTGATGCTGCGAATGGAAACAGTCGCCTTCTCTGCATCGATCATATAGATTTTACGCCGCTGAGTAGGTCCCTTGAAGAGGCGCTATGTAAATTTCCAGTATGAATGAATGTATAGACCAAAGCCGTCTTTCGTCCTGCATTGTTGCTGGCTTCTGCCTACCGTGTCGCAGTTTGACGCTATGTAAAATTGTCTAGATTTTGGGCATGTAACCAGCTTCAGACGGGGGTGTAATTGGCAATTGCACTGGTTGTCAATTATTGACAAACGCAGAGTTTAAGATCTTAACGTTACTATGACATTGTGTAATTACCTTATTTCAGGCAGTTGTGTGTCTTTGTCTCCTTAATTCCTCGCAGTAGATTTCTTCGCTCTGCTGGACAAGGTGACCTGTTTGTCAGTGCCGGATTTAGACTTGGTGAGGCCCTAAGCTATATATGAGTCCCCTTGTTAAAATATACACCAGAAGTTCTCACAAACATGTATGCCTTTTAATTATTTATTAGCAAGACATTAAGTGAAAAATTCAAATTATTTAAAAATGGAATGCATTTATTCAGGTGAAATGGAATTTGCTACACAAGCCGTTTATAAAGATTATACTGCATGTAATATATATATATATGTATGTATATATATATATATACTGTATACATATATGTACATAAAGTAAATATGTCTGACTATGTATAGTTTTTGGGTCATTCTGCTCTGGTGCTTCTGTCGTCATCATGACACTGTTGTTAATCTAAGTCAACGATGCCAATCGCCTCAGAGACACAAGACGCGACGCATACACAGAAGGATCGACGCACAGACCGAGGCGACTGCACAAAAGCCAGGCATGCATTTCACTAAAAGCCTTTCTAGGTACATCACTCTGCAGGCGACGGTGGCTGACGACCATGCAGCAGCAGCAGCAGCAGCAGCAGCATCATGGGCGTCGACGGGGGTTGGTCAGCTATAATTGTGACGTCGTCTCTATATCTAGGCGATCGAAGAAATTGGATTCGGATCAGAATGATGGTGGTTTCCCTTCGACCCTTCACATATATATACATATTCGACCCTTTACATATATATACATGTGTCTACATACATTATACATAGATATACTTAGATGTCACTTTCTCTTCGTGCATTGCAAGAGGAAGGACGGGAAGAAGGAAGGAAGGAAGGAAGGAAGGAAGGAGGGTGGGAGGAAAGGAGAGAGGGAGGGAGGAACGGGGAGAGGAGGCAGGCAGAGGATGAGGGTCGATGGCTCGCTCGGTAATCACTGGAGACGTGGAAACGGAACGCCAGCGACACGTACCGTGACCTAATAAGTGGAATGGCGGATACAGCAGCAGCCACTTACACAAAGCCCGGCTCTGCACCGCGGAAAGAAAGCGTGGAAACGGAGCAGAAATGGGATCATGAGGGATAGAGGGAGTAGGAAGTGATGAGAGTGAACGAGGTGGAGAGCCAGATAGAAGGAGATGTAGAAGAGACGAACGGAAGACAAGATTGTGAAGGACATGGAGGTCAGTATGCAGGGAGAAAGAAGGAGAAAAAGCAACAGTGAGTGAAGGAAGGGCAAAAGGGAAGCGAGAGCTTATTGGCAGAAAAGCGTGAAAGAGGTTAAAGAGTGCACTCAGAAGTCTGGATATTTGACTGTAAAAACAGATACGATATATTGATTCAATGCGTTACGATGCTGACAATTCCTCCGTGTAATCTGACAACTTCTAAAACGCCAATTCAACCGATGACACCAGTAAAAAATCAGTGAACGAGATGAATTCTTGATGAGGGTTTCAGTGGCGATCATTAAAACCGGAAAGACTCTGACCGTCCTGTGTGATTTGAGAGGTTGGTGTCGGATGAAAAGGAAATTGATCTGCACCTGGCGCCTAAACGCTGAGCGGACGCCAACCACAGCGATCGTATCACTTCAATCTAAGAATAAAATGATCGATGGCTACATCGCCTATAATCGCCTTGCCAGTATAATTTGGCTTTATGCAGCCATAAAGGCACACGAAAACTGAACTGTGAAGAAGCCAGGCCACCTCATATTTATAACTAACAGGTCCTAATATATCGCGTTATGCATGCCTTGTCATTGTAATATGTCACTGTAATGTCGTTGTGATATGTCATTGTAATGTCCTTGTAATATGTCACTGTAATGTCGTCATATAATATATCATTGTAATGTCGTTGTGATATGTCATTGTAATGTCGTTGTAATATGTCATTGTAACGTCGTCATAATTTCGTTGTAATATATCATTTTAATGTCGTTGTGATATGCCATTGTAATGTCGTTGTTATATGTCATTGTAATGTCGTCATAATGTCGTTGTAATATATCATTGTAATGTCGTTGTCATGGGCGGCGATCTAGGGGGTCGGGGGACATGTCCCCCACCTTTAAGAGTGGGGGGACACTCCATACATTTGTCCCCCCCCCCACATTTTGAAGAAACATCCAAAAAAGGCGGAGAAATGTAATTGCGCGCGAGGGTTTTCGCAGCGTTTCTGACCAGACGAGGTAAAAATGAAATTTTTTAGCAGAAGTGTCCCCCCAAATTATGAGAAAGAAGAAGGAATTCCTAAAAGAGTGAAAAGAATTAAAAGTTTTTAGACGAAGTGAGAAAAGGGAAAGGGTTATGAGGGTTATTGTTGGGAGACGGGAAAAGTTGTAAAAAGTGGCGAATGACTAAAAAAAGTCATCAAGTTTTTTTGGAGATGAAATCGATACTTTGCCGAGATGAATTGGTGAAAATGAAAGTGGGGAAAAAAAGTGAAGAGGTGTGAAAAGAGGTGAAGGACTAAAAAAGTCACCAACTTTTTTCGGAGATGAAGTCGAAATTTTTCGGAGATGAAGTGGCAGAAATTTTTTTTTCTTGGGACAAGATTTTCCAAAAACGGTCGTCGACGAGATCGTGGCCGACTTTGTCCCCCCCCACCTCTCAGACAAGATCGCCGCCACTGGTCGTTGTAATATATCATTGTAATGTCGTTATGATATGTCATTGTAATGTCGTCATAATGTCGTTGTAATATATCATTGTAATGTCGTTGTGATTATGTCATTGCAATGTCGTCATAATGTCGTTGTAATATATCATTGTAATGTCGTTGCGATATGTCATTCAGTGTTTAATCTAGACGTCTTTGGGGGGGGGGTAAAGTTCCCCCCCAGGATTGATGTTTCCCCCCCCAGAGGCCGGCAATATTATAATGTAGAGAAGTTTTGGGGAAGCAATTTCCCCCCCCCCCAGGATACATGGTGATACATGGTTTCCCCCCCCCCAGAGAGACGGATCCCTAAAAAAAAGGTCATCAACTTTTTTTAAAGGAAAATTGGGACGAATGACTAAAAAAAAAAAAAGGTCATCAACTTTTTTCGAAGATGAAAGTTGTAAAAAGTCTGGATGAAAGTTGGAAAAGTCTGAAAAATTGGTTGGTCCCCCCAGAAACCTGGTTTCCCCTCCCAGAAGAGGGGACTAGATTAAACACTGTATGTCATTGTAATGTCGTTGTAATATGTCATTGTAGTATATCATTGCAATGTCGTCATAATGTCGTTGTGATATATCATTGTAATGTCGTTGTGATATGTCACTGTAATGTCGTTGTGATATGTCATTGTAATATGTCATCGTATTTTCGTTGTAATATGTCCTTGTAATGTCGTTGTGATATGTCATTGTAATATCGTTGTAATAAAAATTATTATGTCATTGTGATGTCGCTGTAATATGTCATTGTAATGTCGTTGTAATATGTCAGTGCAATGTCGTTGTAATGGCATCGTGATGTCGTTATAATGTCATTATGATGTCGTTGTAATGCGTCGCCACATGCATAGGCAAAATCTGAGATCAAGCGAATGACTAACAGGAACAGTGAAGTCGATATTCGCCCACTGTTTGTCAGTCCGTGAAGAATCCTCCAAGCCGAACTAATACAACCATGTTGTCAGCAATATGGCTGTATAATCTATATCAACATAAAAGCAGACGAATGACTAAAGAAGCAATGAAACAAGACTCGTACACTGAATGAAGAAGCCTAGCTCCAGATCAATCATGTTATTATTAATAACAATCCGAGAATATACATGCATGATGATGATGATCATAGTGTTATTTTTGCTTGAGTAGGTTATTTTGTAACCGAAATAGAACGGCAGAGTTGGTTGTAATTTCGGTTCGTCGTTGTTGAAAGTCGGGTTGGTTCGTGCAGTTAATTAGCTTCTGATTACTCTCAATGCATGATTAGTTGGAGCAATCAGACGTTCTTCCCAACAAGGCGCAGCATAGGACGTCAGAGATTATGGGCGTGCTTAGAGCGACCGCATGCAGACCGACTGAACTCCACGCATGGAAAGATGAAAATGTTAGACGTAACCTTCGCAAACTCTATTAGTTTTGGGCAAACATTGCAGTCCGTTCAGATGCCGACGACGGGTGATTTTGACATGCACCGATGGGGGACTGCACGGACCGACGACGGTGCATTGAGTAAGAGGGAGACGAGACCGGTCTACTGCTTTAGGGTAAACATTGCCTCTGGGTTAAGCAGTTCATTTCAGTCCGACTGCGAGATTGTTTTGCATAATTTGTTAAATCTAGCCGACGCTTAGAGAGCTTCCTCGAAGCAGAGTGAGGCTAGTAAGTAAGTAATCTCTGTTTGCCTCAGCTTGCCTATTTTTAAAACTGACGTGATATTTGAATTTTGACACAAGTGCAAGCAACTACAGTTACTGTAGATGACAAGTGAACACGATTAATGTAAATTGAAAACTAACTATAGCTAAACGTCTACGTGGGTGAGTGCCTGTAGAAGAGGTACCCGGTACCTAAAAAAGACGCAAGATGTTAATGCAGTCTAGAGGGATCTGTAAGTTCAGGAAAACTTTCTAATAGCTCGTGCAGTTGGCTACTATGTAGTACACTTTCCCCGCGTTCCTACCCGTTTCAAGCCTTTCATATTGCAATGGCTAAGCTTAGATTCCGTTGGCATACATTGGTTTTCTTTATCGCTTTTCTTTAACATTTTGGCTTGAACATTTATTAAGCAGAAGCAGCAGGAGCAACAGCAGCTGTGGATCTGCGGTGATTCGATAAGCAACAGTGAAGGCGACGACGACGACGAATTTCATTTCGTGCGATCCATGGATAAGTAAAAGGCTGAGTGTGAAGAATCATCCGTCGCATCAGATCCTGATTCCTCTGGATTAGAAATGGATTGAACATAATAACACACTGACTTAAGAGCTGCTCCTGCAGACATAGACGCCGACAGGTGGAAGCGACGAATGAGAATAGACATACGCGTCACCAACCATCGTCTTCGATCTGCTGCCGTCGCCACCTTCTTTCTATCTGACCAAAAGACCTTTTAGTCCTTCCCTTGAATCCTTCAGCCAGTCTTTCCTGTCCGACCGACCAACTGTTCTTGCGCCCTATATCGTCCTTCCATCACTCAGTTCATATACTAGACCCTATATTAAGTTCGTTCTTAATTTCTTCCTTCCGTCAGTCTTTTCCGTTCTTCCACCCTTCCTCCAGTCCTTCCTTCAGTTCTTCCACTTTTCTGTTCTTTCCTTTCGTTCATCTGTTCCTTCATCTCCCTTCTTTTTCTTGGGCCCCCTTCCTTCCTTCCCTCCGTCCTTCCCTCCCCCCGTCCCTCCGTCTGTCCCGTCCGTCTGTCCTTTCAGTGGTTCTTCTGTCACTGCTTCTGTCAGTTTGTTTATCTGCCCTCCAATACAGCGTCTGTTCTCCTTAATTCTATTCCCTTGCAGATCTGTCTGAGATGCAAAACCGTGTCATTTCACTATCGATCATCATCCTCAACATCGATCAACAGCCGTAACAAGTCATGAGTATTGCCATATGTATTCTGCCCTCTGAATCTCGGGCGGCGGTTTTCGTGACATCTTTGACCTTTGCCGAAAAACAGGTTCGACCAGTTCCAATGCAACGACCCGTTTCTACTTCAACCACTCATTGCGCAAGGGAAATACATAGGTCAAAACCTATATATATTAAGAGACAGACACAGAGATAGGGAGAGAGAGGAGAAGAAAGGAAGAGAGAGAGAGAGAGAGAGAGAGAGAGAGAGAGAGAGAGAGAGAGAGAGAGAGAGAGAGAGAGAGAGAGAGAGAGAGAGAGAGAGACTGCCAATGTTGACGCGGGATTTACCGCTGAAGCATTAAACGCAAAACTGCTATCTGTAAGAAAACGTGTTCTCTGAGCAAAATCATAAAACTGGGTTTAATGTTCCGTCCACTTGGATGGACGAGAGACCTTGTTGATGCTTTTAGCTGCTTTTAAAGAAATCGAGAAGTCATCGTCGCATGAGTGATGATGGATGTAGGCCTGTGTGCGTTTCTACAAACAGCGATGTCTCTTATAGTGAGAGAGCAATGAGTGTGAACCTTTACAGAGAATATAAATGAGGTATTGGAGAACAGACAGAAGAAGGTCCACTGCAAATGAAAAGGCATTCAGAAGCGCTTCCAGTGCGAGAGACCCCGAGAGAAAAAGCAAGTTTTAAGAAAGGTAAAAGAGGAAGAGACGTTACCTGAAAGAATAGAAGAACGAACGGACAGAGGAAGCTCATTCCAAAAAACAGGGCCGATGGAAGCAAAAGACCTAGATTGAGCCAGTGAAGTTCTGACACGGGGAACGAGCGGTGCCATTGAACAGAGCACAACCCGAAAGAGGGAGCGCACATTTTGAGACAGAATTATTTAATTATTAAACTAATTACTTTATCTTGAAATATAATATCAATTTAAAATGAAATAAATGTAATAGCCTACTTATGCTTGGAATATTCTTAGTCTTTAAATCCCCTTATTTAACCAGTTTGTACAAGGATGCGGTGTGTCAGCCTTATTATGTAAAAAACGAATGTAATAATAATAATAATAATAATAATAATAATAATAATAATAATAATAATATGCGATTTCGCATTTTATCTAATAATAATAATAATAATAATGATAAAATTAAGTTGGTCATTATTGGTTAAGTTGATCATTGGAGAGGGGACGCTATATTTACGCTTGGCACAGAGCGCAATTATAGCTTGCTACATTGCTGCACCGTGCTTTTTTTCAGACCGCCATTAACGCGATATCATCTTTGACAGAAACCTTTCCTTTGGTAACTACATCATTCATTTATCATGCACTTGTACGTGGATTTTCTTGCTCTCGTTGACTTCGCCCTACACTTAATTAAACAACTGACTGCACATTAGCCACCTCAGTTATTCACTTCAGACTTGATTACTGCAACTCTTTTTTCCACAACAATGACTCATCTGAAAGTAAACGTCTTCAAACAGAGTAGAATGCGCTGACCGATGCAGTCATCAAATCTTCCGAATCAATTATTTGGCGTAAATCCAACAGCGCATCCATTACAAAATATCTTTTCTGCAATGTAATGTAATGTAATCGAACATTTATACAGCGCCTCTTTAGTACCTCACAGAAGCGCAATGACCTTCAAACCTCTCAACCATCTTAAATTCGCCAACTATTCACTCTCCACCCAGATCTAAATGTAAATGCAAATGTAAATGTACACTACTCGATCGTTCTTCAATGAATTTTACCCTATCTCGACCTCCTGTCGCCCCTCTCATAAATTAATTCAGACGGTACCAGCTCTTTGGTACGAAACTCCCGAAAGATTTCCCGTCATTTCGCTCATACCCTTTCTCGCCTGTCAATCTCAGCACTTCCCTGGTGGTCCTCTCTCCTGTAGCATTTCACTCAAAACTGAAAACCGAATTTTTCAAGCTATCCTATTCTGGTTCTGCTACTGCTACATCCCATGATGACCAACATAAAAAATTTCTACTGTAGCACGATGCTGCTGCCTAGGCTTGACCTCCCCCCCAGTTGTGGCCTGGCACCGAAACCGACCAAACGTATACCTGCCTCTTGCGGACTCGATTTCATATAGCGCCTGCATGGCATAAGCTGATCTTCGGTTTTGAAATTTTCATCTATATTAAGATTAGATGAGATTAGATGGGAGGAGATTAGATGAGAATAGAAATTAGAGGGCAGGCCCGGCTCAAGACATTTGGCGGCCCTGGGCAAATCGGCAAATCGGCGGCTCTAAGCACAAAAAAGTTGATGACCTTTTTTTTTAGTCATTCACCTCTTTTTACAAATAATAATAGTAAATATTTTTTAGAAAATTGGAAAATTGGCGGCCCCTGAAAATCGGCGGCCCTGGGCGGCTGCCCACTTGCCCATATGGACGAACCGGGCCTGTTAGAGGGAACCAGAGGAGATTATGGAAGATTAGAGGAAGGGAGAGGAGAGGAGAGGATAGAAGAGGAGAGGAGATTATAGAAGATTAGAGGAGGGAGAGGAGAGGAGAGGAGAAGAGAGGAGAGGAGAGGAGAGGACAGGACAGGACAGGACAGGACAGGACAGGACAGGACAGGACAGGACAGGACAGGACAGGACAGGACAGGCGAGGACAGGACAGGACGGGAGAGGACAGGAGAGGAGAGGACAGGAGAGGAGAGGAGTGGACAGGAGAGGAGAGGAGAGAAGATGAGAATAGAGAAGAGACACTTGAAATTTACCATTGCTACGAGTGTACGCACGCTTAGAAACGACATCTTGCTTAAGCAGCAGCAGCAGCCGTAGCTTGGAGAGTTCGTGGCAGCAGCGATCGGCGCTTATGCTGCGGTCAGCACACTCGTTCGATGACGACGACTGGCGGTGACTCGAGATAAATTCCCTGCACGCTGCACACGAGCACGTCTTTGAACGACGGACGAATGTCGAGGGAAGATGGTGGCAGTTGTTGCAGCTACCAGGAACCGGAATAAGAAGCCCAGCATCGTCGTCATCGCAATTGGACCGATGAATGCCAAAGGTCGCTGGAGTCTCTTGGTAGTTGGTTGTGACGGATTCTCCACGGAAGCCCTCGTTTTGTCGGTCAGAGGAAGGACGTGGATTTAAAGCCTTAAGAGAACTAATTTGGCGATTGACTGGAAATGAAAGCAACCAGATGGAAGACGAACAGGCAAGTGGAATTTCGTTTTAGCTGAGAAAAAGTAATTGCGGCTATTTGTAAGGGGATATGTCTTTCTATTTGAAATACAAATAGACCAAATACATAGGCCTACTTACATGAATCTATGCATACACAGGCTAACATACATATTTTATACACACAGACACATATAAAAACCCATATATAACATACATTTGAATACACACGTGCAAGCATACACAAATACCCATACATAGGGCCTACTTACATAAATGCTTATATACTGACTTACATACATAGCCTACATAGATATAATATGATGTTGATGAGTTCTTTGCCCGAAGGCAGGTCCACTGGCTATATGCCACCCGGGGATGAGATGAGTGAAGTGGTTTCCCGTTGCTTTCCTCAGTGACAATTGTCCAAGGTCGCTACGCAGTGGCTTGAGGTAGATTCGAACCCGATACCTTCCGGTTACAAGGCACAGAACATACCGCTGCACCACCGCGTCCCATTATATGTACAGTTGTACACACACACATACATACATACATACAGTCAAACATAAAGACCCATACATACTTACATAAATACATAATGCATGCACTCGTACACAGGCTACACCATACATGCAAACATACAAGTAATTATGCAATCACCTATCAATGAGGATGGACTGATGAATGGAAACATTCTTGCTCGAAGAACATAAGATCTTGATAGACGCGGTTCGATACGCATGAGCTCTCTATAGGTCGACTCAGCCTTCCACTCCCTAGGAGGCAGTTGTCTAATGAAAGGGCGCCTAACAGGGGTCCAAAGGGGTGTGTTCTATAAGATCTTGATAGCGGTACTGTTATATGTTTCAATGTTACTTAGTGCGGATTTTCAGTGAGCTTGTCAATAAACACGAATATTTTTTTATTATATATTGATGAATGCGAGTGTTGATGAAAATCTTCGTTAAATCGCACAACGATGGAAATCTTCGCTGCCGTCGTCATCGATCATGCCTAGAGCTTTCGCATGACGTCATTCAGAATGCGGAAGGACTGGCTTTTATGTCCGGGTGTTTGGAAGATTGGGTGACTGCAGGGGCAAGCTCGTCCTGCATTGTCCGAAGACGTTTTATGTGAGATGAGTAGGCCCTATGCAGAGGTTCAGAGGCCAAGAATGCAGAAGCGGTCAAGGGTCAAGTATGCAGAATGGATCACGTATGCAGAAAGGGTCAATGGTCAAGTATGCAGATTGGGTCAAGGGTCAAGTAGGGATTTGGTGTGGATCAGAGGTAATCACAACAGGGTCATAAAACAAACCCTCTATCTCATCAGTAGTAGGTAGTACGATCACGATCGCCAATGGTTTGGAAATGGCGATGGATTTTTTATTTTATTCCTCTCGGTATTATTTACGGACAGCGACAAGAAGGGTGATAATGGGGTGGTATGGTGGTTGGCGCCTTGTGGTGGGTGATGCTGGTGAATGACAATGGCCGGTGGTCTGTGCTATTGAATGACAATGGATTGTGGTATGTGCTATTGAATGACAATGGATTGTGTTCTGTGCTATTGAATGACAATGGATGGTGGTTTGTGCTATTGAATGACAATGGATGGTGGTTTGTGCTATTGAATGACAATGGATGGTGGTTTGTGCTATTGAATGACAATGGATGGTGGTTTGTGCTACTGGATGAAACTGGTTGGTGGTCTGTGCTCGTATGGGTGGTAGTTGGTGCTATAACTGTAAAAGTGCTATAGGCCATTTTGTTTTCCTAGGCTTACTTACCAAAGCGCTTAATTTATAGTTAATATATTTTGTGAACGTGGTGATAGATTATTGTTAAAACATTTAGGCAATTTTATTTGGTGTTCATTCAGAACAAAATCATCAAAGAACGCTGACTTAAAAGATCGTGTACTCGGTGAACTTGAAGGAAGATTTCTAGCTCAGCCTCTAATACCGTTTTCTGTATTTAAATTGTCGTCATCTGCTTCTACCTCAATAGTTGTAAAATGGATACACGGGAACAACCACCCAATAACTAGGTCTAAATCGCTAACCTAGTAGGTTCATAATGCAATAACCACCCAATAACCACGCAATAACCACGTGACGTCACGACCATCGTATGAGTCATCGAAACTATTGGAAATTCCCGCAGTTTTGATGACTCGCCTATGAGTCATGGGACGATTACGTGGGTTGGGAATTTCCTATAGTATCTAGTAATCTGGTTTTATGAAAGGGCTTAAAGGCATGAATGTCCATAATAAAATGGATACACGAGCCGATTTCATGAAATCGCTTAAAGGAATAAATGTCTATAATAAAATGGACTATTCGTCAAAAACCGTTAAAGAACTACAAAATATCGCTCGAGAGAGATGCATGGTCGGTTATTCGAGACTGCGAAAAGCGGAACTCGTAGCACTCATGTCGCCTAGGCCTGCGATCAATCCGTTAGACGCTCCGGTTCCAGACATTAAGGTTCCAACGCTTGTTCCAGGTAAGTATACGCCTCCGTCTGATATTTGGAAATCGTCTGTTAGTAATGTTTGGAATGAGATGAAGACTAAGGTTAGGTCTGTTATTAATTCTTTTGCGGATCGGTGGGTTAGTTCCATTCCTCCAAAGGAAAAGAAAACCGTGAATGAAAGATTGGAATCGTTGAAGTCGAGGGTTTCAAGTATTTTCAGTAAAATCAATAAAAACAAATTCCAAATCCGAGAGACCGCGAAGGCTATTAAGGGTTTTACTAAGCGATACACGGTCGATGGACTCGGTGGTATCGACGCTACGTCTTTTCTCAACGCCGTAAGGCCCCAAGTAGTCAGTCTGTTAGCGAAAAATCGTGGGGTAAAAGTTCAATTCAATCTTAATTGCGTAATGAAGAAAGTAGATATTAAATCCGGGGAAGAAGTCGAAGCCGAACCTAATTTTAAATCAAAGACCGATATCATTTTAGACGCAACCGACGTGTGTGAAATATATAGCAACGCAGTGGATAAAATTAAGGAGAGCATGGCAAGTTTTCAGATGAGAGGTAGTAATTGGCGGTTTAAAACCGTTATGAAGTTGGATATCGATACAGTGGTATATAAGCCATTGAAAGGTAGTTCTTATATTCCTCTTCCCGAGCATTTAGCCAATAAACAGGCTATTATTAACCTGAAAAACGACGACGATGAATGTTTTAAGTGGTGCGTTACTAGAGCGCTGAATCCAATAGAAGACAATCCGCATAGAATCACAAGAGATCTTAAAGAACAATCAAAGAAACTCGATTGGAATGGTATTGAATTTCCAGTCGCTGCTGACGCCAACGTAATAAATAAGTTTGAGCGTCGCAATAACGTTAGTGTTAACGTATTCGGCTATGAAAAGGATGTATACCCATTGTATATATCGAAGCATGAATGCGATGTATGCATAGATCTGTTGCTTATTTCCGACGGAGAAAAGAAGCATTATTGTTGGATCAAGAATTTTAACAGATTGATGGTATCACGAAGTGAAAAATCGAAGCATTCAATGCACTATTGTAAAAGATGTTTGCTTGGTTATAGAGAAATAGAATCGCTGAATAAGCATACCGAGTACTGTTCGAGGCAAGACGCCCAACGAATAGTTCTTCCCGAACCAGGAACCATGCTAAGTTTTAAACATTATTTTAAATCGATGAGAGTGCCTTTTATCGTTTACGCCGATTTTGAATCTTTTATTAAACCTATCGATACATGCCAACCCGATCCCAACACGTCTTACACCAATAAATATCAGAAACATACGCCCAGCTCGTTTTGTTATCATATAAAATGCTTCGACGACGGCGTTTATTCCCAAGAGCCACGGAGGTTTACGGCTGAAAACGAAGACCACGATGTCGCTCAGATATTCGTAGATTCTCTTGTAGAAAATATAAAAGAAATATATAACCAGTTTAAATTCCCTAAGAAGATGATATTCGGTGAGACTGAGAAGAAATGTTTCGATGGAGCTACTAGCTGTCATATCTGCGGAGGAGAGTTAGGTAAAGATCGAGTTAGAGATCACTGTCATATAAGTGGTAAATTCAGAGGCGCCGCTCATAACATTTGTAATATGAACTACAAACTCCCCAAGTTTTTCCCTGTAGTATTCCATAATCTATCCGGATACGACAGCCATCTATTCGTGAAGAAATTGCGAGGTGAGAATGGCGAGAAAATTAACTGTATTCCGAATAACGAAGAAAAGTATATATCGTTTAGCCGAGAGATCGTAGTCGGTAATTTTGTAAATAAAGAGGGAAAAGAGATAACGGTCAAGCGCGAATTACGCTTTATCGACAGTTTTAGATTCATGCCTTCGAGTCTCGACGCGTTATCGAAGAACCTTAGTAAAGATCAGTGTAAGAATTTAGGCGATTTTTTTAAAGGTGAGAAGTTAGATCTTTTAATTAGAAAAGGTGTTTACGCGTACGATTACGTTGACGGCATTGAAAGATTAAACGAGACCGAATTGCCTCCGAAGCATAAATTCTATTCTAAACTGAACGATTCAGACATCAGCGATGAAGATTACGAGCACGCCAAAAATGTATGGAAAGTATTTCGTTGTAAAACGTTAAGAGAATATCACGACTTGTATAATCTTTCGGATGTTTTATTATTAGCCGATGTATTCGAAAACTTTAGAGACGTGTGTATCGAACATTATAGGCTCGATCCCGCGTGGTATTACACTTCACCCGGACTAGCTTGGGACGCGGCGTTAAAGTTGACTGGTGTAGAGTTGGAATTGTTGAGCGACTACAATATGTTACTGATGATCAAGCAAGGAATAAGAGGGGGAGTCAGCACGATTTCGAAACGATACGCGAAAGCGAACAACGAGTACATGGGAGAAGATTTTGATCGCAGCCAGCCTTCGGTATTCATTCCTTACTTAGACGCGAATAACTTGTACGGATGGGCGATGAGCAAAGCTCTACCAACTCATGGGTTTAAATGGATGAGCGATAACGACCTGAACGATTGGAGAAGCATTACCGAACGAGATGGGGTGGGGTGTGTGTTAGAAGTCGATCTTGAGTATTCTAAGGAATTACACCAACAGCATAACGATTACCCACTAGCTCCTGAGAGTATAAAACCCGCAGGATCGGATGTAACGAAACTAATTCCGAGTTTAAACGATAAAAAGAAGTACGTAGTTCATTACGGTAATCTAAAGTTGTACGAAAGTCTCGGTTTGAAGATAACGAAAATACATCGCGGGTTAATATTCGAAGAAAGCGCTTGGCTGAAAAAGTATATCAACCTGAATACGGAATTGAGAACGAGAGCTACTAACGATTTCGAGAAGGACTTTTTCAAGTTGATGAATAATAGCGTCTTCGGTAAGACTATGGAATGTATCGAGAATCGAGTTGACGTACGATTGGTATGCGATGAGAAGGAAGCTATTAAACTCGCGTCGAAACCTAATTACGACGGTCGAACCATTTTCGATGAAAATCTAATCGCCGTTCATATGAAAAAGACCAAGTTGTTTTATAACAAGCCGATATATCTAGGAATGTGTATTTTAGATTCGAGCAAGACATTGATCTACGATTTTCATTATAATTACATCAAGACCAAGTACGGAGATAGGGCTAAGCTATTATTCACCGATACGGATTCGTTGGCATATGAAATAAAGACCGACGATTTTTACGCCGATATAGCTCCTGACATTAGAAGTAGGTTCGACACGAGCGACTACGCGAAAGATCATCCGTCTGGTATAGAAAGTGGGATCAATAAAAAGGTCATTGGTATGTTCAAAGATGAGGCGGCAGGTAAACAGATCGAAGAATTCGTAGGTTTGAGGTCGAAGTTGTACTCGTACAGGATGTCGGGTGTAGACTATAAGAAATGTAAGGGTGTGAGGAAAAACGTGGTTAGTAAAACGATAACTCACGAAGATTACAAAGAGTGTGTGTTTACGAGAAGAGAACAGTCAAGGAAAATGAACGTTATTCGATCGTATCATCACGACATTTACACCGAAGAAGTAAATAAAGTCGCGCTGTCGGCTGACGACGACAAACGAGTGATATTGGAAGATGGTATTCATACTTTAGCATACGGACATTATTCGCTTCATCAATAAGAGTATTAGTCGAATATTAAAATGAGTTTTACAACTGTGAAAAACGTAGATGTCGAAGGCGTAGTTCTTCCAAATCAACCGCTAACGAATTTTGAATTATTAGATGCCGCGAAGAAGCTGAATATCAAGAATTTTAGAGGCGTGTTCTTACGAGACACCCTACCGAAAAAACCTACACGGAATGAGTGTGGGATATTAAACTTAGACGATTCTAATGGGGCAGGACAACACTGGGTCGGCTTTTTTAAGAACGGTAACGAGAAAATATATTTTGATAGTTACGGTCTTCCTCCTCCTACAGAATTGATAAAATATCTCCAAAGACCGCTGCTTTACAACAGCGAGCGAATACAGCCGGATAACGAAGTGTTTTGCGGACATTTGTGTTTGTACGTGTTAAAGAAGGCGATGAACGACGGATGTGAAGTTCAAAACATCATGAACGACTTGCATTAAACTAATAAATAATCTTATTAAAAAACAATGCCAGTAGATAAATTTGGACATACAGATTCTGGATCTACGCAAAGAATAATTAGTGGAGGCGTTACTCTTAGTCAAGTAAATGCAAGTTTCCTTCGAATGGATGGAGCAAACCCGGCGACTGGAGATCTAAAAATGAGCGGCCACACGATAAAAGGTTTACCTACAACGAACATTTCAGAAGCAGGAATGGATGAGGCCGTAAGTCGGGGACAAGCCATAGATTTGATAACGAATCGCGGTGATTTACCGTCCAACGATAATCTAAAAGTGTCTAAAACCGGTGATACCATGACTGGCGACTTATTCTTAAGCATCGGTAGAGAGCTTACGCGGAGGATGGGATGTAAGGATTTGGTTGGAAATAAAGCTTTTATTATATTTTTAGGAAATACAACGAATAAAATAGAAGGTCGATTAAACCAACCAATTATATTACAATCGACGGATGGATTTAGTTTTAGAATAAATAATGAAACCGTCTTAGAGATGGTTAAGTCAATGGATGGCACTCCTCCGTCTAAAATAAATGTGCATAAGCCCATCTTTATGCACGGCGCCCACATTACAGGCCTACGCGATCCCAGCGGCGATGGCGATGCAGCGACTAAAAAATATGTTGATACGACTGCAGTCGGACCCGCCTTTAGCGTTTACACTTTGACTCAACAAGCCATAAACGCTACAACTCACACAAGAGTTTCTTTCGATAGAGTAAGATTCAATACCGCTAGTAGTGATAACAGTACAGGACCGACTCGTTTCACTCCCGGTAAAGCCGGATACTATATCGTTTCGGCGTACATAGAATTTCGTGATGTGAGTAATACATCTCATGGTAACGTCTACCTGTATAAAAATGGGACGGTGTACATGCAAATTACGGGTGGTGGGGGTACGGGAGGTTCGTATAATAACGCAACCGGTAGTAGCATAGTTTCCTTAACCGATACCGATTACCTCGAGATATTAGTTTATTCGTCCATCGCTACAAACGTATTAGGTAGAGACTTTTCAGCGGCATTCTTACGACCTTAAACTAAGTCCGTAACTTTAACCGTAGAAACCTATCGCGTGTATACAAACGATAGGTTTCTACAAATGTAGAAATCTTATCATTGAGAAGACTCTTCGCTTGGGTGTGCAACTCCATCGATAGTTTCATCGTATGCTCTCGAAGTCTCTTTATCGATCTCGCAGATTCCATCGTACACCGTAATTTCGTATCTGTTTCTCCATACTTTTCCGTTATAATACGATATTAAACGGGCGTTTTCTCTGTGAGCTTTAGCCGCTTTATGCATCGACGAATACTCGATGGTCTCACCCGTTTCCAAGTCAAAAATAACGACTCGTTTCGGGTTGTTTCTGATACCATTCAATCTATCGTATCTACCATCGTCATTATATTCTTTTCGACGATCTTTCCAATATTCTTTCAGATATTCTTTTCTCGTTAATTTCGGTTTACCTACCAGGGAGTTGTCCTCGGGAATCAATCCTTTCTCGATCAGCAGCTCTACCAATTCCGGTTTGTTGAGATGAGTGACACCTTTAATCTTATTCTCTTTCGCTAACTTGTGTAATTCTGGCAGTTTCATTTTATATACTACAGGATTTTCTTTAAACATGAAATGTATTTTCATACAGACGCTTAGTACACCACGCTCATTTTCTGTCCGTCCGACTGAAAGTTTAGCAACTTATCCGAAATTATAACCGCGTAACCTTGTGTATCAGCGGGGACTGCGGCGTTAAAAGTAGCTTTGATTTGGATATCGACGACCGACGATTTCAGTCTTTCCGACTGTTTACTAACATCGAAAACTATGAGCGGATATAGATCTTTGTAATCGGCTGGAGTGATGTTGCTTTGCGTAATCAACGGATCCATTCCGTAGAACTTTTCGCTGAACGACGCCGCGTCTCTATAAGCTCTCGAAAATTTCTGGTTGGGAAACGATAGGTCGTAGTCGACCGCCGGATATCTCTCTTGATTCATCATGACGTACATGTTTTTGAGGTTGCAATGATCGAAAATCGAGGGGTTATGTTCTTGGTTGCCGCTTCGAGCGGTTTGAAATCCAACGACTATCCATCTAGGTTTTTCAGGAGCCGTCTTGACGCTAAGACGCCAACTAAAAGTATTGGATTGAGGAACCCCTATAGTATCGCATTGTCGCGCTCGATATGCGACGGGTACCGATGCTTTCGATTCGATAGTTTTATGCAATTGCATCTTCTCCATATCCGCTGGAGTAACGTGCGGCATAAACCACGAGATTTTCACGAGGTCGACTTTTCCAGCATCCGCGGCAGCGAGTCTAAAAATAGCGTCGTCGTCTGATTTGCGAACCAGCGTTAGCGTGTGCTTAAAACCGTACACTATTTTATCGTAATCCTCGCAGAATCCGAAAATATGTTTGAGGGGTACGACGAAACTAAACGTTCCCTTAGTCGTTGGTTTTCGAATAAGATACACCTGTCTGATCGCGAAACCTGCGTTATCCGCTATAACCGCGGTTGCATCAGTATCTTTGCACCATAATTGATTAAGACCTTGCGCTTTGGCGAAGTCGTCCGGATATTTAAGCAAACCCAACATCGTAGTCGCTTGTCCTGGGTGAAATACCGTTTCGATATCTTGATTCGATAGGGAATACGCGATTTGGCTGAAAAGATGCAAGAGTCCGTTGTTTGCGAGGGCTGCGGCGTCACCATTAGCGTACGCCGTTCCATCCGCTTTGACTAACCTACCTTCGAAAAGCAGGTAAGATTCAGCGGGATGGCAAAATAGATCTTGAGTTTCGATATTTATGCGAATCTCGCCGGATGTGTTAAAATCCGTTCTCGCTGCCGGTTCGTATTCGTGCCATTCGTATTTTTCAATTCCTTCGTCGACCTCTGTGGGTGCTGTAATGTTTAGAATATTCGATTGCATTTTAATTACTAAAGATTATTTATTTAAACTCACGCGAGTTTCAATCCCGCTCCGTTTTTGTTGAGACCACGCACGAGATCTCGAATGGACACGACCGTCGAAGAAAGTCCATCACCGGCTAGTATCTTATTAATATCAGTAGTTCCTACATCGTTATCGATTAGCCGCGCTAAGATAGCCGCATTCGATTGCGTAAGCGCTGGTATCGTTTCAACTACAGACGTCTTCGGAACCGACGCTGCTAAGAGTTTAGTCGCGGCTTTATCCATCAATCGTTTACCAACCTCTACGGTGGTATTCTTTCCAACTTCTAGCGCCTTTTTAGCCAACTCTCTCGCGGCGTCTTTACCCGCGCTAAGGGCGGACGATGCGGCTCGTTTAGCGACATCTGAAGTGAAGAGCTTCTTGAAAACTCCCGTAATAGAATCCATTATTCCCGCTCCTCCTATAACGTGTTTTCTCTTAATTCTTCTATTAGCGATGACGAGCATGTTTTATAATCGCAATATTAAGTTTTTATATCCAGAACTGGATTGTTCGATGTTAGAATTACGAATGTTTATTTATATTCTCCTGTTAATATAAAAACAACACGAGAATATAAAATGGATTCCTACTCAGAACATGTTGAAAAATCGGCCGGCTCATTTTTAACTCTGGCTTGTAATAACGCAAAGAGTATATCCCTTTTTATTTCCGAAGTGAAAGACGCTTGTAGTGAATTCGTAACCGACGTTTTCAACCTAGTCGGAGACGCTTCAGAATGTAGCGAGTATAGCGACAGCGAGTATAGCGACAGCGAGTATAGCGACAGCGAGTATAGCGACAGCGAGTATAGCGACAGCGAGTGTAGCGACAGCGAGTGTAGCGATTGCCACTACATTAAAGTAGTCTCTAACGTGGAGAATAATACTGAAGAGACTACGAGTTTGTTCTCGGATTATGGCTCGGATGAGCTTACTAAAAAGATCGTTGCTAATGAATTCGAGTCGATCATTCACGACCTTAAGAACAAGCTAAATAGCTTGGAAAAGAGGTATCTCACGGCGAAGCTTGCGTTCCATAACCGTATGAATGATGAAATGGAGATCTTTACGACAACGACATATGTGTAAACGATATTCTGTAACTAAAGCGAGTTACAGAATCACACGACCCTAACTCTTCAAAGTTTTTTTTATAATCGCAACATTAAGTTTTTATACTGTTCTTTACCGATCTCTTTTTGTCGTAATAGTTCATCGCATATACCAACGATCTCATTTCTTACTCCCGTATTACCCGCGTCGTAGCTAGCGAAACGCAGACTCAACATTTCTACTAAAGCATTCGGATCTTGCGGAATTACGACGACTCCTTTACCCGTCTTCGGCGTCTGTTTTCCAGTCTTCATTTCCCATATCGGTTTAATGATATTTCTGTACTTTTCGCTTCTTGACGATTTTGGTTTACTCGGATTGTTAGGTTGTCTCATGGCATTCGTCGCGACTAGAATCTCGACGTAATCGGACATATCGTTGTCGTCGTAAATCGAACCGTTCGGTTTAGCCATAGTCACTAGCTCCCAAAGTCCTGGAGTACCTGTATAAGTCTTCTCTCCGACTATTATATCGTCGTTCTGGAACGATACGCGTGTGTCTCCGATATAAAATTTCCCGTCTTTCTTTGAATTTAGACCGAACGTCGTATCGGTAGACTTTTTATTAGAAGCGTATTGAGACAAGTATTTCGTTGCCACGTCTCCTAATTCTAACATTCTAACGTCTTCTACGGGATCCTCGTAAGCCTCTATCGAGGGATACTGTGGAAGCTGTATGGCTTTTAACGACGACGATATCGATGCGGGAAGCGCCTTTAGAGCGGCTGCTGAGTTTTCCTTAATAGTAGATAACAAAGCGTTTTGTTCTTTCGATAAAGTCGATTGCGAGTCCACGATCGGTTTGTACAACTTTACCAAATCTCGCTGCAATCCTATATCGCCTAGTTTCTCGGATAGATAGTTCTGTTGAATTCTTTTCTTCGTCTTCAGAAACTCTTCGACGATAAAGTCTCTTTTAGCGGGATCGGTTATTTTTAGAAAGGACATTTTTTAAATAGGTGGTATAATGTTTTAAAGCGTTTTTGGAACACGCGTTAAAACATTGAAATGGAACGAACGTGATTTTTTACGTTTTTACGTTTTACGTTTTACGTTTTATGTTTCACGTTCTTCGTTTTTCATCGATTTCCCAAACGCATCCTTCAACGACTCGGCTATAGTTTCTCGATTCTCTGATTTTCTGATTTCTTCTTTCATTTCGTTAAATTTCACGCGTTCGTTTAGAATTAACGAGTATTCCTCGTCCGAAATATTACCGTCTTCCAAAGATTTCGAGATGTAGTGACTGATCGCGTTGAGTCTCGCTTCGGCCAACGTTTTAATATTTTCGTGCTTCTCCGCCTTTGGCGTGAGCTTTCTATTGATCACACGCTGAAAACACCCGCTCCAACCGCCAGTGTTTGTAGACCTATCACGATAGGTGCCGCGACTATCGTAGACAGAACCGTGATCGCTGAAGCCTGCGAGCCCAACGCGATCAGAGTCGATATACCGTCTACAACATTGATAAACCTAACGCCTTTACGGTACTTTTTACCTAGAGTCTCTCTTTTTTTGAGTTCCCGGTCGATCTCTTCTTGAATTTCAGTGATTTTCGAAAGTCGGTAAACGTGGGCGCTTCCATCGATTTTCAGTGGGATCTCCATTCTTTTTTATAATTATAGGATATTATTTTTAAACTGCGATATAAGTAACGAAACATAACGAATCGCCTTCGATTATACTAACTACGGAATCGGAATCGTTTTGAATAGTAATTTCGATGTCTTCTACTTGTCCGGTAACGACTCCTTCTCGTAGACTCGCTTCGATTTCCTGTCTAAGCGAAACTAGACACGATCCTTTTGTCATTCGAACACCTAGTCCTAACGCTACTGTAGCTGTTTCTCTAGGTTGAATCGTTATCAGTTCTTGCGCAAAAATCTCCCATCTTAGTCCACCCAGTTGTCTGCAGGGCGTATGCGTTACTTTTTTTTAACGTCCAACGTACCTCTTTCGGTTGGGTTCTAACTTCGATCCGACGAGTGGGTCTCGTTATAAATTTATGGATAGGTCTGTTGAATCCCGACATTTTATTTATACGAGGATTATTTTTAAAGCAACATACCGAGAATCGGAATATTTTGGAAAGGCGAATTAGGGCCTAGTATAAGCCCGCTACCCGTTTTCATATACAACCCGCTACCCGTTTTCATATACAATCCCGATCCCACCGAACTGCCTTTCGACCACGGAGACAGATACAACCCATTTCCATCCGGTCTTACTTTACAAGCCAGGCCGCCTTTGTTAATGTACACTACTCCCGATCCGCTTATTTTATCGATAATTTTCGAAGTAGCCGCTGAACCTAATCCGCTTAAAGCGCCTTGTGCTAAACCAGGCAGTACGCTAGAAAGAAGAAATTTTCCAGCAGTAGCTAGAAATGGTAATAGAGCTCCGATAAAACCACCCTCGACTTTCGCGTTGTGAACTAATTGCGTTTTACTCATTTTGATCGTCACACCAGTCCCTTTCTCACAAGCTT
The DNA here is from genome assembly GCA_963556255.1 of Allolobophora icterica. NCBI lineage: Eukaryota > Metazoa > Annelida > Clitellata > Crassiclitellata > Lumbricidae > Allolobophora > Allolobophora icterica. The sequence continues at coordinate 30,266,184 of OY744608.1, read as the reverse complement.
TCGCCGCTTTCTTAATTTGCGATTTCGTAAAAGCTAAAACGTGGTCTCCCTCTAGATCATCGTGAGATAGTCTAATACTAACACCATCCGCTCCCGCTTCGAGCGCTCGTTTAATCTTGTCTTTTTGTCCTTCTGAAATATTAACAGAGAAGTTTGTGTACTGAGTCATTTTATATATAACTAAGATAAACTTTTAATAATCTTCACACTTCTCTAATATGAAACTTGATCGACATCGCTTCCCCTCTAATGTTAATTAGTTTTCCATTTTGGTCGGTAAGTCTCGTTTCCATCGATGAAATCGTATTCATCGTAATGGGGAGATAAATTAAATTAGCCGGGATTTGGATGATCTTATAACCAGGTCCAACGGTAGGAAAAAACGAATATATCACGTTCGTCATCGATCCATTCGAGTACGAACCCCCGATTATATCGCTAGTTACTCGAAAGCTGTCTATGTTCATTATGTTCACGATGTTTTCCGATTCGAAATAACCCTCCATATATGTCCCGGTAGTGAAACCTAGGACCGTTCTGATCGAGTTGTCTGGTGTGAAATCAACCCTATAATTCGGCGCAATGTTTAACACCGCCTTCAACGTATTAGTGTTTGCTTCTAACGTAATGCGATATTCTTCGTTTCCGGCATCGTAATGGCCGTTCTCTTTCATGATTTTCTTCACGTAGTCGTTTATATCCTCGAGCTCATAGGACCCTTCCGGAATATCTACGTCAAACCACGTCACGCCATGATCCGGCGAATACCTGAAGTTGTTGTTGCTCGCGTCTATGTTAGGAAACACGTAGTAAGTATACAAATCGACTAGAGCCATTTCATACTTTTTGGTTTTATCTAGTTCGATTACAGGATTGTTCCTCGTTATTATTCGTGCGGTTCTGTCCTTTTCGTTACCCACTAAAATGTAAAACGACGATTTAGGATTCGTGTTAGTCGCAGTCTGTGCTGTGTTCACCTGTATCTTCACGAGGAGTTCTTCCATTTTTACTAGTATATTATATTATTTTAATTCAGAATTGGGGATGTAAAATTCATCTAATCCACAACGGTATTTACCGCTGCTCCTTTCACTCGTTAAGTCGATAACTACGAATTGATGCGTTTGTTTCCACGACTCCACGCATAGTTTTTTAAATTGCTCTATAGACATGTCCGTACTTACATGATCGTTGTAGATATGGGAAACGTTCTTCATGTCTTGGGGAAATAAACAAATAAAGTTTGCGTTCTCTCTGATAGTCTGCCTAGGCAATTTAAAATAATTCTGGGCGAGGTACAAACAGTCGACGTTACTATGTCTGCCCCTAATATAATACGTTTCGCATTTGTTCTGCTTTTCTAATTGTAAATCGTCAAAAATCATCAAGTTCTTCTTTTCACGGCTCAACTCTCTCGGATCCGGTACATCGTTCGCGGATTCGTAAAACCTGCATTCGATATCCGACTTGTCTCTTAACTCTTTCGCTATCTCTTCTACAACGCACGCCGGAGAAATATTAGACCTCATTATCTCATCTCGAATGTTAAACAGCTTGATGATCGTTTCTTTTGGTAGTTTTTCTTCGAATGCCTTCTTAAGAATTTTGTACTCCAGCTGAAATAGAGATTTTCCGAATACTTGTAAATTGTTATAATCGAGCCATCCAGGTCTCAAAAGTAAGTTTAACAATAACATCGTCTTACCACATCCCGATTTCCCTACTATTACACCCCTTATACTTTTAGGTAATAGGTTGATATTAAATCTTTTCGATTGTAAATCGTTCCACGTTAAGTCTTTCACTTCCATTTTAAATATATAAAAGTTCTATATTAAAACTGAAATGTATTGCGTAAAGTGTAAAAGACAGACCGAAACAAAAGATATACAACATGTCGTGGCTAAGAGTGGGAGACCCATGCAACGAGGTGTATGCGTTGTATGTGGGAAAACAAAAACTCAATTCGTAAAAGGAACCACTGCGAAAGGCGGAGATGTAGTTGGTTCGTTGAATGCAGCCACTAGTAAGATAAAGTTACCTTGGGCTAAATATCCAGGTGAGATGCATCTTCCAGGTCACTCGTTTACAGGACCCGGGACAAGACTAGATTTGAGACTGAATCCCGACGGCACTCCTAAAGATTGGAGTAACCCCATCAACAGAGTAGATAACGCGGCTTACCATCATGATTTGGCTTACGATCGACACACTGATACGGCTTCTAGGAATGTTGCCGATAGAGCAATGATTAATGATTTGAATAATATTCCTAATCCTACTATCCGAGAGCGTATGGAGAGAGCGGTAGTTAAACCTATATTGTCTGTTAAATCGAGTCTCGGGTTAGGTTTAAAAAAAGCCCCGACCCGAAATGGACTGATCAATTAGCGGATGAATTGCATAAACCGGTAGTAAAACATTTTAAAAAGAGAAAAGTGTACGTTAGTGGAATAGATGAGATATGGGCTGCTGATTTAGTTGATATGCAAGCCTTCGCTAAAGAAAACGATGGTGTGAAATACCTATTAACCGTTATAGATGTGTTTTCAAAGTACGGATGGATCGTGCCATTGAATTATAAGAGTGGGAAATCTACAGCTAGCGGCTTCGTGAAGATACTCGAAAGTGGACGAAAGCCTGTTAAATTATGGGTAGATAATGGGAAAGAGTTTTATAACAAAGACGTTAAGAATTTTCTCGAGCTGTACTCTACGGAGAATGAAGAAAAATCTTGCGTAGTCGAGAGATGGAATAGGACGATGAAAGATAAAATGTTTAAGTACTTTACAGCTAATTCGACGAGAAGATATATCAACGTTTTAGACGGAATGGTTAGTAATTACAACAATACAAGACATTCTTCCATTAAAATGACGCCTGCTAAGGCTAGTATGAAAACGAATGAAAAGACTGTATTTATGAATTTATACGGCGAAGAGGTCTCACAGCCTGTTTCCCCTAGATTCTCGGTTGGAGATAAAGTCAGAATAGCGAAGAAGAAAAACATATTTGAAAAAGGATATACACCTAGATGGACTGAGGAAATGTTCACAATTGCGCAAGTTCAGTATACAAATCCAGCAACTTATAAGATTACTGATTCTAACGGTGAGGAGATACAGGGCTCATTCTATGAACAGGAGCTACAGAAGACGACTCAAGAAATATTTAGGATCGAAAAAGTGATTAGAAAACATGGGAAGAAATCACTCGTTAAATGGTTAGGATATTCAGACTCGTTCAATTCTTGGGTCGATAACGATAACTTGATGACGTTGTGAAACGATTATTCAAAAATGTTATTTCGACTTAAAGAAAATAATTTTCATATAATAAAGAGATACTATGGCAATCACATGGAAAAACTTTGATATAAATAATGTTATTTTCGAAGACGTTACAAAAATGACTACTCCCGCCGAAATCAAATTTCAACGCATATTTCTAAAGTACAAATACGCCGATGGGACAATCGACAAAATATCTATAAAAACTCCTCCGCTGTATTCTTATGGGATTCAAGAAAACCGATCTTCACAAACGGGTCTCTTAGACTCGTATTCTTTACCATTAAACATGTACGATAGAATGGTTGGTGAAACCGAAGACGAAGCGAAAACGATTGAAATTTTTGAATCGTGTTTAAAACTAGTAAAAGAACATCTTAAAAAATCTGATGTGAAAGACGCGCTTAATAAATACAAAATGAATGCGGATGTTGATCAAATGGATATTTTTTACAGAAAGAAAGATAAAGGTAAAATCCTTCCCGATATACCCCCTACTCTATATCCGAGACTTTTAACTGCCTATGAAAAATCAAGAAATCCGGATGTCCCGCCTAAGATAAGTACTGGATTTTTCGATTCAGATGATGAGCCGATCGATCCTAAAACGCTCATAAATACGCGTTGTAAAGTCGTTTGCGATATTCGAATCGATAATATCTATATCGGAGCTAAGCCGTCTATTCAGGTAAAAGTAAACGACGTCATAGTCCTCGATCGATTCGTTAGACAAAGGCGTCTTTTCTACACAGACGAATAAGATGAATCATAGCTTTTATAACTGCCGGTTATAAAAACCCACGTAATCGTCCCATGACTCATAGGCGAGTCATCAAAACTGCGGGAATTTCCAATAGTTTCGATGACTCATACGATGGTCGTGACGTCACGTGGTTATTGCGTGGTTATTGGGTGGTTATTGCATTATGAACCTACTAGGTTAGCGATTTAGACTTAGTTATTGGGTGGTTGTTCCCGTGTATCCATTTTACAACTACTTACCTCGTCCACGAAACCCATATAACTAGGTTATCTATCGATCTAGTTACTTTTATTATTTGTGGCTCACAAAGTAGGCTTAGGCTACAGATGAAATATCGCGATTTTGAAAGTAAACATCGCATGATAGAAAAAGTCGTATGAAACAGTTTATTTTTGACACCGAAACTGGGTAAATTCAGTCAAGCAGATTGTGCGCCATGTAATGTTGCATTTACTTTTGTTTCATGGTCTGTGATTTTGGTAACGTGTATAACACGATTAGTGTCGAACTGGATGTCTTGTCTTGTCTTGTCTTCAACCTTCCTCGATCCGAGGGTTGGTCGCTTCATGGACAAGCTTTTTCCATCTTCTCCTGTCCTCCGCCTCCGTCGTTGTCCAATGTCCATGTTGCTAGTTGGGAAATTAAGGTGGTAGGTCCCCTCGTCTTTCCAGTGTTTCCACCTCGCAGTGGGCGACCATTGTGATTGCTCACTTAGATCTTCCCTTCTCACGCATAAGCCGTTTCTGCTGCCGATCAGCCGTCTTCCGCCTTACTCACGATACAAGACCTGCTGCTGCCCAGGCCTTTGCCGCCCACGTTAGCCAACTGTTCAGGGTTCCTGCAGAGCCTGCCCACCTCGCGTAGCGCCCTAGGTGGTACTTCGGCATAGCCTTCACCACTGATGGTATAGCCTCTGCAGGCATTCCCCTACTGAGTTGTTGCCACCCCCTCACCGCGTTGAGGTGTGGGTCGGTCTTTGAGGGAGTTCGAACTGGTGCCATTCTATATTCTGGTTCCCAATGGAGTCACTATATTATATTACTTTGAAGTTATGCTCATTCGTTTTAAAATGTTGCGTCATGGTTTTCCATGAAATAACTTTTTAAGTAACATGCTTCTCTACCTGAAACGGATATTAGTGTCATTTAAAAAGTTGTATGAATAGACTATATATATAATTATATAAGCAACAGAAAGCAAAGTTTAGTAGAAACAGCGACCGAATTCCAGGTCATTCCATTGGCAAAGAGAGACAGACAAAACACAAAGATGCGCCTGAGGAGGATGACATCAAGGACTCGTCCGAGTGAACAGCCGCAGGGAAGGAATTCCAAAGAACCCATAGCCCTGCGGCCTAAACCACATGACCGGCCTTGAGCTGTTGAAGATAAGAACTCGCGCAACTTGGATACCCTCGGGCACTTTGTAGAACAACTGGTAGAACATGTAACGTGTGGTTTATGGAGTGGTCGACTACTTCCATAAAATGCAGAAGTTCTGCCAGTGTCTATCGTACTGACAAGATCGCTGTTCTTAGTTTGCTGTTATCGCAGTATGCAACAACCAGCAATCGTACTACTTTCCAGCGTATCTTCAGAGGTCTTCAGCTGGAGGGTCCAATCTGTTGAAACTAACGACTCTACTTGCATTTTACTGTACACTACGCAGTCAACATATTTCCCAACAACTATCGTATATATCTGTGTTTCCGAATCAACACGATCTCTTATTACGACAGGCAGACTTGATTTTAAGTACATCCTATAGATTCAATGTACTCAGATTAGAGGAATGGTTGTGCAGATGCAAGGGATTTCCCTACCATACCCGACCGTATCCTATACTATCCTACCTTACTCCACCCTACCATACTTCTTCCAATGTGGGCTGCTACTTGGTTTACGGTGACTCCTTAATTAGCATCATTTCTGTCAATATTCTGTACCATATAATTCCTACAGTATCCATGCCATCGGTTAACGCCCTCTCCTCTTTCTATATCGCCACTTAACTGCCTTTACACGAATGTTGTTCATAATAGAATGCAAGTCACGATACGCCAAGTCATCCCAAACGAGTTAAAACAAATCTGATTACATTACTATTATTTACTAAGTGGATAATATCATCAAAGTACTGACAGGCAGGAAGGCTAACATCGAAAAACTTCAAGTCCTGTATCTGTTCCTGATTGGGACTTTGTCTACGCATAGTCTAAGTGGCTCTGTCTGAGTACCGTACTCCGAAGTATTGCGAAGGGAATTCAACGATCGCCTGAGGCACTTTGACTTCTCGCATCTAATGGTTAATTCTGCTCTCGTTGTGCAACACTCGTTTGTCTGTCATTTGCATCCGCAGTCTTCGCTCGCCTTCTGATAAAGTTCTGAATGTTGCGATGTTGGATAATATCCACCTTCGTTATTCTCTCATCGTTTGCAACAGTGATTGAACCAACAACTTCTACTACACTTGTTGGCCCTATCACGAAAAGATCTTGCGTGTGTGTGCGTGCGTATAGGTGTGCGTGTAGACGCACATGTGTGTGTTAGTCCCCGGAGTCAGTCGCTAAGGAGTTAGCGACTGACTTGATGAGTTAGCGACTGACTTAGCGACTCAGTCGACTAAGTCGCATGCTTATCGACTGACTAAGTCGCTTAGACTTATCGACTGACTTAGCGACTTGCTATCGACTTATCAGGTAATCAGGTATGGCTGTTGGACATACCTGATTACCTAGCAATATAATGCATTTTACCGCTTACTGTACTGACCGTACCATCATTTCCGATGGAACCCATATCGGCTCTAAACGGGTCCAATGTGGGCATGCTGACAGGGGACAGACTGATGACTGTGAAAATTAATGTTAATGTGAAATCTGAAATTGAGCGCTTGATAAATCGAATGAAGCTAGGGGGATTTATAGCAGTACCCGACCTTACGGCCAGCCAGTTGGCCGAAACTGCTGATGCGTGCCTCTTTCAGGCAGTAGCAGAGAACGAGAATCATGTACTCCGTCACTTATTCCCAGGGTGAGAATTGTAGAAAAAAGATTGGGGGGTTAGGTGGAGACACATGGAGTTAAGACAGGTGGAGTTGAATATGTTATTCGTATTTTGCAAACTGATGTCAGCGAAATTTGTAAGCAGCAGATTTCAACCCTAGCAGTTCTGCAAGTCAAACTCGAATCAAAATCAATTCCTTTGTTGAGATAATTCAAAAATGCATATACGATACACCATGGAAATTTCTTAACTTTGTCACAGATTCATAATCAAATAGGCCTAATGCTAAGTCACACCAGCACAACTGAGGGGGTTGGAACGAACCCCTGGGTGTACAATGAAAGACTAGGAGTGTTGAACCCCAGATTCCCCGACAATTCTCACCCTGCTCATTCCCAATTCTTTATAATCATCAACACCATCTTCGTAATAGACTATATAAATATACTTTACCAAAAAATACAACAACTATATGGCCCGTATTCTCAATAAGAACTTCTTACTTTCTCTGATAATGTACCAAGTTATGGCTTGTCAGCTCTGTTTTCCTCAATATACGAATATTGTATTGTATTGTAAGTTGTGCTTTGCTCATAATTATCTTGCTGCTGATGTCTTCGTCAATCGAAACTTGGAAACCGCGATTAAAACAAAAGGCAAAATATTCGGTCAACAAAGTCGCTAGCAGTCGATAGCTTAGCGACTGGTTTCGACTTGAGGGCTTAGCGGCGGCGGCGGCGGCGGATGGCGGCGGCGCCGGGGACTAGTGTGTGTGTGTGTGTGTGTGTGTGTGTATGTGTGTGTGTGTGTGTGTATGTGTGTGTGTGTGTGTGTGTGTGTGTGTGTGTGTGTGTGTGTGTGTGTGTGTGTGTGTGTGTGTGTGTGTGTGTGTGTGTGTGTGTGTGTGTGTGTGTGTAGGTGTGTGTGTGTGTAAAGGCTACAATGATTTATGAAATCCTTTCAAATACTTCTCTGGAAAATGGAGAAGCAAATTGTAGCGATCGAACTGATTGGATGAAAAGAGCAACTTTTCAATAATCGCTTCACGAGATTATATAAAGATCATAGGCTATATATGCATATACATTTATAATCATCCCATCTATGTAGGACCTATAAATATGTAGGTCCTTGTAGGACCTATTTATGTATATGTATTTATGTATATAGGTCCTACATAGATAATAATTCACCACTCAGCATCTCGTGGGATCGTCCTTGACCAAATAACTTACCTTTTCTGAACACATAAACCTCTACGGCGTGCTTGTTTTTTTTCAGTTGCGACAATTGCGGGTCACTTCCCCTTCACTTTCACTCAGTGCCATTTGTCCTTGTTCGTGCGTTTGTTAGTAGTTGGACTGCATTGTCATCTGTGTTGGGGCGAATTGGGCAGCTCGAACGCGTGCTGTGTGCAGCTGCTAGACACTGGTGGCATTTCAATATCTGATCTTGTCTCGCATTATAGGCGTGACGTGCCACTGTAGTTTCCTATTTCTGAACGTATTGAATGTAAGATTGAAATATGTTCCGGCGGCTACTTACGGAAGTTCTGCTGCCCAATTTAAGGTTTGGCTGGCCTCGCAAATCTTCGTTCTGTCTGATCTCGACGTGAACTGGTGATTGCCTTTACACTCAGTTCGAAGATTCAACGCATGGCGCCTTCGGTGGTTGGACCAACACATCCTGGAATAACCTTTCTTCAGATCCTCGTCTTCTTTTAACCAGGGATTCTCCGTAAATCTTTTACAGGCATTTGAAAACTGTTCTCTTTCGCAGAGGTCGGGCTTGAAGCATCTCTAAGTTGGCATCTTTGAGAGGCGCTATATAAGTGCTCTAAGTGAATGAATGAATGTAGAGGTGGCGGATTAAGTGAATGGGGCGTTGTGAACGTAAGTCCATTCATGAACACGATGCATTTTCATTCTGTATAACTGTTTCATCGTACATCCTGACAGCCGCCGCTTTATCCA